>CM039678.1:31786016-33005988 GCA_022496015.1 Hordeum marinum
CAACAGATACTTTTGGGGATACCCGTAGTGTACCTTTATAACCACCTAGTTACGTTGTGATGTTTGGCACACCCAAAGTATTCCTACAGTATCTGGGAGTTGCACAATCTCATGGCCTAAGGAAATGATACTTGACAATATAAAAGCTTTAGCAAACGAACTACACGATCTTGTGCTATACTTAGGATTGGGTCTTGTCCATCACATCATTCTTCTAATGATGTGATCCCATTATCAAAGACATCCAATGTCCATGGCCATGAAACCATGACCATCTATTGATCAATGAGCTAGCCATCTAGAGGCTCACTAGGGACATGTTGTGGTCTATGTATTCACACATGTATTATGGTTTCGAGTTAATACAATTATAGCATGAACAATAGACAATTATCATGAACAAGGAAATATAATAATAACCACTTTATTATTGCCTCTAGGGCATATTTCTAAGAGTCTCCTACTTGCACTAGAGTCAATAATCTAGTTCACATCGCCATGTGATTAACACTTTCATCACGATGTGATCATATCATGATGTGATTAACACCCAATTAGTTCTGGGGTTTGATCATGTTTTGCTCGTGAAAGAGGTTTTAGTCAATGGGTCTACGACATTCAGATCCGTGTGTACCTTGCAAACTTCTATGTCATACTGTAGATACTGCTCTCCCACGCTCCACTTGGAGCTATTCCAAATGGCTACTCCACTATACGTATCCGGATTTCTACTAAGAGTCATCCGGATTGGTGTTAAAGCTTGCATCGACGTAACACTTTACGACGAAGTCTTTATCACCTCCATAATGGAGAAGTATTTCCTTAGTCCTCTAGTTGCTAAGGATAACTTCGACCGCTGTCCAGTGATCCACTCCTGGATATCTTTTGTACCCCTTGACAGACTCATGGAAAGGCACACACAGGTGTGGTACACAGCATGGCATACTATATAGAACCTATGGCTAAAGCATAGGGGATGACACTCATCTTTTCTCTATTTTCTGCCGTGGTCGGACATTGAGCCGTGCCCAATCTCACACCTTCTAATATAGGCAAGAACCCTTTCTTGGACTGATCCATATTGAATTTCTTCAATATCTTGTCAAGGTATGTACTCATTATTATCAAGCATCTTTATCTATCTCTGTAAATCTTGATGCCCAACAATTAGGTAGCTTTATCCTGGTCTTCCTTTGAAAAACTTTTTCCAAACAACCATGTATGCTTTCCAGAAATTCTACATCATTTCCGTTCAATAATATGTCAACTACATTTTCTTATCAGAAATTTTATAGTGCTCCCACTCACTTTCTTGTAAATACAAGTTTCTCATAAACTTTGTACAAACTCAGAAACTTTGATCACTTCATCAAAGCTCATATTCCAACTCCGGGATGCTTGCTTCAATCCATAGAAGGATTGTTGGAGTTTGCATACCTTTTAGCATCCTTAGGATTGACAAAACCTTCTGGTTTTATCACATACAACTCTTCCTCATGGAAACCGTTAAGGAAGACTTGTTTTGATATCCTTCTGCCATATTTCATAATCGAAAAATGCAGCAACTACTAACATAATTTTAACAGACTTTTAGCATCGCTACGGATGAGAAAATCTCATCACAGTCTACTCCTTGAACTTGGCAGAAACTTCTTTGCGACAAGTCAAGCTTTATAAATGGTGACATTTCACCATTAGCGTCTGTGTTCATCTCAAAGGTCCGTTTGTACTCAACGACCTGCCGTTCAACGGGCAAGTCTACCAAAGTCCATACATGGTTTTCATACATGGATCCTTTGTCAGATTTCATGGCTCCTAGCCATTTGTTGGAATTCGGTCCCACCATCGCTTCTCCATAGTTCGTAGGTTCATCGTTGTCCAACAACATGACTTCCAAGACAGGGTTGCCGTACTACTCTAGAGCAATACACGTCCTTGTCGACCTACGAGGTTCGATAGTAACTTGATCCGAAGCTTCATGATCATCATCATTAACTTCCTTTCAAACTGACGTAGGCTCCATAGAAACATCTTTCTGTGTTGTGCTACTCTCTCGTTGAAACAAAGGTTCAACCACCTCATCAAGTTCTATCTTCCTCCCACTCAATTCTTCTGAGAGAAACTCTTTCTCGAGAAAGGACCCGTTCTTAGCAACAAACACCTTTTGCGCTTGGATCTGAGATAGAAGGTATACCCAATGTCTCCTTAGGATATTCTATGAAGATGCATTTGCTTGCTTTGGGTTTGAGCTCGTTAGGTGAAAACCCATTTTCACATAAGTGTCGCAGCCCCAAACATTTAGAAATGATGACTTAGGCTTCTGTCAAACCATAATTCTCACGGTGTCATCTCAACATACTTAGATGGTGCCCTATTAAAGTGAATGGATTTGTCTTTAATGGATAACCCCATAACGATAGTGGCAAAATGATAAGAGACATCATAGTATGCACTATATCCAATAGAGCACGACTACGACGTTCGGACACGCCAGCACACTATGGTGTTCCAGGAGGCGTGAGCCGTGAAACAATTTCCACATTGTCTTAAATTTCATACCAAACACGTAACTCAGATATTCATGTCCATTATCATATCATAGACATTTTATCTTGTTGTCACGATGATATTTAACTTTACTCTGAAACTTCTTGAACCTTTCAAACATTTCAGACTCATTTTTCATTAAGCAAATATCCCCATATTTACTCAAATCATTAGTGAAGGAAAAACAAAATAACGATATCCACTGTGTGTTTGAACACTTATTAGACCACATACATCAACATGTATTAATTCCAATAAGCCACTAGCCCTCTCCATCATACCGGAAGATGGGGTCTTAGTCATCTTTCCCAAGAGGCATGGCTCGCATGTCTCAACCGATTCGAAATCGAGAGAGTCAAAAGATCCATCAACATGGAGTTTCTACATGCGATTTATACCAATATGACATTTAGTGGCAGTGCCACAAGTATGTGGTACTATCATTATTAACTTTGTATCTTTTGGTAACAATGTTATGAACATGTGTACTACTACGATCAAGATTCAATAAACCATTCCCAGTGGGTGCATGACCATTGAAGGCATCATGTAAACAGAATAACCATTATTCTCTAACTTATATGAATAACCGTATTGCACTAAACATGATCTAATCACGTTCATGCTCAATGCAAACACCGAGTAACATTTATTTAGGTTTATCACAAATCCCTAAGGTAGAGAGAGCGTGCGATGGTGATCATATCAACCTTGGAAACACTTCCAACACACATCGTCACCTTTCACTTAGCTAGACTTCGTTTATTCCGTAGCTTTTATTTTGAGTTGCTAACACTTAGCAACCGAACCGGTATCCAATACCCGAGTGCTACTAGGAGTACTAGCAAGGTACACATCAATAACACGCATATCAAATATACTACTGTCGACATTGCCCGCCTTCTTATCTACCAAGTATCTAGGGTTGTTCCGCTTCAGCGAACATTCTCCTCATAACGGAAGCACTTAGTCTCGGGTTTGGGCTCAACCTTGGGTTTCTTCACTAGATCGGCAATTGACTTGCCATTCCTGAAGTTTTACCTTCTTGCCCTTGCCCTTTTTGAAACTAGTAGTTTTCACTTAACCATCAACACTTGATGCTCCTTCTTGATTTGTACCTTCGTGGTGTCAAACATCACAAACAACTTAGGGATCATTTTATCGATCCCTGGCATGTTATAGTTCATCACAAAGCTCTAGTAGCTTGGTGGCAGTGACTTGGAGAACTGCATTAATCACTATCTTATCTGAAAGATTAACTCCCACTCGATTCAATTGATTGTAGCACACAGACAATCTGAGCACATGCTCACCAGGTGAGTTGTTCTCCTTTATCTTGCAGACAAAGAATCTTTTTGGAGGTCTCATACCTCTCAACATAGGCACGAGCCTGAAATCCAAATTTCAGCTCTTAGAACATCTCATATGTTCCGTGACGCTCAAAATGTTTTGGAGCCTCAATTCTAAGTCGTAATGCATGACACACTGAACTATCAAGTAGTCATTAGAAAGTGCCTGTCATATGTCCACAACATCTACAGACAATGTTTGATGGAGTGGTGCACTTAGCGGTGCATCAAGGACATAAGCCTTCTGTGCAGCAATGAGGTCAATCCTCAGATCATGGACGCAGTACGCATTATTGCTACCACCAACTTTCAACTTAATTTCCTCTAGGACCGTATCAATAAAACAGGGGAGCTACAGTGCGAGCTATCTACGAAATAATTTGCAAAGACACTTTTAGACTAAGTTCATGATAATTAAGTTCATCTAATCAAATTATTAATGAACTTCCACTTGGATAGACATCTCTCTAGTCATCCAAGTGACACATGATCCCCGTCAACTAGCCCGTGTCCGATCATCACGTGAGACGGACTAGTCATCAATGGTGAATATCTCTATGTTGATCGTATCTTCTATACGACTCATGTTTGACCTTTCGGTCTCTCGTGTTCCGAGGCCACGTCTGTACATGCTAGGCTCGTCAAGTCAACCTAAGTGTATTGCGCGTGTAAATCTGGCTTACACCCGTTGTATGTGAACGTTAGAGGCTATCACACCTGATCATCACGTGATGCTTTGGAACAACGAACCTTAGCAACGGTGCCCAGTTAGGGTCAACACATTTCTTGAAATTTCAGTGAGAGATCATCTTATTTAAGCTACCGTCGTTCTAAGCAAATAAGATGTAAAACATGATAAACATCACATGCAATCAATATAGTGACATGATAAGGCCAATATCATCTTGCTCCTTTGATCTCCATCTTCGGGGCACCATGATCATCATTGTCACCAGCACGACACCATGATCTCCATCATCATGAACTCCATCATCATGAACTCCATCATTGTGTCTTCATGAAGTTTTCTCGCCAACTATTACTTCTACTACTATGACGAACGGTTAGCAATAATGTAAAGTAATTACATGGCGTTTTTGATTGACACGCATGTCATACAATAAATTAAGACAGCTCCTATGGCTCCTGCCGGTTGTCATACTCATCGACATGCAAGTCATGAATCCTATTACAAGAACATGATCAATCTGATACATCACATATATGATATCACATCCTTTGGCCATATCACATCACACGACATATGCTGCAAAAACAAGTTAGATGATCCTCTAATTTGTTGTTGCATGTTTTTACGTGGATGCTATAGGTTTCTAGCAAGAATGTTTCTTTCCTACGCAAAAAACACAACATGATATGCCGGTTTCTATTTACCCTTCATAAGGACCCTCTTAATCGAATCGGATCGGACTAGAGTAGGAGAGACAGACATCCGCTAGCCACCTTATGCAACAAGTGCATGTCAGGCGGTGGAACCAGTCTCACGTAAGCATACGTGTATAGTCGGTCCGGGCCGCGTCATCCCACAATACCGCCGAATCAAGATAAGACTAGTAACGGAAAGCAAATTGACAAAATCGATGCCCAGAACCACTTGTGTTCTACTCGTGGATAGATTCTACGCATAAACCTGGCTCTGATACCACTATTGGGGAACGTAGTAGTAAATCAAAAAAAATCCAACGTGTCACCAAGATCAATCTATGGAGAAACCAGCAACAAGTGGGGGGAGTGCATCTTCGTACCTTTGAAGATCACAAAGCGGAAGCGTTACTTGAACGCGGTTGGTGGAGTCGTACTCGCAGCGATTCAGATCGTGGTGGATTCCAATCTAAGCGCCGAACAACGGTGCCTCCGTGTTCAACATACGTGCAACCCGGTGACGTCTCGTATGCCTTGATCCAGCAAGGAGGAAGGAGAGGTCGAGGGAGAACTCTGGCAGCATGACGACATGGTGACGGCGGAGCTGCATGGTACTCCGACAGGACTTCACCAAGCGCAGCGAAGGACGAGGAGGAGAGGTAGGGCTACGGCGCGCGCGAGAGAGAGATTTGCAAGTTCTCTACTGCCCCAAGGGCTCCACTATTTAGAGGAGGAGGAGGAAGGGGGGCGCACCCCCTAGGGTTCCCACCCTAGGGCGGCGGCCAGCCCTAGATGGCCTTGTGGCCGACGGCCAATTGGAGGGGAGAGGGGTGCGGCAGCCCTAGGCGCCTTAGGATGGGCCTAGGGCCCATCTGCGCTAGGGTTTGCCCCCGCGTCTCTCCTTTGCTGCGCCTTGGGCCTGGTGCGAGGCGCACCAGCCCACCTAGGGGATGGTTCCCTCCCAATATTGGCCCATGTAGCCTTTTGGGGCTGGTAGCCCCTCCCGATGGACCCCCAAAACCCTTCCGATGGTCCTGGTACGTTACCGGTGATGCCCGAAACACTTCCGGTGACCAAAACCTCACTTCCTATATATGGATCCTATATATGAACCTTATGAGGACCATTCCGGAACTCCTTGTGATGTCCGTTGTCTCATCTGGGACTCCGAACAACCTTCGGTAACCATGTACACAACTTCCCTATAACCCTAGCGTCATCGAACCTTAAGTGTGTAGACCCTACGGGTTCAAGAGGCATGTAGACATGACCGAGACACCTCTCCGGCCAATAACCAACAGCAGGATCTGGATACCCATGTTGGCTCCCACATGTTCCACGATGATCTCATCGGATGAACCACGATGTCGGGGATTCAATTAATCCCGTATACAATTCCCTTTGTCTACCGGTATGATACTTGCCCGAGATTCGATCGTCGGTATCCCTATACCTTGTTCAATCTCGTTACCGGCAAGTCTCTTTACTCATTCCGTAACACCAGAACCGATCTCGAGCTGTCTGCCATCAAAACCGATCTGATTGGGAAAAAGACCGATGCCACAACCCTCTGATCGGGGGAGAATTTGAGATTCCGGCGTTATTCACCGGAAGAAGTCGAAACCCTAGCGCCGCCGCCTAGGGGAAGTAAAACCCTCTCCCTTTGATCACTCATGGGATGGCACCTCGTGTTGGGTGGACGTAAAAACAAGGTTCGTATTTGCGCGGTATTAAATTCAAACTAGGCCATGTGGATCGTGCATCACTGGCCAGCCCGCGGGCATGGATTTTCTGCCTGCCATGTGCTGGGCTCGACACAGGAATAGAATGACATTGAAATTAAGGGCATTTTTTGTAACTCGTGAACTGAACAATTTTTGGATCTGCAAATATTTTTTGAAGTTCCAAACATTTTTTAACATGATCATATTTTGAATTCATGAACATTTTCTGAACCCATGAACATTTTTTTAAATTGAGGATTTTAAATTTGAGAACACTTTTTGAATCGAAGAACAAGTTTGGAAATTCATGTACATTCTTAAATTCACAAACAAATATTTTAAATTGCTGGACATTTCGAAAATTTGGACAATATTTGCTGGACTTGCATTAGAAATTTCTAATTTTGGGGGGCCTAGAAAGCTAAATTATACCAGAAAGCTACTTTTTTAATTTTTAATTTGCCACACACACTTACGTACGCTAATTTTGTAATTTTTTTATTTGCGACAAACACCTACGTACGCTTCCCCCATGTGCATCACGAGCTAGCTCGTTGGTTCTCCCTCGCTGCCGCGTGCACAAATACTATGGACTACTGATCTGGCGCAGGAAACAGCCATGTCCAAACCATCCTCTATGCTCCTGCGTATATAAGCCAGGCTCGCTTCCTCCGAAACCAACATATTAACAAGACAGAAACCAAGCAAAGACCACCGAAGCTGCCGCGGGAATCAATCACCCGTCTCTAATGAGTATTTGACAAAAAACTACCACTTTACCGATAGGAGTCCCACAAAACTATTTTTTAAAGCGAACGATAACTACAAAAAATTATAATTATGTGTCTAAATACTACCAAGTCGTCTTGATGTCTGTTTCAACGTTTTTAACTTCGTTTATGACAGTTATGGCCCACCCATCATGTGGACGACCACTCTAACAGCTCACGGCATTCACCTGACGGTCGTTAGTGGCCCGCTCGGTCGGACCTGCTCGGACCAGGTCAATGTTTGCCGCTCGGGCCACCCTTCCCCACCATCTCTCTCTCCCTCGAGATCTCCTCCCTAGCCCTAGTGGGCGGTGGTCATGACGACGGTGGAACCAAACGCCGGTGGCGTCGGACCTCCCAGCGTGGTCGGCGGAGGCATTGGCGAGTTCTCCCAGGTGGATAACTAGCTAGGGAGCAGGACCTTCGCAGTGTTGGAGCCTAGCCAGCCACAATCTCAGCCATCTCAGAAGATGGCCAGGTCGTCGCCGACTCTAGTACTGACTACGATAAGACACCTAGAGGTCGGCGCAAGCTTCCCTGTCATGTGGGCGGCGGGAGGTATGGCAGCTCCTCGACATCCCATTCTCTTTCTACAACTGTTTAGATTTTGTTAATTGCCACGATGTAGTTGCACACTTAGTTTCAGATTTGCACCATGTCAAACAAACTGGTAACTGAAAGTTGTTAGGATCTTAACATTGTGTTGTCAGAAACCTGATTTTGTAAATTGTTAAAAACCTGAATATTGTGTAGACCATTTAATTGGATTTCATTCAATCAGTGCAGTATTGATGACCCTAAGTGGGAAATTTGGTTCCATTTCCAAGCCAAAGATTATGTGTTAGAACTTAGAAGGATTTACCAGTCAGACATATGACTTTTGACTAAGGTTTCTCGTATTAATTAGAGTTGTGGAGCTGATGATTATATGTACTATGTTGACGATGAGGAGAAAGGGTTAGAAGGTGTAGAGCATCTAGGTTCTAAAGACGATGCAGAACACATGTTGATCCACTTTTAAAATGAAATGATTTTGAACACAAGAACCATGAGAGCAGATGAGCTATGTAATGCACATGAAAATACAGATAATAATTTTTTTTGTACGGAAGTACTCACACATCACCATGTAATGCAGATGAGCTATGTAAGGAATCTAGCTAATCACTATGGACTTGTAGGGAAGTACTCACACATCACCATGGAGCCGGCAATGTTGATGAACATGGCCTCCATGATTTATTCCGCCTTCGTCGGAGTACCGACGGAGGCCTCTAGATAGGATTAAAAAAGAACAGAGGCTTGCAGTGGAGGAAAAAATTGTTTCGGACCTCGCTCTGGTATTTTATGGATCTACAAGAACTTAAGGAAGTGGAAATAGGGCAATCGGAGTTATGAGGGGCCCACAAGCTTTTGGCCCTATCGTAAGGCTTCTGGCCTCCTTTCGAAGCTTCTAGGATCGTTTCTAGTCCAGAAAAAAAATCACCGTAAAGTTTCTTCATGTTTGGACTTCGTTTGGTATTGATTTCCGATGAAACAAAATAATAGGCAAAAACAGAAACTAGCACTTAGCACTAGATTAATAGGGTAGTTCCCAAAAATATAAAAAAGACATATAAAGCATACAAGATTGATAATATAATACCATTAAATAATAAAAAATTGTAGATACGCTGGAGATCAAAGATGCTTGGAAATGGCTCAACAAAATTAATGTCTCGACTAGGGCTAGGGTTTGAAAAGGCAGAACTATTTGTAAATAATACTGGTATAGAAAGCGTTAGCCACAACTTTAATTAATGGCGTTCCAGTTTCAATCCAGGTCACCACTATTTTTTTAAAAATAGTGATGACGTTGACATATTTCGTACATCACTACTATAACGTTGATACGTTTTCAACGTATCTATAATTTTTGATGATGACATGCTATTATATTATCTTTTTTGGATGTTTTATATGCATTAATGTGCTATTCTATATTATTTTTGAGACTAACCTATTAATCTAGAGCCTAGTGCCAGCTTCTATTTTTTCCTTCTTTTTGAGTTTTGCAGATATTGAATACTCCCTCCGTTCCAGAATATAAGGTGTATTGATTTCCATGCAAGTCAACCGTTTAAATTTTTGACCAAAATAATAGAATAAAATAATAACATTTGCAATACCTAATAGATAAAATATGAAACTACTTTTCGTGATGGATCAAATGATATGAAGTTCATATTGTGAATGTTGATATATTTTCCTAAAAACACAGTCAAACTTGCATTCGTTTGACTTTTCAAAAAACCAATACACCTTATATAAAGAAACGGAGGGAGTATTAAACAGAGTCCAAATGGAATAAAACCTTCGAAATTAATTTTTCTGGAAGGAAACAAATCAACCAGGCTTGGAGTGCACGCCAGGGCACCTGCCAAGAGGTCACAAGCCTGGTAGGCGCAGCCATCCCCCTGGCTGCGCCTGACAGTTCTCCTAACCCTACTATTCGTCCTATAAATACCTAATTTTTTCCCCCAACACCAAAAGGAGCCACGCAAATACTTTTCCGCCGTTAGAAGCCTCCATTCCCGAGAGATCCAATCTTTTCCGGTAATATGCCGGAGCAGGTTTCGATCACGGAGGGCATCTACATCAACTCCATTGCCCCTTCGATGATGCGTGAGTAGTCCACCACAGACCTATGGGTCCATAGCTAGTATCTAGATGGCTTCTTTTCTCTCTTTGATCTTCAATACCATGTTATTCATGATCTTCATGGAGATCTATCCGATGTAATACTCTTTTATGGTGTGTTTGTCAAGATCCTAAGAATTGTAGGTTTATGTTCAGATTATCCATGAATCTTATATGAATCTTCTCTGAATTCTTATATGCATGATTTCATATCCTTGCAATTCTCTTTGAGTTATTGGTTTGGTTTGGCCAACTAGATTGGTAATTCTTGCAATGGGAGAAGTGCTTAGTTTCGGGTTCAATCTTGCGGTGTCCTCACCCAGTGACATAGTAGGGGTAGCGAGGCGTGTGTTGTATTTTTGCCATCAAGGGTAAAAAGATGGGGTTTTCATCATATTGCTTAAGTTTATCCCTCTACATCATGTCATCTTACTTAATGCGTTACTCTGTTCTTCATGAACTTAATACTCTAGATGCAGGCAGGAGTCGGTCGATGTGTGGAGTAGTAGTAGTAAATGCAAAATCGTTTTGGTCTACTTGACATGACGTGATCCCTATATGCATGCTCATTTCCTTGGATATCTACATGATTATTCGCTTTTCTATCAATTGCTTGATAGTAATTTGTTTACCCACCATGATATTTTCCTTCAAGAGAGAAAACTCTAGTGAAATCTATGGCCCCGGGGTCTACTTTCCATATATATTTTCAGACCGATAAACCAACAATACAAAAAATACATTGCTGCAATTTACTTATCTTTTACTTTTCTTTTTCGTTTACATCTATCTCTATCGGATCTAATCCTTGCAAATAGCCATGAAGGGATTGACAACCCCTTTATAGCGTTGGGTGTAAGAGTTTGATTGTTGGTGTAGGTGGATCCATTGGTGACTTGCTTGTTCCTCCTACTGGATTGATACCATGGTTCTCAACAACTGAGGAAAATACTTATCTACTTCGCTGCATCACACTCTCCACTTCAAGGGAAAACCAACGCAAGCTCAAGAGGTAGCAAGAAGGATTTCTGGCGCCGAGTCCAGGGAAGATACATAGCAAGTGAAGACAGGAACTTTTCCGTCAACTTGCCAATTCTGGCAACGTTGCTGGGGTAGATGTACATCAAGCCTACCAAGTACCCACCACAAACTCATCTCTTGCATATACATTATTTGCCATTTGCCTCTCGTTTTCCTCTCCCCCACTTCTAAAACTATTTTTAAAAAATACCGAAAAGACTTGCCTTTTTATTCACCCTTCTTACGTTTGCCTTTCGTTTGCTTGTGTGCTTGATTGCTTGCCTTGTCACGATGTCTGAGAATTCCAAGTTGTGTGACTTTTCCAATACTAATAATAATGATTTTATTAATACTCCGATTGCGCCCGCCACTAGTGCGGAATCTTATGAGATCAATGCTGCTTTGCTTATTCTTGTTATGAAAGAACAATTTTATCGCCTTCCTAGTGAAGATGCTGCATCCCATCTAAATACTTTCATTGAGTTGTGTGACATGCAAAAGAAGAATGACGTGGATAACAATATTGTTAAATTGAAGCTATTTCCGTTCTCGCTACGAGATCGTGCTAAAACTTGGTTTTCATCTGTGCCTAAAAATAGTATTGTTAACTAGTAATTCCTCTAATAATTATGGTAATTCCTACAAAAATTCCTATGGAAATTATAATAATATGCCCTCTGATCTTGAGAATATTGTTAAAGAATTTATTGATTCGCAAAAGGTTTTCAATGGTACAATTGAAGAAAAATTGCTCAAGATTGATGATTTGGCTAAGAACGTTGATAGAATTTTGCCTGAGATTGATTCTTTCAAAGTGAGATCTACTCCACCTAAGCATCATATTAATGAGTCTTTAAAAGCTATGAGAATTTCTATTGACGAAAGTAAGGAAAGAACCGCTAGAATTTGTGCTAAGCGTGAATGGCTTGAAAAAGTGTTTTCTCGTGATAATAATGATGAAGATATCAAAGTGATTGATGTGAATCCTATGAAATATTTGTTTTATAATGTGAATCTTGATAAATATGGGACTGGAAATAAGTCAACTTTAGTTAAAGGGTGTCCCAATGATTCGGAGTCTATGGATCTTAATGCTAAGATTGATAAATGTGGGATGGAAGAGGTCAAAACTTTAAATAGTAATGAACCTACTCTTTTCGATTTCAAGGACTTTAATTATG
This sequence comes from Hordeum marinum, assembly GCA_022496015.1. Taxonomy (NCBI): domain Eukaryota; kingdom Viridiplantae; phylum Streptophyta; class Magnoliopsida; order Poales; family Poaceae; genus Hordeum; species Hordeum marinum. The sequence continues at coordinate 31,798,670 of CM039678.1, forward strand.
ATAGCTGCTCTTTGATTGATTGTATTTCCTTGTTACAATCCATGATGAACTCTCCACATGCTTATAGTCAAAATATGGCTTTTACTAAACATATCGTTGATGCTATGATGATATCTTTTGAAGAAATCTTGAGTTAGAAGTTTCTATTCCTAGAAAGCTTCATGATGAGTGGGAACCTACTATTAAGATTAAAACCGAACATTATGAGTGCCATGCTTTTTGTGATTTGGGTGCTAGTGTTTCCACGATTCCGAAAACTCTATGTGATGTGCTGGGTTACCATGATCTTGATGATTGCTCTCTAAATTTGCATCCTATGGATTCCACTATTAAGAAAGCTATGGGCAGTATTAATGATGTTATTATTGTTGCAAATAGGAATTATGTTCCCGTATATTTCATTGTTCTTGATATAGATTACAATCGTACATGTCCTCTTATTCTTGGTAGACCTTTCCTTCGAACGATCGGTGCAATTATTGACATGAAAGAAGGAAACATTAGATTTCAATTTCCATTCAGGAAAGGCATGGAACACTTTCCTAGGCAGAAAATAAGATTTCCTTATGAATCTATTATGAGAGCTACTTTTGCATTGCATACCAAAGATGACAATACCTATATCTATTGCGTTTTGACTAGCTAGGGGCGTTAAACAATAACGCTTGTTGGGAGGCAACCCAATTTAATTTTTGTGTTATGTTTTTTGATTATGTTTTTGAGTGTTTAACACATTATTAATTCTGTATTAATTGTGTTTTTGTGTTTTAATTAGTGTTTGAGCCAAGTAAGACCTTTGGGGTGATCTATGGTAGTTGTTAATTTGATCTTGCTGAAAAACAGAAACTTTTGCGCTTAGTCCAGGAATTTTATAAATTTTTTCAGAGAGTCAAATGAGTATGAAATTTTTACAAAAGATTTATATATAAATTTAAAAGGTTTTCCTAATGTTTCAGGATGTTTTGAGTTCTGGAAGTAGACGAAGTTTTCAGATTACTACGGACGGTTCTGTTTTTGACAGATTCTGTTTTCTTTGAGTTGTTTGCCTATTTTGATGAATCTATGGGTTGTATCATGGGGTATGACCATGGAGAAGTTAGAATACAGTGGTGATTTATTTTCTTATACTAACAGATCTCACAAGTTTTCTGTTAAGTTTTGTGTTTTGAAGTTTTCAAGTTTGGGTAAAGATTTGATGGACTATGGAATAAGGAGTGGCAAGAGCCTAAGCGTGGGGATGTCCAAGGCACCCCAAGCCATATTCAAGGATGCTAAAGAGCCTAAGCTTGGGGATGCCCAGGAAGGCATCCCCTCTTTTGTCTTCAATCCATCGGTAAATTTACTTGAGGTTATATTTTTATTCACCACATCATATGTGTGTTGCTTGGAGCGTCTTGTATGATATGAGCGTTTGCTTCTTAGTTTGCCACAATCGTCCTTGCTGCACACATCTTTTGAGAGAGACATAGTGAATCTTGAATTTATTAGAATACTCTTTGTGCTTCACTTATATCTTTTGAGTTAGGCAATTTTGCTCTATGTGCTTCACTTATATTTTTTAGAGCGTGGTGGTGTTTGCATTTTGTAGAAATAACTGAACTCTCGTACGTCACTTATATTATTTTGAGAGTCTCTAAACAGCTTGGTAATTGGTCTAGGTTATGAATTTAGTCCTAATATGATAGGAATCCAAGAGGCATATAATAAAAGCTTCCATATTAAGTGCATTGAATATTATGAGAAGTTTGATTCCTTGCATAAAGTTGTGAGATACAAAGATGGTAATGTTAAGAGTCATATTAGGAAGTAATTGTGATTTGGTAAAAATACTTGTGTACATGTTTGTGATTCTCGTAGCATGCACACATGGTGAACCGTTATGTAAGGAAGTCGGGGCATGATTTGTTTATAGATTATAAACCTTTGTATGAGGGTCGGGAGTGCGCAATGGTTAACTCCTACCAACGTCTCCCCTAGGAGCATGCGTTTAATACTTTGCTTCAATGACTAATAGACGTTTGCAATAATTATGTGAGTTCTTTATGACTAATGTTGGGTCCATGGAATATACGCACTCTCACCCTTCCACCTTCGCTAGCCTCTCTTGTACGGCGCAACTTTCGCCGGTACAACAAACACCTTCCTCAAAACAGCCACCATATACCTTCCTCAAAACATCCACCATATATCTTTCCTCAAATCAGATACCATACCTACATATTATGTCATTTACATAGCAATTCAGAGATATATTGCCATGCAATTTCCACCGTTTCCTTTTATGACTTGCACCATCATTTCCATATTGCATACAGAGTCATATTTTGTCATAGGTATCAAATTGTGACTTTCTTTTGAGTTGTAAGTAAATAAAAGTGTGATGATTAAACTAGTAGAAAACAAACCTTTTGTCCAAAGCATTATTCTCGGTCTGGTTTTGAACCGGCACTAATGCGACCATTAGTCCCGGTTCGTTCTGGACCTCTAGTCCCAATTCGTAACACGAATCGGGATGAAAGGGGTGGTGGCAGGCTGGTGGCAGGCTGGGGCCCCACGATCACCTTTAGTCCCGGTTCGTGGCATAAACCGGGACTATAGGCTCACCTTTAGTCCTGGTTTGTGTCACGTACTGGGACTAAAGATCCCCTATATGAACCCTTAGGCCAGCCCGAGCACACTCCTCCTTGTTATTCCCCTTCTTCCTCTCCTTTGTTCTGCCCCTTGCTCGATCTCAAGTCCATTTTTGCCAAAATTTGTCAAGATTTGGAGGCAGCCCATCCATCCAAGTGTTCATACAAAGGTTAGCAACTTTGTCCTTTCATCTCTCATTGCTTGATTAGCTCTTGCAATCCTCTATAAGTATAGTGATTTGTGGGTTTTAGTTTGGGAGTATTTATATGTGGTAGTTTATTTGATTTATATGCAATTTGAGCTCAAATTAACTTCTTACTTTGCACGTGTAGGTGTTGTTTACTTAGTGCCTTCCTGTCCCCGTCCTAACCACCGTCGATCGCCCACACCGTCCCGTCGTGGGCACCACCTTAGTGAGCCTCTTGTTTCTTATACATAGTGGTATGGTTTTGATATCCGTCCCCATTGTCCCTTGTCCGGTTTATGACTCAGATGTTGTATATACTCTCTTTTATAACTATTTGTTGCATTTCGTGTTTATGAAAATTATGACCACCAAGTTGACATAGATATTTTTATCTAGGAGGTATGTAAACCAGAAATTGCAACCGACATAGATATTATTGTCAATAAGTTAAATTTAGTTGAAACAGAAAACGTGTATTTGAAAGAAAAATTGAAAAGAGCTGAATAAGAGAAGATGAAACTGGAGTTGTATGTTGTTGATGTCGTTGATGATCACAAGAACCAGATGGATGCTATGCGCTTGAAGATTGGAAAAATTAAAAAATATGCCATTTAGAGTGAGGCTTTGTATCACTACGTTGTTCGATCAATTGATACCTTAGTTGCGATCTTGATCGCATTTGTTGTCGCATTTAAATGCTTTACCTAGAGATTTTGTATGTTGTATTACGAGAACAAGTGTGTATGAACTTGTATTAATTTGGTCTTTTCGGTATTGTGTAATGAAGATGAGCCGGCAATGGATGTATGATAATCGATGCTCTCCCCAGTTCATTAATGGTGTGCATACTTTTCTGGTTGCGGCTGAGGCAAACAAGCGGGCGGATGGTTTTATGTATTGTCCATGTGTTGGCTACAAGAATGATCGAAATTACTCTAACTCAAGAACCAGTCATGTCCACCTGTTTGAGTCCGGTTTCATGTCCAGCTATAACTGTTGGACCAAGCACGGAGAAAGAGGGTTCCTAATGGAAGAGAATGAAGAAGATGAGGATGACATAGCTATCCTGGCCATGGGTTCCTTGAATACGATGGTGCAACAATGGGGGGAAAAGCTGAGCTGGCAATGCGGGAAGGAGCTGAAGAAGAGGCATCGGATGAGCCCGCTGTTGATCTTGGTCGGGTCATTGCCGACGCGAAGAGAAACTACGCGAGTGGAAAGAAGAAGCTGAAGTTGTAGTGCATGTTAGAGGATCACAAGAAATTGTTGTACCCAAATTGTGAAGATGACAAGCAAAAGTTGGGTACCACACTGGAATTGTTGCAGTGGAAGGCAAAGACTGGTGTGTCTGACAAGGCATTTGAAAAGTTGCTAATAATGTTAAAGAAGAAACTACCAAAGGACAATGAATTAACAGATAGTACGTACGAAGCAAACAAGGCTGTATGCCCTCTAGGATTAGAGGTGGAGAAGATGCATGCATGCCCTATTGATTGCATCCTCTACCATGGTGAGTACGAGTATCTGAATGCATGCCCGGTATGTTGTGCATTGCGCTATAAGATCGGCCACGATGAACCTAGTGATGTTGAGGGCGAGCGCCCCAGGAAGAAGATTCCTGCCAAGCTGATGCGGCATGCTCCTATAATACCATGGCTGAAATGTTTGTTCCAAAACAAAGAGCATGCCAAGTTGATGCGATGGCACAACGAAGACCGTAAGAAACACGGGAAGTTGAGAGTACCCGCTGACGGATCTAGTGGAGAAAAATCGAGAGAAAGTGGAAGGACTTTGCAAAGGATGCAAGGTAAGTATGGTTTTGTTTAAGTGCACATGGCATTAATTCTTTTGGGGAGCAGAACACCAATAATAGCACATGTCCTGTGACTCTCTGTATCTATAACCTTCCTCCTTAGTTGTGCATGAAGCGGAAGTTCATTTTGATGCCACTGCTCATACAAGGCCCCAAGTAACCCGGCAACGACATTGATGTGTACCTAAGGCCATTAGTTGAAGAACTATTATAGTTGTGGAATGGAAAAGGTGTACGTCCGTGGGATGAGAACGAAAAGGAGGAATTTGACCTACATGTGTTGCTGTTTCTAACCATCAGTGATTGGCCTGCCCTCAGTAACCTTTTAGGATAGACAAACAATGGATACAACACATGCAAACATTGTTTAGATGATACCGAAAATACATATTTGGATAAATGTAAGAAGAATGTGTACCTGGCATCGTCAATTTCTTCAGAGCACGCATCCCGTAAGAAAGAAAGGCAAGCATTTCAAAGGTGAGGCAGATCACCGGAAGAAGCCTCGCCGTCGTACCTGTGATGATATACTTGATATTGTTAAGGATTTAAAAGTAATCTTTGGAAAGGGTCCTGGTGGACAATCTTTTCCAAATGACGCTTGATTATGGACGCACACCCATGTGGAAAAATAAATCTATATTTTGGTACCTACCCTATTGGAATGACCTAGAGGTCCGCACTGCAATCGACGTGATGCATGTGACGAAGAATCTTTGCATGAACCTGCTAGGCTTCTTGGGCATGTATGGGAAGACGAAAGATAACCTGAGGCATGGGAGGACAAGCAACGTATGCATGGAGAAGATGACATGGATCCAAAGAACTTTTAGGGTCATGGCAGCTACACTCTTACCAAATAAGAGAAGGAAATCTTCTTCGAATGCCTGCTTAGTATGAAGGTCGCGCCTGGCTTCTCGTCGAATATAAAGAGAATAATAAATATGGCAGATAAAAAGTTCCAGAATCTAAAGTCTCATGAGTGCCACGTGATTATGACGCAACTACTTCCGGTTGCATTGAGGGGGCTTCTACCGGAAAACGTTCAATTATCCATTGTGAAGCTATGTGCATATCTCAATGCAATCTCTTAGAAGGTAATCGATCCAGAAATCCTACCAAGGTTAGAGAATGATTTGGTGCAATGTCTCGTCAGTTTCGAGGGGTGTTCCCACCATCCTTGTTCAATATTATGACGCACGTCCTAGTTCACCTAGTTGACGATATTTCCATTCTGGGTCCTGTATTTCTACACAATATGTTCTCCTTTGAGAGGTTCATGGGAGTCTTAAAGAAATATGTTCATAATCGTGCTAGGCTAGAAGGAAGCATATCCAAAGGCCATGAAATATAGGAGGTCATTGAGTTTTGTGTTGACTTTATTCCTGACATTAAGCCGATTGGTGTTCCTGAATCACGGCATGAGGGCAGACTGGGTGGAAAAGGCACGCTAGGAAGGAATTCAAAAATATGCCAGGACGGGCATTCTTTGGCGCAAGCACACTACACAGTTCCACAAAGTTCCGCCTTGGTGGCTCCGTATATCGAGCAACACAAGAATGTTCTACGCTCCAAACACCCGGAGCAGTCTAACGCCTGGACTAGACATGAACAAACGGTGACTTTCACCGGTTGGTTGCAGACACATCTCATGCATGACGACACTGTTATAGATGCCTGTACTGCCTGTACAAGTTACCATCTTCGAATATATTGACTTTCAAAGGGTACGAGATAAATGGGAATACATTTTACACGATCGCCCAAGATAAAAAGAGCGCCAACCAAAATAGTGGTGTCCGCTTTGATGCAGCAAACACCGATAGGCTAAAGGACACATATTATGGTTACATAGAGGAGATATGGGAATTTTACTATGGACTTGTTTTGAAGGTCCCTTTGTTTCGGTGCAAATGGTTCAATCTGACATGAGACGGGGTAAAGGAAGACCCGTAGTACGGAATGACAACAATGGATCTCAACAATCTTCGGTACACAGATGAACCATTCGTCCTAGCCAATGATGTGGTGTGGGTTTTCTATGTGAAGGACATGTCTACCAAGCCGAGAAAAAGAAAAGATAAGGAAGCGAATACATCATATATACGATGAGCCAAAGCACCACATAGTTCATTGAGGAAAAGAAACATCGTAGGAGTGGAGGACAAGACAGACATGTCAGAAGATTACGAAAAGTTTCATGACAGTGCTCCCTTCACAATGAATGTTGACCCGAGCATTAAGCTAAATGATGAAGATTGTCCATGGTTACGACGCAAAGGCACACACACGAAGAAAAAAATGATACCCAAAGATCCCACTCTGGGATCTGATCGATTTCTCAGTTAGTTTCCAAACTTATATATCTCGAAAGTCCCACTTCGGACAAACCGGAGGGAATCATTGTAATAGTAGTGTACTTATGTATTTTGGCATTTCAAACGCGAATAAATATTATGTATAAAGCCATGTCATCAATTTTCAACCCTTTCTGACTTCATTTGCTATTTTTCATGCATTTATTGCTTTTTTTGAGCTAAATGACCCTGAAATTGAAAAGCACTACAAATGAACTCTAAAAAGGTTGAAAGTTGGTATGGTATCATCATTTCACCCACATAGCATGTGCTAAAAAGTTGATAGCATTACGGGAAAAACTGGATACACTTTGTGTACAAAATGGACAATCTCTTTCGAAATATCAAGGTTTCAGACAAAAACTTGTTTGTTACAAAGGCAGTTCATTTTTCAAACTTATTTCACCTTCATATTTTTGTGCATTTAGTATGCACCATTCAAAGTCATGTCATCAATTTTCAACCCTTTGTGACTTCATTTGCTATTTTTCATGCATTTACTGATTTTTTTGGAGCTAAATGACCCTGAAATTGAAAACTAATACAAATCAACTCTAAAAAGGTTGAAAGTTGGCATGGTATCATCATTTCACCCACATAGCATGTTCTAAAAAGTTGAGAGGGTTACGGCAAAAACTAGATGCACTTTGTGTAGAAAGTGGACACTCTCTTTCGAAGTATCATGGTTTCACACACAAACTCGTCTGGTACAAAGGCATTTCCTGTTTTACACTTATATCAACTCCAGACTTTTTGTGCGTTCAGTATGCACCATCCGAAGTCACGTCATTAATTTTCAATCCTTTGTGACTTCATTTGCTATTTTTCATGCATTTAATGATTTTTTTGTGCTAAATGACCCTGAAATTGAAAAGCACTATAATTGAACTCTGAAAAGGTTGAAAGTTGGCATGGAATCATCATTTCACCCACATAGCATGTGCTAAAAAGTTGAGAGGGTTACGGCAAAAACTAGCTGCACTTCGCGTACAAAATGGACAATCTCTTTCAAAGTATCGGGGTTTTACACGAAAACTCGTCTGTTACAAAGGTATTTAATCTTTTAAACTTATTACAACTCCAGACTTTTTGTGTGTTCAGTATGCACCATTCGAAGCCACGCCATCAATTTTCAACCGTTTCTGACTTCATTTGCTATTTTGCATTTATTTAATGATTTTTTTGAGCTCAATGACCCTGAAATTAAAAAGCACTACAAATGAACTCTGAAAATGTTGAAAGTTGGCATGATATCATCATTTCATCCACATAGCATGTGCTAAAAAGTTGAGAGAGTTACGGCAAAAAGTGGATGCACTTCGTGTACAAAATAGACAATCTCTTTTGAAGTATCAAGGTTTTAGACGAAAACTCGTCTTTTACAAAGGCATTGCATTTTCTAAATAACCTAAAATTTACCAAATTGAATATAATGATAAAACACACTAATATTAAACAGGAGAAAAAAGAATCACTTCAAAATCTATTTTTAAAGTAAAGTTATTCGCAAACTAGTTATTCACACAAATTTCAAATTATTCGAATTTAAACTATTCAAATTTGAACACTACTGCCACTAATAGAAAGTTTATAAATTTTTTGACCTAACGCAAAAAGGTTCACTCATTAACTCTAAATAAAGCAAAAAACTAACAAACAAAAGAAAATGAATAAAACAAAAATTTAAAAAACGGAAAAGTAAAGAAAAACCCGCCTACTAGGCCCCCACGGTAGGCCCACAATGCCTAGTAGGCCCAACAGGGCAGCACAGGTTCAATAGGCCCACATAGGCATGCTTAGAGAGGAGCTTGAGGGAGCAGACGCAAAGGGGCTTATAAACCAGTGCGGCTGCCCTTCGCTGGGCGAGGTGGGACTAAACTTTCTGCACGGCGGTTGTGGCAGCACGAGACCTTTAGTCACGGTTTATGGCTGCAACCGTGACTAAAGGTAGCCTGTAGTCGTGGTCACAGCCACCAACCATGAGAAAAGGTCTGCGCTTCCCGCCGCTTCGCCTGGCGAAAAATAACCTTTAGTTGCGGTTGGTGGCTACAACCGCGACTAAAGGCTACCTTTAGTTTTGGTTGGAGCCACCAACCGCGACTAAAGGTCATTCTATATAAGCGCAAAAATTCAAATCGATTCTCCATTCTCTCTCGAAGACGCCGAACGCGCGAGGACGTCACCACACTGCTGCGCAACGTATTACATCTCCAACGTATCTATAATTTTTATGATGTCATGCTATTATATTATCTGGTTTGGATTTTTTATATGAATTAATATGCTATTTTATATTATTTTTGGGACTAACCTATTAATCTAGAGCCAAGTGCCTGTTAGTGCATCTAGTGCCTCTTACTGATTTTGATGTATTAGAGACTTATAGGTTAAGGCACTAATGTGTTTGTGAGTGTACACAGGCTCTATAAGTCGATGAGGAGTTTGATATATTCGGAGATTATCGACCCCTAAAAATATATGTCTTCAACTGAAGACTTTGGTGAAGACTTTGCTGAAGACTTTGGTATTCCCTGAAGACTTTGGAAATGAAGAAGTTGGTGTGACCTTGAAGATATGAATGAGGACTATCAAGTGTGAAGACTTTTGTTTTCGTAGTTTCATTTCCTTTATTTGAGTCATAGGAAACACCGTACTATTAAAGGGGGGCAAGGAAATACTAAGGAAAATTTCCAACTGATGCTCAACTCCAAAATCCTCAACATATTCAATCCCTCGAGTGAAGCCTTTGGAAATCTCATACAGATCAGTCAAATTCTTCAGTGGCAGAGACGAAGTTCTTGTGGCCTCTGATGAAATTGAACTAACTGAGGAGTTAGGATTTCACTAGTGCGAATTTCCTACAAGTGAGGAATATGATATGTCTGAGGACTTTCATAGTTCAAAAATCCGACCATTGTTGTGCTTAGCGCCAGCTGTCCCCAATCACAAATATCGACATAACGGTCATATCATTGGGGGAATTTATGTCATATCATGTCAGGTTGCACCCTCGCTATAAATAGCCACCCCCCACAACCAATAGTTGGTTGGCTGCTCCGAGAGAGAACTGACACTTGTCATTTGAGAGCAACCAATCCTCCGAGGACTTTGAGAGAAAATCATCACTGAGGAAAAACCCAAAACCAAACCACCAAACCTAAAGTGATTGAGCATCACTAAAGAAATTCCTGTGTGGAACCGAAGCTTGTTACCTTTGAGGACTGTGCATCCTCCACATGGTTAGGCGTCATGGTCTAGTGCATCCTGTTGTCAATTGGGGATCACGAAGTGACCTTGGTCTAGAGCATCCAACATTAAATTGTGGATCGCCGGGTGACCAGTTTGTGAGGGTTTTGGAAGTCTACCCTGAAGACTTACCACGAGTGTTGGGCAAGGACTGTGTGACCTTAGCTCAAGGAGAATACGGTAAGGACTGTGTGTCCTGGGACTATGTGTCTTTTGGTTTAAATACCAGGCCGCTCCAAACCAGACATACGACTGTCACAGCAGTTGTAACTGGGTCATCAAACCATTGTCTTCATCGAGCTACCTGGTTCTATTTCCTCAACCACTCTGTTCCTCATAAACTTGTTGATGAAATTGATTCTTACTCTTTGAAGAATTTCACTGAAGACTTTCACAATTTCCTCACCTCAAATTCTTCAAGTTACCTTGTTCATCACTGCTCATCCTGTGTCATGCTACTAGTAATCTATGCATGTTTCATTTCATCATGAAGACTATTCCATTACTAAGTTCCTCATGCAATTGAGTACTTATTCCGCTACTAGTTATTCATCACATTTCAAATTCCTCAACGTTGAAACTCCTCAAGTGATGAATTTGTAAAAACCGCCTATTCACCCCCCCTCTAGTCGATATAATGCACTTTCAATTCGTATGAGAGCAGGTACTCCCTCACTCTGTGTGATTTTGGTTTAACCACCTGGAGTTATAGATATGTCGAATGCAGGTATGATCAAGGTTTCCGCGGGCTGTCCTACCTTCAATGGGACGGACTACCCCTACTGGAAGAACAAGATGCACATGTACCTTGAAGCTATTGACAACAATCTCTGGTATGCTGTGGAAAATGGTGTACCCTCTGTCACTCCCACTATTACTGCTGCCGATGTGAAGAGATTCAAACAACTCGATCTCAAGCGAAGAATATCATCTGTGGCCTTCTGAGCAAAGGTCAGTATGGGAGAGTGAGTGCTTTGGAGACTGCTAAGCTTATCTGGTATAGGCTGTCCGAAGTCAACGAAGGTGTTTCCAATCAACGTGACTCTCGTGTTGATGTTCTTCGCAATATCTTCAACCACTTCAAGAGATTTGACAATGAAAATGTTCAGCAAACTTTTGATCGCCTCACTGATATCTCCAATGAGCTTCAAGCACTATGGGCCACTGATATCACTGGCCATGAAGTGGTGAAGAAACTGCTAAGATCTCTCGATTCCTCATTCGACACTCTAGCTTTGATGATACAAGAATGTGGAGACTACAAAGCACTTGATCCTGCTGATATTCTTGAGAGACTCAATACTCATGAATGTTGGGGAACGTTGCATCGAAAACAAAAAATTTCCTACGCACACGCAAGATCTATCCATGGTGATGAGAATCTACGAGAGGAAGAGTGGATCTACGTACCCTTGTAGATCGCTAAGTGGGAAGCGTTAAGAAACGTGGTTGGTGTAGTCAAACGTCTTCGCGATCCAATCACGATCCGTCCCGATCAAGCACCGAACGGACGACACCTCCGCGTTCAGCACAAGTACAGCTTGATGACGATGTCCGCCTTCTTGATCCAGCAAGAAGGAGCAAAGAGGTAGAAGAGTTCTCCACCAGCGTGATGGTACTCCGGCGATGGTGGTGGAGCTATTCCGACAGGGCTTCGCGTAAGCGCTGCAGAAATCCGATCTGGAGGAGAAACTATGCACTTGAGAAACGGGTAGCACGTGGCTGAAAATCAAGTGCCAAAAACCCTAAAACCTCTAGTATATATAGGAGGAAGAGAGGAGGAGGCTTGGCCCAAGGGTCAAGCCACCAAGGCTTCGGCCGAACCAGGAGGGAGAGGAGGATTCCACCTCCAAACCTAGTAGGACTAGGATTCCTCCCTATTTTTGCCTTTTTGCATTTTTTCCACCTTTTCTCTTTGGGTTTTCTTTCCCTAGCTGTATGGGCCTTGTGTGGGACTTCCACCAGCCCACTAAGGGCTAGTATTCACTCTCCCACAGTCCATGTAGCCTCTTGGGTCGAAATACCCCTCCCGATGGTCTCCATGTACACAACCGGCACTCCCGGTACACTACCGATGAGCCCGAAACTTTTCCAGCGACCAAAATAGGACTTCCTATATATCAATCTTTACCTCCGAACCATTCCGTAGGTCCTCGTGACGTCCGGGATATCATCCGGGACTCCGAACAACCTTCGGTCACCACCATACATAACTCTATACTACCGAAACATCACCTAACTTTAGGTGTGCAAACTCTGCGGGTTCGAGAACTATGCAGACATGACCGAGACACCTCTACGGTCAATAACCAATAGAGGGACCTAGATGTCCATATTGGTTCCTATATATTCTACGAAGATCTTTATCAGTCGAACCTCTATGTCAAGGATTCAGTTAATCCCATATGATGTTCCCTTTGTTCTTCGGTATGTTACTTGGCCGAGATTCGATCGTTGGTATCTCCATACACTAGTAGAAAACAGGGCATTGGTTTAGGCCGGCCAGCCCATTAGTCCCGGTTCAGTCACGAACCGTCACCAATGAGGGCAACGGTCCCGGTTCGTGAGGCCATGGGGCCGGGCAGACCATGTGGGGCATTGGTCCCGGTTCGTCTGGTCCCTTTGGTCCCGGTTCCAGACACGAACCGGTATCAATGGGCCTCGCTCCTCGCCCACAACCACTGGTCCCGGTTCGTGGCTGGAACCGGGACCAAATGTTGTCCTTTAGTCCCGGTTCCAGCCACGAACCAGGACCAATGAGATGCCTATATATACCCCCTCGCCGGCGAGCAGAGCACTCCACACACTGCTCTGTTTTTTTTCCGGCGAGGGAAGATCTTTGTGGTTCTCTAGCTCACCTCCTATGCACATGAGGTGTTTGATGAAATGCCCAAGCCAAACTTAAGCTTTCTCCTCTCGAAGCTCCTTGTCCAAACTCCATTCTCGTCAAGATTTGTCTAGGTTTGGCGGTCCGTCCTGTCCCGTCCCCGTCCTGAAACAGCCGTCGATCGCCCACGCGTGGTGAGCCTCTTAATCTTTTCTTCTTGCTAAAAGAAAATATACTTACTCGTATGATTTTCTTACTTTCATTATTGTTTGTTATTATATAGTGCCATGGTTATGGTATCCGCCCACGTCGGCCCTCGTCTAGTCTATGATTCAGATGTGGTATATTATCTCTTATATAACTCTTTCACACATCTAATGTCTATGACAATTAATTATGCCACCAACTTGACGTAGATGTTTTTATCTATAGGAAGTAGTTGAACCAGAAATTCCAACCGACTATGCAATTCTGCTCGACAAGTTAACTAAAGCTGAAAAAGAAACCGAACATTTGAAAGAAAAATTGAAAAGAACTGAATATGACAAGATGGGATTGGAGTTGCATGTTGCCGATGTCGTCGCCGATCACAAGACCAAGATGGATGCAATGCGCTTGAAGCTTAGAAAGATTAGAAAATATGCCATTCATACTGAGGCTTGGTATCATTATGCCATTGGATAAATTGGTACCTTAGTAGCGGTTATGATTGCATTTGTTGTTGCATTTACATTTTTTACATAGTTTCGGTGTATGTTTTAATTAGATGCTCTAGAGACCTATATGTTGTTCAAGATCGATAGCTATGTATGAACTGTACGTATTTATTTTGGTCATTATTGTACTTTGGTTTAATGTGATGATGGATTTCTAATAATTTGGTCACTTCTATATTCATGATATGTTGTAATTGTTTTTAATACACTTTATTATATAACGCACGCAAATGAACCGACAATGGATGTACAGTGACCAACGCACCTCCGAGTATATTAAGGGCCTGCATAATTTTCTCGAAGCGGCTGAGGCAAACAAGCAGAATGATTTTATGCCTTGTCCATGTATTGTCTGTGAGATTACGTAGTCTTTCTCCAACTCTAAAACCCTTCACTTCCACCTGCTTCAGAAGGGTTTTATTCCACACTATAATGTTTGGACCAAGCACGGAGAAAGAGGGGTTATGATGGAAGACAAAGAAGAAGAAGAGGATGACGACAACTACCCTCCCCCTGAATATGGTGATGCTGCAACGGGGGAAGCTGAAGATCAAGAGGAACCAGACGATGTGCCCGATGATGATCTTCGCCGGGTCATTGTTGATGCACAGAGAGAATGCAAAAGTGAAAGGAGAAGTTGAAGTTCGATCGCATGTTAGAGGATCATAAAAAAGGGTTGTACCCAAATTGCAAAGATGACAACAAAAAGCTCGGTACCACACTGGAATTGCTACAATGTAAGGCAGGCAATGGTGTATCTAACAAGGGATTTAGTTCGCTACTGGAAATAATGAAGAAGAAGCTTCCAAAGGATAATGAATTTCCCGAGAGTACGTACACAACAAAGAAGGTTGTATGCCCTCTAGGATTGGAGGTGCAGAATATACATGCATGCCCTAATGACTGCATCCTCTACCGTGGTGAGTAGGAGGAACGGAACGCATGCCCGGTATGCGGTGCATTGCGGTATAAGATCAGAATAGATGACTCTGGTGATGTTGAGGGCCAGCGCACCGGGAAGATGGTTCCTGCCAAGGTGATGTGGTATGCTCCTATAATACCATGCTTGAAACGTCTGTTCTGAAACAAAAAGCATGCCGAGTTGATGCAATGGCACAAAAAAGAAGATGGGAAGTTGAGAGCACCCGCTGACGGGTCGAAGTGGAGAAAGATCGAGAGAAAGTGGAGCGACTTTACAGGTGACCCGAGGAACGTATGGTTTGGTTTAAGTGCAGATGGCGTTAATCCTTTTGGGGAGCAGAGAAGCCAGCATAGCACATGGCTTGTGACTCTATGTATGTATAACCTTCCTCCTTGGTTATGCATGAAGCGGAAGTTCATTATGATGCCAATGCTCATCCAAGGCCCTAAGCAACCCAGCAATGACATTGATGTGTACCTAAGGCCATTAGTTGATGAACTTTTACAGATATGGAATGGAATAGGTGTACGTGTGTGGGATGAGAACGAACAAGATGATTTTGACCTACATGCGTTGCTGTTTGTAACCATCAACGATTGGCCTGCTCTCAGTAACCTTTCAGGACAGACAAACAAGGGATACCTCACATGCGCACACTGTTTTGACGACACCAACAATATATATTTGGACAAATGCAGGAATAATGTGTACCTGGGGCATCGTCGATTTCTTCCTACTAACCATCAATGTCGAAAGAAAGGAAAGCATTTCAAAGGTGAGGCAGATCACCGGAAGAAGCCCTCCCTTCGTACTGGTGATCACATACTTGATATGGTCAATGATTTACAAGTAATATTTGGAAAGGGTCCTCGCGGACTATCTGTTCCAAATGACGCTGACGAACGTGCACCCATGTGGAAGAAGAAATCTATATTTTGGGACCTACCCTATTGGAAAGACCTAGAGGTCCGCTCTGCAATCGACGTGATGCATGTGACGAAGAACCTTTGCGTGAAACTGCTAGGCTTGTTGGGAGTGTATGGGAAGACAAAAGATACATCGGAGGCACGGGAGGAACATCAACGTGCGCATGAAAAAGACGGCATGCATCCAAAGCAGTATGAAGGTCCTGCCAGCTACGCTCTTACCAAAGAAGAGAAGGAAATGTTATTTGAATGCCTGCTCAGTATGAAGGTCCCGTCTGGTTTCTCCTCGAACATAAAGGGAATAATAAATATGGCAGAGAAAAAGTTCTAGAACCTAAAGTCTCATGACTGCCACGTGATTATGATGCAACTGCTGCCGGTTGAATTAAGGGGGCCTCTACCGGAAAACGTTCGATTAGCCATTGTGAAGCTATGTGCATTCCTCAATGCAATCTCTCACAAGGTGATCGATCCAGAAATCCTGCCAAGGTTAAGAAGTGATTTGGTGCAATGTCTTGTTAGTTTCGAGCTGGTGTTCCCACCGTCCTTCTTCAATATCATGACACACGTCCTAGTTCATCTAGTCGGCGAGATTGCCGTTCTGGGCCCTGTATTTCTACACAATATGTTCCCCTTTGAGAGGTTCATGGGAGTCTAAAAGAAATATGTTCATAACCGCGCTAGGCCAGAAGCAAGCATCTCCATGGGCCATCAAACAGAGGATGTCATTGGGTTTTGTGTTGAATTCATTCCTGAACTTAAGAAGATTGGTCTCCCTCAATCGCGGTATGAGGGGAGACTGACTGGAAAAGGCATGCTAGGAGCGGACTCAATAATATGTAGGGATGGGCATTCTTGGTCTCAAGCACACTACACAGTTCTACAGAATTCCACTTGGTGACCTCGTATGTCGATGAACACAAGAATATTCTGCACTCCAAACACCCAGAGCAGTGTGACGACTAGATTACATATGAACACATCAGGACTTTCGGCAGTTAGTTGCAAACACGTCTCATGGGTGACAACACTATTTCTGATGAGTTGTACTCATTGGCCAGGGGACCATCTTCGACTGTATTGACTTACAAAGGGTACGAGATAAATGGGAATACATTTTACACGATCGCCCAAGATGAAAAGAGCACCAACCAAAACAGCAGTGTCCGCTTTGATGCAGCAACCAAGAGGGGAAAGGACACATATTATGGTTACATAGTGGACATATGGGAACTTGACTATGGACATGATTTCAAGGTCCCTTTGTTTCAGTGCAAATGGGTCTATCTGCCAAGAGGCGACATACAGGAAGACCCTTAATACGGAATGACAATAGTGGATCTGAACAATCTTGGGTACATAGACGAACCATTTGTCCTAGCCAATGATGTGGCACAGATTTTCTATGTGAAGGACATGTCTACCATACCGAGAAAAAGAAAAGATAAGGAAGCAAATACAGCATACGATGAGCCAAAACGCCACATAGTTCTTTCAGGAAAAAGAGACATCGTGGGATTGGAGGGCAAGACAGACATGTCTGAAGATTATGAAAAGTTTCATGAAATTCCTCCCTTCAATGTCAAGGCTGACCCAAGCACCCTGTTAAACGATGAAAATTGTCCATGGTTACGGCGCAATAAGCAAAGGACACACGCAAAGAAGAAGTGAAGACTTTCGCTCCACAACTATATCATTGTAGTGACATGTGAAGAAATGAAATGCCTTTTGTAACACATGAGTTTTCGTCCGAAACTCTAATACTTCGAAAGAGATTCTCCGTTTTGTACACGAAGTGCATCCAGTTTTTGCTGTAACACTCTCAAATTTTTATGACATGCTATGTGGGTGAAATGATGATACCATGCCAACTTTCAACCTTTTCAGAGTTCATTTGAAGTGCTTTTCAATTTTAGGGTCATTTAGCTCAACAAAATCAGTAAGTGCATGAAAAATACCAAATGAAGTCTGAAAGGGTTGAAAATTGATGATGTGGCTTTGAATGGTGCATTTTGAACACACAAAAATTCTGGAGTTCAAATGAGTTCAAAAAATGAAATCCCTTCGTAACAGATGAGTTTTGGTTTGAAACTGTGATACTTCGAAATAGATTGTCCATTTTGTACACGAAGTGCATCCAGTTTTTGTCGTACCCCATTCAACTTTTTAGCACATGCTATGTGGGCGAAATGATGATACCATGCCAACTTTCAACCTTTTCAGAGTTTGTTTGAAGTGCTTTTTAATTTTTTCAAAACATCGTAGGAGTGGAGTTCAAAAAAGAATCAGCTAAAAAGCTTGGATAAACCTCTACTATTTTTGAAACAATAATTATATAAAAATTATGCAGCTAAAATTATCAAAGTATTTTTTGTTCAAAACATTAATAGAAAAAAGAATATAATGATAAAACACACTGGAAATAAATAAAGCAAAAAATAAATAAAGCAAGAAACAAAACAAAATAATGGAAATTGTGCAACTAAAATTATCAAGGTATTTATTTGTTAAAAAGAATGAACTAAAATAACAGAAGAAAAATATTGGAAAAATTAAAACAAAAAATAAAGCAAAAAAAATACAAAAGACACTTTTTTTAAATAATAGATGCCGCCTATTGGGCCACCACGGCCTGAATACGACTAGAAACACAATAGCTAGTTGGGCCAGGATTCAGGCCCGTAGAAGGACCAGTAGGCCCACAGGTAGAGGAGAGTGCAATTAGGCCCGTAAGCCTGCAGTTGAGAGGAGCTCGAGAGGGTTAGCGCAACAGCACTTATAAAACAGTCTCGAGCCCTCTCGGCTAGCGAGGTGGGACTAAACATTTGTCCCCGGCCAGCACCACCTTTTGGTCCAGGTTGGTGGAAACAACCGGGACCAATGCCCGCCTTTAGTCCCGGTTGTTGCCACCAACTGGGACCAATGTATCCCTTTAGTCCCGGTTGGTGGCACCAACCGGGACCAATGGTCTCTGCTTCCCGCCCTTTGGGCTGCCGAAAAGAGAACTTTGGTCCCGGTTGGTGGCACCAACTGGGCCTAAAGGGGGCATTGGTCCCGTTTGGTGCCACCAACCGGGACCAATGCTCTGTGTATATAAGCGACAGTTTTGATTTTTTTCAGATTTCATCTAGCAGTTTCCCCCGACGACGCCGAGCACATCGACGCCGCCAGGCTGCCCGAGCTCGCCGTCGATGCCCTCTGCCCTGACACCCCCTGCCCCGACGCGCCGCCCTGCCCCGACGCGCCGCCCTGCCCCGACGCGCCTCCCCTGCCTTGACACGCCGCCCTGCCCCGACGCCGCCCCATGCCACAGCACTGCCCCGACGACGCCACCCCTCCTCCCCTTTCGGTCCAGCCGGCCCCCTTTCCTCCCCTGTCCGATTTTGCTGATTTAATTTGATGATATATAGATGATAGATGATATATGATAGTTAGATGATGATGTTGATGATAGCTGATGATGTTGATGATAGATGATGTATGCCTTTTTTGTTCATATAATTTTTTATAGCATTTATGGTCCATGTATATATGTATGTGTATATGGATTGATGGATGGATGGATGTATATATATAGAAAATTATCATATGATATAAAAAATATCGTAGCTTCCTATTTTTTTCCATGGATGTATGCTAAAGAAAATTAAGAAAGAGTTTATGGGAGGTTTTTGTCAAAAGGTTCAATGGTTTGTCAAGGCAAAATATTGAACTAATTAAGGTATCCCATGTTTTTGTATATATGATATATGTATTTTGATGACACCTAGAAGTGTTGTCGAGGCCACCCCAAACCCTAGAAGTGTTGTCGAGGCCACCCCAAACTCTAGAAGCGTTGTCGAGGCCACCCCAGACCCTAGAAGCGTTGTCGAGGCCACCCAAATTTACCAAGTTAAATGAAGAAAACTCTGGTAACATAGATTTATGAAGTTAATTGTCATGTTGTAATATTTGCAGAAACTATGGATCCAAGAGACGAAGAACAAGCACAGTTGTTGGGGGACATAATCCACGGCGGACGTGATGTCTTGTCATATCTCAACGACACCGATGGTCTGGAAGGAGAGGGTTATGACGGCTCTGCTGATCGAACAATGGAGGAGGAAGGACATGATCATGATGGCTCCGGTGACCGAATGCCGGAGGAAGAAGGGGACCAGGATGATGGCTCCGGTGGCCGATCGGAGGAGGGAGCTGTTGCAAAGTCTGGCGAGGTATATATATTAATTAAGCTTGTGTTGACTCTAGATAATTGATGCATTAATTGTTTTGGTATGTACATATATTAATTAACTCTTCTTTCTTCTATTATAGCCCTCCGGAATGAGCTAAACTTCGGTAACGAGACGAGGCCGGAAGAAGAGGTTACGCAAGGATGAAAAGTTCACGATCACAGCACTCATGGACGATGGCCATCCGATTGAACCCAAGCGGACCAAGAACGCATTTTCTGCTCAGTGCGGAGCTATTGTTAGGGACAACATCCCGATCAGCATCAAGCAATGGAATAAGCCTAAGGACGGAGCCCCAGATGGTGATTATGTCACCGATAGACAGAAAGAAGATCTTTGGACTGTGCTGAAGGCAAATTTCACCCAACCGCTAGAGGAGGATCCGAATAAGCCAGTTATAGAGCCACGGGTTAAGGCATGTGCTCTTAAGAAGATGGCAGATCTATTCAAGAGGTGGAAGAATGAGTTGAAATCAAACTTTGTCGACAAAGGGAAGACTCCAGCATTCGTCGGCCGATATGAGAAGATAGGAGATTACTGGCCCGCATATGTGGCCTACAAGACTTCGTAGAAGAGTAAGAAGATGTCAGAGACAAACTAGAACAATGCTGCAAAGAAGCAGTTTCACCATCACACGGGGTCAGGTGGCTACCTTAAAGCCCGATCGTTGTGGGACAAAGCTGAGAATGACCTGCTTGCTAAAGGGGTCCAACCACAGACATATAACTGGCCAGACCGTTCAAGGACTTGGTACTTCGGGGTTGGGGGACCTTTGGACCCTGAAAAAGGGAAGTGTCGTTGGATGGACGAGCAACTTGCAATACCCGTGAACAAGCTTCAGAAATATATCACCGCAGCGCAGGACGGGACGTTCATTCCCGATAGAGAGAAGGACGAGCTGACTGAGGCCCTAGGGAATGCTGAGCACCCTGGACGAACGCGAGGCACAGCAGGCTCCGTTTCGTGGAAGGTTGGGTTTCCCGACGCAGGCGGTTACAAAAGCCGGGAGAGAAAGAGGAAAGCGGAGCTGAGCGAAATTCAGAAGCTCAATGCAAGACTACAAAAGCTAGAGGAAGCTGAGAGCCAGCGAGCTGCCGGCCAACCATCTCAGTGGCACGAAGCTACCCAGAAGCTACTACCCCGCCATCTCAGCGGAGAAGCAGCGTCGCTTCCACGGAGCCCGTTCAGCCCGACTTCACATCTCCTAGCTACCCCGTGGATACTATCACGGAGGCTCAACATTGCGAGCTTATGACGAAATGCTGGAACCTCACTTTCAAGGCGGCTGTCGGCTATGTTGCACCTCCTCAACCCAACAGAACTTTTTCACTGCTGTCCGATTCCACATGGCTATGCTATTGTGATGGTGGATGAAGTAATGCCGGAATTTGAGTAGCTCGAGCTTGACAACTGTACAGGTGAAGGAGAGAATAAGCTGGTTCATGCCCTTAGGAGTACATGTCTATGGCAGAAGGAGTACATCAAGCTTCCAAAGTGGACGCCTCCGCCTCCTCCTTCTCCTTAGGCAAATCAAGGCACGCCGCCTCCTTCTCCGGCTCCTCCGGCGCGTGGGGGAACTCCGCCTCCTCCTTTGCCTACTCGGGCACGTCGGAGTAGTACGCCTCCTCCTTAGCCTCGTTGTCAATGGCAGAAGACAGCCGCCGCCGATGTGGTTCCTCCGGCGCCTACTAAGCAACGACGGAAGGGAGCCGCCGCCGCTCCGGTGGCTAGCAATACAAGCATAGGCAGCAGGGGATACACATACGGTCCATCTCTGAAGCCTATGGAAAAGTTACCATATGAGAGGACCGATTCTAAAAACAAGGAGATAAGACAGGCCGAAGTGAGGGACCATTTTGCAAAGAAAACTCAAGCTCCGAAGGAGAAGATAGATCCGATGAAAGCGATGCGCACTATCGATGCCCTGAAGTGACCGCCACTGCCTCCGCAGGATTCCAACTACGAATGTTGTATTAAAAAGGCATATCAAGATGCACGGCGGTCGAGAAGTACTTCCAGTGATGCAAAGTTAGCAGAACGAAGAAGTGGTAAAAAAAATCCACAGCTTGGCGAACAAGCGAACCAATCGTGCCCCCCACTCAAGGTTTCTAGCGATATCATCGCTAATCATCCAGGGATGGTCCCTGGTACAAAACATGGAGATTACCTGAGCGATGATGTACTGTTTGAGAAGTTGGAGGTTGACGAATTCAGATACCGGTACGGGCGTCCTCTTGTCAAACCTGATCATCCTCCTCTAACAACGATGATGCGAAGTTTACATGAATGGTACATGCAAAGCTGCCACGAGTCTGTGATGGATTCTTTGGTACTGTCAGTTAAAGAGGAGCACGACCTCATTGGAATTGATATGTTGAATATTGAATATGAGGAGATATGGCAGTTATACAATCAGAAGGCCATCGACCAAACAATCGTGACCTGCTACTGTCTGTAAGTACTACTTCTGTAATTAAGTCTCTCTATGTATATAGCTCAGCTCTTTCATTGCATGTATATATAATTATCCTCACTACTATATTATGCAAATTGAAGATCGTCGAATGCAGAAAAGCACAAATCTATGACATTGTGTTCATTAACCCAAATGTCATACATGAGCATAATATAAAACATTGGCCCATAGAAACCGAGGAGAACTTGCTACAATCGTTGGTTAAAAATCAAAACAAAGGGACAATACTCTTTCCTTACAACTTCAAGTGAGTGTTACTGTCTTGTGCGTATTCGGTTTCCCTTATTACTCGAGGTTTATAGTAATGTAATTGATGAGTTATGCATGCATGCGCAGTTTCCACTTTATTCTGCTAGAGATTCATCTTGAGCGGGGAGTAGTGATCGTCTTAGACTCGAAACGAAAAGATCCCCAGAATTATGCGGACATGACTAAAATTCTCCAAAACTAAGTTCAATCGATCATTATCACATTATATCGGCAACTTTAATTTGTTCATTTCCTGATATCATGTAATTATTTTCTTTGTCTGGCAGGGTTTGGAAAGATTTCACAACAATTGTTCCGGCACTGCCGAAGGAGCTGCGATTTACAAACCCGAAAGTAAGTACTACTAGCTAGTTCCGCGCATCTCCCATTGATTCTATTTTGATCAATACCATTTATCACGCTTGATTATCAGTTTGATTGAACTCTATTTCTCGTAAAGTGCTTGTGGCAGGAAGACGGGACTGATTTATGTGGATACTACGTTTGCGACTTCATCTACAACGCGACGGCCCCTAAGAGGGGCTACTCTACAAAACAATTTGAAGTGCGTAAGCAATAATATTCACAATTTTATTTTTTTTATCATATATATGTATTGACCCCGTTCTTCAAATTAGATGTGGAAGATGCGAGATGAACTCCTACTACATGATCACATACGAGCAATTCAAGAAGAATTGGCGGGATTCTTTCTTGACCACGTCATAAATAAAGCCGGAGAATACCATATGGAATTGGAGATTAGATGTTAGGGATTGTAAGAGATCTTATCTTTTATATATGTAGCTAGTAGTGTCGGATATATATATGAAAACTTGTTCTACGACCAATCTCTCGGAGAAAGAGAGGTCGATCACTTCTATCTCTATATGTTCATGACGATCTTCTGTATTTAATGGTTCCTTCATTTTCTTACTAGCTAGCGTGTCGAGTTCTCTCTATAGTAGCTAGCGTCGACCAAGCACGAAGAAAGAAAGAACACTTCTCTCTATCAATTAGCTAGCTATAACAATATAAAACCCCTAAATTAACTCTCTAAAACCCCCTAAACCCTCCTTCCCTTTCAAAATAAAAAAACAAGCAACTGCCAGATGCTGACGCGTGGATGCCTGTTGGTCCCAGTTGGTGTTACAACCTGGCACTAAAGGTCCTCTTGCGTGGGCTCCCCGTAGAGGGCACGTGGAGCCCCTTCTGTCCCGGTTTGTAAGAGAACCGGGACTAAAGGTTTTGGGCTTTAGTCCCCCACACTTTAGTCCCGGTTCCGGAACCAGGACAAATGGGCCTTACGAATCGGGACAAATGGGCCTTTTGTACTAGTGATACCTAGTTCAACCTCGTTACCGGCAAGTCTCTTTACTCATTCCATAATACAAGATCGTGTGACTAAAATTTAGTCACATGGCTTGCAAGGCTTATTGTGATGTTGTATTACCGAGTGGGCCCTAAGATACCTCTCCGTGTCACGGAGTAACAACTCCTATGCTTGATCCATGCCAACTCAACATATACCTTCAGAGATACCTGTAGAGCACGTTTATAGTCACCTAGTTACGTTAAGACGTTTGATACACACAAGGCACTCTTGCGGTGTCTGTGAGTTACATGATCTCATGGTCATAGGAACATATACTTGACATGCAGAAAACAGTAGCAATAAACTGACATGATCATATGTTACGTTTGTAGTTTGGGTCTTGTCTATCACATCAATCTCCTAATGATGTCATCCCGTTATCAAATGACATCACATGTCAATGGCTAGGAAACCTTGACCATCTTTGATCAACGAGCTAGTTCACTAGAGGCATACTAGGGACAAAGTGTTGTCTAGTTACCCACACATGTAATGTGTTTCCAATCAATACAATTATAGCATGGATAATAAATGATTATCATGAACAAGGAAATATAAAAATAAACACTTTATTTATTGCCTCTAGGGCATATTTCCAACAATGGATTCCAACAAGCTGAAAAGAGAGACCTCTACAGACCAAATTATGGAAGATCTTGTGCTCTGAAGGAGAAATCAATTTCCTCATCCAAAGAAGAAGATTGTGACAGCAACCTTGTTGATCGTGAAGAACTGAGTCAGGAGCTAGCAATGCTTGCGAGGAAATTCGAGAATTTCTCAAGGAGAGGTGGATTTGGTAGGACATCGAAGAATGGTTTGAGGAAATCAGATTCGTCAGATGACTACAAGAAAAGAACCTGTCACCATTGTAAGAAACCATGTCACTTAATCTCTGATTGTCCTCTCTGGGAAAAAGCCTCAAAGAAGAGGAAGAAGTACAAGGATGACAGTTCTGATGACTCGAAGAAAAAGAAGAAGACTTCAAAGTCCTCATCTGCAAAGTCCTCAAAGCACAAGAAGAATGGTTCCAGATAGGCTCGAGCATTCATTCGCAAGGAAATGGATTCTGAGGAAGAATCTGAAGAATATGAACAAGAAGAAGAAGAATCTGAGGAGGACTCGGAATCTAGTGTTACAAGCCTTGCTCTCGCCACTGCTTTCGTCAGCAAGTCCATCTCCAACGATGAAGAAAATGACTACTCCAACGACTCTGACATCAGCAATGATGATTATGCTCCCACCTATTGCTTCATGGCAAAAGGCTCAAAGGTACACAAACATCATTCCTCATCCGAATCAAGTGAAGGTGAATCTCATTAATATGTGAAACCTAGCTATGCTAAACTTGTTAAACTTGCCACTAAGCAACAAACTGCACATGAAAATCTTCAAAAAATGGTAGACAAAAGCGATCATCTGTTGAACTATGAAGTGGATTGGACTCAAACTCTGTCTAACGATCTCAAAAGTCTTCAGCCAAAGTATGATAACCTTCAGAGTCATCATAACGACCTCTTAGCCTATCATGAGAAGCTTTCTTATGAATTTGTTCAAAGAAAGCAAGATCTTGAGAAACTGAGGGTGTCACATGAGGATCTCTAAATGGAAAACGATTCCTTACTGGCTCAACAAATCAATATCGCTCAGGAAGAATTTGTTCCACCTTGTTTGAAATGCATCAAACGTGAAACTGCTAATTCTTCACCTGGATGTTCAAATGCTTGTATTGCTGCAAATTCTTCAACTGTTCCAGTGGTCTCAAATTCCTCATTTGAGGATACCACGAGTATCACTAACGACAATGCAGGGTTGAAGGAATTGTATGTGACATGCATGTACAAAAGTCTCAAAGGGCATCAAACCCTTTGCGATGTCCTCAAAAAGAAGATTCTGAATAGGAACCCTAGGAAAGAGGGTATTGCCTTTGTGAGGAAACTCAACGCTGATAGATCCTACTGGACACCTGAGCAGTACCCCAAAACCTCATGCGTTGCTGCGAAAGGACCTCCTGTAGATCCATCCACTTTATCTGGCTTTACTTGTGAAACTTCATATTCCTCTAACGAGTCACTTGACTCCAACTACAAATTCTTCAAAAATCAGAAAGATGAAGTATTTTCTAGATTTATTGGAACTAACTGCAGGAGCGGTTCTCCTATGAAGAAAATATGGATTCCCAGGAGCTACCTACAAAATCTCCAAGTGAATGTCCTCATGACACCACTCATGAAGAACAGGAACCCCAGATTAAATTCCTCATATGGACCAAAGTCTTCACTTGGACCAAATTACTCAAATGGTCAAAAATATCATGCTCGTGCTAATGCCTCTATTTCGTTGGGAAAATCTAAGCGTTATGAATATGTGCATTATTCTTCAAAACATTATGTTCATAAGTCCTCGAAGAATTTCTTTGCTTATTCATTTGAGTACTCTAATCCTCGCCCTGTGAAACAAAGTGCACTTGATTCAATGCCTCCCTTCTCATGTGGTGCTTGCAGAAATATGAACTCTTTGCCACCACATTTGATGAATTTGCTGGAGACCGGAGGAAATG
Organism: Hordeum marinum; assembly: GCA_022496015.1. NCBI lineage: Eukaryota > Viridiplantae > Streptophyta > Magnoliopsida > Poales > Poaceae > Hordeum > Hordeum marinum. The sequence goes on from CM039678.1 coordinate 31,825,184, forward strand.
CTTGACAAGACGCAAGCTAACCATGCAGAAATGAATTCCTCATTTCTCACGTCCTCACACTACTTGCTTACTTTCTTGTGTGATGAAATTATGTCTGATGAAATTGATGTCATATTCTTCACTCTAAAGCATATGAGTTCGTAAGTCATACTAATTCATCTGCAGGATGATACTCCAAAAGCTACTGAGTGGGTCCTCGATAGTGGATCCACAAACCACATGACCGGTGACAAGAATCTACTAATGAATTTGCCACTTGCTCCATCTCCTCTGAAGCATATTACCTACACACACAAAGGAAAAAAGCAAGGTATTGGGACTTGGTAAGGTTGCAATCTCTAAGGATCGAACCATGGATAAGGTGATGTTGGTCGAATCCCTCGGATTCAACCTTATGTCTGTCTCAATGCTTTCTGATCTTGATATGGTTGTTGTATTTGGAAAATATCGTTGTGTTGTCATCATGGAATCTGACAATTCCAAAGTCTTAGAAGGCTTTAGGATAGGAGAATTGTATATTGTTGATTTCTCTATAGGTCCTCAGGCTGCCACATGCTTACTTGCGAAGTCTTCAGAAGGCTGGTTGTGGCATCGACGACTTGGACATGCGGGTATCAGGAACTTGCACACGCTCATGAAAAAAAAACACGTCATTGGCATCGAGGATGTCAAATTGCTCAAGGACCACCTCGGCGCTACATGTGAATCTGGAAAGATGACCAGATCCAAGCATCCCTCGAAGACAATCATGACCACGACTAGACCCTTTGAATTGCTTCACATGGATCTCTTTGGCCCCACTCATTACTCCACACTAACAAATTCTTCAAGTTTGTATGGCTTTATTATTGTTGATGATTACTCTCGTTACACTTGTGTTCATATTCTTCTGGACAAAACTGAAGTGCAGGATGTCTTCGGACGATTTGCTTCAAGAGCGTCCAGCAACTTCGCCATCAAGATCAAGCATATTAGGAGTAATAATGGGACTGAGTTCAAGAACACTAATCATGATGAATACCTTGATGAACTTGGTATTACTCATGAGTTATCTGCCCCTTATACTCCTCAGCAGAGTGGCGTCGGGGAGCGCAAGAACAGTACTCTTGTTGAGATGGCTCGCACCATCCTTGATGAATGCAGGACTCCTCATCGCTTTTGGCCTGAGGCAATTGATACTGCATGCCACATCATCAACAGGGTATATCTTCATAAATTCTTCAAGAAGACTTCATATGAACTTATCACTGGCAAGAAACCCAATGTAAGTTATCTCAAAGTCTTCAGTGCAAAATGTTGGATTAGAGATCCTCACCACAGTTCAAAATTTGCACCGAAAGAACATGAAGGTTTTATGCTTGGTTATGGAAAAGACTCGCAGACCTACAAAGTGTTCAACACCTACAACCACAAGGTTGTTGAAACTGTAGTTGTACGGTTTGATGAAACTGATGGCTCACAAAGAGAGCACCTGCCTTCTATGTTAGATCAACAGTCTCGTAAGGAATTCATTAAGCTGAAGGCTACTGAATATGTCATACCCACTGAGGAAATCATTCGAATGAATGAATACTTTCATGTTGATACACCTGACACTACAGGAATCAACTACTTTGCCATCAGCCATCCCGGACAGCAAAGGCATCCATGCCGGACGACAAAGGCTTTGCCGTCGGCCAGCAGACGGTGAACAGTCCGGCTGAATAAGCCACGGTGAAGGGCGCTTTGTTATTTGCTGGCAGACTGCAAAGACCTAAAGATCTTTGTCGTCTACCAGCAGACGGCAAAGACCGTGGATGGCACACCTGCCAGCTTCTGTCTATTAAGGGGTTAACGGCGTGCTTTGCCGTCTGACAGCGGACGGCAAAGCACCTGTTTCTTTGCCGGCTTAGGTGGTTTCTTTTCCGTCTACTGGCAGACGGCAAAGATCCTTAGGTCTTTGTCGTCTGCCAGCAGACGGCAAAGAAACCACCTAAGCCAGCCTACTACTACCCCAGGTTGCACACGTAGCTGCCACATGGAAGCTTTGTCGTCTGCGAGCTGACGGGAAAGACCTTTGTCGTCCGCCAGCAAACGCCAAAGTTTCTATATAGCCCCTGCTTTTTCTGTTTTTTCTTAAATTCATTCAATTTGACAGAATTTCACATATATATCCAACATATCAACAATACAAGTTTCCAACAAGAATACCAACAATAAGTTTCAACAAGCATACCAACAATAAGTTTCCAACAACATATCCAACATACACGTTTCCAACAACATATCCAACATACACTGGTTTCCAACAACATATCCTCACATACATATCCAAAACAAGTTTCCAACGAGTTTCCATAAACAAAAAGGAAGCACAAGTAGAAGAGTACACTCCATCAATGCAAGCTTCCTCATCTATAGCAAATCTGCAAATTAGGAAAGATGGAAGTTAGAACAAGAAGTAGACTAGCTAGAAGAAAAAGAAGAAAAAGAAGAAGAAGAAGAATTTATATTCTCTTTATTTTTCTCCTATTCTCTTCTTTATATTCTTCTTCTTCTAACTAAGGTAGGTAAAAATGCTAAGTGTGTAGGTCATTTTAGAGCTAAGATAGGTAAATAGGTCATTTTGTAGCTAACCTAGGTAGTTATGCCATTTTTAGCTAAGTAAGCATATTTATTCATTTTGGAGGACAAAATGGTAAGTGTAGGTCATTTTAGAGCTATCCTAGTTAAAATCGGTCATTTTGGAGCTAGGTAAGGTTATTTTGTCATTTTGGAGGAAAATAAGCTAATTATATTATAGTTTGGAGATAAACCAAGGTTAATATGCCATTTTTTTACCTAAGTGAGCTAATTATGTCATAAATGAACTAGCTAAGCTAATTATAGATCATTATTGAGCTATCCTAGGTAGTTATGCCATTTTGTACCTAAGTGAGCTAATTATGTCATAAATGAACTAGCTAAGCTAGCTATAGATCATTATTGAGCTATCCTAGGTAGTTATGCCATTTTCTAGCTAACTAAGCATATCAAGTCATTTTGGAGGAAAAAATGCTAAGTGTAGGTCATTTTATAGCTATCCTAGGTAGAATATATCATTTTCGAGGTAAGTAAGGTTATTATGTCATTTTTGAGGAAAATAAGCTAAGTATAGGTCATTTTGGAGCTAAGTAGGTCATTTCTTAATCTAAGTATGCATTTGTTAAGAAAAACACTTGGGAAAACTTACCGTCATCATGGAGGTGAAGGACCGGTCGGGTTTGCGCGAGGGTGAGACGTAGAAGGACCGGACGGAGTTGTGGCAGACGCAGAAGGATCGGTCGATGCTTGTTATGAGGCACGCTGCACCAAAGATCATTTGCAATGTCTCCTTAGCATGATGCAACTCAAATGTGAATACTAGGTACTAATGACCATTAAAATGAAACTCATAGTGGGTGCTATAGCAATATGGGGCATCGACGGAGGGGTCTGACCATTGTTCTGGCACACGGTCTGCACATTTTGTTTTCACAAGTCATTCATATTAGTTAGTGATGAAACGAACATTACGTGCATGATTTGGCTAATATGCAGGAGAAACTTACGACGAGGAGCTCGTATAGGGCCTGGTGAGACGCGTCATTCCGGTTCCTCTCCTCCTCAACAACCTAGTCGTCCTCTCCTCCATGTCCCTCTCCCTCTGTGCCGCCTGCCTGTTTGCCTCCGCTAGAAGCTCCTGGGCCCTAGCCTCAAAGGCGAGCTCCATTGGCCATGGACGAGGCCTTGTCTCAGGATCAGAGCTCGTCTGGCGCTTCTTGATCTCCGGGAGAGTTCTAGGACAACGTATCAGTCCATCCCCAATGGCTATCGAGCCATGGGGCCTCCCGCCACCACATATCATCACGAGCTCTGGATCAAAAGGACTCTGTCTCAGGTTGAAGTCCTCCCCTTTCCTCGCCTTCCCCTCATCTCTGTACCTCATGAGCTTGTTGTGGGAGGAGATGTTGCTGAAGCTCTCTTGATGATCGAGGTCATCCTCAGAGAATGCCTTGGCCTTCTTGTACAAGGCAGTATGGGCCATGGAATAGAGGTCGAACAGAGGTGGCACCTCCTTCTTGTTTTCTCGCGCCTAAAAGAGAGGAACAAAATATTAGTTAAGGGCTCAAGCTAGTATGAAGAATGAAATTGCATGAATCATGAAGCAAACCACATACCCAGTTATCTCCGTACTCAAACAGGTTGGGGCTCCCATGATGGTGTGGCACACCTCTCAACATCATGTGGGCACGCTTATCCTTGGCCTTGTTGTGTTCGGCTAGCCACCCGGGAGAGTACCACGCATCCACCAATGCCTCCCAACAGTTCATCCTATCCGCACACCATCTCGAGGGCACCTAAGTTAGACAAGAGAAATTTCAGCGCTATGCCTACGAATCAAATCAAAGAAACTAAGTACAAGGCCTTAAGAATAGATAAATACATTCACTAACTTCTCCTTACTCAGATAATTTTTGCGGCACTTCTTCTTGGCCCTCTTAATGTTAGTCGAGGCATAGTAGTCTCGAATAGCCTGCACCCGAGCCTCGTGACGTAAGTTCTGAAGTAGGCGCTTCCACTCGGCTTCGAGAACAACAACCGCTTTGACCTTGTCTTCCTCAAGACACTAGTAGAAGGTCTGCAATCAAACAAGACAACACTGACTAATACAATCACTAGGTGCTATTGATTTTTAATTCTGTAAAGGAGAAATTACCCTAAACTGACGGATCATAATGTCAGCCACTGTCTCGCACAAGACACCATCGATCGTCTCCTCCGGCGGGGCCGGGGCTGCCATGTACAGCTCTCAGGTCAGTGCTACCTGTGGAGCCTCACCCTCACCGGGCAACTGGACATTCCCCGGGAAGTGGTGCCGGAGAAGCACACCAAGGACCTGGTTGGGCATGCGGACACCACGCTCATGTTTCCAACCCCTGCAGAATGACAAGGCCAACACATTAGATATTTATTTGACGAAACATGAAGGCAAAAGGTTAAAAAAGAGTAAATGCACTTACTTCTCCGCATTAGGCGCAATCAACCACCTCTGATCATGGGTCGTCGGCACGGGTGGGAGCTTTGTACAACCACACTCGTAGACCTTCTTGCCCTCCTCAACCAGCCCGCCCTCGCTATAGGTGTCCTCAGACAAGTTGTCCTTGCCAGCATCAGCATGGCCACTAGCCTCCGGAGTCACATGGGATGAAGACTCTGGGACCCGAGTCTCCTGGGACGAAAACTCTGGGACTGGAGTCTCCTGGGACGAAGGCTCGGTGACCCGAGGCACATCGACCAGAGGCTCGTGGACTGGAGTCCAAGGCGGGTCCAAGTCAAATGGGTCCACCTGAGACGGAGCACTCTTGTGGTCGGGAGAATCAGCTGGGGGTGGCGGCGAGGAAGGCGCAATAGTCTTCCTACCTCTAGCACCTCTCTTCGTCTTCCCCCGTCATCTCCCGGTCGAAGAAGAAGCGCCTGCCGGTGTGTGCATGCAGTGTACCAGTGCTCTCCTGAGTTATTGGGGTGAAATAATAGCACCCCTCCCAGCACGTGCCGAGGAAGGAGGCTTAGAGCTATCTCGATCGGAGCCCACCATCTGTCAACACCTACAATGACAAAGAGTGAACGAAATTTGGTCGATCAACATAAAATAATTCAAACCTGATAACATGAACTATTTAATAATATATATGTACATAATAATAATTGAATACCTCACATTACTAATACTAATCTTCATCATCTATATATGCTCCGGGATCAATAAATGCATAATCATCATCACTATCAGTAATGATGTGCTCATCAGCATCATCAATAAATAAATCAACATGTGGAAGGCCACTATGTAATCGGTCAAGCATTGTCAGGTCATCCGCGGTAGTAACCTCTTCTTCTTCCGTCTCTTCTTGTTCCAACTCAGGGGCGATGTCGGGTTCACTGTCGTTGTCGACCTCAATGTTCTGGGGTGAAGTAGAGCGGTTCTTAAAACGTTTTTTGGAAACACGTGTTCCTTGTAAGAATTCTCCTTCATATGTGTCTGGGTTAATGTGAGTTTCATAATCATCTTCATTGAGGGGAGGTGGTCTAAAATGTGGCGGCACATCATAAACGACATCCCATCCTTTCAAATTTGGATCCGTTTGGTAGGCCCACGGTAGATAGAAAACTTGAGTCGCCTATTGAGTCGTAATATAGACATTGGGAACATCTAAATGGGTTCTTTGTTTGATTTCAACTAGCCCTATATGTTCATGAGTCCTTCTAGTCTCCTTCGGCTGGAACCAATAACATTTGAAGACTACGACGTTTGGTGGGTTTTCACCAAAGAATGTAAGTTCCTAAATTGCTTCAATTCATCCATAATACTCGACCCCTCCTTCGCCGACAACGGAGACACAACAATTTGTAGAATTTCAGTCGGCCATAGAGAGCTCTTTGCCAAAAGTACGAAAGCGATACCCATTGATGTTGTATTTGTTAAATGAATGGACCTTATAGTCAAAACCATTAGCGACTTGTCTCAATTCGGAGTCCATAGACTCTGCATTAGCCTAGAAGTTTAATACGAAAGGATTGTTGCATTAGCCACAAACTAGGCAAAGAAATGAAACTGTCTAATTAATGGAAATTACCGTTTGCTTAAACCAAGAGATGAAACCGGGATAGTCACCTCCATGCTTTGCCAGAAGCTCATACTCTCCGATGGAATCCTTTTGGATCACCGCTCCATCCGAGAATTTGGCGATGTATCGATTGTCTCACATATCCAGGAATAAGAGCATTTCAAACGAATTCGAAGTTACAAAACGATGTACCGAGAACTTACTCGATGTATGGCCGCACTTCTGTTAGGTTGTTGAAGATATACAATGAAATGGTCCGCCATTCTTTTACATCCAACGCTATTGATTTCGAAGCACTGGCTGGTGCGAGCTTCCCTTTGAATAGGATGAGGTTGGATCGACCTTTTTCATGGTCGCCATCATTGTACCGAAGCTTCGAATTATGCAAATGACGATTCTTGACTTTGTAGTGTGTTGTCACGAAGTTTGCCGCCTCCTCAGTTATGAATGCCTCGGCCATCGATGCTTCAAATCTACATTTTTTTTACATTTTGCTCGAAGCGTCTTCTGCATCCTCTCAGTTGTGAAGCACCAACGATTTTGCATGGGCCCCGAATCTTGCCTCGGTCGGGAGATGCAAAATCAAATGCTGCATTGGATTAAAGAAGCCCGGTGGAAAGATCTTTTCTAACTTCCAGATCAACTCTGGCACCAACTCTTCCAGTTCGTCTAGCACGTTAGGCGATAATTCTTCCACACAAAGAGCACGGAAGAAATAGCTTAGCTCTACCAGTACTAGCCATTCATCCTCAGCGATAAATCCACGCAACATCACCGGCATTACCCGCTCAAGCCATACGTGCCAATCATGACTGTTGGGACCAAATATTTTCAATTTGTTAAGACTCGCTCCCCTCTTTAGATTCGCTGCATACCCATCGGGGAACATCAACTGCTTTTTCACACACAAGATCATTTCCCTCATAGCTGGCCTTCCAAGATTGAACCATGCCTTTGGCTTCCTCCGGTTCTTCTTTCCTTTCAGTTGTTGAATGTTTTGTAACGGTCTATCACATAGAGCCTCCTGATCGACTCCAGCCTTAGGATTATCCTTCGACATCCCCTCTATGCTGAACAATGTACCAAAAAGGGCCTCCGTGATATTCTTTTCAGTGTGCATCACATCGATGTTGTGTGGGCAAAGGAGATCTTTAAAGTAAGGCAGATCCCACAAACATATCTTGTGAGTCCAGGAGTGTTCCGTATTATACCCTTTGAAATACCTTGGACGATCTGGATCTGGCTCGAGAGCATTTATCTGATCCAGGATCTGTTGGCCTGTCAACGCAGGTGGTGTAGTGTTTTTAACAACTCTACCTTTGATGAAATTCTTCTTGTCTTTTCTGAACTTATGGTCAGGATCTAGGAATTGTCTATGCATGTCGAAGCAAGAAAACTTGCGGCCCGTCTGCAGCCAATGAAACTCAAGAGTTGCCTTGCATGTGGGGCACGGAAACCTTCCATGCATAAACCAGCCAACGAATAGTGCATACATCGGCAAGTCATGCGACGAGTACATGTACCACACATACATTTTGAAGTTCTTTGTGGTAGCAGCGTCATATGTCTTGATCCCATTATCCCAGGCTTCTTGCAATTCATCCTTAAGCGGCTGCATGTACACATTCATATTCTTCCCCGGATATTTGGGCCCTGGAATTATCAACGTCAAGAAAATGTTCTTTCTTTGCATAATCTCTCCAGGGGGGAGATTGAGTGGAATGACAAATACAGGCCAACAACTGCATTGTGCTGCCGTCATACCATACACATTGAATCCATCCGTGCTAATGGCAACCTGAGGATGCCTTGGATCTGCCGCTTTATCCTTATGTAATGCATCGAAGTGCTTCCACACAAAAGAATCTGAAGTGTGTCCCCTCATCGGATTCCCATCTGCATCTAGTTCTGTTCTTTTGCCCAATTTATGCGACGTCATCTGCCTGGCCGTCTCGATGACCATGAAAGTCTTGGTATAATTGGTAGATACCGAAGAAAGTTAATGGGGTTTTTGGTCTGAATCTTCTCACCCATACCGTTGTCTACCAGAACATACCTGGAAGCATTGCAAATGGGGCAATGGTTCAAGACCGCATACTCAAGCCTAAATAAGGCACATCCATTCTCACAGGCATATATCTTCTCATAGGGCATCTTAAGCACACATAGGATTTTGTCCGACTGGTATAGGTTTGCTAGCAATACATGGCCTTTGGGTAGAAAGCGTCCAAATATCGTCATCATCGCGTCGTAGCATTCTCTGCCTAGGTTGAACTGAGCCTTCAGAGCCATTACTTGTGCGATGGCATCCAGTTGACAAAGCTTAGTGTGCTGGTGGAGAGGACATTTTGAAGACTCCAACATTTCATAAAAGGCCTTTGCAGATTCCTCCATCTCATCGTCCGAATCCTGAGCATCATCAAAGTCTTGCACCATGTCTTCGATCCCGGTACCATGCTCGTCGGTGCAAAGACGAACCACCTCAGCTCTGGCACGTTGGGCAGACTCACCATGAAATGTCCAGACCGTATAATTAGGTGTAAAACCCCACTTCTGCAGGTGTTTGATCATTTCAAACTCTGACTTCATCTTAAAGTTGTCGCAATCAACACAAGGGCACCAGGTTGTTTTTTGTCCATTTGCAAATGCGACTCTCACAAACTCCTTGGTTTTTATTATCCATTCATGGGTCATGTCTTTCTGACTAGTGTGGCCGGTGTACATCCACCCATGATCACTCATCTTGCCTAGCTACTGGACACACAAAAAATATATACACAATTAATAGAGTTTGTCAGTTTCATTACGTCGATGCAACCTAGAAGCTAGTAGGTAAAGATAGGTCCTAATCCCACCCGAGTATGTGTAGATTGGGTTCGTTTTCCATGCTCCGCTCCGCATCCGATGCACAATTTTGTCAGCACCTCCCCGCTGTTCTCCTGATACACGTCTCGACAATAAGCAGAGAGGATGTTTACCCAGAGAACAACAGGGAGGCACTGACGAAATTCTACATCGGATACAGAGGAGAGCATATGGGAAAACGAACCCAATCTACACATACTCGGGCTGTCCATGGATAACGTTGGACAATTCGAAAGAATCAAGGTTATAAATATGCTAATGAATTTATATTTATAGATGTAACCCTTTTGAACGGGAGACGCATAGTGGTCACGCATACTGATGATTGAAGACGCCTATAGCTATCTAGTTTCATTGGCATGAAGACCGGAATAGAGGAAATGAAGGGGCAGGTGGAGATGTCATTTGTGCTCAACCAGGAACGCTGGGGTGGAGCTTGTCGAACACACAGGGAGGTCGTTGAACACCAGACCCTTGCAGCGAGGAAACAAATGCACATTTAAATCCACCTGATCAACATAAATATGATGTTCTGTATAACAAAATCAAAAAATATAGATGACCTAACTCATAATTCACCAATATATGACCCTTGTGTCGGGGTCGGGGTGTCGGGGGTGTCATTTCGGGGTTGGGGTATCGGGCGTGTCGTGTAGGGGTCGGGGTGTCGGGGGTGTCGTGTTGGGGTAGGGGTGCTGTGTCGTGATCGGGGGTGCCATGTCGTGGTGTCGGGGTGTCATGTCGGGGGTTGGGGTGTCATGTCGGGGTCGAGGTGTCGGGGGTGTCGTGTTGGGGTCGGGCTGTCGGCGGTGTCTTGTCGGGGTGTCGGGTCGGGGGTCGGGGTGTCGTGTCGGGATCAACCCTCGACTCCTTTTTCCCTCGATCCTCGACCCCTGATAATCTAAATAAACCTAAACTAACTCTACCGGTGTCGGAGTCTTGGGGGTGTTGGCGGTGTCGGGGGTGTCGTGTCGGGGTAGGGGTGCTGTATCGTGGTCGGGGGTGCCTTGTCGGGCTGTCAGGTCGGGGGTTGGGGTGTCGGGTCGGGGTCAGGGTGCCGGGAGTGTTGTGTCGGGGTCAGGGTATCGGGGGTGTCGTGTCGGGGTCAGGGTGCCGTGTCAGGGTGTCGGGGTGTCGTGTCGGGGGTCGGGGTGTCGGTGGTGTCGTGTCGGGGTCGTCCCTCGACTCCTTCTCCCTTCGATCCTTGACCCCCGACAATCTAAATAAACCTAGCTAAACTAAATCTAAGTAAACCTAGCTAAACTAAATCTAAATGAACCTAAATAATATAAATCTAAATAAACAAAAAAAAGAAGAAAAAAAGTCACCTTTTTGGCGACGGTGCGGCTCCGGTGGCAGGGCGGGGGCTGGGCGGCGCGGTGCCGGTGGCGGGCCGGGGGCGGCACGGCGCCAGTGGCAGGGGGTGGCGTGGCGTGGCGCCGGTGGCAGGGGGTGGCGTGGCGCGGCTCCGGCGATGGGGCGGGGCAGCGAGGTGGCCGCGGCCTGCGTTCGCTGGGAGGGGCGACCGGGGCGGGGCTGTTAGGGGCGGCCGGTGACGAGGCGGGCACCGGAGGGCGGGTCTGGCCGGTGGCGGCGGGGGCTCCGGGGGGTGGCGCGGGGGGCGGCGGCGGCGTGCACTGGTCAGGTGAGGGGGGAGAGAGACGGGTGGGGCGACGAGGCGGGCGCCGAGGGGCGGGGCTGGCCGGCGGCGGGGGGCTCCAAGGGGCTAGCGCGGGGCGGCGGTGGCTCGAGCATGGGGAACAGCACGGGTGAGGTGAGGGAGGGAGAGACAGGGGAGAGAGAGGGGTGGGGCATGGGGGTTAGGTAGGTTAATCTTTTGCCGTCTGCTAGCAGACGGCAAAGAGACTAGCTAGAAGGGTGGGGCCGGGGGGAACGGACGTTAATTCTTTGTCGTCCGCTAGTTGATGGCAAAGAAACTGTCTGTTAGCTGATATCCGTTAGTGGTCAACCCTTCCTCTTTGCCGTCTGCTGCTACTTGGCCGTCCACTGGCAGATGACAAAGAGTACTAGCTGATGGCAAAGAGCTTCTTTGCCGTCAACTAGTTCTTTGTCGTCTGTTTTCTGGAAACTGATGGCAAATAGCTGCTTTGCCGTCTGCCAACAGACGGCAAAGAACTGGCGGACGGCAAATTTTCTATTTCCAGTAGTGTGAAGAAAATGGTGCTGATGAAAATCCTCAGCCACGTGAACCTGCTCATCCAAGAGTTGCAAATGAAGTGCAGATTGACAAAATCATCGATGACATCAATGCACTAGGTCCCCTCACTCGCTCAAAAGCTTCACATTTAACTAACTTTTGTGGGCACTTTGCCTTTGTCTCTATCATAGTGCCCACCAAAGTTGATGAAGCATTCATGGAGCCTAAGTGGATTCAAGCTATATGCAATAGGAATTGCATCAATTCAAGCTCAAGAACGTGTGGGAACTTGTCATGTGGTCAGATCTTCGCAAGCACAACATCACAGGTACCAAGTGGATCTACTGCAACAAGCAAGATGAAAATGGCCTTGTGGTGAGGAACAAGGCTCGTCTTGTAGCTCAAGCCTACACACAGGTTGAAGGAATTGACTTTGATGAAACATTTGCACCTGTTGCTAGACTTGAAGCTATTCGCTTATTGCTTGCTTATGCTAACCATCATAATATCATCTTATATAAAATGGATGTGAAAAGTGCATTCCTCAATGGTAAGCTTGAGGAAGAAGTATATGTTGCTCAACCCCCAGGTTTTGAAGACCCTAAGCATCCTGAAAAGTCTTCAGACTCAACAAGGCCCTCTATGGCCTCAAGCAGGCCCCTCGGGCGTGGTATGACACTCTAAAGGAATTCCTCATGAAGAAATGATTCAAACCCGATTCACTCGACCCTACTCTTTTCACAAAATCCTATGACAATGAACTGTTCATATGCCAAATATACGTAGATGATATTATCTTTGGCGGTACTGACAAATGTTATAGTGATGAATTTGCCTATATGATGAGTGAAGACTATCAAATGTCTATGATGGGAGAGTTGAAATTCTTCTTAGGTCTTCAAATTCATCAGCAAGACAATAGCATTTTCATCTCCCAAGAGAAGTACCTCAAGGATGTTCCAAGGAAATTCGACATGCAAGATTGGAAAGGCATCAAAACTCTAATGCCTTCAAAAGGACACCTCTGCATTGATGAAAATGGTAAAGATTTTGATCAGAAGGTATACCGCTCCATGATTGGCTCGTTATTGTATCTATGTGCATCTACGCCTGACATTATGCTAAGTGTTTGCATGTGTGCCCGATTCCAAGTAACACCAAAGGAATTACACCATAAGGCTGTGAAACATACTTCGATACTTAGCTCACACACCAACACTTGGATTATGGTATCCCAAGGGCTCAAATCTTCACCTCGTCGGATACTCTGATGCTGACTATGATGGAGATCGTGTGGATCGCAAGTCAACCTCAGGCACATGTCATTTCCTTGGACGATCCTTAGTCTGTTGGTGCGCGAAGAAGGAGAACTGTGTTTCATTCGCTATTGCTAAAGCTGAGTACATTGCTGCTGGCTCATGTTGTGCGCAGTTACTATGATTGAAGCAAACCCTCAAGGACTACGGCATCAAGTTGAAGAATGTGCCTCTCTACTGCGACAACGAGGGTGCAATCAAAATTTCTTACAACCCAGTTCAGCACTCCAAGACCAGTCACATCCAGATTCATCATCACTTTCTTCGACATCATGTACGCAAGGGCGACATCTTCATCGACCACATCAACACAGAAGAACAACTGGCCGATATCTCCACAAAGCCCTTGGATGAAAAGAGATTTTGCATGTTGCGGCATGAGCTAAACACCCTAGAATCCTCGAATGTTCTTTGAAAAAGGACACACATCCTAACACTTGTGCAAAATTGATAACTTAGATGTGCAACACATGAAGTAACGTTTTTCTTCAATCAATGAAGAATAACCCTCTAAGTGAATAAATTAATGAAGAATTTGATTCTCATAACCCTACGACAATTGTACGCGGTGTCTAAAATCATCATTCTTATACGATGGGTCACGCCACCAACCAAAGTTGAAATTCTTCAAAATTGAGGTTTTCGTCATTTTGCAAATTCTTCAAATTTTCAAATTCCTCAAATTTGCAAATTCCTCAAGTTTTTCAAATTCCGCAAGGTTTCAAATTCTTCAAACTTTGAAACTCATGTTCTTCATTGACTATATCCATATATATATATGAGTTTTCAATGTCCTCAACAACATTCACTTATTGCTAATTCTTCAAGTTGATTTTCATCTAAGTGAATGTGATCGAACCCCTTCCTTCTCTATGCTAAACTCAACCCAGTCTGTTCACAAATTCTTCATATGCGTTCTACTTTGAAACTCATTCAAACTCTTCACTGTGTCCTGGACAGCTGAAGAATTTGCGAACGGAAACTTTGAAATTTTCACTATCAAAATTTTTGGCGGTTCCCGCTCAAGCGGTTCCGATTCACGCAACTGGATAGCCCACGATCCCCTACTATCTCCACTTCTCAGTACATGGGTGACACCTGTCGCATGGAGAGCAAGGGTCAGGGGCAATCCTGTCCAAAATCTTCGGGCGGATTGGTTTTCACTTCGACTATAAATACCCCCTCCCCTTCAACTGTGCTCGGTTACTCCTCATCTCTACTCTCTCCCGAGCTCTAACCTAGCACCGTCGCTAAAGTCATCGACGCTGGTGTGGAAGAGCTTCACTGCCTCGACCTTGGCATCGCCGTACTCACATCGGCCATGGAAGTCTCTATTCCGCCGCCGCTGTAGTTGTCTCCCTCTACCAAGATAGGGCGTGGGAGATCTGAACTGATGACCTTCCCAATCTCATCTCTCGGTTCGTCCTGTTTTTCACCAGGGTAAATAAAATTTATTTTTACTGCCCCTGTTTGATCTTCAAATGTTCTTCATATTCCTCAAAAGGTGTTTATTCGTCATGAATCTTATTCTAAAGCACCTTACATATTCATATACTTGATGATTTTCCCTAAGTAATGATTTTCTTCAATATTCCTCAATTGTGTGAATCCTCAAAATTTGCACAACTCAGGAACCTAAGACAAAGAACACTTAGTGAAATTCATCAAGACACCCATGGTCAAATTCCTCACACCTACTTTTATTTAAAAATTTCTGAGAACACATATGACCTCTTCAAATTCCTCGCACCTATAATCTATTCACGTGTACAACATGTCCGCTAATGAATCACTAGGTTCTCATCAACTTAACTCATTTGCAGCGTTCCTTGAGGAAAAATTGTGTACTTCTTCAGAGTCCTCAAGAGTTCGAATTCCTCAAGGGTGAAGAAAATGGCTGATGGAAAGAAACCTCAAAAAGGTGGAAAGAAGCTAGATGAGCACACTACTTTTTAGATTCCAGATGACCTGTATGAGGAATACTGCACACCAGATGAAGAAACTCATGGCAAAGAAATGACCAAGCAGAGAAAAATTCATCTGCAGAAAATTTAGAGGAGATGGGAAAGGGAATGGAAGGAATATCGTTATGTAACTTCTAAATACATGTCGAAATTCGTTGTGAAACCTCCTTGCAGCAGGCCTCCCTTGGCTCAAAATAAAATTGCTGATCCCAGTAGTCTCAAGACTGGTGAGGACTTCCCTCATATGTGGGAGAAGCAGCAAGCCAAGCTGGCGAGGAAAGCCAAATAGGCAGTGAAGAAATTCACTGAAGATTTTGCTGTTGCGGCGGCCTCTGCCGGAGCCTCTACAAGTGCTCTGAAGAAAACTATGATGAAGAAATCTGTTGTGAAGACAAGTTCTTCAACCTCAAAACCATCACAGCAGATTACTCAAGTCCAAAGGCCTCAACCTACAAAGGCCTCAGATGCTAGTATTGTTGCTGCTCAGTCCTCTGCTACAGCTGCAAAGTCC
Source organism: Hordeum marinum (assembly GCA_022496015.1). Classification (NCBI taxonomy): domain Eukaryota; kingdom Viridiplantae; phylum Streptophyta; class Magnoliopsida; order Poales; family Poaceae; genus Hordeum; species Hordeum marinum. The sequence continues at coordinate 31,840,624 of CM039678.1, forward strand.
TCAACCCCCTGTGCATCTGACATCATGTAATGGACTGAGGGATTCTCAAAAGTTCCAAAGATCTTGGCAAGTCCCTCTACTACAGCAAAGTCCTCAACTAGTCCTACTGTGTTGAAGCTGAAGAAAATGGTCGGACGAGGTCAAAGACCAAGTCCTCATACAAGCAAAGCTGTGGTAACTGTACCCTCAGGATCTAACGATGATGATGAAGCTGATGATGAAGAATTGGAAGAAATCATCAGGCAAAGTCAGCAAAGGGCTGCCATAGCCAACGGCAGCTCTGTTCCTCTCATGCTAGATCCCAAGATGATCATCAACTTCATTGATATATGGCGTGAAGATCCAAACACGCCACTTTCTTCACTGAACCTGCCTCTTGGTGTGGACCATGCCTACAGGAATCTGAGACTTTGCCGTCTGCCATGGCTGACAGCAAAGGGGAGAATACCGGATGGCAAAGGCTTTGCCGTCCGTCAGCTAACGGGAAACTAGACGGCAAAAAAATATCCGGTGAAGAGGTTATTTGCCATCAGCTTTAGTAAGGCAGACGACAAAGAATCTTTGCCATGGGTGGGCTGACGGCAAAAAAATGGAACGGCAGATCCGTAAACACTCCCATTAAGTGCTAATGGCAGGTTGCTGGGCCCACCTTCTGTTGGCCGTCTGCCCTACCCCCGTTGCCGTCTGGCCTACCCCCTTTGCCGTCCGCCATGGGTGGGCCGACGGCAAAGGGGCACTGACAGCCTCTCTCTCCCACCACCTTTGCCGTCAGCCCACCCCCCCTTTGCCGTCAGTCGTGTTCTAGGCCGACGGCAAAGGGGCGCTCCCAGCGTGGTTCAGCCAGGCTGTTTTGAGACTTTGCCGTCTGCCCTAGGGCCTTTGCCATCGGTGGGCAGATGGCAAAGACTCAAAACAGCTCCCCTTTATTTTACTTCCTATTATATCCAGCAATTTTCACAATAATCAGGATATATATATATATATATATTTGACAGAAATAATTTTGTTTCCGTACTCATAACCATATTAAAATAATCAGGATATATATAATACATACATACTATGCAAGTTGCATCCGGACCAAACCATATATTACACCAGTTTCATCCATGCATACAAAGTTTCATATATATCCATATACTACAATAGTTTCAATCAAAGCTTCCGTCAAGCCATGGTAGAAGAAACCATATTCAAGCATTCCATCAATATAATCCAAGCTTCCCGTCAAGTGAATGTAATCTGCAAAATGGCAAATAAGAAAGTTAGAAGAAGAAGACTAGATGAAGAAGATAAGTATAGGTTATTTCGGAGACAACTTAGCTAAGTATAGGCCATTTAATAGCTAAGTTAGGTGGAATAGGTCATCTTGGAGCTACATAGCCTTATTTTGTCATTTAGGAGAGAACTTAGCTAAGCATAGGTCATTCTAGAGCTAACTTGGATAAAATATGTCATTTTGTAGCGAACTATGATTATTAATCCATTTTGAGCTTATTATGTCATTTTGGATCTAAATTAGACATTTCAATGAGCTAACCACAGTTCTTATGATGTTTAACTAACTAAGCTAATTATGTCATTTTGGAGGATAATTAGCTAACTATGTCTTTTTTGGGGAAAATAAGCTACGTAGAAGAAGAAAGACAAGAAGCCAGAAGAGAAGAAGAAGGAGAAGAAAAATAAGAAGAAGGAGGAGGAGGAGGAGGAGGAGGAGAAGGAGAAGGAGAAGGAAAAGGAGAAGAAGAAGAAAAGAAGAAGGAGAAGAAGAAGGAGAAGGAGCTTCTCTCTTCCTTCTTCTTCCTCCTTCTCCTTCTTCTTCATCCTTCTTTTCATTTTTCCTCTTTCTTCTCCTCTTGTCCTCTTGTTCGGGCTAAATTAGCTAATTATGCCTTTTTGGAGCTAATTATGTCATTTTGGAGGATAATTAGGTAAGTATAGGACATTTTTTATTAAATAGGCCATTTGGGAGCTAACTAAGCTAATTATGTCATTTAGGTGGAACCAAAGCTAAGTATAGGCCATTCTAGAGCTAACTTGGGTAAAATATGTCATTTTGGAGCCAACTATGATTATTAAGGCATTTTGGAGCTAAATTGGCTAATTATGTCATTTAGGTGGAAGCCAAGCTAAGTATAAGCCATTCTAGAGCTAACTTGGGTAAAATATTTCATTTTGGAGCCAACTATGATTATTAAGGCATTTTGGAGCTAAATTGGCTAATTATGTCATTTAGGTGGAAGCCAAGCTAAGTATATAATATTCATGAGCTAACCAAGGTTCTTATGCCATTTTGAGCTTATTATTTCATTTTTGAGCTAAATTAGTCATTTTAATGAGCTAACCAAGGTTCTTATGATGTTTTCACCTAACTAAGCTAATTATGTCATTTTGTAGGATAATTAGCCAATTTAGTCTTTGTTGGATGAGTGTAAGCTACGTAGAAGAAGAAAGCGAAGAAGCAAGAAGAGAAGAAGAAGGAGACGTAAAAAAAGGAGGAGGAGGAGGAGGAGGAGAAGGAGAAGCAGAAGGGGAAGGAGAAGGAACAGGAGAAGAAGAAGAAAAGAAGAAGGACAAGAAGAAGGAGAAGGAGCTTCTCTCCTCCTTCTTCTCCTTCTTCTCCTTCTTCTTCCTCCTTCTCCTTCTCCTTCTTCTTCTCTTCTTCTTCTTCTTCCTTCTTTTCATTTTTCCTCTTTCTTCTCCTCTTGTCCTCTTGTTCAGGCTAAATTAGCTAGTTATGCCTTTTTGGAGCTAATTATGTCATTTTGGAGGAAAATTAGGTAAGTATAGGTCATTTTTTATTAAATAGGCCATTTTGGAGCTAACTAAGCTAATTATGTCATTTAGGTGGAAGAGAAGAAGAAGGAGAAGGAGAAGAAGAAGGAGAAGTAAAAGAAGAAGAAGGAGGAGGAGGAGGAGGAGAAGGAGAAGAAGAAGGAGAAGGAGCTTCTTCTCCTTCTTCTTCCTCCTTCTCCTTCTTCTTCTCTTCTTATCCTTCTTCTCACCAAACATACCATTATCGTCATCACGACAGTGAAGCACGGTGGCTCTGGCTTGTTTCACCTTGAGAAGGCTGCCCTGGAGAAGGCTCCACTGTAGAAGGGTCGTGCGCTGCGTTTCGGGAGATATTCTGCACCAAACATCATTTGCAATGTGTTGTTAGAATGATGACACTCTTAAGATCACTGCATTGAAATGAAACTCATCGTCCCCACCATGTTAATGACTGGCATCGCCGGAGGGACTTGGCCGGTCTTCTCGCACATAGAATGTACAATTGGTTTCGACAAGTCAAACTTTTTAGTTATTAATGAAACGGACATTAAAATGCAAGATTTGAAATAATATGAAGAAGAAACTCACCATGAAGAGCTCGTACATGGCCCTGTTAGACACATCATTCCATGTCCTCTCCGCCTCCAGCAATGCAGTCGTCCTCTCCTCCAGCTCCTTCATCTCCTTATCCTTCTCCGCCAAAGCCGCCTGCATTGCATCTCTCTCTTTCAGAATAGCAGTCTGCAACAGAACTCATTGTTAGCATTGTAATCATATTGGTTCCCACGCACAACATAATGCGGAAAGATAGTTGAGTCCATTAAACTAACCTCGATGGCGAGCTCGACTGGCCGTGGACGAGGTGTTATCTCAGGACAGGAGCTTGTTTGGCATGCCTTTATCTGCCGGAGAGTGCTAGGACAATGTATAAGGCCATCTCCAATGGCGATCGAGCCATGGGGCCTCACGTTTCCAGCTATCATCACCAGCTCTGGATCAATAGGCCCCTCGCTCGGGTTAAAGTCCTCCCCTTTCCTCGCCTTCCCGTGATCTCTGTACTTCACGAGCTTGTGGTGGGAGGAGATGTTGGTGAAGTTTTCTAGATACTCGAGGTCACACTCACAGAATGCCTTGACCTTCTTGTACGGGGCAGTATGGGCCATCGCATACAGGTCGTACATCTGTGGCACCTCCGTCTTATTGTGATACGCCTAAAAGAGAGAGAGGGGGAAATTGTATTAGTAAAGGGCTCAAGATAGCATTAAGAATGAATTGCATGAGGCATGAAGCAAACCACATACCCAGTTCTCGCCAAATTGGATTAAGTTGACGCTCCCTTGATGGTGTGGCACACCAACCATTTTGCCACGCCTCTCCTTGGCGTTGTTGTGGCTGGCCTCCCACGTTTCGGAGCACCACTAATCCACCAAGGCCTCCCAAAAATCCATCTTATCCACACACCATCTTGGGGGCACCTAAGTTAATAAAGAGAAATTTGAGCGTGTAAGAACCAAATCAATGAAACTAACTACGAAGCCTTAATAATATGTAATTACCTTCATGTAATGCTCCTTCTCCATCTTAGAATCGCGGCACTTCGGCTTGTCCTTACTAATACGCCGCGAGGCATAGTAGTCTCGAACAGCCTGCACCCAAACCTGGTCCCGAAAGTTTTGAAGTAGGCGGCGACATTCGGTATCGATAACCTTTGCCGCGTCCTCCTCGTATCCCTCCTCACACCTGTAGTAGGTCTGCAAACGAGACAACACCGATTAGTACAAAAACTAGCTATGGTTGAGTTATAATTGTGTAAAGGAGAAATTACCTAGAACTATCGGATCACCATGTCGGCCCTCGTGTGGCACAAAACACCGTCGATCTCCACCTCTGGCGGGGCCGGGGCACGCAAGTAGTGCTCCCAGGTCATTCCTACCTCTCGCTCCCAACCGGGCAATGTAACAAACCCCGGGAAGTTTTGACGGCAAAGCACACCAAGGACGCTGTTGGGCTTCCGGACACCCTTGGCAACAATCCAACCCCTATAGTATGACAAATTAAAGCCAAAACATTAGATATTTGAGAAAACATGAAGGCAAAAGGTTAAATAAGAGTAAATTAACTTACTTCTCCCCATTTGGCTTAATCGACCACCTCTGCTCGCGGGTCGCCGGCATGAGCGGGAGCCCCGAACTACCACGCTTGTAGACGGTAGCTCCCTCACCCAGCTCCTCGTCGCTATCAGCATGGCCACTTGGCTCACGCTGACCCTGCTCAGCCCAGGTATCCCATTGGGTCTCTCGGGACATAACCTCATCCTTGCTTCACTCCGGAGTCGCCTGGAACGAATCCTCTGGGACACGAGTCTCATGGGTCGAAGGCACATCGACCTGAGGCTCGTCGACCTGAGGCTCATGAACCGGAGACCGTGTAGCCTCCACCTCAGACAAATCCACCCTAGAAGTCCGGTGCTCAGGTGAATTAGCTTGGGGTGGCGCGAGGAAGGCGTGGCAGCATACCCATCGGGGAACATCAACCACATTTTCACCCACAATAGCATTTCGCTCATAGCTGGCCTTTCAAGATTGAACCATGCCTTTGGCTTCGCTATGCTTTTCTATCCTTTCCGTTGTCGCAAGTTTTGTAACGGTCTATCACATAGAGCCTCCAGGTCGATTCTAGCCTTAGGATTATCTTTTGACTTCCCCTCTATGCCGAACAATGTACCAAAAATGGTCTCCGCAATATTCTTTTCAGTGTGCATCACGTCATTGTTGTGTGGGCAAAGGAGGTCTTTAAAGTAAGGCAGATCCCACAAACATATCTTGTGAGTCCAGGCGTGTTCCGTATTATACCCTTTGAAATACCCTCGACGATGTGGATCCAGCTCGAGAGTGTTTATCTGATCCAGGATTTGTTGGCCTGTTAACGCAGCTGGTGCAGTGCTTTTGAAAACTCTACCTTTGATGAAATTCTTCTTGTCTCTTCTGAACTTATGGCCAGGATCCAGGAATTGTCTATGCATGTCGAAGCAAGAATACTTGCGACCAGCCTGCAGCCAACGGAACTGAAGAGCTGCCTTGCATGTGGTGCACGGGAACCTTCCAAGCACACACCAACCAGAGAATAGCGCAAACGCCGGATAATCATGCGTCGAGTACATGTACCACACATGCATTTGGAAATTTGTTTTGGTAGCGGCGTCGTAGGTCTTGATCCCATTATTCCAGGCTTCTTGCAACTCATCCTTAAGCGGCTGCATGTACACATTCATATTCTTCCCTGGATAGTTGGGCCCTGGAATTATCAACGTCAGGAAAATGTTCTTTCTTTTCATAATCTCTCCGGGTGGGAAATTGAGTGGGATGACAAATACAGGCCAACAACTGTATTATGCTGTTGTCATACCATACACATTGAACCCATCCGTGCTGATGGCAACTCTTGGATGCCTTGCATCTTCCGATTTATCCTTATGTAATGCATCGAAGTGCCTCCATGCAAAACCATCTGAAGTGTGTACCAGCATCTTGTTCCCATCTGCATCTAGTTCGGTTCTTTTGCCCAATTTGTGCCATGTCATCTATCTAGCCGTCTCTTTGACCATGAAAAGACGTTGAAGTCTTGGTATGATTGGCAGATACCGAAGAACACTAACGGGGATTTTGGCCTGATTCTTCTCACCCATACAGTTGTCTACCACAATATACCTGGAAGAATTGGAAATGGGGCAATACTTCAAGGCCGCATACTCAAGCCTAAATAAGGCACGTCCATTCTCACAGGCATGTATCTTCTCATAGGGCATCTTAAGTACACGGAGGATTTTCTCTGACTGGTACAGGTTTGCAGGCAGTACATGGCCTTTGGGTAGAAAGCGTCCAAATATCATCATCATCGCGTCGTAGCATTCTCTACCTAGGCTGAATTGAGCCTTCAGAGCCATTACTTGCTCGATGGCATCCAGCTGACAAAGCCCAGTCTACTCGTGGAGAGGATGTTTTGAAGACACCAACATTTCATAGAAGGCCTTTGCAGATTCCTCCATCTCATTGTCTGAATGTCGAGCATCATCAAAGTCTTGCACCATGTCTTCGATCCCGGTACCATGCTCGTCGGTGCGACGACGAATCACCTCAGCTCTGGCACGTTGGTCAGACTCACCATGAAAAGTCTACACCGTATAATTAGGCGTAAAACCCCACTTCTGCAGTTGTTTACCCATTTCAAACTTTGTCTGCTTTTTCCAGTTGTCGCAGTTGGGACAGGGGCACCATGTTTTTTGCTGGCCATGTGCAAATGCAGCTCTCACAAACCCCCTGGTTTTTGTTAACCATTCATTGATCATGTATTTCTGACTAGGGTGACCAGTGTACATCCAAGCACGATCACTCATGTTGCCTAGCTACCTATGGGCACACAAGAAATAAATATATAATTCATCACCTATATTCATCCGCTAATCAAGTTTGTCAGTGTTATTACGTCCATGCAACCTACACGCTAATAGGTAATGATTGGTCCTAATCCCACCCGAGTATGTGTAGATTGGGTTCGTTTTCCCATGCTCTGCTCTAGATGCGATGCAGAATTTCGGCAGCACCTACTCGTTGTTCTCTTGATACATGTCTCGGCAATAAGCAGAGAGGATGTGTACCCGGAGAACAACAGGGAGGCATTGACGAAATTCCGCATCGGATCCAGAGCACAGCATATGGGAAAACGAAACCAATCTACACATACTCGGGCTGTCCATGGATAACGATGGAAAATTCGAAAGGATGGCGGTTATAAACATGCAAAGACATGCATATTTATAGATGTCTCCCTTTCGAACGGGAGACGCATACTGGTCACACAAACTCATGATTGAAGAAACCTATAGCTAGCAAGTTTCATTGGCACGAACATCGGAACAGAGCAAATTAAGGGGATAGGAGGAGAAGTCATTTGTGCTCACCAACAAACGCAGGGGCGGAGCTCGTCCAACGCACGTGGAGGTCGTCGAACAACTTTACATTTAAATTGACCCGATCAACACAAATATGATGTTTTTATAACAAAATCAGAAAATATGTGACCTAACTCATAATTTACAAAACTATGACCTCCTTGGCCTCTGGAAGGCCGAAGAGCAGCTTTTCGGTTTACAGGAGGCAGAATAGGTGTCGGGGGGCAGGGGTCAGTGGCATTGGGAGTCAATGGCGTCAGGGATCAGTGGCGTCGAGAGTCAGTGGCATTGGGGGTCAGTGGCGTCGGGGGTAGGGGGTCGATTGTCGGTGGTGTCGGGGGTCGGGGGTCGGTGGCATCGGTGATCGGGGGTCGATGGCATCGGGGGTCGGTGGCGTCGGGGGGTCAGGGTCGGGGGTTGGGGGTCGGTGGCGTCGGGGGTAGGGGGTAATGGCGTCGGGGGTCGGTGGCGTTTGGGGTCGGTGGCGTCGGGGGTCCATAGCGTCGAGGAAGAAGAAGAAGAAGAAAAAAACACCTCTTCTTCTTCTCCTCCTCTCCTCTTTCTTCTTCTTCTTCTTCTCTTCTTTTTTCTTCTCCTCCTCCTCTTCTTCTTCTTCCTTTCCTTTTTTCCTCTTCTTCTTCTCCTCCTCTCCTCTTTCTTCTTCTTCTTCTTCTTCTTTTTTCTTCTGCTCTTTCTCTTCTTCTTCTTCTTATTATTTTTTCTTTTCCTTTTTTCTTTTTCCCTTTTTCCTTCTTTTCTTTTTCTCCTTCTTCTTTTCTTCTCCTCCCCCTTTTCTTCTTCTCCTCCTCCTCCTCTTCTTCATCTTATTCTTCTTATTCCTCTTCTTTTCTTCTCCTAATAATTTTTTTTCAAGAACTAACCTAAGTAACCTAGAACTAACCTAACTAACCTAGAACTAACCTAACTAACCTAGAACTAATCTAACTAACCTAACTAACAATAGTAACTAACCTAACTAACAGCAACAAAGGAAAAAAAACAAGGGAGAGAGCTCACCGGAGTGGGGCGGCGGGGCGGCGGGGTACTGGGGCGGCAAGGGCGTCGGGGCGCCTGGTTGTCGAGGCGCGAGGGCAGCGGGTCACTGGGCCGCAGGGACCGCAGCGCGCTGGGCAGCGGGGGGCGTCGGTGGTGGCGCGCGGCGGGAGGCGGGCCGGGGCGGCTTGGGGTCGGGGCGGCGGAGGGGGAGGGGCGGGGGAGCGGAGGGCGGCGGCGGGAGACGAAAATTGAAGAGAGAGAGAGAGGGAGAGAGAGAAGAGAGAGAGGAGGGGGGTAACGGCCCGTTAGAGTTATTTTCTTTGCCATCTGCTAGCAGACGGCAAAGTTTCTTTGCCGTCCGCTAGCACACGGCAAAGAGGTCGGGTGGGCCATTGCAGTTAACTGGCCTCCACTGGGCCCCGCCCCACCTCTTTGCCATCTGCTAGCGGACGGCAAAGAAGCTTTGTCGTCCGCTGGCAGACGACAAAGAGCTAGCTGATGGCAAATAGTGTCTTTGCCATCAGCCAGATCTTTGCCGTCTGCTTTCCCAAAGCTGACGGCAAACAATCCCTTTACCGTCTGCCAGCAGATGGCGAAGAGCTGGCAGATGGCAAATAACTGAATTCCAGTAGTGATGTCCTCACCCACTTCATTTCTGAAGAAAAATGGAAAAGAGAACAAGCTCGGAGAGCTAAGAGGAACAGGGCCAAGAAAGAAAAATTTCTGGGAGACAATGTGATGAACTTGACCCCTAATCAACTCGTCACAGTTCAGTCTGAAATTCGCACACTCTCTGAGGATCAAGAAAGGTATGATGCTGAATGGAAGGGCACCAAGGTGAGATTCGTTAGGGCTGCTCAAGTTGCTGTGAAGGATCAAAACAAAAGGGTTGCAGCTCTATCGCAACCACAAAATCCTCAGGCTGCTTAGATTCCTCAGGGTGATGAAATTCCTCGGACTACATATGAAACTGCTCGGCCTGATGAAACTGCTCAGCTCGATATGACTGCTGATGAAAATGCTTCTGCACCAGAAGCAACAGCCAGTGCTGCTGAGGAAACTCAGACCACTGATGACCATGCTAGGACAACCACCACAGTTGTGCCTGAAGAAACTGAAAGCCAAGCTGAAGTTTTTCTTGCGCCTAAAGAACCTGAACTCACCAGGGCGACTACATCAGTCATGCCTGAAGAAGCTAAAACTGCAGAGGAAAAGACTCTTAAGAGAAAAGCATTAGAATCAGAATCCTCGGTTATGAAGAAGTTGAAGACTATGCCAAGTTCCTCAACTGGACCCATTGATGCTACACCACTCTCCTCTACATCGGCTTATGAACGTGTACCACTTGGGATTGACTATGTCATCCCAGATGAAGAAGATGAAGCTCACTCCGCTGTTTCGACAGAGAAGATTGATGAAGAAATTGAAGTTGAAGACATTGATTCAACTCCAAAGGTATCATCGCCCCAGCCTCAGTTCACTTCTGAAGAGGCTGGTGCTGCAGAAATTGATGAGGACATAGACATTGGCAACACAACTCCTGTCATCAATGATGAATATTGGGAATCAGCACACCCAAATTCACCAATGACTACTCCTTTGACATAGATTCCTCAGTCGCCTGCTCCAACTGAAAAAATACATGAAGAATCTGCTGATCAGACCACCCAAGTCGCTGGAGAAATTCTAGCTGCAACAGCTGATAACTGTGCTGCTCCACCCGCAACTGAGGAACCAGCCCTCCAAATTGTTCAGTCTGAAGAAGTTCCTCCTATGCCAAAGGAGATCAGGGGCCTCTTCAAGCCAAATCTTCAACCGAAGCCAAGAATGCCATTCGAAGGCTCAGCGCGCCCCAAATTCCTCAAGAGCAATTTCTTCAATGAGTGCATGTTCTTCACATGTCCAAATCCTTATGACTTTGCAAGGGCCCGTCGTAGCAGATTCTGGACGGCAACTCAGCTCAACTACTATGCATCAGTCCTGTTCGAGAAGAAGAAAATCTTCGAGCACCACCAAATTCCTCATGCTGACATGGAAACACTTCCATTGTTCACACCAGTGCTCCATGAAAATCTGCAAATAGAATGAAGAACTCATCCTTCTATTCTATGCCACACTGCATATAAGTGGAAATGCTTCAGACATCAACTCCTGGGTTTTGGACTGGATTACAGGATCAACTCACTTCACTGCTCAAGCTTCTGAATTGCTTCAGTGTGTACCAGTTCCAATTCCCTTAGATGAAGCTCGCAGGCTGTTTGATGAGCCTGCACTTCCGAATCAGCTGATGCAAGTGCTGATGAAGACTTTGCCTCCTGGAAAGCCTCAACAGAAAAGCTTTCTTGTGAAGGATCTGCTATATGTGCCCAGGACGGTCTACCGCATACTCACAAATACTCTATGTCCTTAGAAGGGCCATGATTCAGATGAAGAAGAAGTGGAGGGAGTCATGAAGAATATGCTCTTCAACATCATTCATGGGATTCCCATCAACTTCCACGATTTCTTCATGAGGACTTTAGCCAATGCTGCTCATGCCCCATTCGAACAGAATCCTTATGCGCCTTGGATTATGAAATTCATCAGGGCAAAGTCCTCAGTTCCCTTCAAGGCTGATTTCCAGAACCACTTTGGCTTCCCGCCTCCAATCGAAGTCATCAAGAGCACAATTGACTCAATGGAAGGAAAAGTCAACACATTCATTGATGAAGGCAATCGTCCATTGGATGGACAATTTCGCGAAGCTGCTTCCTTATCCACCAATGATGACACTGCAACTCAGTACTCAGAAGCAAAGGCCTCAGCTCAAAGACCTCAAGAGTCTGCCCCGCGTGTGATGACTGATCATGAACTTCTAATAAGTCTTAATCAGAAAGTCGATCGCACTCACAAATGGGTAAAGCGTCAACTTGGGTACACTGTGCAAAACATGATTGTGACTCAGAACTCTGTGAAGAGAAATCACTACTATGCACATGAAAACCTCAAGTACACTTGGGCTGTCCTGTCTCACCTCTCAACTCCTGAAGAACTGAATGAGCTGAACTTTGAGGAACATCCTGACTCGGCTCGTCGACCATAGAAGAAATTCAAGAAAGTTCAAGTTCCTCTGATGGTTGCAAGTTCATATTCTTCATCTCAAGAGCGTGCTGAGGATGAAGGCATTGACGACACTACGGCAGGCCCTGCGTCGACAAACGACCCCGACAACACTGGCGCTCCTCCTTCACCAACAAGATGAAATTTTTCATGGGCGGTAGTCCTCATTTTTCCTCCCTTTTGGTCATCGATGACAAAGGGGGAGGAAATTTGAGTTAGTCTTCAAGAGGGTCTATATAGATATGGTCTATTTTTGTTTAAGTTACAACTCTCGCTGTTTTGAAGCTTTTGTTGATCGAGTTGTAAACTTAAGTCCTATGGTGGTCTAACTCTTTGAACTATTTCCTCGCATGCTTATTTCCTCAAGCATCTTAATACACGCATGCTGAATTTCGTTAGACACCATTTTCATCATGCATTTCAAATTCTTCATATTATGTGTTCAAATGCGTCTATGAATTACAAGATATAGGGGGAGTTCTCCATGTATTAACCTGCCATGTGCATTTGCAGTCCAAAGCAAATTCCTCAAATATGCACATCTTCAGGGGGAGTTCTTCTATATCTTGCAATCAAATTCCTCAAACTTGGTACTTTCACTTCATATGTTTATCCTCATTAAAAACTTAACCTATTTGTCATCAATCACCAAAAGAGGGAGATTGTTAGTGCATCTCGTGCCTCTTAGTGATTTTGGTGTATTGAAGACTTATAGGTTAAGGTACTAATGTGTTTGTGAGTGTACACAGGCTCTATAAGTCGATGAGGAGTTTGATATATTTGGAGATTATCGACCCCTAAAAATGTATGTCTTCACTGAAGACTTTGGTGAAGACTTTGGTATTCTTTGAAGACTTTGGAAATGAAGAAGTTGGTGTGACCTTGAAGATATGAACGAGGAATATGAAGCGTGAAGACTTTTGTTTTCGTACTTTCATTTCCTTTATTCGAGTCATAGGGAACACCGTACTGGTAAAGGGGGTCGAGGAAATACTAAGGAAAATTTCCAACTGATGCTCAACTCCAAAATCCTCAACCTATTCAATCCCTCGAGTGAAGCCTTTGGAAATCTCATACAACTCGGTCAAATTCTTCCGTGACAGAGACGAAGTTCTTCTGGTCTCTAATGAAATTGAACTGACTGAGGAGTTAGGATTTCGTCAGTGTGAATTGCCTACAAGTAAGGAACATGATATGTCTCAGGACTTTCATAGTTCAAAAATCCGACCGTTGCTGTGCTTAGCGCCAGCTGTCCCCAATCACAAATATCCACATAACGGTCAAATCATTGGGGGCATTGATGTCATATCATGTCAGCTTGCACCCTGGTTATAAATAGCCACCCCCCACAACCACTAGTTGGTTGGCTGCTGTGAGGGAGAACTGACACTTGTCATTTGAGAGCAACCCATCCTCCGAGGACTTTCAGAGAAAATCATCAGTGAGGAAAAACCCAAAACCAAACCACCAAACCTAAAGTGATTGAGCATCACTGAAGAAATTCCTATGTGGAACCGCCACTTGTTACCTTTGAGGACTATGCATCCTCAAGACGGTTAGGCATCATGGTCTAGTGCATCCTGCAGTCAATTGGGGATCATGAACTGACCTTGGTCTAGAGCATCCAGCAGTAAATTATGGATCGCTGGGTTACCAGTTTGTGAGGGTTTTGGAAGTCTACCCTCAAGACTTACCACGAGTGCTGGGCGAGAACTGTGTGACTTTAGCTCAAGGAGAATACGGTAAGGACTGTGTGTCCTGGGACTGTGTGTTTTCTGGTTTAAATACCAGGCCGCTCCAAACCAGACGTACGACTGTCACAGTAGTTGGAACTGGGTCATCAAACCATTGTCTTCATCGATCTACCTGGTTCTATTTCCTCAACCCCTCTGTTCCTCATAAACTTCTTGATGAAATTGATTGTTACTTTTTGAAGAATTTGACTGAAGCTTTCACAATTTCCTCACCTCAAATTCTTCAAGTTACCTTGTTCATCACTGCTTATCCTGTGTCACGCTACTAGTAATGTGTGCATGTTTCATTTCATCATGAAGACTATGCTGTTACTATGTTCCTCATGCACTTGAGTACTTATTCCTCTGCTAGTTATTCATCACATTTCAAATTCCTCAACGTTAAAACTCCTCAAGTGATGAATTTGTAAAAATTGCCTATTCATCCCCCTCTAGTCGATATAACGCACTTTCAGTGCCAGTTTCTAGTTTTTTCCTTGTTTTTTGAGTTTTGCACATATGGAATATTAAATGGAGTCCAAATGGAATAAAACCTTCAGGAGGAATTTTTTTGGAAGGAAACAAGTCGATCAAGCTTGGAGTGCACGTCAAGGGAGGAGCCAGGGCGCCACAAGCGTGCTAGACGCCCCCTGGCCGCGCATAGCAGGCTTGTCGCTCCGTGGCAGGTCTCCTAACCCTAATACTTGGCCTATAAATACCCAAAAATTCCCGCAACATCAAAAAGATAAATGAAAACACTTTTCCACCGCCAGAAGCCTCCATTCCCGAGGGATCCAATCTTGGATCCTTTTCCGGTAATCTGCCGGAGGGGGTCTCGATCACGTAGGGCATCTACATAAACACCATTGCCCCTCTGATGATGCGTGAGTAGTCCACCACAGACCTACCGGTCCATAGCTAGTAGCTAGATGGCTTCTTCTCTCCCTTTGATCTTCAATACCATGTTCTTCATGATCTTCATGGAGATCTATCCGATGTAATCCTCTTTTGTGGTGTGTTTGTCAAGATCCGATGAATTGTGAGTTTATGTTCAGATTGTCCATGAATCTTATTTGAATCTCCTATGAATTCTTATTTGCATGATTTCATATACTTGCAAGTCTCTTCAAGTTATTGGTTTGGTTTGGCCAACTAGATTGGTAATTCTTGCAATGGGAGAAGTGCTTGGTTTTGGGTTCTATCTTACGGTGTCCTCACCCAGTGACATAATAGGGGTACCGAGGCACGTATTTTATTGTTGCCATCAAGGGTAAGAATATGGGGTTTTCATCATATTTCTCAAGTTTATCCCTCTACATCATGTCATCTTACTTAATGCGTTACTTTGTTCTTCATGAACTTAATACTCTAGATGCAGGCAGGAGTCGGTCAATGTGTGGAGTAATAGTAGTAGATGGAGAATCATTCGGTCTACTTGACACGGACGTGATGCCTATATGCATGATCATTGCCTTCTATATCTACATGATTATTCGCTTTTCTATCAGTTGCTTGACAGTAATTTGTTTACCCACCATGATATTTTCCTTCAAGAGAGAAGCCTCTAGTGAAATCTATGGCCCCCAGGTCTACTTTTCATAATATATTTCCAGATCTATAAACCAAAAATACAAAAAATACTTTGCTGCAATTTACTTATCTTTTAATTTCCGTTTTCGTTTACATCTATCTCTATCGGATCTAATCCTTGCAAATCACCATGACGGGATTGACAACCCCTTATAGCGTTGGGTGCAAGAGTTTGATTGTTTGTGTAGGTGCGTCCATTGGTGACTTGCTTGTTCCTCCTACTGGATTGATACATTGGTTCTCAACAACTTAGGGAAATACTTATCTACCTCGCTGCATCACTATTTCCTGTTCAAGGGAAAACCAACGCAGGCTCAAGAGGTAGCAAATGTTACTGGTGACTTAGGAACCTGACCCAAGTTAGTGGTAGCGTTTGAACTTCTTACCACGTCCCTGCTAAACGAAAAGATTAGTTTAATGGAGTCTCTCCCTAATAATAAAGCACGGATTGCTTCTTCCCGTTCACTGTCATAATATGCTTTTTCCCGTGAATTTACGCTTCCTCTCATGAAATTTTGTTTTAATTGTGTTCGGTTTGGCCTCTGAACAAAAATGAAATTGGAAATTGCATTAGTAGGGATTCGAACCATGTCCGTGTATTTTGAGTTGGCACAAACAAAAGGCACTAGCGGTCTAAGAACTTGTCTTACGGGTGCACTTAAGTCACACTACTTGCAAACCAGAAAACCCCGTCATAGAACTTGCATTGCGGGCTCATCTAGGTCACAACTGCCATTGGACCGGCCCGCCACCCAGTTTTCCCTGTTCGGGGGTCATGCGAGGCGCACGTGGGGGGTGTTTTTTTACACAGAAGACCCTGGTCCCTTTCCTAATCACTTGGTAACTTCCCTGCCATAGTTGACCGTCGTTCCTCTGCTTTCTCAATGGGGGAGGCGACGGGCGGCGGCGGTGCGGGTGCGTCGAGCTCGTCAGCGGGAAGTGTACTAGCGGAGGCGACGGAGATGAAGCCGAAGTTGAGGACAAAAGTGGGGTCCGGACGATCTACGGTGAGTTCTCTGTATCCTCCCCCTCCCCTCACCTAATAACTAGGGTTAATCGCCGGTGCCACCAGATTAGGTTACTGTAGATTTTGCCTCCTCATGTGCTTCTAGGATTGTACACAATGTATTGTTTGATTTGCTGATAGACTGCATGTCTATAGTTTTTGAATTTATCATAATTTTTGCAATGTAGATTCTGATTCAGTAAAATTCAGTATAGAGATGCATCGTGGTGGGTTCTTCTTGGGAAAAGGAATTAATTTGGTATAGAGATGCATCATCGTAGATGATGATGTGCAGGATGCATTGGTTGAGAAGGGAAAGAAAGTAGGAGTTGAGTACAAACATGTTCCGGGCATAGATGATGTCACTGAAGAGGAACTACAACTACCAGAATATGATGATTGTGATAAGATGCACAAGAGTGACTGTGATGATGAGAAGTACAATAAGAAGAATAATAAAGAGAAACCCATATACAGGTTCAAAACATTTAACCCACTCATTGACATGGAAAATCCTCAATTCAAACTAGTATGGTTTTCGATTCAGTGGAGTTGTTGAGAATGGTAGTAGCACATTATGCAGTTAAGAACAGGGTGCAGATCAAGAAAAAAAGAAAAAACAAACAGAGTTTTGAGGCAGTATGTGTAGAGGGTTGCCCTTGGAAACTTGTAGTTGTGGCAGATAACATGACCCAATCTTTTCTTGTGAGAACATTTTTTGGAGTGCATAATTGTGATAAATTATGGGATGTGAAAGAGCTTACATCCCCTTTTCTGGCCAAGAAATATGTGGAGATGTTCAGGGACAATCACTACAACAAAAACACTCAGTAGACACGCTCAATTTCATACCTAGAGACGTGTTGTTTCATCTCTAGGCAACTATAGAGCCGTTTTAGTATAGCGTCCTTGGAGCGTATCCCCATGGACCGTCTCAACAATGTAGACACGCTTGCCAAGCGTGTCTTGCACGACACGAGACGCTTTCTAGGGACGTTCAAAATCATGTCTACATGTAGAGACGTTACATTAGGCATGCCCATATTACGTCTCTACACATAGGCACGTTTCTTTCGCTTCTTATAATCATCTCTACATATGCATAAGCATTTTTATGCAAATGGAATATTTTACTTATAATATTAATTAATTAATTTCGAATTTCTTTTATTATTTCAAATTCAATTACCTTCACTACCATTAGACATCATTCGCCTCTTATACTCTTCTTTAAATATACATAAACATCTTTATACAAATGGAATATTTTACTTACAATGTTATTTGATTTATTTCAAATTTGTTCCATCATTTTAAATTCAATTACTGTATAATGTCACGGCTGCACATGCAGATTGATCAAATAAAATTATGATACAAAGATATCATTCCACGTCATATATTGATTTTGCAAACAGTAGCGACCACAGTAACAACAACTAATGCACTAATTAGCAGAAACAATGTCTCCACTAAAAGTATGTGGAGTCCACAACTGAATAATATCAAACATTCATATGAAACATGCTCTGATGCAAATAAATATGAAAATACACTATAGAATGGAACTATGTTCCTCTGTGAAGCTTAAATCTATACATAAAGCATAATATTTGTTCATTCAAAGATAGGTTCGTCAACTGCTCGTGACTCTTCCAGTGCACTCTTTTCATATCCTCAGCTACCCAACTACTCCTGCCTCCTTTAAAGCACTCCCTTTTCAAGTCTTCACCGCCCTGAAAAAGAGATGAACAACATTTACATGAACATATGTTTGAGAAGTGGAAGATAAGAGATTATTTGATGAATTATGAGAAACAATCATACCAATGCTTGGTGGTTGTGCTTGAGTGGTTGGCTTAACTACTTTTACCTAATAATCACAAAGATTCTTGATAAATAACATATCACACATGTGCATAGTGGAACATACACAATCATTGAATGCAAACATACTTACATGTGAGCGAGGCCAAGCAATAACAGAACCAAAAGCATCCTTTACTATTTGGAATTTTTCATGTGGTCTAACTAGCCACGAACAAGAACTGCAACGTATTGCACTCCAGGCATGTCTCCTCCAACCACATATGTTTTCTCTTTACTCACTAAAGTTCCTTTGCCCCAAGTTTTTCTTTGTTTCTCGAGTTCATTGAATACAACACGACTTCAGTTTTATCCTATTTTTCAAGAAATGGAACAGTTGTTATTGATGAACCTGAGAAGATTTCATTTTACGCAAATAAGAACAATTTCACTAATAATTAGACCAACTATCTATTATACAATCATTTTAATTTGGATATCAAGCCTATATGTACCTGCTTAGTGACTTGGTGATGACCATGTGGCTTGATTGCATTGCTCTTTTCAGCATGAGCATTCTGCAATTAAGTAGGAATACGTGTGAAGGTAGACTCATGATCAATTATAATCAAGAATGATTGTTTTGAAGAGTTCCGATGCATGCACTAAGTAAGGAGCCTTATTCTACATGTACTTTCGGTCTGCACACTTTCCTATCAAGTCAGATGAAGGTCTTATTACGAAATTATTTATCGTGATAAGTAAGAGTGAATGCAGCATGCAAACAAATTAAAATCATGTCATGTAAATTTATACAGTAAAAACAGAATTCACCTAATATTCAAGGGCCAGGTATTCCTCCATATCTATGCAAGGTTTCCACCAACAAGATCATCTATGAAAAATCGGTGTTTTATTACTACTCATGTAGCAATTCAAAAGTGATTAATTAGTTTCTTTGAAGATCTCTTGCAACTGCAATGATATGTGTGTGACTAACTTGTGGTTCCATCGGGCCAAATCGTGTTACTATTCTAGGCAATACAATTTTGAAATACTTGGTTGAATCTAACTTATGATCTGCTAGTGGTGTCACTAAAGTATTTGAAACAAACTTGTCAAAATGGGATTGTTGTTTCATAATAATGTCATTTACCTTGCACTTACATACAAAATTAGACAACCTCTTGTAGAATCAATGCCATTTCGATATGTAGCATATGTTTACCTGCTTAGTGACCTTGTGAAGTCGTAAACTTGGTTCAGGACCACCTTGCTGCACTACAAGATTATGTTCAGCATGGGCATTCTGAAATTTAATAGGAAAAGGTGTCATCATCATCATTGATGAAAATCTAGATAAGTCCTTGCAGTAGGTTAAGATTACTAGGAAGGTATATACAAACCAAATCAGGTTATAGTTGCTAACCTAAAGGTTAATATTTCACAAAGTTTTAACTTGATGATAAGATAGCTTTCCAATATTTGACTCGTATAAGGGTTCAAACAATCCTTACTAGAAGAAGATAATTAATAAGTGAGTACAGGTTAGTTGACACACCTTAGTGCTCACATATTCATGTAGTAAAGGCGCATTGCCACAATCCTCTTTTGATTTGGTTTGGTGCAACTCCTATTAAGGCAATAGTTGTAAGACATTAGAACAGACCTACATTAATAGTACATGAAAATCCCATTACATTACCTGCATGGTAGTTTGTGGCTTCTGCACATCATTCTTTGATTGTTCAAGGACATTATAAGATTCACTTTGGAGATTGTTATCTCTTTCAGGTAGAGTGACCTGCAATAAAATTATAATAGCAAATCATTGTTCGCTAATTTCAACTTTGCACAAATATAACTGGGTTTCATATGCTAACTTGATGTATTTTTGTTGGAGAATTTACTTCATTTCTCCAAATCTCTCCAGGAAACTTTTTGCCAAGGAATGCATCAATCATAGCCATCTGACCTCTGACGTCCCCTACATCACCTTTGACATCCTTTACATCATCTTTGACATCTTCTACATTATCTTTGACCATGCGTACTTGAAACTGAAGATTTTCTTGATCGGATTTCCCAACAAAATTTATTCCCTGAGAAACATTTTCTCCGCTCCAATACTTTTCATCATAGTAACCTCGAAGTTTTGCCTTTTTAGCAAGTGCGCCTTTAAAGGCTTCACTATAATCGTCAGTGGAAAGGCTACCATTGTGATCGATTTCCCTTTTTCTTAACTCCTCATTAGCTGCATCCTATTAAATAGGACTAATTATTAATTTATGTTGGACTGTAGGCATACTAAATAGAATGTACCATTATTGTCTTCACATTCTCGCTTGTGTAATTGCCATCT
This sequence comes from Hordeum marinum, assembly GCA_022496015.1. Lineage (NCBI taxonomy): Eukaryota > Viridiplantae > Streptophyta > Magnoliopsida > Poales > Poaceae > Hordeum > Hordeum marinum. The sequence continues at coordinate 31,860,939 of CM039678.1, forward strand.
TTTTTCTTATGAGCTTCATCCCATAGGTCAATCTTATGGATTGCTGCTTTCCTTTTGATTTCCTATTCAGCAAAGTATGTTAGGTCCACAAATAGTTATTTTTCAAGATAACAATTTGTCATGTAGTAAAAAGTATAAAAGGGATAGTTCCCACCATCTCTTTTTGTAACCTGGCATGGCTTTTTCTCCCAGTTGTGTGTGGATTCTTTTGTTGCTTAGCACACTCTATGTTTTTCTCGCATAACTTCTATAAAACAATCAGATGCAGGTACATATTGTTAGAAAACTAATTTTGGCTATAGTATGAGAATGAGGGGATGAGATAATCACCATGTGTGAATCCTGACACCACATTCCAACTAGAGGCTCCCACTGATGCACATTAACACCTACTGGAACATTACTGATAATCTCCTGGAGAGACCTGTCTTTGCGTTTGAAATATTTTTTCTTCAAGCGAGATTTGTAGGCTCTCCATCTTTTGCTAACAGTCATTAGGATCCAGTCTCGTGTAAGCTGCTTTGTGTCAGATGGATAGACAAATTTCTCCTTCAACAAAGTAAATATAATTGTTTAGATGGGAAATGACAATAAAGATGTATGTGATGATACATCAAAGAAATATGTATGTGATGCTGCTGTTTAAAAATCACCTCCACATCATTGATCATGTTGTTCTTTCTTTGCACAAATAATTCATTGTCCCATCTTGGAATGTTCAGTGGTGCAAATGTGGAGTTCTCTGCAAGCCCGCTAAGATAGCTGCTAAGAATGGAAGCAGACCTTTCATTTGGAACACCTTTTTCATTTGTCTCCACGATTATCTTTCCTCCATCTACCTGAGATAAATTCTTCAGCCGAAATTCCCCTACAATTTGTCGTGTCTCTCCATTTGGCCCTGCAAGCATGAATATCCCAACAAGTCAGAAACGAGCAATAATGAAAACCTCATTCTGAAGAAGTTTAGTCATGGAAACTTACAAATTATCTTGATTTGGCTACTGGATTCATGAGATCTTCCTGGTACTATATTATCAATCTCCGGAGGACCTTGTAGATTCTGTTCACAAAGCTGCACATGTTCTGGATCATGCATTGAAAGGTTCAAGTCCCGAAGTCGTCTTGGTATCCTCGACATTGTTAATCTGCCAAAGTAACAGAAACTACAGACCTCAACCAAAAGTTCAGTGCGCGGCATGGCATGTACACAGAGAAAATGCCCCAGTCTGCAGCAATTCACATGATCAAAATGACATTTTGTAACTTCCCCAAGTGAATTCACATTCCCCCCACTCTAATAAGTCGAAATATCATACATATTGCCACTCGAAGTCAATTGTCTTAAAGTAATGATTCACTGAATCAAATAGGCCTAACTGAATCCTAATTCGGCGACTGCTAATGACTGTTTGTGATGTGGCTTAATGTATCTTACTAGTTACTCTGCTCCTACCATGGAGCAGAGCTCCTACAGTTTGCACAACTAGACAGAAAAACCTTTACATCTATTAAGCCACAAGAATTAAAGTGAAGCGATGAGTTTGAGATCGAAGAATTTAAGTGATTTTTGGACCAACACCTAAGAGAACACAACACAATGGTCAGGAACAATACGAACCTGGGGCGCAGCTACTCTAGGCAAGATGGTTGTACTTCCGTGCTTGCTATGCTTAATCCACCTGTAAGTTGAAGACGTAGTTGCTCGTTACAGCAGACGTTTCCTTCAACCTACCCGCCCAATCGACGCCATCGTCCCCGACGCACACTCCAACCGTACTCTGTCCCCAACCTCCGCGGCCTCCAATAGCCCCCCCCCCCCCCCCCCGCTCGCCGAGTCTTCGTCAATCCGTCCACCAATCCAATCGACTGCCGCTCATGTATTGAGGCGATGCACATCAGCGGCCAGTGGATTGGAAGGATCCCATTAGATTGATTAGGATGGATTAGAGGGTTGAAGAAGAGGAGAAGTGGAGAGATGGCGGCGTGGGTGAGGAGAAGTGGAGAGAGGGAGGCGTGGCGTTGGATATATTACAGGGATTTCTTTTTCTCAATAATAAGAGCACTGGCGTGCTATTTCTTCGGCGGCAAATGGAAAAAGAAGCGCCAATTGCTAAAATAATTACCTAGCAATAAAATGCGGCGAACTTAGTTTGGAAAAAGCATATTTATTTATGTTATGTACACAAACAAACAGAAAAGGGCCACTGGTCACTTGATCTATTATTATTTTTTGCATAAATTGTGAATTTTTTTTTAAAATAGAATACCATTTTATCATATTGTGCAATGTGATTCTTGTGTATAAATGCATCTCCAATGCTGACCCCGAACCAAACATTGTACTTGTTCGCGGTGATACAATTGTCAGTCATCCGCGTATACATGTGGCCGCCCTGATCGGACGCACCCCCGTTGCCTTCGGTTTCATTGTCATCATTGGAGTAGCCTTTCCAATGATGGAAGGGCGGGCCGGGAGGGGGGGTCCTGTCCGTCCGCTGCCTGGTGCTCGTAGATTTGCCTCTCCGCTTCCGCCTCCACGATGGTGATTGTCAGGCAAAGAGCACAGGCCTCCGGATTTCGCAAGGATTTGAGGGTACAGAAAAGACAGAGGCCAAAGGTGTGATGTGCATGAAACTCATTGTAGGAAGCAAAACTTTGGCCATCACATTCTTCATCGCCAAGGTGCAACGTAACTATAATGTTATATTAGGTCGTGATTGGGTTCATGCTAACCAGTGTGTGCCATATAGCATGCATCAATTCTTAATACAATGGGTCGATGATGAAGTAGAAGTCGTTCACACGGATAATCCGGTTGGTGTTGCTTTGGCCGATGCATCAGTGGATTGGAATCATCCCGATGTTACCTGCTTAACAGTGTGTGACCTCTCAGAGTTTGATTTCCTTAGTGCTACAAGGAATGGGTTCATTCCCATCTCTTTAAAGTTGATTGGTGGTAATCGGTTCCAAGGTATGATGTAAACAAAAATGGCCGATATAGAATTATCGCCCTAAGCATATAAAATGGCCGATAGAGTGTTGACATCGTCCTGAGAACAAATACATTGCAGATTATTTTTCAATATACAAGCTTTGCCAAAAATAGGGGGCATGTGTTGACACCAAATTTTCACACGGAAGAAAAAGTTATTAATATGAATTCAAACGAAGAAGTGCTCTACACAAAAAAATTCCGTAGTGTTGACATGAACATCTTTGAAGTTTGGGTCACCTCCGTCTGATCACATCTCGAACGCAGAAACTATACTCAAAGTACTAAGATATTCAAAGTACTATTCGGTCCATTAAGTCCCCAAGATGACCTCGTATGAGAAAAGGATCAACACAAATTGTCTTCGTCCCGTTAAAGCGATCGATTTTGATATAGAAATCAGCTCGATCCAAGGTCGTATGTAAAAGTTAGAGGCATCGAAGTGCGGCGCTAACACAAGGCCAAAAGTGGCGCGCCCAATCAGACACGTGTCTGGTTGGTAGCGCCACCGATTGCTTGTTTCGCGCGAGCTGTTCGACCGTCAAGACAACCTTGTATGGAAAAGTGTTCTACATGAAAGTTGTGAGTATCATCGAAACGGTCCACTTTGTTTCTTGGTGTCATCATCATTTGAGATAATATAGGGCCTGCAAAATCTCTACAAAACTGGGACAAGCTTGACTCGGTTTTGGGCCCGTCAACTAGTTTTGACCGAGTTAAAGCTGTCTAGGTAGCCAACTCAACTTATTTCATTTTTTTCATCTGTTGCAAAAGCGATTGAAAATTTCTTACAATGCTATTCACTATATCGTTGTCCTTTTGTCGAAATTTTGTAAGTTTTTGGACACTCTTTTTTTTTGGTTCAATCTTTTTGTCAAGTAGGGGCTGAATTGGTTTTTCAATTTAATTTTTAATCATTTTGGAAGAAAAAATGAAAATTCCCCAGAATACTACTCATCATATGGTTGTCCTTATGTAAAAATTGTCAATGCAGCTATCATACCATCTTCACAAACCACATGCAAAGCATAAAAAATAATGTATCCGTGTCTAGTGTCTTGCACATTTCAGAACCAAGTACACTTGCGTTGTGCCCTGAATAAGTACGAAAAAAGACAGCAACCAAGTACACTTGCATTCTGACAGTGTGCTCTTACACTACTACTAAAACCGTAACTAAAATTCCAGCTACATGCAAGTAACCACACCAGCAAAGAGCTTCCACGAGTACTTCAGCCAGAATTGTTCCGAATGCTGAATTTCCTGTTGGCTGCCTGTGAAGAACCAAAAACACAATGCTCTAATCTGTTTCATTTGATGATTCTTCATCACCCATGTCAAAAAGGTCACGAGGCCTGACATCCACTACTATATTCCATAGTTCAGCTTTTGGATCTTGAACATAGAAAACCTGCTGCACTTGGGATGCAAATATAAAACAATCATCCTCTAAGTGATCTCCTGTGTGTATTTTCCTAGACTTGTTCACAAGAATGAACCCCAACTCATCCGTTTGAATGCCAATTTTGTGGTAGACATCATACCAATCACAATTATAGAACACCACCTTGTAATCATTGTATGACAATTCAAATATGTCAGTTAATCTGCCATAATATCTAACACCATTTTCTGCAATGTTCACTACACCACTATTTTGTGTGACATGCCCTGACTCATGACTCATCGTGCGGAACCTGAAGCCGTTGATGACATAGCCACTCTAGCGCACCCCATATCTGTTTGGTTTTGCAGCCAAAGCTCTTACCTTTTCTATTATATTTGCTCCATCATTTTCTATAACCTAGACGTACAATTAGTTAAATTCAGGTGCCTGTATAATTCATAGTACATGAATATGGTAAAATGTACCTTTTGTTCCAACCAGTCAGCAAGGTGTCCATTAATTAACTTAGTGGTATCAGCTTCTGTCAATTTAGCTGACTCAGATCGTTTGCTATTCTCTTGGGCCACAAATTCTCTGTAACAATTAGATTATATGTATTACATCTTTTTGGCAATCTCTAAACAAAATGATTAAAGAGAGAAGTCATACATACTTGCGGAAATCTGCAAGCTCATCACAATGTCGCAAGACATATCGATGTGCTTGAATAAGAAGCCAGCTATTAAACTGCCCAACCGGGATAGCCTTTCCAATTGGTTCACCACCACTATCGAACATGTACAAATCTTTTATCTTGTTTGATGGAGCAGGGTTTCTTGATGGTCTGGTAAAACGTGTAGTTCCTTCTAGAAATCTTGAACAAAAGGTCAAACATTCTTGAGCAAGATGCCCTTCAGCAATTGAACCTTCAGGAAATGCGCTATTGCACACAAGTGCTTTTAGCCCGACAAATGATCTAAATTTAATTGAACAGGATGTTACTTCTCAACACTATTGACGATTAAAAAAAATCAAAGTTAAGTGTCATACCTCTCTAGAGGGTACATCCACCGATAGTGCACCGGACCACCAAGTCTGACTTCTTCAACCAAGTGCACCATTAAATGCACCATGATAGTAAAGAATGATGGCAGAAAAATTCTCTCCATATTGCAAAGTGTCATCACAATACTCTCTGAGGTTTGTCCAACTCAGAGACATCTAACACTTTGGAGCATAGCTTCTTAAAGAAATTAGACAGCCCAATAACTATTGTCATGACATCTTTGTGTGGGTAACAGGATCGAAGTGCTACAGGAAGAATGTCTTCTAGAATAACATGACAGTCATGACTTTTCAGACCAGAGACTGTACAATCTTTCATGTTGACATGCCTAGAAAAATTTGATGCATAACCATTGGAGGTCCTAATATTGTGCATCACTGAAAAAAGTATTTCCTGTTGTTTTCTAGACATGGTAAATGGCGCATCAGGCAATACTGTTTTTCCTTTACCATCTTCAACAGGATGAAGATTATGTCGAATTCCATTTTCACCAATTTCTGCCAAGTCAAGCCTCGCATTAAGCCCATCCTTTGTTTTCGAATCAATATCCAACAATGTTCCAATTAAATTATCAAACACATTATTTTCTATGTGCATTACATCGAGATTGTGCCTTAACTTGTTAAGTTCCCAATATGGCAAGTTAAAAAATATTGATTTTTTCTTAAACCAATCCTCGGGCTTCTTCTCGGGCTTAACTTTGTTCTTAATTGACTTCATGTTTCCTGCCTTCCTTTTACTCTTCGGCTCTTGATTCTTTTCATTTTCTTTTTCACTGTTTTTGACCTTCTTTCTGCCCTTTGCTTTCTTGGGTACATTGACCTTTTTGCCTAACACAAATACTCTGCCTTCCAACATTTGCAAAGCTGAGCTACCACTCATAGTTGTTGGTGCCAACTCTGTCTCTTGAGTGCCATCTAATTCCTGCCTCCTTCGGTTTCGAAATGCGTGACCCTCTGGTAACCAGCAACGGTGATCCATATAACAAAGTTTCATACTCTTATTTAGGCGAAATGATCTTGTAGAAGGACCACATGATGGACACCCATATTTACCACTTGTGCTCCAACCGTACAGGTAAGCTAATGCCGGAAAATCATTTAAAGTCCATAACAGTGCAGCCTTGAGAGGAAATATCTCCTGCGAGGAGGCGTCAAATGTGTCTACACCATCCCATAATTGTAAGAGCTCATCCATAAGTGGCTTCAAATATATATCAATGTCATTCCTAGGAGAAGCTGGTCCAGGAATGATCATTGATAAAATTAGAGATGTTTCTTTCATGCAAATCCAAGGCGGTAGGTTGTACGGGATAAGCATCACTGGACAAGTACTATGTTTTGAACTCATACTCCGGAAAGGGTTAAATCCATCACTCCCAATGCCAAGTCATGGATTACGAGGATCAACAGCAAATTCAGGATATCTAGCATCAAGATCTTTCCAACACTCGGCATCAGCTGGATGCCGTATCTTTCCATCCTTGGTACGACCCTCATCGTGCCAACGCATGTAATCAGATGTTTTTGTTGGTGCAAACAGCCTTTGAATCCTCGGTATCAAAGGAAAGTAGCGCAGCACCTTGGCCGGTTTCTTCTTTTGCTTAGATATAGATTCAGCTTGGGAGTCTTTCTTGTCATCTATAATCCAATGCGAGCTTCCACACACATGGCAAGACTCTTGATCAGCTCATTCACCTCTGAAAAGCATGCAGTCATTGCGGCATACATGGATTTTCTCGTAGTCAAGCCCTAAGCCACGGATGATTTTTTGTACGTCATAGTACTTCTTTGGTAGTTGTGCCTCTGGGAGTGCATCAGACAAAACACCAAGTAGCGTTGTAAATAATTCTTGTGACCATCCATGTAAGCATTTCATGTGATATAAGGTGATGAGAAATGACAACTTAGAAAATGCATTACACCCAGGGTATAACTCTATGTTTGCATCCTAACTCTATGTTTGCATCCTGCAAGAAGCTTGCATATGTATCGGGATTCTTCCTTGTTTCGGCATCTACATTCTCATCCTCAACTATATTAGGTTCCATACTCTCAAATTCAAGACCATCTAATTCACCACAGATGTGCTTGATAAAGATTCACAACTGTTAGCCATAGCAAAGACAGCACTTAAGAGTCCTGGCATGTCATCCAATCTTCCATGGCTGCCTTCTCCAACAACATTCCTTAGGATGCCAGGAATAGAAAGATTGCCACTGTTACCTGAGACATGAGCAAATGAAAATGATGGTTCACTGTAATCCTCTCCATGGCAAACCCACTTAGTGTAACCTTGAAGAATACCATCACATCTCAAGTGAGTATTCACTCCATCATAACTCTACATAGCTTTATTTCGGCAATTTACACAAGGACAAAGAATTTTATCACCAGCCGGAACATCACGAAATGCAAAAGATAGAAATTAATTGACACCATCTTTGTAAGCACCACTAGCTCTTGGTTGACTCATCCAACCTCGATCCATCGCCCTTCAATATGCCAAAGTAATGAAATGAAAAAAATGTCAGTTTATAAATTTACATGTGTTATTTAAGAGATGAAGGATTTCTTTCAATCTTCTTGAAAGAAAAGCATGGATACATAGATATTGCAATTTAATGGCTGGATCCTAACATATTTCATTAACTTTGCATTGAAAAACTTCAAAGAAAAGGTGGCACTGGTAGGTTTTAACTATCATGAAAAGGAGCCACTTAGTCAATACAATTGCACATATGCTGCCATATTTCTCCCCCTAATCCCACCTCCGGCTAAATCGAGAGGAAACACACACCACTTGAACAAGCAAAATAGGAGACGTGATTGATATTATATATGCAGTGCCTTCAATCATCTAGAAATACATTTTCTTTCTAATCCTTGTAGGGATTTCTTTCCTTCTGCAAATTACCAATATTGTTGGACTATCTAAGTATCTAAACTTAGCATAAAAACATATAATTGGGTGCTTTAAACAATTGTATTAATGTCCCTCCTTTATATCATCATGTTACTGATGATCTCCTTAGCAACTCAGGTAAGCACCATATACAAAATCAAGGTACAACAGAAGGTAAAATAAGCCCAATGATCACATGTTGGTATTATTATATGTAAAATTATCACCATACCAGAAATACACTACTTCCCAATAACAAAAACCTGGAGGATGGGTGCAGCCACCTGAATGAAAAACTAAAAACATGTATAAAATGGAGTATGCAATGCAATCCAAATTTTTAGTGGATTGGATTGCATACACGTCATATCTATGTGTTCTAAGGAAAACAATAAAAGGGATATTAAGTTTGACTCATTAACGAATATGATAAGACATCATTGAAAAAGAAACAATGAACATATGTGATGATATACAATACTAGATTGAAACTTAAGACCAATTTAACACCCTAGTTTGGTTAAAGCTTACTTCGCCACAACCAAGTGAAAAGTAGTAAGTATTACCCCTCGGAACAGAGTGTGGCTTGCCAAAAAAGTGAGTCCAAAAATATACTCCTGAATCATGTGACTTGTAGCAATCCACAATTGTGGCAGCCAACCGAACACTCACTCAACTCAGAAATTATCTGTGCCTAACCTGAGGTCTGTCAACCTTTCGCTAGAAACCAAACAGCCCCCAACTGACTGACAGTTGTTGAAGGGTATCCGGTCGCATATTTTTTCAATGTTGGCAAGCAGGGCCCAATAGAGTAATTATCAAACAATGCATTCTAATGCATGCAGGCAGTTGCTGCATATGTTTAGACCTTTAGGAAAAGGGGATTTTTAGGATACACTACCACTTGCCTCACTGACGCGCGGTAGGATGCGCTAAAAGACAACTTAGGTGAGTGGCAGTTACTGATTTATCTATCATTAATCCTGCAAGAGTGCAGCTTCTTACATGCATTATGAAGTTACTATGTTCTTCGGTGTTATAAGCATGGTTCAGCTTCATACATGCTACATATATTGTTTAAGTGGCGAGTAGGTTGTCCACTCTACGTCCGATGCTTGATACTTCCGGACAAATGGTATGTCCCTCTGTGAGGAGCAAGGCAGCGAGCTTGCACCACAATTCAATTGTAACACATTAAGTGTCTCCATGTTCACTAGAACAACCAGGAAATGTTCAGATCTAGTCAAACGCAAAGCTTAGATCAGTTCATCCTAACATATGGGTCTACTTAAAAAATATGGTCAAAACTACCTTCAGCAAACTTCATTAAGAATATATCATCAGTATGCCTAGGAAAAACTTCAGCAAGGGAAAAACTTAGCATCCTTAAGGCTATAGCTACTTCAAAAAATATCCCATACGAAATCATACAAAATAAGTCTCAGTTGCACAATCAATTTAGAATTCATACTCAATTCTTAATGATACAACAAAATAGATAAAAACATGCCAAAAACTTCAAAAAGTAGTATGGGATACAAAAGAGTTACTTTCTCGAGTTGAGATTGAAAGCAGGTTGTTTGACACCAAAGGCGGTGGTCGATCTATGTTTGTTCCAATTTGTGGAGTTGATCCAGTCCAACGGAAACACCGGGTGCAGACACTTTCGTTGAGTGCACCAATGAAATATATCTTCCTCTTCTATTTCTTCAAAATGAAATGAAATTGATATTAAAATGCATTCGCTTTAAAATAAACAATACATTAATCATTATACATATAAACAGTCCCTTGCATATACGCCGATACACAGTTTTTCAGTTCAAATTCAATTTAATTTCCATCATACACTGATAAGCAGAACATAAGGGAGCAGAACTTTCGCAGAAAATAACCCCTGTCCCAGTCGAGTCCGGTCGAGAAGGTGAGCAGAGTCCGGCCGAGTAGGCGAGTAGCACCGGGAGAGGCTGGACCAGAGCGCCAGAGCTGGTGTAGGGGGCGGCAGCCCCCGGCTGGAACAGGCAAGGAGCACCAAAGGGGACAAGGCAGAGGGCCGGGGACGGCTACAGAACGCCGAAGCAAAGGGGCCGAGGGCAGTCCTTGCGGAGGGAATTCACAGGCGGCGGGTGGCGGCGCACTTACGATGCAAAGGAGCTGGAATTCGCTGCGGCGCAGGGTGGGGGAGGAACAGCCCGGCGGCCGCGGATAAGGTTTAGATGTTTTTTTTTGAGAAATAGAATAAGGTGAAGATGTGATGTGCGCACGCACTGAGTTCGGTTAGTGGGCTCCTGCACAAACGGGCCAGGTAATTTTCATTTATGTCTCAAAAAAAGTAATTGCCATTTTTTGCACAATTTTTTTTACTTGGACTTGATATTTACTTGTTATAAACTCTTTTCTGTATCCTAAAACGTCTCAAAAAACGTCTCTACCTATTTACACATGTAAAAATTAATAAATGAGATATACTCTAAAAATAAGATTAGGGACGTTGTATACACCGTCTCAAGAAGCGTGTCTACATACTATATGCTTTCTAGTACAGGGACGAATATAAAAACGTCTTAGAAAAAGCATGCCCACTGACATGTTTTGTTGTAGTGAATGACAAGATGTCTTTGTCTATATTTTCAAGGAAAGTGAGGAAGAAATACAACATGGAAGTAAGCAGGCATAAAGTTAGGAGAGCTAGGAAAGCAGCATTGGCTGTGGTGCATGGGGATGAGGTGAAGCAATATACACTTCTTTGGAAGTATGCACTGGAATTGAGAACAAGCAACCCAGGATCTTTTTCTATCTAAACCTAGAAAATGGATTGTTTAGCACATGTTACTTCAGTCTTGCAGCATGCAAGATAGGGTGGTTAAAGGGTTGCAGGCCGTTATATGTCTTGATGGTACTTTTATAAAGGAAAAATATGGTGGGCAACTACTTACTGTAGTAGGTATAGGTGGGAATGATTCTATATATCCAATTACAATGGTAGTGGTGGAGACAGAGTGCTATGCATCATGGGCTTGGTTCTTGTCTACATTAAAGCAAGATCTAAATATTATGAACACCGACACATTCACTATTATGAGTGATAAGCAGAAGGGCCTAATCAAAGATGTGCAGGAGCATTTTCATGACTCTGAGCATAGGTCTGTGTCATATGCTTGTACCAAAACCTCCGTGCAGTTCACAAGGGAGAAACTATCAGACAACAACTCTGGGTTTGGATAAAATCCACCACACCTACTGTATTTGAGCAGAATATGGAAAAGCTGAGGCATGACAATCGAGAGGCATATGCATGGCTGGAGAAAAAGCCACCAAACCAATTGTCCAGAGCATTTTTTAATGAATTTCCAAAATGTGACATTCTTTTGAACAATACTTGTGAAGTCTTCAACAGGTATATAAAATTTGTATGTTGCTCAAATTTGATCTCATGAACTGCAACTTAGTTCTTGTAACTGAATTTTCTGTGAATTTTGTAGGTACATACTAGAAGCCAAAGAGATACCAGTTATGTTTATGTATGAGAGAATAAGATCTCAGTTAATGCATAGGCACATGTCCAAACAAAAAGAAGCTCTTCAAAAATGGACAGGGAATATTACTCCCAAAGTTAGGGACAGACTAAGGAAGAATATTGAATTATCAGCCAGTTGCCACACAGAAGAATCAGGCACAAGTGTGTTTGGAGTTTTGCCAATGAGAAAACCTACATTGTTGAGCTGAACATGTATACATGTACTTGCAGAAGGTGGCAGCTGACTAGAATCTCATGTAGCCATGCATGTGCTTGCTGCAGACATGAAAGAATTAGGCCAGAGACCATGGTTTCTTCCTGCTATTCATTGCAGACATATTTGGAAACTTATGGAGTTTAGATATATCCAAGTAGAGATAAAGATGAGTGGGCCCCAGTTAATGCAACACCTGTACAGCCACCACTCTATGAGAAAAAAGCTGGTAGGAGGAGGAACAGAAGGAAGCAGCCAGAGGAGAATGAAGATGGCACTAAACTGAGCAGGCATGGAGCAATTATGCATTGTGGGTACTGTAAGCTAGCTGAGCATAACAGAAGTGGATGCTCACAATTGAAAAGCAGCTATATTAAGAGAAACTGAAGAGGAGCAAGAAAATGTGGAAGAGGAGCAAGAAAATGTGGAAGAGGAGCATGTACATGAAAATGTTGCTACTGATTATCCTTCTGATAGGAACATAGAAACAGAGCAACCTACAACACAAACTAGAAGGGGCAAGAAGAGAAAGCCTACTAATAAGATGGTGCGATCGATGGAAGAAATGACCGAGAAGGCAAAGAAAAAGATGTCAATAATGGTTCTTGATGAATTTGGACTTCCCGGTGATCCTAACAGTAAGTACATATTGATGAATTTTTTATGTTTCAAATTATATTGAGGCTCACAACATTGTTGTTTGTTTGTTTGTTTATTAGCATATCAAAAATAAAACTATGATGCCCCAAATGGACCCAACACAACTAAAAGAGAGCATGGTGCACATATAGTCACATGAGGTAAATGAACTCTAACAGAATTGCAATTTATCTTTGAGAGGGGCACACTAACTGTTGCTGTTAACTCTTACAGGGACCTGCAAAAGGAGTTCCTATTAACAGGGCCCACCTAATACCAAAGGAAAGTGCATTTGTAGAAGAGAACGGAGCCATCATATCTAATGCCACTGGTGGTGCACATCCGGTAACAACATCAAGAGCTAGAGGAGTAAGAGGAGACGCACAAGCTGCCAGTGGGACACGTAGAGGCAGAGGTGGAAGTGGTGCTTCCCAGACTGCTGCTGCACATTCAACAAGAGGAAGATGAGGTGGAGGAACAAGAGGAAGAAGGTCAAGGAGAACTACAGCTAGAACAAGGAGGCTGGAAAGAGCAAAGAAACCAACAAAGACTAGGGAGTGCAGGGGCTACTACTTGATGAAGGAACAAGCACACAACACTATCAGGAAGAGCAAACAGAATTCCATTCCACACAAGGAGCTCCAGGAGATGAAGATTGATCATGAGTTAAATGCTTTTATTTTGTGGTGCTATGATGTGGAACTAAGTTGTGATCTGTTGTACTGTTGAGATGTTGTTATCTTCATTTGAACTTTAGTTTGCTCCCATTTTGAGAGATATAGTGCTGTTGTGCTAATGCTATATTTGATGGAACAAATATAATGTTGTTGTTAATATATTCATTGAGTACTCATATTTATTTGTTGCAACACATCATGAACACATAGGATATTTCAAAACATGATATAGCACATAATATGATGCAATAACACTACCAAGGTCTGCCCACAAACACATAAGATAGATATTACAGTGCCAGCTCTTACAATAACACCACAACATATTAAAACTAGTACTGACATGACAACCACTAGGCACTCTCCAGCTCCTGCATTTCTTTGCTCTGCTCTTAAGCTTTTCCATTTGGCCTAGGACCAGTGCCATCTATCTTGCCTCGTCAGGTTGTGAATGTGTGCTTGCGGGTTAGACCAGCATCTTCGTCGGGGAGGAATTCATCAGCCAATCCTTCAGTTAGCAATGGCCCACGATCAATGACTTCCTTCACATGCATGGTCACTGTCGTGGATTTGTCACGGCAAGATGTCCTCGCGAGAGAACTTAGGCATGAGGCAATCACAACTAGGTGGCGGCTTGAGAGGGGTTGGAGAGATCGGACGCGGCGGTGAATGAACGTTCTCGTCATCGGAGTCTGGCATCCGAGGACGCAGAGGAGGTGTCGGTATAGACATAGTAAGCACCTTCGACACTACACTAGGATCGCGTAGCCACGCCGTGCTAGGAAGCGCCCACTTGTCTATAGCTAGGAGCATGTCGATGAGCTCGCCGTCGACACCGGCGAGCACCAGGTTCACGGTGTCCGGATCCCACACCTCTTCTGGTAGCCCCTCCAAACTACGCGTCGTCTTGTACGCCAGTTTCGACGGCTTGCCAAGCGACCACCTGGACCACCTCTGAAAACAAACTCTACTGCCGCTGCAATGCAGCTGTTCCGATACATGCACCACACGAGTGCAATCCTGCAGTGAGTCGAACAGGGCAAAAAAATGAAATGGTGAGCCGGTCACCTCCACTTTCATCGCCGACGGCAGGATGCCATAATAAAACTCTAGCGCTGCGGCGAGTGCCTCCGACGTCACCTCGCTCCGTGGCTGCCCAATGATGATGGCGTACAATGCGCGCCCGAGGAACGACCGCTCGAGCGCCGCCATGCCAGCAGTGCGAGCGATGAGAACGCGGCCGCGCTCGGGCCGCATCTCCGGCTCACCGCGCTGCCACCGCTCTTGGGGTGAAGATCCGCGAGTCTGGGATGCGAGACGCGGACGAACTCCCGGGAGTGGCAGCGGCGCCCCCCCCCCCCTCTTCAAAAACGGCGGGGACTTGCATGCTGCCCTTGCTGACGCCACCGCTCGCCGCACTGCCCGCAACAGCGACGGCGACACGGCTACTCCTGACGGGAGAGCTAGCGGTGCTCCAAACAGAGGGAACGCCACCACCGCTGAAGGTCTCACTGCCACGCACGCCGCCTATTTATTTGGGAACCAGGAATTTCCGATCTGGAAGAAAACAGAGGAACAAAGGGACTGATTTTATCCAATGAAAAGTTTGCAATACCACCCTCATAGTTAATGATAAGGGTCTTCTATGCAAAAAGACAACCCCCCACACATGACCCCCGAATAGAGAAAACCAGGCGACGGGCCGGTCCAAATGGCGGTCGTGACCTAGAGGAGCCCACAACGAAAGTTTTGTGATGGGTTTCTTCGATTTGCAAGTGGTGTAACTTAAGTACACCCGCAATACAATTTCCCTTTTAGTTTACGCTTTCTCTCATGAATTTTAGTTTTAATTGTGTTCGGTTTTGCCTCTGACCAAAATTAAATTGGAAAATTGCATTAGTAGGTATTCGAACCCTGTCCGTGTTGTTTGAGTTGGCACAAACAAACTAGTAATCGTAACTAACCTGTTTCGTGGGAAATGTAAGAAAGATTCATTTTTATATATTGCTTCGTCGTCTATGGCTCTACTGAAGCAATCAAACAAACTCATGTCCGTTCTCTATAAAAATAAAAATAAAAACTGTCCGAGTTGGACACCAAACACATATGTGTAAATACATGTATAGAAAAATACCAGAATCGAGGTTGCCTCAACGCCGCCGACTTCAACGACAAAAGTCACAAAATCTAATCTAACCATCGTTGCCTCCAACTCCTCACTCCGTCGCCTCCTCCTTGCATGATGTGGACGGCACATGCGCCACGATAATACTAGAGTTTAGCGTGCTCCAACAGTTGGGCGATCGAAACAAGGAAGAGGAACCTGGACGATCAAGACAAGGAAGAGCACTATCTGCTGATGTAGTTGACTGGCTTTCTGAATTTTAAAGGAGGAAAGGTTTCTTCAGTCCATAGTCATGCCTCTTCCCACACACAAAATGGTTCATCTTTTATTGGTATGTGTAGTATGTGTGCAGCTATGGAGGAGGTGAATGTAGCTGCAGCTTCTGGTCTAGCAGAGGCGATCGTTCCTTGCCGTAATCGTATTTCAGGTGAACCTCTCTCTGAATTTTTTTTCCCATGTTTATAAGTACCAGCCTGCGGTATGCCGCTTCTCTGTGAGTTGTCTCTACTATTCTCATGTCTCACCCTTCTGTTGCAATTTTCGTTAGCTCTACGTTGTATAATTGCTTCTAATTCAAGTACTGGATTTTGTGCTTTACGATGGGAAATCAATTTACCTGACCCCCAAAACAGTAGAAATTATATATATAATATATGTAGAGAGCATTAGTTGTGTATTGCTTTGTATTACAACATCAACTTTGTAGCAATGGGAAGGGTGTACTGATCAGACTGCTCCAAAAATAACATCATGATCCTGTCCTTTTTTTCCTAACCTAATTTTCTGTATTGTAAGTTGCAACCATGTCTACTGTGATAAAAGACAGAATATTCATCCAACGAAACTTCTATCGACATGTTTTTCAATGACCGGAGAAAAAATAGATGACATCAGAGGTATATTTCTACGAATTTCTACGGCAAACTTACGTAATGTTGGAGAAGGAAGATTTATTCCGCCTCCATCTTCTACTTGTAGTTTCTTCTTTAAGAAGAAATCAATGATGGAAGAGAAGTGGAAACAAGAGAGTGAACCTCAAAACACGTATTAGGCGTTATATATGAATAGGACTAGATACTTTCCCTAAGAAAAGGAGTATCCTACTTCGATTAATGCGTCGATATATAAGTGTAATTATGTGACAATGCACGTCCATAGTTCTTGGTAAATACTCCCTTTAGTTCTTTTTACTCCACGTAGATTTGTGTCAAGTCAAGTATTATAAAATTTGACCAAATTTATATTTATAAATAACATCTGCAATATCAAATATATATATATATATATATATATATATATATATAGTATGAAACTACATTCCATAATAAACCTAACGGTATTGATTTGGTACTGTGAATGTTGATATCTTTTTATAAGTTTAATCAAATTAGAGAAATGTTGACTACACGCAAGACTTATATGCAGATTAAAAAGGTCCGAAGAAAGTATATAGATGGACTATACCAAATGAGAAGGGTGTACGGATCAGACTGCGAATATGTAGATGGGTCGGCTAGCACACATGACACGTATACTCCAGTGTGATTAGCCGTGAGGAGTGCGCCGGCATGAAAGAGTGGGGCGACAGTGGAGAGGAGCTAAGAATGGTGGATATTTGGTGTTTTCTTTCGTTGCAACCCACGAGCCCTTTTGTTAGTAGAAAACAAACTGACCCAGTAATTGATGACGTGTGAGTGCATTTCTACCAACGCCACCGAAAAACATTTTCCGCAGTGGCTCACGAGGCAGAGCTAGCAGAGATTCAACGCAGCCCAGGTCCCCTCTTTCTATCCCCCGATCTAGCTCTCTTCCCATACCACCGCCACCGTCACCGGCAGATTCCGGCGACTACTTTCAGTGCCTAGCATCATCTGGTGGTTGTGTCGGCCAGATCTATCATATCCGCCGTCTCGTTTCGTCGTTCATCGCCTCCTGGGCCGATGCATGGCCAACCCTTGGCTAGGGTTCCGGCGTGGCGGCGACATGGCTGTCGGCAGCGTGGCACCCATGCCCCTATGTGATCCTTCTCGACGCGGCCGTTTCGAGGATGGCGGACTTCCACCCGCGTGTACGCCGGCTGCACGCGGATGAACATTGGGCACAAGGAGCTGGCTGCTCTCCTTCGACCGGTGCGGGATCTAGATGCCGAGGTTATCCCTGTCATCGAGCTCTACAAGTGCGAGTCATGGGAGTTGACAGGTACATACACACCTTGTTTCCAATTTCAAAAGGTAGAACTCAATCTGGACCTAGAGGAACAAAATATGCACGGATAGATGAACCACGGGGCAGCCTGAAAATGAGGGTCTTAATTCTCACACCCTCTGATCTCGTACGCCATTCACTCAGGCAGTAGAGACATCCAAATCCTTGAGCACAAACAACACACCGTTACATTTGCTCAATGTTAGTTTCAGGGCATGCCATTACGTATGTTCAACCTTAATTACAGGGCATACACGTATACACCATTAAATATGCTCAGTCTTAGTTATAGGGCACACATGTACACACCATTACATGTGCTGACTCTTAGTTACAGGTCCCAAATGTAGAATAAGTACCAAGGGCACACACTCACTCAATCCACATGCATAGATACATAATATACCTGCCCACACACAAGCGGTGGACAGTAACACACAATGGCAAACCAAATCGCACACACACAACACAAATCACACCATGGTATGGGAGTGGATGACAGATAGATAACAGGAAAGGCTCCTCCGGCATCATATCTGGCTCTTCCAGCCCAATTGGAATCTTGCAGCATCTTTCTTTTCTGGTATGTTTCCTGCTTCTTGGTATTGGTTTTCTGGTTTGTTGTGTGTAATCTTGGGTTTGTTCTTGTGTTTCTTCAATGCTTCCTCCACATCACCGGGGACAAAATTACCATTGAACTCGAGCTCCTTCAATTTTGGAAGGTTCTCAATGCCGGAGACGGACAGAGTACCCACCATGTCCTTTGTGAAAGACCAGACAATTTTCTCAAGCTTAGGAGCAGATCCACCTTCGAAGCTGATCTTGGTGGTGACTGAGAAGTCAACGATAAGAACATTGAGCGACGGTAAGTTTTCTTTCATGAAGATAAGATGGTTTTGGGCATAAGAATTCTCCTTGAGTACTAGGCACCGCAGGTTTGATATCTTGGCAAGAGTTTGTAACTCTTCTTGACTCAGAATGGTACAACAAATGGTCACCTTGGATATGTTTTTGGCCTTCTCAAATAATGAAAGCTTATTGCTGTTCTTCAACTCAACTTCCTTGAGTTCCTGAAGACCTTCGACTCCAGAAAGAGACTGTAGGCCATCAGTGGAGCATAGTACAATCTTCTCGAGGTTCAGAGCTCCACCTTCAAAGGTGATGTCAGCCATGTCGGATCCCTCAACAAGAAAGTACTTGAGATTTTTGAATTCTTCCTTGCTGAAGATGAACTTCTTATCGATGTAGGCCTTTTCACGGAGCCTAAGACAGAGTATCTTGGGCAGCTTCGTGATGTCCTGCATATCAGCTTGCTTCAGCCGGGTTCCGCATAGAGTTACCTTGGCAAGTTGGAATAGGTCATTGTCTTTGGTCAGCTGCTGAAGAAGTTGCCCCCTCTGCGTGGACCCAGTAATACTTAGCCTCTCAAGAAGCTTGGGAGGTTGTTTATAATAGTGGAGAACAGTTGTTCTAAAGTTGTGTTCGGAAGTTTCATGTTCAGTCATGGGAAGGGTGATTGACAGAGACTTGAGGCAGTCATGCAGGTCATTGATAGCACGAAGCAAGTTCCTAATGTGCATTTCGTTGTCCTCAATAATCACACCAAGTTTCCTTAGTTGCCATAGCTTTCCAATATCTTTCAAATGTTGACTACTCTGTGCCTTGACATTGGACAATACCTCCATGTTTAACATCTTTCCGATCTTGTCAGGAACATACGATATTTCATTACTGTCTGTCCCTGAACTCGGAACAACTGAACCAGTCAAGCACCGACATAGGCATTTCTGGAGTACTGTTGCAGACCGAGGCACTTGCGGACCAGTCAGCAAACGCTTCAGCTTCAGGAGTAGGACATTTACTGTTGCATATCCAGGCACACTGGTCTGTCGGATATCTAATACTTCTAGCTCACGGAGGTTATTGATTTCACTTGGCAGCTTTGTAACATTTGTTCCCCTTAGGCTCAGATACTTGAGTAGTAACATCTTCCTGCAAATGTCTTTGAGGTAGCTTTGGTTCTTCCCTCCAAAGCATTGGCAACCTTCGAGATCAAGCACCTTGACCAGTGATACTCGAAATGATTCTTCATTTAGCTTTTGGAAGAATCTGTCGATTCTATCAGAGCGACGGAGTCGGAGATCATTAAAAATGGAAAAGTGGCGAGCCAAGTAATGTGACACGCGTGATTCCACAATGCGCTGCTTTTTGGCAATCTTGGTAATGAATCCATGAATGAGATCACCTACTACACAACTCTTTACCACTCCTGTAGAACCAATATTAGCAGGATAAACAAACCACCGCTCGACCAGGGCATCAAAACATCGATTGGCACGGCGGACAGAACTGGCCCAGTCTTCCGTAGTTATCAGCCCTTCTACAACCCACCGTCCTATCAAGGTTGACCGCCTGATGGGTTGTCGTCGAGGGAAAATTGCTAGGTACAACAAGCAAGACTTGTAGTCATTAGGAAGATCACTGTAAGAGAACTTGAACATTTTCTTCTGAAAGCTGTCCAATGAGTTCTTCGGACCCAGCTGCAGGGTGCTATTCAACTTGCTTAGCTCTTCTTTGCTCCTCTTGGGGTTGGCGTATAAAGCATGAACGAAGATCTTCATGCAGAATTCTTCGTGATCACACTTGTCCAAGATGTCCATAAAAGTTTGTATGCTATCTTGAGTCCTCTTCTTTCTTGTAAGCTCGAGTACAATATCACGGTAGAGGCCATCAAGAGAATAGTCTATAGGTTCCCTCGGGGGATAACAGTATTCTTTGGCTCGTGCTCTGTTTTCTTCAGTTGTCAACATCAATACACCAGCTATGCAACCCAATATGCTGAAAGCATTTCTCGTCTCCTCCCATCCGGATACATAGTCATTATCAAGTTTCAGGATAACTAGGATCTTCTGGTGACCTCGTCTCTTCAAACAATCATTGATTCTGTCCATGATCACTTTGTATGCGAGCTGCCAGTACATTTTCCACCTGAATTCCGAAATCATCTCTATGGTTTCTTCAATAAGAGCATTCTGGATATAATCCTCACTTGGTTTACCATCAGCTGTATCTAGTTTCTCACTTGACTCTTGTTTCGTCATGGATTTGCCTTCTGGAGGCTCAGCGGTTCCTTGTTTCTTCGTGGATTTGTCTTCCTGCAGCTCAATTGTATTTGGTTTGTTCAAGGATTTGTCTTCTTGCAGGTCCTGTAGAATCTTGCGGATCATTTCTTTGAATTGGTCCTCAACCAGTATAATTGTAGTGCCAGTAGTGGTGGTGATGGCAGTGGCCTGCTTGGAGTCTTGCTCTTGGATCTGCGGGGGCTTCCTGATGACCACTGGGGGGAACATCTCATGTAGAATATGTTCATAAAGGGCTTCCTTGAGATGAATCGGCTTTGTGCGTGCATCTTCTTCTTCCAAATGCTCTTTAGGCTTCGATTTTCCACTCACGTCAGCTTCTATATGCTCTTTAAGCTTCCTTGCTGTTGCCTTGATGATATCTTTGTATGATTTTTTTTCTTCCTTGCGTTTTGAACTTGTTGCTTCCTTCCTTGCTTGACCTTTGGTAGCAGTCGCACTGCCAACAGGCTTGTGCTTGAGCAGCCACAACGCTCTGAGGAATACGCCTATGGGCTCATCATTAGTGGATTTCAGCAGAACCAGGTCGTCATCATTCATTCGTGCTTGATTGAGCGGCAGCTGGACGCCCTTCATTTGTTTAATGGTGTTGTTAATTGCTGAAATCTTTTCTTTAATCTTCATTCCTTGGATTTGTTCCCAGATTTCATCAAACATCTTGTGTTTTTCTGAGTTAATATCACTTTTCATTTTGTCAGTATCCTTCTCTTCCTCTCCCAGGACTTGACCATCCTGCTGTTGGGGCTGGGATTCGGTAGACTGCAGCGCCCACAGGATATAGTACAGAATGTCCATGGGTCTTAACAATTCAAAATAGAAGTGCACTACTGGGATGTCGACCAAGACACTCTGCCCGTTTGTGCACTCTTTTTTCCACACAGCCATAGCTTCATTGGCAATAGCAAGGGTTTCTGTATTATCTGGTGCCACAATGGCGACAGATGGTATTGACTCCTCCTCAGCAGTGTTGTGTCGCACAACATCCTCCATCCATTCAGCTAGCTTCACCCTAACGTTTTGTTCTGGCAGTCGAGGCTCGAAAAATGCACCTCTTACGACAGAATGATCGGCTGCCTCCTTCGCCACGATGAGTTGATTGTCGCTGTCTTCTTCATCATCTTCTGATGCAGCAGATGTTGCGGCCCCTTGCTTTGCGGATGAAGATGTCTCCAACCCATCCCCTATAGGCAACTGCCCTGCTGCTGCCTCCGCGGGTATCTCAACACCATATCTGTAACATGAAAAAAAATCTGAGACCTTTGCTGGCCATAACCAAAATAACGGATGCAGAAAGAATGCCTTAAGTTGTATATAAATCAGATGGAAAAAAATGAGTCCTTTGTTTAGTTTATATTCTCAACAAAAGTGGTTTATTTACCGAGTGTCTGTATGAGGGCAGAGTCGGTTGGATGTTTTTTGAAAGTACATCTACGACTTAAAAACAATTATATTTAATTTTATATAAGACAACAGAAACCTAAATCTGAGATCTTTGTTGGGTTTATCTCATCAAAACAGTCAAAATGGCGTTGTGATTTGTTAGGTTAAGAAGAGTCTGGATGAGGGGACATTTAGCTCAAAGTTCGTGAAAAAGTTCATGTATAACTTAAAACGAATTAGATTCAGAACTAGTTATCAATCAGTGCTGATGCACGAGTTACACATACAGCTCAGAGTTGTAGTGTCTATATAGGAATACTCAAAAAATAATAGATCAAACTGAGAAGTACCTGTATATTTATTTATTAATTTAGAAGTACCTGTATCTGAATTGGATTCAGATTCTTGGCACTGTCTTTCTGCTAAAATAAAAATTCGCCACATGTTGTTCAAATGTAATGTGAGTATGTAGGCCTGATATGTACCCGTTCTACAGTTTCTACTTCATATTGTTACATGAGATCTTGATGTGTTCTCAGATGGAACACTACAATATTATATGCAAATACATATCTGTATGAGCTTAGTTGGCATATATGATCGGTAATCTGTTTTCAAGTAACACCTATACCTGGATGCCCTGTTTACACTAACCATGCATTGATCATATATCGGAGAATAATATGCATTCAGTGATTTTAAATTGGCGTGTCTACACATTGGTACGTTAGTGGATTTCTTGATTATTCTTTTTTGCCAAGAGATATTACATGTAAGCGCCATATTTGTACATGCACACTTCGGAAAAATATTTGCAATGTATGTACTGGTGACTTTTGTGTCGATGCCTGGTTAGCATTTTTGAATTTCATCTACATTTATTGTTTCTTGTAAATTCAGGATTTACAAGAGTAGAACCTTTTTCTTTTGGACAGTTTTTTTTCTATACTAATTACTAAAACCAAGTATGTGGTCCGACCATTCCCCATGTGCCCAGCCACGCGTTCCCTTCTTGCGCCCGCCCCCGCGCCGGCAGTGGTGGCCGTGGTTCCCAGCGCCGACCACAGATTCGCGTTGTGGTTCATGCCCCTGCCTCCGCGACCTAGCCACCACACGGATGGAAGACGCCGCACATGGCTGCGAGTCGGGGACAAAATCCATGGAGGCAACGGATGTGTTGTGGCCGTCCGGCAGCGAATCTGGATCTGACGCCGTTGGGGTGGACGAATCCGGGGTGATGGGAGGTCACCCTTGATGCGCCTGCTCCATGCCTTGAAGTTTTGAATGGTGGAGGCCTTAAGCCCTTAACTGCGCGTCTGTGAGGCAGCTGGCCTCCTCCATCCCTGCTGATGATGGTATGTCTTCACTGCCGGCGACATTGTCCGACGTGGGGTGCAAGGCTGAGGTGACCGGCGGCTGGCAGCTCGCCGCGTCGGGTAAAGGCGTGCGCCCCTGCATTCAAGCCTGCTCCCATACCCCGATGGATGATGGATCATAGGCCGATCCTTAGGTGCCTTCACCGCGGGCATACATCGAGGCATGTCGTGACCCGCTGCGGTTCTCCCGCTGCCTTCAAAACGGCCACAAATCGCGTGGCTATAGGAACTAGTGGAAGCCATTAAACCTTCTCGACTGTAACCAAGTGCCTCCACCTCCTCTCCCTCGGCCTGCCATTGCCATCCAGATTGTGCATCCTCGCACTGGTCATGGATGGAAGGTCCTCTACGTGCCATGCCGCCTCTCTAGCCAGGACGCCCCGCCTGGGTGACGCGTCGCTCCGTCCGACAGAGGACTACGTCGTCGTTCCTGTGAGGGCGGAGATGCAGGCTGAGTCTGCTCTCCTCTCCACCAACGGGGCGGTTACTTGGCTCGACGGCGCAAGGCAAGATGTTTCCTGCCAACAGGTGGCCTCCGAGCTGGCGACGACCTTGGGCGCGCGGCAGGCCGATATCGAGGTCCTCAAGCACTCCCCCGAGCCGTTCTTCGTCAGCTTCATGCACCAGCATCACTGCGCCCTGGCGGTGTTTTGTGGCTATCTCCCTGGCGCTGGTTACCTCATCTATGTCAGGGAGTGGCTGCTCGAGTCGCACGCCGACAACAAGGACCAACTCCACCACGGCCGCCTCTGCATAGAGGGTGTCCTGCTTCATGGTTGGAACAACTACGTCGCCACCTTCCTCGTCGGTTGCGGCTGCTCTTTCAACTACATCGAGCCGCGCTCGTTGCAGAAAGAGAACACGAGGGACATGGCTCTCTGGGCATGGACGGCCGGCCCCAACGCCATCCCCAAGATCAAATGCTAACCTTGCTTGCGCATGGCCACCGCCGTCGTCGGTGGCGCGGCCTCTAGCATTGCATCATCATCCAGCTCGACCTCCATTAGGACCGCTCAAAGGCTGGCAACGACAACGACAACCTGCGTCCACCGGACGTCCATGAGTTCACCTGGTACCACAAGCTAGTTGATGGCTCATACATCCCAAGGGAGCGGCAACGACAAAGACGAGATGTTGTCCGGCACCCAGACAGGCATGACGACTAAGACGCTTGCAACGGGCGGCGTGGGCATAATGGTGATGGTGCACGGGAGAGATGGGGTGCCAGGGTGCGGCGCTCGCTCTATCGAAACACGATTGATCACCAGCGTCATGAAGGCCAAGACCGCACGTCGGGAGCGCTCCGGTGGCCGCCGGCATGATGGAGGTGTCCCTATTCCCGTTCTGGCCCCTTCTCGGCTGGCGTTGCTCATGCCGTCCTGCGGGGCTCGGAGTCGAGCAACGATGGGCCGAACCATGCGATGGAGCTTCTGGTCATTAAGGGATCGGAGTTGGATGGTGACCGTGGCCGCAGCCCCATGCTCCAGGAGTCACCACGTTTGGCTAGGCGCCGCACTCAGGAGGAGCTCACTCCCTCCGGTGTCCCCCCCCCCCCCCCCTGCTCTGTCCGACCATGGTGCTCCCACCTAGGTCCAAAGCCAAGCAGTTCGAACCTCAAGCTCTTCTCTAATACAAGTTGGACCAGACCAGTCCCTGCTCCAACTGTCCTCGCCTGCGTCGCTCCAAAGTCCCTTGCTCTCACCTTCCAGGCCACCAGGATTTCAATCCTCTCCGACACCGCCCGTGATATGTGTCCGCCCACTGCAGCGCACTCCCTCACCTGTGCGTGCTCGACAAGAGAAGACACCTGAAGATCATGTGGAGGCTCTCTTCGAGGTGCGGCTACAGAGCATTGTTCCAACGCCTCCATCACCACCTCCAAGGCCTCCTACGGCTCGTCAAAAGACGCTGAATGGAGTACAAATTTCCAGGAAGGGTGGCCTCTTGCTACAGCGGATAAAGCGTCCTGGTGCAAATGTTGTTGCTATGCCGATGGCTAAAGTTGCAGAAAAATTGGTTCGCCGCATGCTAGGAATAAGCAGAGATGGGAAAGATGTGACGGAAGCAACTCCGGACGAGTTCACTTCCAAGTTCAAGGATCAACTCGCTCCAGAGGTGACCATGGGCATGCGGGAATTTTTCATCTTGATGACACGACCTTTTAACGGAGTGGAGGACGCCTTGCTTGATCATGGAGGCAAGGGAGCACTAGAGATGCAACGCTGCAGGATGTTTGAAGCCCTAGTTTGGATGCAAATGTGTTTCTGGTGCAAATGTTATCCCAACTACTTAGTGCATCGTGTGTGTCTTGTAGTGTTCGGGCTAGTATTAGTGTTGTCTCCAATTTAAGTAGTGTGTGTTGTATCAGTACGGTGTGGTACTGTGGTATGCTACTTTACTTACTTCAGCGTCCTGGTGACATTGCTATGGCTCTGCTCTACCTGATGGGTGTGTTAGGCTGCTTCGCATAGCAAACGAGAAGTGTTTCTTGGTGTGACCCATGACGACATAACCCATGAACACTTTAAGTTGGAACGTCCATGGACTGAACTGCCGGGATCGGAGGGCAACAGTTAGCACAATGATTGCCGCCTCCTCATGCCAACTCGTTTGTCTACAAGAGACAAAGCTCGACACTGTCGAGAAATTAGTCGCTGCCTTCATGGGTGGCAACAGGCTTCAAAGCTTTGCTCAACGCCTAACGCTAGGGACCAGGGGAGGGATTCTAATTCTATGGGATGACAATGTTCCCGACGTCTCCAATATCACCGCATCGACCTATTGACTTTCTAGTATGATCTGTATCCATGCGACCAACGTCTGCTTTAGGGTCATATCTGTATATGGGCCAGCCGACCACGCTTGTAAAGATGCTTTCTTTGCCGAGCTCACCTCGCACAAACCACCCAACAGGATGGCCTAGCCGGCCCTTGGGGATTTCAACCAAATTTATCTCGCTCGCGACAAGAACAAGATAAATGTTAACCGGAGTAGGCTCAATCGCTTCATGGTTGCGTTACAATCTTGTGAGCTCAAGGAAATCCATATATATAATAGGCGCTTCACTTGGAGTAATGAGCGGGACAACCCAGCTCTTTGCAAGCTCGACTCCTTTTTTGCAATGTGGAGTAGGATTTGTCCTATAACGCCCCTGTGCGACATGCCTTTTCATCTTCCCTATCTCACCATTGCCCCCTCCTGCTTGCAGATGATAAAGCGCCTAGAAGGTCAAGATCTTTAAAGTTCAAAAACGTCTGGCCGTCCTTGTCTGGCTTCTCCGAGGTGGTGCAAAAGGTGTGGGAAAAGCACATTGGGCACTCGGAGCCGTACTAAGTCCAATATTACAAGCTTAGAAATACCGCGACACGACTTACTTTGTGGAGCAAGAACCTGTTCTCCAAGGCTAAGGTCCAACTCCATGTGACCCTACTTGTGATTCTTCACCTTGACATTGCGAAAGAAGGCAAGGGCCCTTTTTCCGGAGGAATGTGACTTGCGCTCAAGGCTCAAGCGGTGAGTGATCAGTTTGTCATTACACGAGAGGACTAGGGAGAGTCAATGAGCTCGGTTGGCAAACCTGAGGCATGGGGATGCAAACACAAAATTCTTCGACCGTCGCATGAATGCAAGAATAAGGAAGAATCACATTCACCGGATTGAACACGCACATGGGTGGGTGACAGAGCGTAAGTAAAAAGAGAAGATTATCCATGACCACTTTAAGTAGTAGCAACAAAAACTTCAACTCGGAGGAGCTTGGGTTGGAGACACATGACTTGCACGACCTTGGTAACACGATCATGGATGATGAGGCGGCCATAAAGGCGATGCCTAGTGATAAGGCGCGCGGTCCGGACAGTTTCACAGGGATCTTCTTCAAGAAGTGTTGGGGCATCATTAAGCATGCAGTCATGACTCACATTCAGCGATTCGACTCCCTTCACACCTCCAACCTACAACGATTGGATTCCGCAAATGTTGTTCTCTTGGCAAAAAAGGAGGGCGTGGAAGGCATCTCTGATTATAGACCTATCAGTCTTATCCATGCTATGAAGTTACACAAGTGCAAGACCCCTGCTCTACTATTCAAATTGGACCTAAGAAAGGCTTTTGACTCCATAAAGTGGGAATTCCTTTTGGACCTCCTCCAGCGTATGGGGTGCCCGGATAAGGTCCGGTCTTGGATTGACGTGCTGCTATCCTCATCTTCTTCTCGCATTCTGCTAAATGGGATCCCCGGACCTCACCCCCATTAAGAATGGCGGTGGGTTTCGACAGGGGACCCCATTTCCCCAATGCTTTTTATCATCGCGATTGATCTGGTACATAAGATCCTGGATTTGGAGACCTGGAAAGGCCTTCTTCACAAGATTCGTTGGCGAGGTCCCATTGTGAGAATCTCCCTGTATGCAGATGATGCCACCGTTTCCGTGGCTCCTTAGCTTGCCACTCTCCTTTTGGAAACTTAGGCGGGTGGATTTCCAATACCTTGAGGACAAGGCGGCTCGCAAGTTGGTCACGTGGGATGGCCAAAACATCACTACCATCGGTCGCACGGCTCTCATCAAGTCGCTCAACTCCTCCCAAGCAATATATTCTATCAGGCCTCTCATCATGCCGCCAAGCACGCTCAACAACCTCGATAAATTGGAGAGGGGGTTCCTGTGGTCTGGCGCAGACAAGACATCGGGAGCTTAATGCAAGGTGCATTGGAAAATGGTTTGTAGACGAAAGGAGTAGGAGGGTCTAGGGCTAGTCAAAACGGCAAGTTTGCGCGTGCTTTACGACTTCAGTGGCTATGGTACAAATGGAAGGAGACCCACAAGCTTTGGGTGGGTTTTGGTAACCCTTGCACTGATGATGACCATTAGTTCTTCTGCGCCTCTACAACTATTACTGTTGGTGATGGCGCACAGATGTCGTTCTGGGACTCTCCTTGGCTATTAGGGCAGAAGCCCAAGATATTGCATCGTTAATCTTCGAGGCCTCAAGAAGAAGAAATTGGAACGTGCGGGAGGCACTCAACGGTAATGCTTGGATTCTGAAAATAAATCCCAACACCGCTGTCACTGTTGGCCACATTCGTCATTTTTCACTCTTTGGATGCTTATTCATGACTTCCACCTAGATGGGCAAGCCGAAGATGATATCATTTGGAAGCACGCGAATGATGAGGTCTACTCCGTGGCCACCGTGTACAAGGCTCAGTTCCTTGGTTTGACTCTCTCGCCCATGGACCACAATGTTTGGAAGGCTTGGCCCCCAAGGTTAAATTCTTCGCTTGGTTAGCTCTACAAGACCGTATTTGTATGGCCGGCTGGTTGGAGAGGCGCGGTTGGGAAAATTGTGGCCTTTGCCAACTATGCAAGAGAGGACAAGAAACGTGGCTTAACCTCTTCTTCAAGTGTCGTTACACGCTTAGGCTATGGTTATCTATCATCGAGAAGCTTGGGCTAACTCACATCAACATCTCCGAATCGCATCTTAATGAATCCGTCAACGAGTGGTTGGACAAACGAACCGACAACCGGAGACCCAAATGATATGCCATGACCTCCCTCACCATGCTTATCTCATGGACCGTCTGCAACGAACAAAATGCGAGAGTTTTTCGTCAAAAATTTACACCACCACTCGTTCTCCTTGCATCCATTCTTGAAGAAGCAAAGCTTTGGGTTACCTCCGGCGCAAAAAGACTTAGGTTTATAATTTTTTGTGAGTAATTTTCATGCCGTTTGTGAGGGATGTAATGTAAAACTCTGAACTCTATTCTCCTCTTATTTAATAGATGAGGCAAATCTGATGCCTCTATTTTGAAAAAAAACAGGCATGTACATGTAAGAGCTGCCCTGTACTTTTACATGCATGCTCCTGAAATATATATGTAACTAGCATGGTTAACAACACATTTTTTTTTGTGGGGAACAACACATTTGCGTGAATAGATTTTCGACATGTAATTATACTCTATCGTTTCAATTTGTAATGGTCGTAGGTAGACAACTTGAATATTATTATTATCATAAAAGTTAGATGGTGGTACTTTGAAAAAATAATTTTAAAATAAATTGAAGTATTTACTAGAATATTCTAAATATTATATGTCTTATACATACAAAGTAAGATTTCTTTTTTCTAGAACACGCAAGAGAGTTGTGCATCATTCATTAAGAAGAAATAAATGAGTACAGGGTCGAGTGCAGAAACTCCCTCTACCCTAACACATCTCAAGGCACAACCAAACTAAGAAATCTCACCACACCAAAAACCAAACGACCAAAATTTGGAGAAACGACCTAGGTTGTGTTTGTTTGGGCTCTTTTTTGTGGCTTCTACAGCTTGTGGTCTTGAGATTCCGGAGCTCAAATAAAGGAGCTGTTTCAGCGCTAGTTCACTGACGTCGATCGCTGACCGAATCTCCACCGTTAACATAACGTTTGGGCCGTGACGACTACAAGGCCGATCCTGTAGTGTTGTGATTATTAGGAAAGATAATTAGCATCCGATCTTATTCTAACTTGTTTTGTTTTTTAAGTTAAATATTGTATTCCTATCTATGTGCCCATTAGGCTCAAGTAAGACACATCGATTTCATCAATTCCTTTTTATCTCTTCTAACATGGTATGAGCCTAACCGATCCCAACCCTGGTCGCCGCCCGCCGCTTCCGCTCTGCACCGCACCTAGGCTAGTCGCTCTCCATGATCTCCGCCGGGGGCCGCGTTGCCCGTACCTAGGGTTCATCCACGGTCGTGTTGACCGGCTATCCAAGAAAGTGTTTTTATCCGATTTCTTGATCTGGGGTTTTCTCCCTCGTCAGTTGTCTTGATCTGCATTTCTTTTTGGTTTTCCAGTCTAAGATAGATTTGCGTCGCCGCCGCCGCCATCGACCCCCGCGCCTCTACTCTGACATCGGCTTGACTCTACACCGCGCAAGGGATGTGGCGCACAAGGGGTGCCTTCATGCGTCGCTGCTGGCCGCTCGTCGGCTTGGTCTCCATCGCCAGTCTGTTTTGGTCTGTATTGCCCAGCACATCATCGGCAATGTCGCCATCGACTCCGGACCGCCAGTCGACCCCGCCATGGCACATACAGCGTCGTCGTCAGTCTGATCAACCTATCTTGTGCCTATCTTCGCCAAGCATGTTGCGGTTGTGTCGTCCCTTCAGACAACCGTATCGCCGACCCTAGGTCCTCCCTCCAGTATCCCGACCTGTGTGCAGCTCCGACTATTGCGTTGTGGCACACAGTCTATGCTCCCCCCCGAGACCCTCCCGACGGCTGCGCAGACTCATGCGTTGCCGCTGAATCGCCTCTTCGGATCGTACCGCCACAACACGCGGTTCACGCCGTCGCCACCCAGTGGTTCTCCCCCACAACTGCCCCAACTCGCGTGCCGCCTTTGCGTCGCCCCTTCGGGCATCGCGGCGTGACCCGTGATCCACGTCGTCGCCCCGAGGTCATCTTCTCATCTGCACCGACCCGTTCGCCGTTGCTGCATCACCACTTCCGGCCGTTGCATGGCAGCACACGATCTATGCCGTCGCCCCGAGGTCTTTCTCGCCATCACCCCGATAGGCGCGCTGCTGCTGTGGCGCACTTCTATAGTACCACCACGATGCGCAGTCCACTTTGCCCTACCCGTGCATCGACTTCCATGGGGTATACGTCACGCGCCTCCCTCGACGCTGGAACACAAACGTCCGCGCCTGGTCTTCTTCAAGCCATCGAATTCTTCCTTGTCTACTTGGAGGACCGCCACCACACTCCTAACCTAGCCGTGGACGCCGCCACTCTTCCTTCGCGGCCATCGCTGCTAGCCCTGTAGCCACCATCACCGCCATAGACCCCATTCGTATTCGTCCAACACCAGCTTATTGCCAGCGTCGTCGTCATCTTCCTCGACCACTTCATCTACTCGGACTGTCGGGGATACAACGGTGCCTCGCTGATTTGCGCCGAAACCGTCGTTGAGTTCTCTTCTAGCCCCCTCGACATGGCATACAACTTGTGCAGGTCTTGTCTACGCATTCTCGGTGATGGAAACAACGATGCGTGCCTTCGTCCCCGATGTGTTCCGAGGCCTAGCAAGCCTAGATCGACACATCATCAATATCAACTTCATCCGTCTAGGAAAGGCGGTTGCTGCCAACACCGATGTGTGCCTTCATCCACGTCATGTCCCCGGGCTTGGCAATCCCGACGCGACGCCTCATCAACACTGTCTTCTTCCCGGTGCACCACTACTTCGACACCACTGCACCTATAACTACCTAGGTGTCTCCTTGTGCTAGCGGCTCCATGGTGACTACCTCGACACCGGCCACCCCGGCTCGACATCCAGCATGGCATACTTCGCACAGCTACCACGACGATGACACACCATCCTATGCTCTTGGCTACCTCGACATCGGCACGAAGGGATACGACCTTGCTTGAGCAACCTTGTCAGTTTCCACTCCTGTCACGACTTTTGCGGTGCATCGACCGTTACGATTGTTGAGGGTGTCCGCTGGCGTACCTTCAAATTCTTCTCTAGTCTCACTGTCTGCGTCGCTATCGTCGTGACTGCTTGGGGTGGGAATGTTAAGTGTTATGGTAATAAGGAAAGATAGATAGCGTAGGATCATATTCTACCTTGTCTTGTACTCAAAGTTGACCATTCTACTCCTATACATATATGCCCACGAAGATGAAGCAATAAACTGCGATTCTGCAAATTCCTCTCTACCTTTTCTAACAGATCCATCGATGTTGTTCACCAACCTCACTTCCACCGTGAAAATTGACGACGGGAGACCGACATGCCCATATATGGCGAAAGGTAGCACATGGAACACGGATAGTCCCATATTTGGCGAAGAGTAGACTAGATTCTGTTAACTTTTTCTCTATAGAAATAATCCTAAATATTACCGAAACTACCATGTTTGTTTTTATGCCGAAGTTTGTTGTCTGTTTCATGTATCTGAGTATTTGTGTCATAACTACCCAATGTTTCCTCGTGGGTGATTCCATGAAGCGACTCACTATGCCAACAAAATAGGCCAACTCTGGTCGTGTGTTCACAAGATACCTTAGGCTTTGGACCACACTTATATGTTCTGTTGCATAAACCATGCGTGCTTGGCTCCTCTTGCTAAGTTTATGTGGAAGGTCCATTGGAATATAACATGGATTGCGGTCCTCCATGCTACAATTTTCACGAATGTTCTTTGCATATACCTCCTGGCATAGTGTGATCTCGTCCGACATTTGATGTACCTTGATCCCGAGGTAGTACGTCAAGAGCCCTAAATCACTCATCCTGAATAGCTCCTTCATCTGTAGCTTGAATCTAGCAATCTCCACTTTGTATGCTCTAGTTGTCAAGAGATTATCAACATAGAGGCCAACTAAGAGACGATCCTTGGCTTTACCTCGCTTGTAGATAGCATGGTCCAATGGACTTTTCTCAAAACCAAAAGAAACACATGTACAGTCAAGCTTCATATTCCGCGGCCGATGAGCTTGACATAGCCCGTCACTGCCTTGTATAGTTTCAACACCTTGTGATTCTCGTCCTTTTTTTATGTAATCTGGTACAGTCAAACATATACTTCTTTGTTTCAACTTCCCGTACAAAAATGCGGATTTTACATCCATGTGATGTAGCCTCACTTATTTCATCCTTCCGACGGGAGCGAGCACTTCCTCGAAGTCCATACCTTACTCTTCCCCGTATCATTTGGCTACAAGCATTGCTTTATGCTTCATCAAGTTTCCTTCGGCATATTTCTTTTATTTGTACACCCACTTGAGCCTATGATTTTATGGTAATTGGGACGATCCAGGAGCTTCCATGATTTGTTGTCAAGGATCGATCCCAACTCCTCAGCCATTGCACGATAAAACACTCCTCCATGTTTGTATCTTCAAATTTCGTCGGTTCCGCGACGCTAAGCAAACATTGTCGTCCTCTTCCTTTGCTTTTGACCTAATTTATTGTTGGAAGTGCTTCCTTCTGGTATAAATCCACCACTGGTCTAACAAGAACTGGTGTCAATGGACGTTCCATTGTCTCTTTCCCGCGAAGCCGAAGTAACATCATTGGGAGTGGCCAAAGTCCCATTTTCAGGCGATCCGGGCTCTTCCGAGCTGGCCGCATGTCCACTGGACGAATTGGCCATAGTTAGTTGTTCTTCTCCTGCACGCGCATGGCAACGTATGGTACATTCCAATTCCATGACCTCACTTCTTGAAAGACCACATCACGCGCGCGTGACAACCACCTTATTGGTTGAGGGGTTGCACGTACGGTACGCATTCGTGGCTGTTTCGTGGTCAGCCATATCATTGGATTACTCCGATCCACCAACTGGATAGTATGCCCGGCCACTATCTTCACATGCGCCACACATCCGAAAGTTCGAAGATGATCAACCGTGGGCTTGTTTCCGTACGTTGCTTCGTACAACGTCATTCCAACCACACTATTGGTTGGAGACTAGTTCTGCAAATAAACAGCCGTATAACTTGCTTCCAACAAAACTTCATGCGTGCTT
The DNA here is from genome assembly GCA_022496015.1 of Hordeum marinum. NCBI lineage: Eukaryota > Viridiplantae > Streptophyta > Magnoliopsida > Poales > Poaceae > Hordeum > Hordeum marinum. The sequence continues at coordinate 31,895,104 of CM039678.1, forward strand.
CGTAGTCAACCAATATCATTGGATTACTCCAATCCACCAACTTGTTATTATGCCCGGCCACTATCGTCACATGCGCCACGCATCCGAAAGTGCAAAGATGATCAACCACGGGCTTGTTTGCATATGTTGCTTCGTAGGACGTCATTCCAACCACACTCTTAGTTGGATCCCAATTCTGCAAATAAACGGCCGTATTAACCTTCTTCCACCAAAAATTGCTCACCATGCCTTTACTCTTCCAACAAAATGGTCGTATTGGCTTAAATTCCACTTCGTCCGCCATCTTTGTTATTTCGAAGGCTTGAAAAGCTTGATCCTTGGTCTTCAACAACACAATGCACATGTATCTGTTGAAGTCCTCGAAGATCAATAGGAAATATCTGTTTCCAACAAAGGTGGCCGGTGTAATCGGTTCAGACAAGTCTCCATGGACCAACTCAAGACCTTTACTTGGCTGTCAAATTCCGTTGGGAACAGGCTTACCTTTGTCTCCTATAAACACAGCCGCCGCACACATGGTCAACATGTTCAATACACGGTAGACCACGTACCATCTCTTTTCATTCAAGTTGTTGAAGAGCCTGGAAATTTAGATGTCTGTAGCGCACGTGCCATTCCTGTGCCGAGTCCTCCGTCCTCAATTAGGGATATACTAGATCCACATGAGCCAGGTTGAGGATGTATAGCCTATTCAGTCACCTCTGCACCTTCATAATTAACATCCTCTAACGATCATATGCCCATAGATAGCCATCTTCAAGCAAAATATTGCAACCATGCTCCTCGAGCCGACCAAGACATATGATGCTGCTCTTTATCTTGGGAATATAGCACACATCCGTGAGTACCTTGTGCCTACTATTCTTCAACTCAAACAGGACAACACCTCGCCCTCCACTGCCAATGGTTCGTCCGTCGTCAAACCAAATCGTATCTCCGACCGAAAGTCTGAGCTCAGAAAACTGGTCCTTGTCGCTGGTCATGTGGTTGCTAGCGAACTTGTCGAGGTACCACACATGCCTCGACAAGTTCACCCTCTTCTTGTCATGAAGATAACTGCCTCCTGTATGAGCGAGACAACCTCCATAGCCGGTGCCTTGGGAGCTGGACTATCCTCATCCATTAGGTTGGGTACTTCCACCATGAGCATCATTTCGCCATCATCGCCGCCCTTAGCCATGAAAGATATCTCCTTCGGTGGCTTCTTGCACTCCGACATGAAGTGCCTCATTATGCCATAGTTGTGACACTTGTTCTTGCACTTATCCAGCTTCTTCTTCTTTACGGCGTTATGGCCGGCGTTCTTCTTACTTTCTTTGTTTTGTGCATGATCTTGGCGAGTTTAACTACTAGGGACCTCGTCTCCACTCCTAAAGTTCAGTGCCTGCCACTGAGCACGCATGAGCATGGCATGCTCATTGTTCCTCCTGTCCTCGAGGCTGAACCGCATACGCTCGTCGTGAGCCTTGTAGAGTTTCACAAGATCATTAATAGAGAGGGTCGTGACGCATTGCTTGATCGCCTTGACAATTTGCAGGTACAAGGAAGGGGCGGTGCACAAGAATCGACGAACAACCAAGTCCTCCGTCAGGTTTTGTTCAAGCATGCGAATCCGATTTACGAGAGTAGCTACACGTGAAGAGAACGCGTCCACGGACTCATCTTCGCCCATGACCAAAATCTTATAGTTCTTTATGAGAGTTTGGAGATTTGCTTGCTTCATGCGGGTGTGTCACTCGAACATGAGCTTCAAGTTATCCCACGGCGACCAGGTGTTGGAGGACATCCATCGGCATGACCGAGTAAATCGTCGACGCCACATGCTGATCATTCCGGTGCTCGACTCCCTCCTTATTGAATGATTCGCCTCCTGGATTGAATGCCTCACATTGCTCCTTCGTGCGGAGATGGCACTCCATGAGGGCCTTCAGACCCCGAAGTGTAGGCGATCAAACTATGGCTACGACGAACCAGGTACAACAAGTATTTTAGCCATGTCGGACACTTCCACGGTCTCCTTGCCAACCATGACCTTCCGTTACTAGAAGAAAAACGTTGTTCTGGTATCAATTGTTGGCACGTACCCGACCTTGACGACGTTGTCGTTGACCTTGTACAAGCTACTGACGGCCGATTCCTTCCGGCCGATCGAGCGTAGACACAAGAGGGATACGGCAACAGGCACGTAAACAACTAGCTGCACCTTGGATTGATTCATACGATGGCTAGCTAGCTAGCTTGGATGCTATCTCGACGAGGAGTCGCTCAGGTACGAGAAACCAGGAGTCATGCGTGAGATTATTTGATGACCAACAGGTGCGTGAGATTGTTTATATTCTTTGATTGATTTGGTGTTTACAACGTAAGGGTATACGGGTATTTATATTAGCTAAACTAGCGTATCCATAGTCCTATTCGGATGATTGGTCCTTGTCCATACATGACTGGACTTTCTGTACGTGATTAATTCCAACACTTAACACTGAGAATTTCGAAGATTACAGCGTGTGGTTTAGCTGCTGAGAGGTTTGGATTTGCCTCACTATCGTGTTTTTATAGGAGTATAAATACAGTAGACAGTAGATCCTCCGCATATGCAAGATGCCTTTTTTCTACCAAGTGTACTGATACATCTTTTTGTATTTGTGCACTGATTTTTTTTGTTGGCGGGAGTAATTTTGAACTTTTTCTTCTACATGTAGTATCATTTAATTGTTACTTAGTACTCTGTTCGATAATATGTGCCCTGGTTTTAGTTCCAATTTGATTTAAAACAGTGACACTTGTTATGGATCAAAGGGAGTATTTTTAGTGAGGGAAATTGGTCATTCATTACTAATTATGTTTCTTTCGTTTACTTGTTTCAAAGTAAGGATGTGGTTATTCTGCACTTGGGCTCAGACGAGTCCCGGTATGAATAGTTTTTTTTTTTTTAAATGCGCTGTCATGCAAGATGCTCATGTGTGTGACGCACATGCAAAATTTAGTGAAGTTTGGACAATCAAGGAGCTCATGCCAAAATTCAAATTTGAATATTTTTGCCACGAGCTCCTGCAATGTCCAAACACCTTAAAAGTTTGCACCAACATCACACATTTGAGCATCTTGCACAACAATTGTTTCTGGATTGTTTCGAATTTATTTTTTATTGTACTGTTCAGAATGTGTAGATGACAACGGGCAACAATTTGAATTATCATAATTATGCATTATATTCATTTATTGTTTGTTCCTTTAAGATTATCTTGTGTCACTTATTTTTATATATTACTAGTTTTCCGTTCTACTTTTGTAAATTAACTTTGCAGCACTTGTAATCCTAAATTATTTCATGACGACATCCTTTTTTGTTATTTTTTCAACTAGCAAGCATGGATTTTTTTTTACAAAACTGCTTAGTTTTTCTATTTTTTCAAGCAACATAGATGAGATCTGGGCTTAGCACACCGACAACTTGCGATTTCATAACTTGACCACAGTTTATATCCCATCGTAATTAAATACACATCTTAGAAGTTTACCTTGAAATTTTATACACATGTATATGAGTAAGTCTATAATTTAAGTTCTGAGGTAACTAAAATAAATAATTTCTAAGGGAATTAAAGTAAATAGCTTTCTTGCCAAAATCGTCATCGGGTCGCTATAAATATCAATTGAAAAATAAATATTTGTAAGTTGACCCAAGTATAGTCATTCTGAAATTCTAGTTTTTTGAGTGGTTCTTGCGGCGTGTTCTTTGTCATGGTGGGTGGATGCATGTGTATTGTGGTTATTTCACTTGTTAACTGTCTGACATGAATTTGGGAACAAAGGAGGCTAATTGCAGCAAATTCTACTACTTAGTGTTCTGAGAATAAAAAGAGTAGTGTTAGAGTACCTCGCTCGCCGCTCGCCAATGTCACGTGCCCGTTCCTTGAGCGCGTGCAGCTGGACGGCCGCGCGGCGCTGCGCGACCAGCTTGTGCATGAACCAGGGAAGCCAGAAGATGTATCGCCGGAGGCCGCCTCGGGCCAGATGGAGCTCGGGGTTGCCACGGTACAGGTAGAGATCGATGCAGTTGTTGCTGTCCTGGGCGAGCAGTCGGACCTGGTTCATCCAGGTGCGGAGCTGCTCGTTCTGACCGCCTTCGGCCTGTGCACTAGTTGCCAGGTGCGCCAGGAAGCTCTTCATACTCTCCATCTCCTCCTGGATGAACTGCACGTCGTCCCGTACGCGGCCCAGTAGGAGAGCCTCGTTACGGATGACGCCCAGTAGCGAGCTCACCGCGCCCGACGCGAGCTCCGCCATCGCTGGCAACTCCTTCAGCCGGCCGTTCGCTTCGTGTCAGGTTCAGATTTGTTTTGCGCACCCGGCAGGCCAACCGGTGTTGAATTAATTTTCTATGCATCCGTGTGCTGTGGTGAGGATTCTTCTTCACATGCTCAAGGCAAGTATCTACATAGCTTTTCCTTCAAAAGAAGAAAATACCTACCTTGTGATCATCATAAAGCGTGTGATTCTTTATGTGGTCGCAGATTGACATGCTGGAAGAAGATATGATCATGCCAGCTTTGCTGGTCTTAGCTTGCATGCTTTGATTGAGTCGAGCCGGCCCTCCTAATTTGTAGCTCGTTTTCATAGCGAGTCCAAGCCTCAAAGGTGCATTACATCTTCAATCATCGCTGTGGACGTCCAAATAAACTAGTGGTAGGCAGGCCTTCTAGTCCAAATGTGTTTGTTATTTTTTTCAATTTTTTTTTGCATGTTACCTTGAAAACTACAAGCAAGAGATGTATGTGGTGTTCTCTACAACACATAGGGGTCAGGGCGTCCATGGACTTTGTATGCAATCAATAGAAGACAACGGCACGGGTTAAATTGGTTTGGAATGTTTGGTAATAGGGTATGAGAATACGTCATGTAATCTTATTATCAGTCAGTTTGCAAAGGTTATTTTTTTTTTCATTTGTGCAACATCGTTTATGGTCTTTTAAGTTGATTTAATAAAAATGGTTGTGCGCATCCAAAGCCGCAGGCACTTTTTTAGAAGAAAACATCCTTGTGGAGGTTGTTAATAAAAATAGTGGCTCGTATAAACAGTATCCATGGCACCATTTTGTTTATGCTGTTAGACGTACGGGTCGAATTTATGTTCTCCGTATTTATGGATACATGATGTAATTTCATACAATAGCTGTGTTGATTTTTATTTTTATTTTTTAATATTGGAACTCGTCCATCGATGCTCACAAAGTTAAACCGTCCTCCCTGAAAAGAAAAAGTTAAACCATCCTCACAGTAACCATCGATATCACCCGCCAGACAAGCTAAGCTTGAGTTATACAGTGGACCAAGCTGGGCTCATTATTCAGCACAATACAGTGGACCAACCTGGAGTAGTAACCATGAAGGCAGCAACGTCCATCACAGGGGCGGAGCTCCCCGCGCTCGCCCTACCTTGATTTTTGACCATTCCGTTTTAGGTATATACATATATACAGCCTGGTCGATCGCTAGAAAATAAAACTGCTTAAAAATCACCATGAAACGTTTTGGGAGGTCCAGCACTAGCCTTGCTCCATCCAGTCATCCAATCTTACATACGTCCAAGCCACGCCATGCTCCCTGGACACGAACCCTAGCAGCCAGGAAAGCGGCGCGCGTTCCAGCAGTAGCAAGCGTGCATGTGAGGCCAATGAACAGCAGGAGCGCACGGGGATATGGTCGCGTATTCGTGTATCCGGCGGCCAGCAGGAACGATGAACATGAAGGGAAAAGGCTGGGCAGAGGTGATGTGTTTTTAAATTGCAGTGTCATTTTTTCAGGTAATGATTAGACAATCTACAACTACAATGCAATGATTAGTGACTTTTTTTATGAATAAATCGTATTTCTTCGATGCTTTCTTTATTGTCCTGGCCGAATGGATGGTAAATTTGGTTACGAAGTTTTCTTTAAATTGGGGTATGACAGTTGAAAAAAATAATCCAGTCAGAACTTAATCAACTTTGGTTTTGCGTCAAAAAATGGATTATGTTAAAGAGTTCGTCCCACCTCAAAAAAGTTTTGTCTCCCTCCACTACTTCATCATTACCTATGAGGTAGGGGACCTATGGTCTTTCTTAAAGAAAGTGGTAAACCAGGCTGGTCCTTGATTGGCATAAACAATACTCCATCTTTGATTCTTTATCGTACCAACAAAATTCAGGCAAGGTACAACCATTAATGTGATTCTTTGCCTTTTATTACAGTTAGGCTTTCCGAGCACTATACTAGGCACAGTCACGAGGTGGTTAATAGTATAGCCAACTGCTGGCTATATGATGTTGTCATGTCAAGTATATAGTCATCACTTATAGCCACACATGCAATAAGATTAGCTATAAGGTTGGCTATAAGAGTACTACTTTTTTGCATCTTCTCTCTATCTCTTTCTTTCTATTTATTGCATTTGCCTAGGAATGCACATATAGCTAGACTCTTGTATGAGAGTTCACTCATCTTAGAGCAAGTACAATAGAGCTCACTCAGCGGGCTATAAAGAATAAACTAGTATATTTTTGCTTAGTTGAAGAAAATAGAAGAGGAGAGAGCGGTTAAACGGGCTCTTGGTGAAGAGTCGGCTCTAGCACGTGCTCCTAGGCACTTTATGAGAGTGAAATGTGCGCCGTATAATAAATAAGTCGTATACTCTTCTAATCAACTATTGTACATGTTGGCTATAAGATGAGCTATAGATGACATGGCAATGGCTTATAGCCAGCAGCTGGCTATACTATAAATCATGCTCTTACTTTTTCATCTCTCCCTCCTCCACATAGGCAAAAATGTCATTTAAGCGGGTTATAAGCCCACTATTGTACTTGCTCTTAGAGGAAGGAGGAACACAGCCTAGCAATAGTGAAGTCGGAGCTGATGGGTTTCATTAGTAGTGCTTGCCCTGGAAATTAGGGTGTGTTTGGTTTGAGTCCCAACTAACCTAACTAAAAAACTTGTCATGACCAAAATTATGGTAAAAGTCGTTCTTGTTTGGATTGTAACCATGACCAAAATTTTGGCAAGTGTTTTCTTTGGATTGTAACCATTGTACCTACCAAATATCGTTTTAAGTTCATTAGTCCTTATTTTGATTTGCAACCAACTCAGTTGGCGAACATTTAAGATCGATCCAGTTCAAAGAATAAGCGCATCGAACACGCGAGTGCGGGGCACTCACCTACCAAGTCATGTCGCTCGCTATTTTGCATCGCGATTTGTGTGGTAGTTCAACCACATGATGGCAAATTAAAAGGGAAAATCCCTCAAAAAGTTTCAAGTTTCAACCAGGTAATTTGTGGCATTTGCATCTAAACCTCCCGAGTTTCAACAAGTTTCAGAGATATGGGCCCTGTTTGGTTTGGCTTTTTTAGCCTTATTCCGCTGCGTGGTAGCCAAATGTTAACCAAAGAGCCAATCAACCAGCCCCGATTCTAGCAAAGCGAAGCCAAGAAATACACATACCATCCACAGCAGGCTACGAGGTCATATCCTGGCTTTCACTACGTGCCTCTTTGAACCTACCCTTGATGGTTTGGTAAAATTACCCACCTTTGCCACTGGATGGATTGTCCCAAAGTCTAGGCCCAATCCCAAGAACCACGACATAACGCATCCTCCCTCCCCCACCATCCCGAAGAACCTCTCCACTCCGCTGCTAAGACCACTTGTGCTGCCCCTGCCCCTACAAATAAGGGGAGAGTAGCACCTGCTAGCTACCACCGTCGGACGGCTCCATTCCACTTCATCCTCCGCCCAACGAGCCAAGCCACTTCGGAAACTTGATGTTGCTGCTAATACAAGCTCCACAACCTACCTCGCTTAAGTTTTGTCCCGAAAACTATGTTTGAGGTACAAAATTCAACTTTTTTGATGTACAAGCCCCTGTACCATGAGTAGTTTCTGTTCTGGATTGATGATGATGTGCAAATGCATAGTGCTAGATTAGTTGTCATGTATGTGCATTATTCCTGGCAAGTAAAACTTATATGCAGTTCATATGAGTACATAACTCATGTGTGTGCTCAACATGCTTTGCTTCCTAGTTAGGTCAGAAATATGTGCATTAATAAATATTTGTCAATTTAGCTTATATATGCTTGGAACCTTTGTTGTGAATTATATGGAAAAGGAAAGGGCAAGTTGGGATGCAGATCACATTATCGTTTTTTCATGAGATATGCAAAGAAGAGGTGGAGAAAGGTAATAGGCCAAAGGAATGTTAGAACCGAAGAGGGTACAAACATCTTGAAGATAAGTTCTTCGATAGGATTGGGAAAACATGTACTCATACTCAGTTTAAACTAATGGGGCATGTTGAAGAGACAATATATACAATTCATGGTGTTCAAAAATGCGGCAACTGGGCTAGGTTCGGATGATATGAAGAAAGCTATTGCAGCCGATGATGATTGGTGAAATGTTCATCTTAAGGTATTTAGTCTTGAATTGTTTGTGGAAGTTAGCACGAGATAATATAACACCTTGAGATTATTCTTTCATAACCAAGCATGAAAGAATTCCAGATGATATGTTTTGGCTTCATTTCATAGGTGCATTGGTGCAATTGATGGCTGCCATATTCCATTTATAGTACCAGCGGATAAGGTTGTTAACCACACAGGTTGCATGGATTTCCATCACATAATATTATGACGGTTTGTGATTTTGACATGAGGTTTACTCTTGTTGTGGCTGGTTGGCCCGGTTCAGCACATGACACAAGGATCTTAAATGATAGCTTGGTCAAGTATGCACATAAATTCACTGCATCTCTAGCAGGTACTAATATATGTTGCGACCATCAGTTACTTATTTCCACTAATTATTTTTCCCTTTTATAGTGCTAGGACCGTGCATAACAATGTTGTTGATCTTTCTATATATGAAAATATTCCCTCATCGGGATATCCAGACCATGAAGGATATCTTTCTCCTTACAAAGGCCAAGTATATCATATACCAAAATTCCATAGGCTTGCCACTTGGGCAAACAATTTGGAAAAACAAACTTTTGAGAAATTGGATTGAGTTCTAACCAATGGTTAATGGGAACCAAAGTTTCCTTTCATAACGGTGTGAGCGTTATAAAGGGGACTTTCTGATCACACTCCCCTCCTTCTCGATTCGAATGCTACCATTGATATCGATAACAAGAGTATTGCCCCATTTGAACTATTGTTTTTTCGGAAACGATGGATTCCTAAATTTGAGTGATAATTAGTGGGATAAAGAGAATAGATAAGATTTAACATTGAAAGATGGCAATATAAAATAGAAACTCACAACAGCTCTTGTAGGGTTGGGCAAAAAATAAGAGTGTCATTTATAAACATGAAAAAGAAATGGCTACTTAATGTTATTAACGATATAAATTTAATAGCCGAGGTTAGAATGCTTGACATAACTCACAGTATAGCCAAACAAGAGGCCAAGGAGAAGCCAACAAAGCATCTTAGAGAAGAAGAGATAGAAAGGGCACTCAAAGCTAAAGTTTGATAGGTAGTTCGAGGGGATAATAATACATAGTTTTATCATATATATGACTGTGAATAGAAAGCAAAGACGAAAGAAAAGTATCCAACTAAAACAGGATGAGTGGATACAGTTGTAGGGCATGGGAACCTAAAATTGTATATCTCTTTTTTTATAAAAAAGCTCTTCGGGGCACTGGTGGGTAATGTTATTTCACTCAATGATAATATGGTTGGTGATATATCTCAACTAGGGCCGGCGAGAATGAAGTGTTGTCGGCCCCTTTATCAGAAAAGGAGGTGTTCTAGGCAATAGCACAAAAGAGGAACAGTAGTGCATGTGGCTCAGATATCTTTGTAGATGAATTTTATAAGAGGTGTTGTGATATCATTAAAGGAGACATCATGCCTATGTTCCTTGATCTGTTTATTGGCCAACTTTAATTGTTTAAATTTCACCTTGGGACTATTACGTTGTTTCCAAAGAAGGAAGTGACGGTCGCATTGAAGAATTCAGACCGATATCTGTGCTTGATTTGAATTATAAGATTTTTACCAAAGTTGATACTACTCGCCTCACAAATATTGTGCATACTATGATATGTACAGGGGACTCAGACGGCTTTCATGTCTAGGCGACACAGTTTAGAGCGTGTGGGCGTTATACATGAAACCTTACTTGAAATTCACACAAAAAACTGGATGGAGTTTTCCTCAAAGTGAATTTTGAGAAGGCATACGAGAAAGTTAAGCTACCATTCTTGCAACACGCATTGCGTATAAGCGTTTGACACGGTCTAGAGGAAGCGTATGGTTTAAGGTTAATGATGCATAGTTCATTATTTCCTACACAAAAAGGACCGTGATAGGGTATCCCATGTCGCATATCGTATTTCATGTCGTTGCTGACATGTTGGTTGTCCCCATTGGTCGAATGAAAGAGGACGGAAAGGTAGCTGGGCTGATTCCACATCTTCTGGACGGTGGGTGTCCATACTACAGTGCGCGGATGATATATTTATATGCATTGAACATGATATGAAAAAAGCTATAAATATGAAAATGGTTTTATGTCTCTTTCAATAATCGTCTGGACTGAAAATAAATTTCAACATGAGTGAACTATTATGCTTTGGGCGCACTGAAGAAGAACAGGAAAACTATAAATAGTGGTTCGGTTGTGAGTAAGGATCGCTACCATTAAGTACACGGGAAACCCAATTCATGATCATAAATTGACCAACAAGGAACAGTGCATCGAAGATTAAGAGAAGAAACTAAGCTGCTCAAAGGGCAACCTTGTTTATTATGTGGGTCGGCTCATTGTAATAAACTAGACGATTCCCCACGCGTTGTTGCGGGATTTCTAATTGACATCTTGAGATATTGTAATATTATTTATGAAGAAAATTAACATCCAACACCATATGAAAAAAAATAAAGCAACGACATAATAGTTGAGATACATATATGTATCATATTCATTTAATATCACTTGAAAGTATTATTGCCTAAAACACCATAAAATTACTATGCTACGTATCTTGATATGTAAGGTCATTGACGCTAAAAAAAAAGTACTCAAACGAAATTGTTAAGTTTGTAGCTTAAATAAACAAATATTATTGATCGAATGACTACATTACATCACACGGTTATTCGGAGAACAATGTATAGAAAATTGATAATGGGTAGCATGTATGGATAGAGGGAGAACTAATAGATTATACAGTATATCTTTTGTACATGGACAGATGAACTGGTTGAGAGTTAAGTTGGAAAATAGTTTGCAGATATGTATAAGAAAGTAGTAGTGCAGAAAAAGGAATAACAATAATCTGGTCAGATGTAGCTACCTGTTCTAGTGTAGCCGCAGGTTACCTTATTTGTCCACATAGGAGTATATTGCTGACCAATCTAGGGAACCGAGTTATTTCGTTAATTATTCTCGGATCGAGCTAACACTATGGTACTACCCTCCTCACGGAAGAGGTACTACTACCCAATTAGAAGCACAAATTAAAATTAAAATAACGTGCATATATATGTTTTCAGTGTAACCACCTCATTCAGGTTGATCAGTTCTAAAATGACACCGAATGTGTGTGGCCCAACAACATATGACTTCAAGAAATCTACTGCTAGTGTCTGTAGCAAGATTGTCAAATTATATCAAAACACTAATTAGACAGTAGCTAGACTTCACCTCACCTCTCCAAAGTATAGATAAAAAAACACTCGGACTGAGAGAAAATAAATGAGAAATAAAAAAAATGCCATGTATGAGAAAAGCAAGCAGAAGCCATTGTCATCAACACCAAGGAGTTCCACGTAAAAATGCAAGCAAGTATTTTGCAAGTCCTAATCGTTCAACAAAGGATGGAGAAACAAAAAAAAAATAGTAGCTTGTAGTATGACATTTTTTTTTGAGCATCTGTAGTTTGACAGATGAGTGATGCCTTTGGGCTGACGGGGCTATTATGGTAGGTGCTTTAATCGGCGCTGGGGAGTTGCCGGCGCCTCCATACGTGAGCAACAAATATCTGAAAAGCGTTCCAAATTCCAACCACACCATGATGCAGCTTGCTTACCGGAGCTAAAGCAAGGGCCAGGAGATTGACAGGCAATCTTGTAGAAGCGGGCGTGCCGAGCAGCTGGCAGAACACGTGAAGGTAAGTGGAGAGGCAGCGGTATAAAACACACAACACCGGCTCGTTGGTGGGTGATGAACCGACGGCCGGCCGCTCGACTGCCTCGTCAGTTTATTGCGTGGATGCGTGGGAGGATGAAATGGCAGAGTGGGCGTTGATGGCGGCAGCGAGGAGGGTGGGGAGAAGCGTTCCGAGTCGCCACTCCTCGGGGCACTTGCAGCAGAGGAACACCCGGCGCTCGTGAAAGACCACAGTCCCCACGGGCTTCTCCTCTCCTTCCCGGGCACCTCCCACTAGAACCTGCATCCCCGTTCCAGATCAAGGCCGCGTCCGGCATGTCCGACGGCGCCGGTGATGTGAGGACCCGAAGAAGTGAAACGCACGCTGATTGGCTTGTGCTCCTCGATGATCTGCGCAGGCGGCAATCGAACGGCTACTCGGCCCGCGTCCCATCGCCTTGTAGCCGAGGAGAAGATGAAAAATCAAGTGGCGCCGTTGAAACGGGAGGTATGCAAGGGGTTGGAAATGAAGATGGGGAGGGCAGAGGAGGAGGCAAGGATGCCGATGTAACCTTTCCACTTGCGTGATTTAATGGGGATTGGAGAATACGAAGTGGAAGAGGTGTTTCTCTGGAGAAGACAGTAAGGAGAAGAGATGCCGCGATGAAAAAAACATTGGCGTGGAGAAGAAAAGTAGCACTCTGTTTCATGCTGCCAGTTCAATGCATCATGCATGTAGGCTGATGTAGAAACGCATCATACAGTAAATGAAGCTAATGTGGCTGTTTTCTAGTGTGATGGGTCCGCATGTAAAAGCAAGTACAATAGTAGGCTATAAGCCCGCTAACATGGCAATTTTGCCTACGTGAAGGAGATAAACATGAAAAAGTAAGGGGGAGTGGGTTCTTATGCAAGAGTCTAGCTATATGCATGCTCCTATGCAGATGAAATAAATATGAAGAAATAGATAGAGAGAAGATGAAAAAAAATATTCTTATAGCCAACCTTATAGCTAACACTAGTAGAAAGCAAGAATTTCGTCCTAGCCGGATCGGAGCAATAGTTCCGGTCGCGTAACGAACCGGGACTAATATAAGCATTAGTCCTGATTCGAGCGGCTAGGACGCCGAACGGGGCTCAACATGCATCAGTCCCGGTTCGAATGGGACCTTTAGTTCCGGTTGGTGTCTCCAACCGCGACTAAAGGTCTATCTTTAGGGTATCACCCCATTTTTTCATTTTTTTGCTTTATTTATTTTCTTTTGTTTGTACATACAGCGAAATATTTAGAGTTTTTGAGTGAATCATTTTGCTTTAGGTATTATAAACTTTCTGTTAGTGCAAGTAGTTCTCAAATTTGAATAGTTTAAATTTGAATTCTTTGAAATTTATGTGAATCAATAGTTTGTGAATAAATTTATTTTGATTATAGATTTTTGAGTGATTCTTTTTCATGTTGTTTAATATTTGTGTGTTTTATCATTATATTCAATGTGGTAATTTTTAGGTTATTTTAAATAGGTGTTTTAATCAAAAACAGATTCTATTTAGCTCTTTTAGTTTTATAGCTCAAAAAAATCAATAAATATATGAAAAATAACAAATGAAGTGGGAAAGGGTTGAAAATTGATGATGTGACTTTTAATGGTGCATGTTCAACGCCCAAAAAGTCTGGAGTTGAAATAATGTTAAAAAAATGAAATGCCTTTGTAATAGACGAGTTTTCGTCCGAAACCCTCATACTTCGAAAGGGATTCTCGAGTTTGTACACGAAGTGCATCCAGTTTTTCCGGTAACCCTCTCAACATTTCAGCACATGCTATGTGGATGAAATAATGATAGCATGCCAAGTATCATCCTTTTCAGAGTTCATTTGTAGTATTTTCAAATTTCATGGTCATTTAACTCAAAACAAATCAATAAATGCATTAAAAATAGCGAATGAAGTGGGAAAGGGTTGAAAATTGATGATGTGGCTTTGAATGGTGCATGAATGTAGAAAAAGTCTGGAGTTAAAATAAGGTTAAAAAATGAAATGCCTTTGTAATAGATGGATTTTCGTCCAAAACTGTGATACTTCGAAAGGGATTGTCCAGTTCGTACATGAAGTGCATCCAGTTTTTTCCGTAACCCTCTCAACTTTTTAGCACATGCTATGTGGGTTAAATGATGATACCGTGCCATGTTTCAACCTTTTCATAGTTCATTTGTAGTGCTTTTCAATTTCAGGGTCATTTATCTCAAAACGAATCAATAAATGCATGGAAAATAGCGAATTAAGTGGGAAAGGGTTGAAAATTGATGATGTGGCTTTGAATGGTGCACGTTGAATTGACAAAAAGTCTGGAGTTGAAATAAGGTTAAAAAATGAAATGCCTCTGTAATAGATGAATTTTCGTCCAAAAGCATGATACTTCGAAAGGGAATGTCCAGTTCGTACACAAAGTGCATCCAGTTTTTCCCGTAACCCTCTCAACTTTTTTAGCACATGCTATGTGGGTGAAATGATGATGCCATGCCATGTTTCAACCTTTTCATAGTTCATTTGTAGTGCTTTTCAATTTCAGGGTCATTTATCTCAAAATAAATCAATAAATGCATGAAAAATGGCGAATGAAGTGGGAAAGGGTTAAAATTGATGATGTGACTATTAATGGTGCATGTTGAACGCCCAAAAAGTCTGAAGTTGAAATAAGGTTGGAAAAATGAAATGCCTTTGTAATAGATGAATTTTCGTCCAAAACCGTGATACTTCGAAAGGGATTCTCAAGTTTGTACATGAACTGCATCTAGTTTTCCCGTAACCCTCTCAACTTTTTAGCACATGCTATGTGGATGAAATAATGATACCATGCCAAGGATCAACCTTTTCAGAGTTCATTTGTAGTCTTTTCAAATTTCATGGTCATTTAGCTCAATAAAAATCAATAAATGCAATAAAAATAGCGAATGAAGTGGCAAAGGGTTGAAAATTGATGATGTGGCTATGAATGCTGCATGTCGAACACACAAAAAGTCTAGAGTTGAAATAAGGTTAAAAAATGAAATGCCTTTGTAATAGATGAATTTTCGTCCAAAACCTGATACTTCGAAAGGGATTGTCCAGTTCGTACACGAAGTGCATCCAGTTTTCCCGTAACCCTCTCAAATTTTTAGCACATGTTAGGTGGGTGAAATGATGATATCATGGCATGTTTCAACCTTTTCATAGTTCATTTTTAGTGCTTTTCAATTTCAGGGTGATTTATCTCAAAACAAATCAATAAATGCATGAAAAATAGCGAATGAAGTGGGAAAGGGTTGAAAATTGATGATGTGGCTTCGAATGGTGCACGTTGAATACACAAAAAGTCCAGAGTTGAAATAAGGTTAAAAAATGAAAGGCCTATGTAATAGATGAACTTTCGTCCAAAACCGTGATACTTCGAAAGGGATTGTCCAGTTCGTACATGAAGTGCATCCAGTTTTTCACGTAACCCTCTCAACTTTTTAGCACATGCTATGTGGGTGAAATGATGATACCATGCCATGTTTCAACCTTTTGATAGCTCATTTGTAGTGCTTTTCAATTTCAGGGTCATTTATCTCAAAACTATTCAATAAATGCATGAAAAATAGCGAATGAAGTGGGAAAGGTTTAAAATTTGATGATGTGACTTTTAATGGTGCATGTTGTACGCCCAACAAGTCTGGAGTTGAAATAAGGTTGAAAAAATGAAATGCCTTTGTTATAGATGACTTTTCGTCCGAAACCCTGATACTTCGAAAGGCATTCTCCAGTTTGTACACGAAGTGCATCTAGTTTTTCCCGTAACCCTCTCAACTTTTCAGCACATGCTATGTGGATGCAATAATGATAACATGCCAAGTATCAACCTTTTGAGAGTTTATTTGTAGTCTTTTAATATTTCATGGTCATTTAGCTCAAAACACATCAATAAATGCAATAAAAATAGCGAATGAAATTGGAAAGGTTTGAAAATTGATGATGTGGCTTTGAATGGTGCATGTTGAACACACAAAAAGTCTGGAGTTGAAATAAGGTTAGAAAATGAAATGCCTTTGTAATAGATGATTTTTCGTCCAAAATCGTGATACTTCGAAAGGGATTGTCTAGTTCGTACACGAAGTGCTTCCAGTTTTTCCCGTAACCCTCTCAACTTTTTAGCACATGCTATGTGGGTGAAATGATGATAGCATGCCACGTTTTAACCTTTTCATAGTTCATTTGTAGTGCTTTTTAATTTTAGGGTTATTTATCTCAAAAAAAATCAATAAATGCATGAAAAATAGCGACTGAAGTGGGAAAGGGTTGAAAAATATATGATGTGGCTTTGAATGGTGCACATTGAATGCACAAAAATTCTGGAGTTGAAATAAGGTTAAAAATGAAATGCCTTTGTAATAGATGAGTTTTCGTCTGAAACCCTGATACTTCGAAATGGATTGGCCACTTTGTACACGAAGTGCATCTAGTTTATTACTTATTTTATTTTCATTCAAATTCAATATTATTATTACTTATTTTATTTTGAACATTTTTTATCATTTTGGAGTTTTTTGTTTTTTGCGAATCTTTTGGCTTTTTGTTTGTCTTTCCTTTTTGAAGTTTTTATATTTTTAAATTAATGATTGTTGTTTGTTAATCATTGTTGTTAGTTAATAATTGTTGTTTATTTTCACAACTTTTTGGAATTCAAAAAATTAAATCATGTGACATCAAGACCTAAGGGTTAACAGGATTGATAGCTTACTATTGTTAAGAAAACAACATGTGCAGACTTGGAAACTAGGGAAGATAGAACTCGAAAGTTAAGTGAGAGGATGGGTGACCGGTTGGGAAGTTAGACGATTTGAAATGAGTGATCCACGTTGGAGCAGTGAGGAGGGGTGACTAGAGATTAAATTGTTAAATAATTCAAAGATATGAAAATAAGAAAACAAAAAATGATTGTTTTTAAAAAGTCATTTTGTCACGGTATACTAAAGGTCCTCTAGCCCCCGCTCCAGAAAGCTAACACATGGATGGCCTTTAGCCACGGTTCGTAATGCAAGCGGGACTAAAGGGGAGGGCCTTTAGTGCCGATTGCTTAGTCCCGGTTGCAGAACCGGGACTAAAGGCCCCTTTTCTATTAGTGTAACCTTGTTATATGAGTGGATGTATGTGTTGACTATAGATGATATGGCAACATCTTATAACCGACAGTTGGCTATATTATTAACCATGATCTAAGACTAACTAAATGCTTGTGGAAGTGTTATTGATGTGGGTAGACTGCATGTGAAGAGAAATATATCAGTGGGGCTGAACTATTTAGGTATTATAGATTTAGTACTTACATGTATACAAGTGTTACTATTGTACCAATGGGGTTCATGTATTGAATACCTTGAAGTGAAAAATAGGTACTTGCTCAGTAAATGGTTATTTAGGTTGTCTATAGTGGGAGAGGGTGTGTGAATACATGTATTGTCTCACAAGTAGATAGAGTCCAAAACTACTACTCAGGTCACGATGCAGCCGAATGAGGTCCGATTAAGATAAAGGCCACCTTCTTCAATATGAGTACATTCATAGTAGGGAATGGGAAAAATACTAGATTATAGGAAGAAACATGGCGAGGGGACGTCTTTGGCCATGCAGTATACAACCCTTTATAATATTGTACAACGTAAAAACGATTTTGTTAGTACAATACTAGGGTTGGTTTCCATAATTTTCAGTTCAACAAATCTCTCATGGGGGGACGATGGGATAAATGGCTACATTTTGTGTGTAGATCAATGGAGTAAATTTCGGTGTCAGGAGTGTTCAGAGTCAAATGTATATATGTGAATTTTATTAACAGTGGTCGAATCCCAAAGAGTCTTCACATGTAAAAAAAGTAAAAGTTCCCTTAAAAATAAAGGTCTTCATGTGGTTTGTGCACAAGGAAGTGATCTTGACTAAGGACAACTTGGCAAGGCATCGATGGGAGGATAGTAAATGATGTCATTTTTGTGATCAGGACGAATCAATCTAACAACTTTTTCTCAAATGCCCACTAGTCATGTTATTGTGTTGTACAATACTTGTGTCCTTAAAGGTCTGTATTCCCAATAGCATTTCAAATTATCTGGAACATGATTAAACGTTTGTGCATTACTTTGGACAATTTTGAATGTCGTAATGATGACATTTTCGACATAATATCACAAAAAATTTGCGAGTCATCTTTGGGGTGTCTACATGGGTCCGTACGTGGTCGGTATCCAGACATTCGGTAGTCGGGGATCCTATGGCATATTTGTGCAAGCGTTGGGATATGATAGCATGGATAATTATAAAAAGTTTGGATGGCAGTCCAAGAATAAGATAGGTGTCTAGTCATCTTACCCTATTTTCACTGATTATGGCAATTTATGATTTTCTTTCATTTGGCTTTTCTTGCAAATTTCTTTTGAACTGCATACTTTTTGGATACTTTGTTAAATATAAAATGGTTGTGTGCATTATTTGATGTAGAGGCTAGGGTTGGTCCTCCTTGGAAGAAAGCCAAAGTAATGGCCTTCATAGCGGTACATATAAAGGAGAAATGTCTGCTGATAGAAACTAATAGGCTTGGTGCAAAAATCAATCAGGGGATAGTTCCCATAGGCAGTTCTAGTACCTGCTAGCTGCTTGTTTGCTCTAACCAGATTACTCACCAACCAACTGTGAATTTTGGATTGACCTTTACATGTCCTACTGGATTTGAGAATCCCAGGAAGAAAAGAAGCATGCAGTACAAACTATAGACTGGGTAAACTAATAGTTAGCCCGACACCGGTATATCTCTTTGTATTATGGTAGATGGAATCTGGAGTGTGATTAGAAAAGGAACAAGAAAACTAGTTAGGAGAGTCACATGGTGTTGAAGGTCGGCTCGTGCGACATCTACACATACGGGAAAGCTATCATGAATACTACTTTTGGGTTCTTTGCTCTGTATACACTGTCGAAAGATGACATCATAGCAGTGATCTTTGTTGCTCAGCAGCGGCAGTCAAACGAAAGCCGAGATCATGCATACATAGGGCGTTAAGCAATGCACGGAAAGATGTGCAGACAGACACGAGACAAAGTATTAGTTAGAGTAATTTTAACATCCTCCCTCTTACCCCCTCTTTTCACTAGTAATTCTAGCCAGGTAGAAACATGGACATACACGAGTACTTGAATCGATTTAGTTGGTGCAATGTATATTGCAGCAGTTGCCGCCGCGTGTGTCAAGATTTGTGGCTAGAAAGGGTACATGGTGATCTCATGAATCGACATAAAGAACAAGTGGTGCTCAACGTTGACAATAAGCCTACAATTTTTTGTTGGAAACAATGTTGCTGCATCTAGTTCAAGAAACCTATTCCCGTGGCTCTCATCACCAAGGAGCTTCATGATTTAATGGCCATCTTTGAGGCTACTAGCCTTGGATCTGACAAAATGATCGGTTTCGTCTTGAGCGAGAAATCAATCAAGGACAAGACCAAGTTGGGCGTTATCCCTCAATGTGGTTTTTGAAAGGAGAAAGCTTGCAGGAGCAAAAGCAAGAAGCATCATAGGGAAGCCTACTTCTGCTTCTTGATGGTGGATTTCCATTCTCTTATTATCATCATGCTTTTCGTTATGTCCATTGTAGCCAATCATTTTTTTGCGATACTGGGAGACATGTCATGGGCTTGCAGAAGTAGCGTACTCGAGTGTTGGTTAGACAGCTTTATGCGCATGGTGGTCCTGATTACTTTGCCTGTGTGGTTGGGTTGTGAATTGAACACCTTTCTCTATCATGGTTGTAACGGTTATCTCCCAGTTTTTCCCAATTAAGTAAGCAACACTCCTTTGCATAATTGATGCAAATATTTTGCCCCTGTTTTGAAACATAGGGCATTATCATTTTCAAGGCGACACTCTAGCATTAATCAATGGCGAGATAGCTTTGCACCATCTAATTAAGCTAGATGTTGTTTCCTGCTAGGGTAGGGACTAGAGAAGTCTTCAACTAGATCGGGTATGGTTGTCAATAAACCCAATGCATGTGTGTCAATAAACCTCTTTTTTAATGATTCAGTTAATCCCGTATGATGTTCCCTTTGTTCTTCGGTATGTTACTTGCCCGAGATTCGATCGTCGGTATCTTCATACCTAGTTCAAACTCGTTACCGGCAAGTCTCTTTACTCGTTCCGTAATACGAGATCCCGTGACTAACACTTAGTCACATTGCTTGCAAGGCTTGTTGTGATGTTGTATTACCGAGTGGGCCTTGGGATACCTCTCCGTCACACGGAGTAACAAATCCCAGTCTTGATCCATGCCAACCCAACAGACACCCTCGAAGATACCTATAGAGTACCTTTATAGTCACCCAGTTACGTTGTGACGTTTGATACACAAAAGGCACTCCTCCGGTGTCAGTGAGTTGGATGATCTCATAGTCATAGGAACATATACTTGACATGCAGAAAATAGTAGCAATAAACTGACACGATCATATGCTACGTTTGTAGTTTGGGTCTTGTCCATCAAACCATTCTCCTAATGATGTGATCTCGTTATCAAATGACATCTCATGTCCATGGCTAGGACACCTTAACCATCTTTGATCAACGAGCTAGTCTATTAGAGGCATACTAGGGACATGGTTTTGTGTATGTATCCACACATGCATCTAAGTCTCCGATCAATACAATATAGCATGGATAATAAACGATTATCATGGATAAGGAAATATGATAATAACTAATTTATTGTTGCCTCTAGGGCATATTTCCAAGAGTCTCCCACTTGCACTGGAGTCAATAATCTACTTCACATCACCGTGTGATTCGCATTGTTATTAATCTAACACCCAATGAGTTCTGGGGCTCGATCATGCTTTGCATGTGAGAGAGGTCTTATAGTCAACGGGTCTGCGACATTCAGATCCATGTGTACTTTGCAAATCTCTATGTCAAACTGTAAACACTCCTACCACACTCCACTTGGTACCATTCCAAATGGCTGCTCCACTATACGTATCCGAATTGCTACTAAGAGTCATCCGGATTGGTGTTAAAGCTTGATTCGACGTAACTCTTTACGACGAACTCTTTATAACCTCCATAATCGAGAAACATTTCCTTAGTCTTTTAGGCACTAAGGATAATCTTAACCGCAGTCCAGTGATCCACTCCTGGATCACTCTTGTACCCCTTGATGGACTCATGGCAAGGCACACACAGGTGCGGTACACAGCATGGCATAGTATATAGAGCCTATGGCTAAGGCATAGGGGACGATGTTCATCCTTTCTCTTTCTACTGCCGTGGTCGAGCTTTGAGTCTCACTCAACTTAACACCTTACAAAGTAGGCGAGAACACTTCTCTCTGAATATCCATTTTGAACTCTTTCAAAATCTTGTCAAGGTATGTACTCATTGAAAGTCTCATCAAACATCTTGATCTATCTCTATAGATCTTGATGCTCAACAATTATGTAGCTTTATCTAGGTCTTCCTTTGAAAAACTCCTTTCAAACAATCCTTTATGCTTTCTAGAAATTTTACATCATTTCTGATCAACAATATGTCAATCACATATGCTTATCAGAAACTCTATAGTGCTCCCACTCACTTTATTGTAAATGCAAGTTTCTCATAAACTTTGTATAGACTCAAAAACTTTGATCACCTCATCAAAGTGTATAGTCCAACTCCGAGATGCTTGCTTCAGTCCATAGAAGGATCACTGAAGCTTGCTCACTTTTCAGCATCCTTAGGACTAACAAAACCTTCTGGTTGTATCACATACAACCTTTCCTCAAGTAAACCGTTAAGGAAACGATGTTTTGACATCCATCTGCCAGATTTCATAATAGAAAAATGCAGCAACTGCTAACATAATTCCAACAGACTTTAGCATCGCTACGAGAGAGAAAGTCTCATTGTAGTCAACTCCTTGAACTTGCCGGAAACTTCTTTGCGACAAGTCGAGCTTTATAAATGGTGACATTTATCATTAGCATATGTCTTCATTTTAAAGGTCCAATTGCACTCGATGACCTGCCGTTCAACGAGCAAGTCTACCAAAGTCTATACTTGGTTTTCATACATGGATCCGTTCTCGGATTTCATGGCCTCTAACCATTTGTCGGAATCCGGGCCCATCATCGCTCCTCCATAGCTCATAGGTTCATCATTGTCCAACAACATGACCTCTAAGACCAGGTTGTCATACCACTCAGGAGCAGTACCCATCCTTGTCGACCTACGAGGTTCAATAGTAACTTGATCCGAAGCTTCGTGATCATCATCATTAACTTCCTCTTCAACTAACGTAGGCCTCATAGAAACATCTTCATGCACCGCGCTACTCTCTCGTTGAAACAAAGGTCCAATAACCTCATCAAGTTCTATCTTCCTCCCACTCAATTCGTTCGAGAGAAACTTTTTCTCAAGAAAGGACCCAGTTTTAGCAACAAACATTTTATGCTTGGATCGTATATAGAAGGTTCACCCAACTGTTCTTAGGGTATTCTATGAAGATGCATTTGTACGCTTTGGGTTCGAGCTCACTAGGCGAAAACATTTTCCATACAAGCGTCGCATCCCCAAACATTAAGAAATGATAGCTTAGGTTTCTTCAAACCATAATTCACATGGTGTCATGTCAACGGATTTAGGTGGTGCCCTATTCAAAGTGAATATAGTTGTCTCTAATGCATAACCCCAAATTTATAGTAGCAAAACTATAAGAGACATCATAGCACACACCATATCCAATAGAGCACGACTATGACGTTCAGACACACCATCACACTATGGTGTTCCCGGCGGCGCGAGTTCTGAAACAACTTTCACATTGTCTAAAGTTGTATGCCAAACTCGTAACTCAGATATTCACCTCCATGATCATATCGCTGATATTTTTATCTTCTTGTCACGATGATCTTAAACTTCACTCTGAATTTGCCCGAACCTTTCAAACGATTCAGACTTGTGTTTCATTAAGTAAATATACACTATATCTACTCATCAGTGAAGTTAAAAAAATGACGATATCCACCGCATGCTACAATGCACATTGGATTGCATACATCAACATGTATCATTTCCAATAAATCACTTGCCCCGCTCCATCAATCCAGAAAACGGGGTCCGTAGTCAACTTGCCCAAGAGGCATGGTTCACATGTCTCAACCGATTCGAAATCGAATGAGTCCAGAGATCCATCAGCATGGAGTTTCTTCATGCGCTTTATATCAATATGACATTTAGCGGAAGTGCCACAAGTACTATCATTATTAACTTTGTATCTTTTGGCATCAATGTTATGAACATGTGTATTACTACAATCAAGATTCAACAAACCATTCTCACTGGGTGCATGACCATTGAAGGTATTATTCATGTAAACAGAATAACCATTATTCTCTAACTTAAATGAATAACCATGTTGCAATAAAGACGATCTAATCACGTTCATGTTCAACGCAAAACACCAAATAACAATTATTTAGGTTCGTCACTAATCCCAAGGTAGAGAGAGCGTGCGATGTTGATCACATCAACCTTGGAAACATTTCCAACTCACATCGTCACCTCACCCTTAGCTAGTTCTCCATTTATTCCATAGCTTTTATTTCAAGTTACTAACATTTAGCAACCGAACTGGTATCCAATAGCGAAGTGCTACTAGGAGTACTAGCAAGGTATACATCAATAACACATATATCAAATATACTTCTGTCGACGTTGCCAGTCTTCTTATCTACCAAGTATCTAGGGTTGTTCCACTTCAGCGACCGCTCTCCTCATAATCTAAGCACTTAGTCTCGGGTTTGGGTTCAACTTTGGGTTGCTTCACTGGAGCAGCAACTAACTTGCCATCCATGAAGTTTCCCTCCTTGCCCTTGCCCTTCTCAAAACTAGTGGTTTTACTAACCATCGACACTTGGCGCTCCTTCTTGATTTCTACCTTCGCGGTGTCAAACATCACGAACAGCTCAGGGATCATTATTTCTATCCTTGGCATTTTATAGTTCATCACCAAGTTCTAGTAGCTTAGTGACAGTGACTTGGAGAACTATATCAATCACTATCTTATCTGGAAGATCAACTCCCACACGATTCAAGCGATTGTAGCACCCAGACAATCTCAGCACATGCTCAACGATTGAGCTATTCTCTTTAATCTTGCAGGCAAAGAATCTTGTTGGAGATCTCATATCTCGCAACACGGGCACGAGCCTGAGATCCTAATTTCAGCTCTTAGAACATCTCATATGTTCCGTGACGTTAAAAATGTTTTGGGGCCTCAATTCTAAGCCGTAATGCATGACGCACTAAACTATCAAGTAGTCATCATATCGTGGCTGCCAGATGTTGACACCATCTACAGACGACGCTAGAGGGGCTGGCGCACCGAGCGGCGCATTAAAGACATAAGCCTTCTATGCAGCAATGAGGACAATCCTCAGATCACGGACCCAGTCTGCAATATTGCTACCATCATCTTTCAACTCTATTTTTCTAGGAACTTATAAAGATTCAAGGGAGCTACAACGTGAGCTACAGCATAATTTGCAAAGACACTACTGACTATGTTCATGATAATGAGTTTAATTACTCATATTACTTAAGAACTCCCACTAAAATTGACATCCCTCCGGTCATTCGAGTGATACATGATCCAAATTCACCAACTCAAGTCCAATCATCATGTGAGTTGACGTGGTTTCAAGGGTGAACATCATCATGTTGATCATATCTACTATATGACTCATGTTTGACCTTTCGGTCTCTTGTGTTCCGAGGTCATGTCTGTACATGCTAGGCTGGTCAAGTTTAACCCGAGTGTTCTGCATGTGCAACACTGGCTTGCGCCCATTGTATGTGAACATAGAGTCTATCACACCAGATCATCACGTGGTGTCTCAACACGACGAACTTTCACAACGGTGCACACTCGGGGAGAACACAATTTATCTTGAAATTAAGTGAGGGATCACCTTATAATGCTACCTTCGTCCTAAGAAAAACAAGGTGCATAAAAGGATTAATATCACATGCAAATCATAAGTGACATGATATGGCCATGAACTTATGCTTTTGATCTCCATCTTGAAAGCACCGGCATGATCTCCATCGTCACCGGCATGACACCATGATCTCCATCATCTTGATCTCCATCAACGTGTCGCCATCGGGGTTGTCACGCCCACCATGCTTCTACTACTATTGCTACTGTTTAGCGATAAAGTAAAGCATTACATAGTGCTTAATGATTGACACGCAGTTCATACAATAATTAAAGACAACCCCATGGCTCCTGCTGGTTGCCTTACTCATCGAGATGCAAGTCGTGATATTCTATACAATACATGATCATCTCATACAGCACATATATCTCATCATGTAATTGGCCATATCACATCACAACATACCCTGCAAAAACAAGTTAGACGTCCTCTAATTGTTGTTGCATGTTTTACGTGGCTGCTACGGGTATCTAGCAAGAACAATTCTCACCTACGCAAAACCAAAACGATGATACATAAGTTGCTTTTCAACCTTCTCAAGGACCGTCTTTTTCGAATCCGATCCAACTAAAGTAGGACAAACAGACACCCGCCAGCCATCTTTGTGCAATGAGGTTACACGTCAGTAGATGGAACCGGTCTCTCGTAAGCGTATGAGTAAGGTTGGTCCGGACCGCTTCATCCCACAATACCGCTGAACCAAAACACGACCAAGGGAGGAAGCAATCTAAGCATCAACACCCACAAATCTTTATGTTCTACTCGAGATCTCATCTGCACATAGACCTAGCTCTGATACCACTGTTGGGGAACGTTGCATGGGAAAAAATATTTTCCTACGCACACGCAAGATCTATCCATGGTGATGAACATCTACAAGAGGGAGAGTGGATCTGCATACCCTTGTAGATCGCTAAGTGGGAAGCGTTAAGAAACGCGGTTGGTGTAGTTGAACATCTTCGCGATCCAAATCGCCGAGCGTCCCACGATCTTATCACGATCCGTCCCACGATCGAATCACGATCCGTTCCGCGACCTCATCACGATCCGTCCCGCGATCTCATCACGATCCGTCTCGGAATCTTGATCACGGTCCTTCTGATCTAGCGTCGAACGGACAACACCTCCACGTTCAGCACACATACAGCTCGATGACGATCTCCGCCTTCTTGATCTAGCAAGAGGTAGATGAGTTCTCCAGTAGCGCGATGGCGTTGCGGCAATAGTGGTGGAGCTATTCCAGCAGGGCTTCGCCTAAGCAACGTTAAAAAACGATCTAGAGGAGAAACTACGATCTAGAGGAGAGGCAGCACGTGGCTGTTTTTCTGTGTCTCAAAACCCTCAAAACTTCTACTATATATAGGAGGAGAGAGGGAAGAGGCTGGCACACAAGGGCGAGCCCTTTGGCCTCTTGTGCAAGGAGGAGAGGAGGAATCCTCCAATACTAGTAGGACTAGGACTCCTTCCTTATTTAGCCTTTTTGCCTTTTTCCACCTTTTCTCTTTGGGCTTTTCTTCCCAGACGCATGGGCCATTTGTGGGACTCCACCAGCCCACTAAGGGCTGGTATTCATCCTCCCACAGCCCATGTAGCCTCTTGGGTCTAAATACCCCTCCCGATGGTCCTCCGGTACACTACTGGCACTCTCGGTACACTACCGATGAGCCCGAAACTTTTCTAGCGACCAAAACAGGAGTTCCCATATATCAGCCTTTATCTACGGATCATTCCGGAGCTCCTCATGACGTCCGGGATCTCATCCGGGACTCCGAACAACCTTCGGTCACCACCATACATAACTCTATACTACCGAAACATCACCGAACCTTAAGTGTGCAGACCCTGCGGGTTCGAGAACTATGTAGACATGACCGAGACACGTCTACGGTCAATAACCAATAGCGGGACCTGGATGCCTATATTGATTCCTACATATTCTACGAAGATGTTTATCGGTCGAACCTCTTTGTCAAGGATTCAGTTAATCCCGTATGATGTTCCCTTTGTTCTTCGGTATGTTACTTGCCCGAGATTCGATCGTCGGTATCTTCATACCTAGTTCAACCTCGTTACCGGCAATTCTATTTACTCGTTCCGTAATACAAGATCCCGTGACTAACACTTAGTCACATTGCTTGCAAGGCTTGTTGTGATGTTGTATTACCGAGTGGGCCCTGAGATACCTCTCCGTCACACGGAGTAATAAATACCAGTCTTGATCCATGCCAACCCAACAGACACCCTTGAAGATACCTGTAGAGTACATTTATAGTCACCCAGTTACGTTGCGACATTAATATACATAAGGCACTCCTCCGATGTCAGTGAGTTGCATGATCTCATGGTCATAGGAACATATACTTGACATGTAGAAAACAGTAGCAATAAACTGACACGATCATATGCTACGTTTGTTGTTTGGGTCTTGTCCATCACACCATTCTCCTAATGATGTGATCCCGTTATCAAATGACATCTCATGTCCATGGCTAAGAAACCTTAACTATCTTTGATCAACGAGCTAGTCTATTAGAGGCATACTACGAACATGGTTTTGTCTATGTATCTACACATGCATCTAAGTCGACGATCAATAAAGTATAGTATGGATAATAAGCGATTATCATGAATAAGGAAATATGATAATAACTAATTTATTATTGCCTCTAATAAACGATTAGCGCGATTAGAAAACATTGGAAAAATTGATCTAGGTGCAAATTTGTATCGTACAACAAATTTGTATCCTTCGTTGCTCAGATTCTTTTGCTGTCACCGTTCATTGTACCGAATCTGAACAACTTGCCTTCGTGGTTAACTGTACCATGCTTGTAAGCGCAGTACAACTTACCTATGCATGCGAGGGTGGTGTAGCAAGACTTATGGGGGACTCATCCCAAACGGCTTCTTGCAAAAAATCGTCAGTAACACATATACGACGGGCTTGACAACTAATGTTATGATTTCAGAACTGTGCTTGTATACCTGGTACATTTGACCAACCCGTCATAACATTGTAAACACATGCTATTGTAGTTAAGCTGAAAATTATTTGAGATGTAATAAATTCGATTTTTTTCCAGTTAAAGTATAGTTATAATTGATTCACAGATAATTACTACTCGATCTGATATGGTACTAACCAATTACCAATGTCCGAGCACTATTAATAACATTGGTTCCAACGCATTTTTCCATATTGCAATGTTCACAACAAATACTACCACACGTAGCAGCTTTTTACGGGCGTCTACTAACGTGTGTCGAAAATATGCATACAAGATTGTGAGCTTCTTGCTGCTTATGTTTCCGGATTGGAAGATACTAGGAAAATTGTCTTGTTACATACAGATATGTCGAGATGAACGAGAGAGTACCTCGCACGACAGACCCATCTCCCAGGTTTCCAGACAACCATCCCCATCTCTAGCCAGTCTGGAGCTTCTACATCGACATCGACACAATAATCATGCTTTTTAACTATAACCAATTGACATGAAGTCGATATTGCTCGTTTGATATAAGAACTGACCACAAACACTAGTAGAAAACAGACCTTTCGTCCCAAGCATTAGTCCTGGTCTGGTTACGAGCCGGTACTAAACATGGTATTAATCCCGGTTCGTGCCGGCTCCAACGGCTAGGAGCAGGGCGACCTTTAGTACCGGCTCGTGAGGGATCTTTAGTACCGGTTCGTGTCACGAGCGGGTACTAAAGGGGGCGTGGCAGGCTTTTGGTCAGACTTGGGCCCCGCGTGCCTCTTTAGTACCGGTTGGTGACACCAACCGGTACTAAAGGGCAACCTTTAGTACCGGTTGGTGTCACCAACCGGTACTAAAGACTTCCTACATATGCTTTGTCCGCAGCCGATCAAAGGAGCTCTCATTTCTTTGTTTTCTCCCCTGTTCTTCTTCTTGCTAGAAGCTCATCCTCCATTTTGCCAACGATTTGTCAAGATTTAAAGGCACCCCATCTATCCAAGTGTTCACAAAGGTTAGCAACGTTGCCCCTTCATCTCTCATTGCTAGATTAGCTTGTGGTATGCTCAAAGATATGTGATTTGTGGGTTTTAGCTAGGTTTTGGAGAAGTGATCATTATGTGGGAGTTTATTTCATTTATATGCAATTTGAGCTCAAATTAACTTGTTAGGTTGCATATGTGTAGGTATGGTTTATTTGGTGCCTTCCCATCCCCGTCCTAACCACTGTCGATCGTCCGCACCGTCTCGTCGCGGCACCGGCCACCTTGGTGAGCCTCTTGTTCTTCTTAAAACCTTTTTGTTAAAAAAAATACTTGTATGATTTAGATAGCTGCGTGTACAATTTACCTACTTGTATTATTGTTAGTTATTCTATAGTGTCATGGTTATGGTATCCGCCCACGTCGGCCCTCGTCTAGTCTATGATTCAGATGTGGTATGTCGTTATCTTTTATAACTATTTAACACATCATCTAATGTTTATGACAATTAATTATGCCACCAAATTGACGTAGATGTTTTTATCTATAGGAAGTAGTTGAACCAGAAATTCCAACCGACTATGCAATTCTGCTCAAGAAATTAACACAAGCTGAAAAAGAAATTGATCATTTGAAAGAAAAATTGAAAGGAACTGAAGATGAGAAGATGGGATTGGAGTTGCATGTTGCCGATAACGTCGATGATCACAAGAACAAGATGGCTAGAATGCGCTTGAAGTTTGAAATATTAGAAAATATGCCATTGATAAAGAGGCTTGGTATCATTATGTCGTTGGCTCAATTGTTACCCTAGTTGCGATTATGATCGTATTTGTTGTTGCATTTACATGTTTTAGATAGTTGTATGTTGTTTTATGAGATGTATGTATGAACTATACGTATATATTATTTGCAGTAATAACATTTGGTCACTGCTAGCTCTACTTTGGTTGTAACGTGATGATGAAGTTGTATTAATTTGGTCACTTCGATGTTGTGTAGTGAACATGAGCCGGTAATGGATGTACGATGACTGACTAAGTCCAGGGTTTCTTAATGGTCTGCATGATTTTATTCATGTGGCTGAGGCAAACAAGCATAATGGTTTCATGTGTTGTCCATGTCGTGACTGTAAGAATGATATGAATTACTCTATCTCAAAAACCCTTCACTACCACCTGCTGAAGTCTGGTTTCATGTCCGGCTATAGCTGTTAGACCAAGTCTGGAGCTTCTACATCGACATCGACACAATCATCATGCTTTTTAACTATAACATGTTGACATGAAGTTGATATTGCTTCGTTTGATATAAGAACTGACCACAAAGCAGTCATGTCCCGCGGACGAACTGTCTTTTTCTTCTGTGCCAAAAAGTCGATATGAAACACGTAGTCAAAGCAATTGAATTCTGACAAAGTGGCGTCTTTAATCAATTAGGAATACATTGCATGGAACGGAAGTGTCACCAAGTATCATGGTCACTTGGTCACTGCCTTTTTAATTTCTCTCATTTTTTATTCTCGGTACAATATCCCTATGAATATTAGAGGTGAGAGTATGTAATAGAATGTAATAGATCTGAGCTGTTGATCTCATTAATTAGTGGTCTAATTAACTCATACCTCCTCACCTAACTTGTAAAAAAAAGGGTAACACGGTGCGTGTTCAAGTTTGCAGTGTTTTTTAGATGTTTCTACACATTTTGTTGGCCACTGTATGGAGTAAAGTTTGCCCAGGATGTGCTTTTTAATTGTGTTAATAGGTTATAATAAAGTTTGTGGTCAGATCAGACTTCAAAGTTTCTTTTGCTGTGTAGTTTTTTCTTGGAAATTATTGACTTATTTGCTACACCTGTTGACTTACTGAATCCACTATTTAATTCTCTGTTTCTTGGAAATTTTTAGCTTGATTCTCATTTTCCCGATAGAACTGTTTTTTATTTTGAGTATATGATAAACAGTAGGTGGTTGTCATATGGAAACCCACTGGAGATCTAATAAAATAAAATAAAATTTATTGGTGATTGGAGTACCGCTATCAATGATTCACAGATAGCCACTATACATGTCATTCTCTTTTTCATGTTGCAAATGCCACTATAAACGCTACCCCTATCAACTCGTGTGCGAGCAAGAATTTGAGTATCTTGATACATGCATATTGTGGGCTTGGAGGACATTGGGGAAACTGTGCTAGGTACAAATTGATATGTACACATTAACCAGATGGTACCTCATACAACATATCTGTATCCTTCGCTGCTGGGAAGCCATGCCATTTCTGTCAAAACTGATTCCTAAGGGTCGACGTACTTTCTGCCTACACAGTTGATGAGATTTTTCTGTGACCAATGGATAGCCGTAAGGTGGATTACTTTTACATGTGGGCAACACATTCATTAAAGGTTTTAACTACAACATATCAGCACCGCAATCATCCGTAGCGAGGGAAAGCAATTCAACATGCAAATAACTGTGTGGTTGAGGTACCCTATGGAATTGTCATCAACTAGTCACTGCTCGTAAGTAATCTACCAAAATGTGCGGTTTGGTAGCATGCTTTGTACTAGCCGGTGGACACCTTCAGCTGTTGTGCTCTAGAAGTTTTGTGGATTTTTCATTCATCCTTGCTAACCGTCAGCAGTTAGAGCTGCTTCCCTTGAGTCCATCTCCAAGCTGGCTGGAATGCACTGGCCTCATACCTCGCGGCTTGGTACAAATTTTGAGAAAGCGTTGTGACGGTTTGCATGCTGGGAACAGCCCTGTTGTTTGCTTTTTTTGCGAGAAACTTTCAATATATTTATCTTCAACCATGGCAGTACAACGAACACTAAAAATAATATTTTTAGATCCCTATACCACATCCAATAACGACTACAAGCATTGAAGCGAACCGAAGGTGCGCCACTGTCATCTCCATCCCTCGCTGAAGCGGGCACAACTGGTTGTAGTTGACAGTCGGGAAGTTATTGTGTTAAGGTTGAGTAGAACAACAAATGTCGCCAATAAAGTGTGGTGCAGATCGATCCAACCTGAAAAGACATGAGTGTAGACGAACTACGACCAAATCCGAACAAACCCGCAAATAAAACACAATGAGCCATACCTGCACATGCCCACCAACAATGCGAGGCACACCACCGGAACGGGGCTAAGCATGAAGAACCTTATTCCATGTTCAGGGAGCCATCACCATCTCGGTTTCCTGAGCAGGACACAAACCCTAACTCAACTCGGGAAAAACATCTAAAAATAGAGCCCTCCCGACAGCAAGGGCTGGGATCCAGCACGCCGCCATGACCCTAAGGCCACTGGAGACGAGGCAGACCGGCGGAAGGCAGAGAACCCTATACTTTTTCTATGGGAGGAACCGGCTGCGTGTCGTAAGAAAATTAGTATCCCAAAGATTTGTTTGCTGGAGCAGGTAGTTGTCCATTAAAAGAATAATATTAATAGAGTTGCTGTGACTCAGCACTAGTATTGAGCATAATTAAGGATAAAACGAATACAGAGAGTGCAAAACAAGTAGCTAGCGATAAAACTGTCACTGCTATAATAAATGTAACAACGTTGGTACTACTTACCAGATATCAATCCTTCAACGAAGTCTAGATGGAAACATGCATGTTCTAGTCTCAGAACTCAATCACTGCCGAATCAGAACGACTTGAGTTGCCGCTCACTGGACCATGCTAGTTAGTGCACATAACCACCGCACTAGAAATTTCATCTGCATCAGAGGGTGGTGTAGCAAGACCAGGCCCATCTGCGATCGACATGGTGCAGTAATACACACCTGCTTCGCTCCATGGATATATATACCACGTAACATATGAGGACTGTCATCCCAAATGGCTTCTGGCAGAAAATCGTGACTTATGCATACACAACGGTCTTCGTCACAAAACCACCATCTACATTGCGCTCATCTGTGATGATTTCCTTCTAGTCCCATCGTATGCCTATCATTGATATGGTGTCGTTGTGATCCAATCTATGCTAGTTTCAGTTAAGTTAAGACTTTGAAGTGTCGAGAATTCAGTTGCATGAATATTGGCGTGTATACCCCCTACGGCAAAGTCTGTACGTGAAATTCTGACACTTGTGATTTTTGTGAATTAGGGAAACAAGTAGTTTTGTTAGCAACACCATTAGCTCTATAAAGAATGATTTACATGTACGCCCACCAAGGTGACATATGTGAAGCTCCAGCTTAGCTGCTTTTTATATTTCTTTTGGGCTCCTTACATTTTTTTCTTATTTCGTGCTGTGTGAGATGGATTGAGATGGATTGAGACACCATTGTCACTGGGGTAGTGTCATCAACCAGTCGAAACATAAAGTGAAATAGGTCTCATCCCTATATGTTTATTGACCCTCGGTATGTTTGATTCACCCTCGGTACTGCGAGTAGCTGAAATATATTGCAGATGTAATATATAAGATTTTGGTCAGTGGAAGTATTGTGGTCATTTATTCAGTACTATTCTCCATAATAATCCCACCGATCTATAAAAGAAGGAACATACCTTTTTCTCTCTTTTCTCCAAAAGCAAGGCACATAGTTATTTAGAGCAAGTACAAGCTGAGTTGAGTGAGTGAAAACTAACATTTTGGTAGGTTGGCATAGACCTTGGAACGTGTGCAACCACATGCATGCCCTTTTGCGAGACTACTACTCTCTCTGTCTTGGTGTATAAGTCATCTTAGGTTATGCACCGTGACCAAGACGGAGAGGAAAACGAGAGAAATTAATGTTAATTTACTAATTAATACCATTGCATGCAATGAATTGACCAATGCATGCCGTGCTAGTTAGTCTCAAGTCATTAACCCCACTTCTTTCATTGGTTGATTCCAAAAACGAGGTGAAAGTTAATGCACCGTGCCTTAGCGTTTTGGGATTATTTGGTTTTCGTAAGATGACTTATACACCGAGACGGAGGGAGTAGATTACTACCGCCCAAGCACTATAAATGACATTGGTTCTATCCCTTCATCAAATTGATATGCGTAGTGACATATGTTGTCAGGATGGTGGATTCACAAATATTAATGTACACTTTGTAAGGTCCTTGTGAATAATTAATAAAATGGATGCATGCAACTTCCAGATGCAGACGTCGAGTTGAACTACAGAGTATCTCACACGAGAAAACCATTTCCATATAGGTAGGCAACCACGCTTCTCTGGCCTATCATGAGCTTCTACACTAGGATCAATAGAATCTACCATGGGCACTTCTGCATTACCGCCATCCATGTTGGAGTCACCGTTGACATTATCAATGAGGAAGCGAGGTAGGAAACACTTTACATCAGTATACTAATAGAAGGATTTTCTCAGACGCCTGCAAGGCCGTTGATCTACCACTCCCATCAAATGGCATGTGCTTCCCCTATATATCTCCCTCCCACTAGCCGCATCTCTCCATCCATGATCATTAAGACCTAACAATCACCGGTTAACTTCTCCTGCTCCTGATCTCTTCGCCGACGTCGGTGTCCCCACCGGCAACTCCTCACACGCTGATCTGATCTCGTTCCACAAAATGCCTCCGCGGGACGAGGTTATCTCGTACATTCATCACGTGGCGGCACAGAGAAGGCGTTCAGCAGGTAACAGCCGGAGAGACGAAACCCACATCGGAGGATGTCGAACGTGCAAGGTCTTCATGGCCCTGCTCTGCCACGCTCCATCTCCCTCGAACCGCTGCCTAGCTGACGAGCATCTCTAGTCCTTGCCGCCGTGCTCACGCCGTCGTGCTCATGCCGTCGTGTTAACCACCTCTTTTTTTAACTTGCACCCAAGCCGTCAAATGATTAACAACGAAGCTTTACTTATCTGAAGCAACTATTTGACACATCCATACCAAGGCAGCGGATGCTAAACAATGAAGCTTTATTATTTTTGTATGAAGCTCTATTGACGTGGGATGTGTTTCCACCATTGTGAAGAAGTGTTTCATTGACACTGAAAAATGTTTCCAATACGAAACATAACTTGTGTCCATTCGTCCAAATAAACTATGTCTGCATCAATGAGTATTTTCAATCTCGCGCTCAGATATATATGTGCATGCATTGTAATTAATGCATTGGTAAACACAATTACTTGAGTAAAACGAGTGTATTAATTGAGTACTTTTGTAAACCACCAAAATTATTCCATCACTCATCATCTACCTTAATTAGTGATATTTTTGAGTCCATCCCTATAAACCGAAAAGGAGGGAGTATGTGACAAATGTGCGTAATTCTATGTAGATTTTTTTTTCTCTAATGAGAAAAATGCTTCCATTCCATATGTTGTTGCTTGAATAGAATCGACCAGGCAGTATTTTGAGATTTATGGAAGGGATTTATAACCTAGAATTAAGTTCATTTGTTTACTACCATACGCATCTGGTTCTTATAAATAATGCTTCCATCACATGGCTGCATGCATCTGGTAACTCAGCGTGATTTAAGGAAGCATCCACACAAGGAAACAACGTGAGCTGGTAGGCCGAGAGTGGATTACGGGACCAGTTACGACCCACGGAATTAGCGGTTACCATATAACGTACAAGCCTAAACGCACATTGGGCGTACATCCTCGTTTTGATCCGACAGCCGAAGACTAGTCTGCTAGCATCTAAATTTTCTGCAGTCTGATGCCTAGTGGTGTGTTTAAGAAATGTAATGATGCGAGTGTAATTCTTTTGTTTCCCCCGCTCGTTCGGTTATTTCTAAACCGTCTTTTCTAGTCAATGAAAATGGCAAGTATTTTGCCTCATTTAAATAATATATGATGTATTATGACAATAACCTATTGACATGACGACCATTTTGCTAATTTGGTAGGATATTGTGCTTACCTAGAGGAAAAGAACCACAAAGTAGGCAGGTCCCACAGGTGCACCATCCTTTTCTATCGCGCCACGAAAAAGAATTAAAAACACATAATCAAAGTAATTAAATTGTCACAAGTTAGCCTGTTTTGATTGAAAATCGAATAAAAAACATGAGCATGCAACGGAATTGTTTTTTTTTACTATAAACAGTAGGGTAAAACCCCACTGCAATTGTTTTATAAATTAAATAAACAGTGACAAAGTCTGGGAGGCTTGAGGTAAGCCTAAGGGTAAATAAAAGAACTAGCTACATAAAAAAGAGAAGAAAGAAAAGAAAAGAAAAAAGAAAACAAACAGAAAAAACAAACAAAGAAAGGAGCTAGGGATGCTAAAATCTATAGTTACAAAATAGAGTCCAGCCATGTATTGTACTGATATAGATGTTTTCTCTTCATTCTGAACCTGAGAAGTTTTAGTTGCTTCAAGAAGATGAATTTCCATCCTTGAAAAGAGGGTGTAATGTTCTCAAAGATCTTATTATTCCTGGAAATCCAGAGAGCCCATGATCCCAGTATGATAATCTCCATAAAGAAGGGATAGTTGAGCTTATCTTTGAGATCTTGATATGCTTCCAAGACTGACAAATTGCGTGTTCTTGAGGGACAGATAAAGTCCCAACATTGTATGGCAAAAGGGCAACCCCAAAAAAGAAGATTAAGTGCTTCTTCCTGTTGACAATCTCTCAATGCACACTTGTAATCTTCCAACACAAAATTCTTCCTTCTTAAAATATTTCTTGATTTTATTCTATCATGTAGGAGCATCCAGAAAAACACTCTGTGCTTGGGCTGACAGGAGCTTTCCCAAATCCAAGTAAAAGGAGGTGGTGTTTGTTTGTGTCCTATCAAAACCTTGTATGCTTTAGTGGAGGAGTAGAATTCATTTCCCAAAATGTAAGACCATGTGTCCACTTCATTTAAGTATTCAGACTGTTGCAAAGTGATACAAATATTTTCCACTTCCAGGAATTCCTCATATGCTTGAATAGTCAGTGGGAGATGGAAGCGGTCTTGTAGGTATTCAATGCTTATCACTTGCTGGATTGTGAGATTGGTGTTTTTAGCAAAAGTGTATAGGTGATGAAACTTATGTTTCAGAACAAATTGATGCCACAAGTCATCCCAAAACATGGCACTTCTTCCGTCTCCAACACTGCATCTGGCAATTGCATTGAAAGAATCAATGAGTGCCAGATTTGATCTCAACCAGAATGATCCCACCATGTTTACTCTTGGAACTTGTACATTGCTGTAGTAGGTTTCCCATATTAAGTTGACCCATGGGATGTCTTGTCTTTTGAAGAATTTATGCAGATTTTTCATGAGTAGGGTCTTGCTATCTGTGAAAATATCCATTACTCCCAGACCACCTTGATTCTTAGGTCTACATATAGAGTGCCATGCCACCATAGCTGGTCTGTGGTCTTGCAGGTGAGGGCTTCTCCATAGTCAGTGCCTCAGGTACCATATGATCTGCTTTTTGATGGTGATGGATATGTCCAGGCAGCACATGAATAAAATTGAAAGAGATGCAAGTACAGACTTGACCAGTAGCAATCTCCCTGCCTAGGTCATGAAGGTTGAGATACCAGCCAACCTTTTAGCAATTGTTGGTGCTAGTGGCATACATTGTTCCATAGTTGGTTTATAGATACCCAAAGGTAATCCCAGGTAGGTGAAAGGGAATTGTCCCCTAGGACATTGTAGTGTATTAGTGAATATGTCGACTATGTCATCAGCAATGTTTATGGGTTCTATGATTGATTTTCCAAATTGACTTTTAATCCAGTGGCTGAGGCAAAAGTATTTAGTAGTGCCTTGAGACAAATCAACTGTCTGGCATTTGCTTCCATCAGAACCAGGGTGTCATCTGCATATTGCACTATTGGAAAGTCAGGGCATGAATTGACTTGCAGGGGAGGGGTGAGTAGGTTTAGTCTGATGGCCCTATTGAGTATTGATTAGAGCAGGTCTGCAGCCAAGAAAAAGATTAAAGGAGACAAACGATCACCCTATCTAACTCCTCTTTCACAATAGAATTTTTTCCCAGGAACACCACTTAGCATTACTGCAGATGTAAAAAGTAATTGCATCCATGAAATCCACTTTTCCCCAAGTCCCTTTGCTCTGAGTATGTCAATGATGGCTTGATGCTCAATTGTGTCAAAGGCTTTTTCAAAATCCAGCTTAATCACTAGCATCTCTTTGGTTGACCTCTGGCATTGGTATATATATTCATATGCCCAGCGAAGGCAGTCCTGAATTACGCCACCTTTGAGAAATCTATAATGATTGATATGAACTAGTTGAAGAATAATCTTTTGAAGTCTATTGGCTATCAGCTTTGTGATAATCT
Source organism: Hordeum marinum (assembly GCA_022496015.1). NCBI lineage: Eukaryota > Viridiplantae > Streptophyta > Magnoliopsida > Poales > Poaceae > Hordeum > Hordeum marinum. The sequence continues at coordinate 31,933,490 of CM039678.1, forward strand.
TAAGAACTCCATTAAGTAGAGAAATTTGCCTAAAATCATTAGGTGACACTCGCACTTCTTTTTGGGTATTAAAGTGATGAAAGAGGTATTAATACTTTCCAGGTTCAAGGTGCCAGCATGAAAATCCATGAGAAGCTTAGTAATATCCACATTAATGATGTCCCAATAGGCTTTGATGAATTCATTGTTAAAACCATCTGGACCTGTGGATTTATGTGTAGGCAGGTGTTTTACCACTTCATATATTTCTTCCTGTGTAAATGGTTTCTCAAGATGCAGAAAAACTTGGGGATCCACTCTGTTTTCATAAATCTCGTTCAAGTCGAACACTAATAGGAAAAACCTTATAGACAGGACAATATCAGTAGCGCTGAAATGTAACAAGCGCTGCTGCTAATTACCAGTAGCGCTGTACTTAGGAAGCGTTACAAGTAAGTAGTTAGCAGTAGCGCTGTAAACATAAAGAGTGATACTGCTAATCGGGACCTTACAAGCCAACCGACAGTATTGGTAGTAGCAGCGCTGTCGAGAATACAACGCTACTAGTAGTACTTTAGCAGTAGTGCTTTATTTGGTGGAGCCGCTATTGATAATGGGCCCCACTTAATAGTAGTGTTCTTTTTGGAAAGCGCTACTACTATGCAACATAGCAATAGCGCCTGCTAAAAAACAGCGCTACTCCTATGCGTGGCTAGTGCCACCTTTTCACACCCTCCCCCTCCCCCCGCATTGCCCTCTCTCCCCATCCTTTCCCCTCTCCCCTCACCATTGTTGCTCTTCCTATATCTTCCTCCTACCTCTTTTGTCTCCCCATTAATGCCCCCTTCCACCATAACTCTCCTCCATAAATGGCCTTCTCATCTCTCGCTAGCTCCATAAATATAACGCCCCTTACCTAATTTGTTTGGCTCTCCCTCCATTCCATTAGATATAGATCTAGCTAGCTAGCCTATCTCCCTCTCCATTAGTTACCTAGAGTCATCTCTCCTCCCCAACAACTTGATCTAACTAGCTATTGACCTATCCCCAACAACTAGATCTAGATAGATATAGATGAATAAAAAGTTTTTCATTTCAAGAATGGGAATATGTGTGTGAATGGGAATATGTGTGTTTGGGATATGGAGCGATTTGTGCGAGTGACATGCCGCCGAGTTGCCTATGTTTTGCCGAAATGGCGATTTATTTCCGTTTCGGTGAATTTCGAGCAAACTCAATATGTCCTATTTTTTGGCAAGGCCATGCCAAATTTTTATATGACTTTAATGCATGCATGCATTTTGTTTATAACCATTTTGCTTGTTATATTGTGCATGCAGTTGGTCATGAAGGTGAGTGGATGGAAGGTAGAGCGATACATGCAATCCGCGGTGATCGACATGCATGCAAATAATCGGACTAGGATTAGATGTCCGTGTACAAGATGCGAAGAAGGAGTCTTTTTGGACCCTTTTGATCGTGGCAGGTTGATGGCACACCTGGTTATGGATGGTTTCATGGAAATATATACTCGGTGGATAAGTGAAGATAATGAGGAGGAGGACGTCCACATGGCAGGTAATAATGACATGGGGCTAGACAAAGAGATGACCGATCGACATGAAGACGATGGCGTCGGACATGGCAGCGGGGAAGAGTTAAATGATGGCGGTGGATAAGATTCCGAACATGGCGGCGGAGAAGATTCCGGACACAGTGAAGAAGAGTCCGGACATGGCGGAGAAGGTGAGGCGACGGTCACGCTGCAGTATTCAATGCTACTAAGTGCAGTCGTGCAGGACTCTCATGTTCGAGACCTCCTTCACAACAGTATGACTAGCGAGAGAGCTGCTTGTAGAGAGGAGGCCAACCTGGCGCAACTTGAAGTAGACTCGAAGACTCCATTGTTTGACGGTTGCGATCCCGAGGTAATCCGATTGAGTTTCACGCTCGAACTTCTAAAGACGAAGGCCAAAAAAATGGACAGAAAAAAGCCTCGATTAGCATTTGAAGTATCTACATAATAAAGTTCTTCCCGCGGGGAACCTGTGTCCTACTAGTGTCGATGAGTCCAAGAAAATAGTATTTCCTTTTTATTTTCCGCACATTAGATACCACGCATGCATCAACGATTACATCATTTACCGGGGCAACCACGCAGAAAAAACCAGCTGTCCAGTGTGCAATGCTTCTCAATACAAGTAGGCAGGAAAGAAAGCTCCTTAGAAAGTTGTATGGTACTTTCCGATCACTCCCTGTCTGCAGTGGTATTTCGTAGATCCTAAGGAAGCACAGCTCATGCGCTGGCACGCGGAGAGGAAGAAGTCGGACGATGGGGATAATCCAAAGCCGAGGAACCTCGTAGATGGTAGCCAGTGGAGAGCATTCAACACCGTATACGGATTTGCTGTAGAAGATCCAAGGAACATCATGCTTGGTGCGAGTACCGATGGCATGAATGTTGGAAATATGCCCTAGAGGCAATAATAAAGTGATTATTATTATATTTGCTTATTCATGATAATTGTATATTGTTCATGCTATAATTGTATTAACCGGAAACCGTAATACATGTGTGAATACATAGGCCACAACATGTCCCTAGTGAGCCTCTAGTTGGCTAGCTCGTTGATAAATAGATGGTCACGGTTTCATGACCATGGACATTGGATGTCGTTGATAATGGGATCACATCATTAGGAGAATGACGTGACGGACAAGACCCAATCCTAAGCATAGCACAGGATCGTGTAGTTCATCTGCTAAAGCTTTTCTAATGTTAAGTATTATTTCCTTACACCATGAGATTGTGCAACTCCCGGATACCATAGGAATACTTTGGGTGTGCCAAACGTCACAACGTAACTGGGTGGCTATAAAGGTACACTATGGGTATCCCCAAGAATATCTGTTGGTTTGGCACGAATCTAGACTGGGATTTGTCACTCCGTGTGACGGAGAGCTATCTCTGGGCCCACTCAGTAAGACATCATCATAATGAGCTCAATGTGACTAAGGAGTTAGCCACGGGATGATGTGTTACGGAACGAGTGAAGAGACTTGCCAGTAACGAGATTGAACAAGGTATAGGGATACCGACAATCGAATCTCAGGCAAGTGTCATACCGGTAGACAAAGGGAATTGTATACGGGATTGATTGAATCCCCGACATCGTGGTTTATCCGATGAGATCATCGTGGAGCATTTGGGAGCCAACATGGGTATCCAGATCCCTCTATTGGTTATTGACCGGAGAGGTGTCTCGGTCATGTCTACATGCCTCCCGCACCCATAGGGTCTACACACATAAGGTTCGATGAAGCTACGATTATAGGGGAATTTTGTACATGGTTACCTAAGTTTATTCGGAGTCCCGGATAAGATCCCGGACGTCATGAGGAGTTCCAGAATGGTCTGGGGGTAAAGATTCATATATAGGAAGTGAGGATTTGGTCGCGGAAAGTGTTTCGGGCGTCACCCGTAATGTACCGAGACCACCGGAAGGGTTCTGGGGGTCCACCGGCAGGGGCCACCAGCTCCAAGAGGCTTCATGGGCGAAGAGTGGATGGGAACTAGCCCATAGGTGGGCTGGTGCGCCCCCACTGAGGGCCCAAGGCGCAGCAAGGGTGGATGGGGGGGCAAACCCTAGGCGTGGAGGTTGCCTTGGGCTCCAAGGCCACCCTAGGGTGCCACCCCTCCTCCCCATCTTGGCCGCTGCACCTCCTAGGATTTCCCTAGGGGTGGCAGGCCCTCCTTCCCCTTCCCCATATATATATGTGCGGTTTTGGGGCTGCAAAGAACACAACTCTCTCTCTCTCTCTCTCTCTCTCTCTCTCTCTCTCTCGGCGTAGCCCTACCTCTCCACTTGCTCGTCCTACGTAGTGCTTGGCGAAGCCCTGTCGGAGTACCGCGCTGCTCCACCACCACCACGCCGTTGTGCTGCTGTTGGAGTTGTCTCCCACAAACTCTCCCTCCTCCTTGCTGGATCAAGGCGCGGGAGACGTCATCGAGCTGCACCTGTGTTGAACGCAGAGGCGCCATTGTTTGGCTCTTAGATCGGAATCGACTGCGATCTAAATCGCAGCGAGTACGACTCCACCAACCGCGTTCTTGTAATGTTCCGCTTAGCAATCTTCAAAGGAATGAAGATGCCCTACCCCTTTGCTCGTTGCTAGCACTTCCTAGATTGATCTTGGTGACACGCAGGAATTTTTTTGAATTTACTACTATGATCCCCAACAGTGGCATCATGAGCTAGATCTATGTGTAGGTTCTATGCACAAGTAGAACACAAGTAGTTGTGGGCGATGATTTGGTCAATTTGCTTGCCATTACTAGTCTTATCTTGATTTGGCGGCATTGTGGGATGAAGCGGCCTGGATTGACTTTACACGTACGCTTACGTGAGACTGGTTCCACCGCCTGACATGCACTTGTTGCATAAGGTGGCTAGCGTGTGTCTGTCCCTCCCACTTTAGTCGGATCAGATTTGATGAAGAGGGTCCTTATGAAGGGTAAATAGCAATTGGCATATCACCGTTTTGTCTCTTACGTAGGTAAGAAACGTTCTTTCTAGAAACCCATAGCAGCCACGTAAAACTTGCAACAACAATTAGAGGACGTCTAACTTGATTTTGCAGGGTATGCTATTTGATGTTATATGGCTAAAATAATGTGATGAAATATATATGATGTATGAGATTGATCATGTTCTTGTAATAGGAATCACGACTTGCATGTCGATGACTATGACAACCGACAGGAGCCATATATAGGAGTTGTCTTAATTTATTTTATGACCTGCGTGTCAATCAAAAACGCCGTGTAATTACTTTACTTTATTGCTAACCATTAGCCATAGTAGTATAAGTAATAGTTGGCGAGACAACTTCATGAAGACATGATGATAGAGATCATGATGATGGAGATCATGGTGTCGTGCCGGTGACGATGGTGATCATGCCGCACCCCAAACATGGAGATCAAAGGCGCAAGATGGTATTGGCCATATCATGTAACTTTATGATTTTCATGTGATATTTATCATGTTCTTACAACTTATTTGCTTAGAACGACGGTAGCATAAATAAGAATATCCCTCACTAAAATTTCAAGAAATTTGTTCCCCCTAAGTGTGCACCGTTGCGAAGGATCGTTGTTTCGAAGCACCATGTGATGATCGGGTGTGATAGATTCTAACGTTCGCATACAACGGGTGTAAGCCAGATTTACACACACGAAACACTTAGGTTGGCTTGACGATACTAGCATGTATAGACATCGCCATGGAACACGAGAGACCGAAAGGTTGAACATGAGTCGTATAGTAGATGCGATCAACATGGAGATGTTCACCATTGATGACTAGTCCGTCTCACGTGATGATCGGACACGGCCTAGTTGATGTGGATCATGTATCACTTAGACGACTAGAGGGATGTCTATCTGAGTGGGTGTTTGTTAAATAATTTGATTAGATGAACTTAATTATCATGAACTTAGTGTACAATTGTCTTTACAATCTATCTTGTAGGTCCAATGGCCCACGCTAATGTTGCCCTCAACTTCAATGCGTTCCTAGAGAAAACAAAGCTGAAAGACGATGGAAGCAACTATACGGAATGGGTCCGTAACTTTAGGATCATCCTCATAGCTTCCAGGAAATTATATGTCTTTGATGCACCGCTAGGTGACGCACCCGTTTTCCCAGCAACTCAAGGATTTATGAACGCCTGGCAGTTGCGTATTGATGATTACTCCCTGGTTTAGTGTGACATGCTTTACATCTTAGAACTAGGGCTCCAAAAGCGTTTTGAGCAACACGAAGCATATGAGATGTTCCAAGCGCTGAGAATGGTTTTCCAAGCTCATGCCCAGGTCGAGAGATATGAAGTCTCCGACAAGTTCTTCAGTTGTAAGATGGAGAAAAATAGTTCTGTGAGCGAGCACATACTCAAAATGTTTGGGTTGCACAACCACCGGTCTCAGTTGGGAGTTAATCTTCCAGATGACTCGGTTATTAACAGAATCCTCTAGTCGCTTCCACCTAGCTACAAGAGCTTTATGATGAACTACAATATGCAAGGGATGAAGAAGTTCATTCATGAGTTATATTCGATACTGAAATCAACGGAGGTGGAAATCAAACAGGAACATCAAGTGTTGTGGTGAACAACACCACTAGTTTCAAGAAAGGCAAGGGTAAGAAGAACTTCAAGAAGGACGGCAAAGCAGTTGCCGCGCCCGGTAAATCAGTTGTTGGGAAGAAGCCCAAGAATGGACCCAAGCCTGAGACTGAGTGCTTTCGTTGCAAATGTGCCAGTCACTAGAAGCGGAACTGCCCGAAGTACTTCGCGGATAAGAAGGCCGACAACATTCAAGGTCTATGTGGTATACTTGTTATCAATGTGTACCTTACCAGCGCTCGTAATAGCTCTTGGATATTTGATACCGATGCAGTTGCTCACATTTGTAACTCCAAACAGGAGCGGCGGAGTAAGCGGAGACTAGCGAAGGATGGGGTGTCGATGCGCGTCGGGAATGGTTCCAAGGTCGATGTGATCGCCGTCGGCATGTTACCTCTACATCTACCTTCGGGATTAGTTTTAGACCTTAATAATTGTTATTTAGTACCAGCTTTGAGCATGAACATTGTATCTGGATCTCGCTTGATGCGAGATGGCTACTCATTTAAATCTGAGAATAATGGTTGTTCTATTTATATGAGAGAAATGTTTTATGGTCATGCCCCGCTGGTCAATGGTTTATTTTTGATGAATCTCGAACGTGATGTTACACATGTTCATAGTGTGAGTACCAAAAGATGTAAGGTTGATAACGATAGTCCCACTTACATGTGGCACTGCCGCCTTGGTTATATTGGTGTCAAACGCATGAAGAAACTCCATGCTGATGGACTTTTGGAGTCTCTTGATTTTGAATCATTTGACACGTGCGAACCATGCCTCATGGGCAAGATGACCAAGACTCCGTTCTCCGGAACAATGGAGCGAGCAACTGACTTGTTGGAGATAATACATACCGATGTATGCGTTCCAATGAGCGTTGAGGCTCGCGGTGGCTACTTTTATGTTCTCACCCTCACTGATGACTTAAGCAGATATGGGTATGTGTACTTAATGAAACACGTATGAAACCTTTGAAAAGTTCAAGGAATTTCAGAGTGAGGTAGAGAATCAACATGACAGGAAAATAAAAGTGCCTACGATCTGATCGTGGCGGAGAATATTGGAGTCACGAGTTTGGCACGCACCTAACAAAATGTGCAATTGTTTCACAACTCATGCCGCCTGGCACACCTTAGTGAAATGGTGTGTCTGAACATCGTAATCGCACTCTATTGGATATGGTGTGATCTATGATGTCTCTTACCGACTTACCGCTATCATTTTGGGGATATGCATTAGAGACTACCGCATTCACTTTAAATAGGGCACCGTCTAAGTCCGTTGAGATGACACCATATGAATTATGGTTTGGAAAGAAACCTAAGCTGTCTTTTCTGAAAGAATGGGGATGCGATGCTTATGTGAAGAAACTTCAACCTGAGAAGTTGGAACCCAAAGAGGAAAAGTGCGTCTTCATAGGATACCCCAAAGAATCTGTTGGGTATACCTTCTACCTCATATCTCAAGGCAAAGTATTTGTTTCCAAGAATGGATCCTTTCTAGAGAAAGAGTTTCTCTCGAAAGAAGTAAGTGGGAGGAAAGTAGCGTAGCATAGGAAGTTGTTTCTATGGAGCCTGCACGGACTAGAGAGGAAGTTAATGATGATGATCATGAGACTTCTGATCAAGTTACTACTGAACTTCGAAGGTCCACGAGGACACATGCCGCACGAGAGTGCTACGGCAACTCTTTCCTAGAAATCATGTTGTTAGACAACGGTGAACCTTCGAACTATGAAGAAGCCATGGCGGGCCCAGATTCCAACAAATGGCTTGAAGCCATGAAATCTGAGATAGGATCCATGTATGAGAACAAAGGGTGGACTTTGGTGGACTTGCCCGATGACCGGCAAGCCATAGAAAATAAATGGATCTTTAATAAGAAGACAGACGCGGATGGTAATGTGATCGTCCATAAGGCTCGGCTTGTTGCTAAGGGTTATCGACAAGTTCAAGGAGTTGACTACGACGAGACCTTCTCACCCGTAGCAATGCTGGAGTCCGTCCGAATCATGTTAGCAGTTGCTGCATTTTATGATTATGAGATGTGGCAAATGGACGTGAAAACGACATTCCTTAACGGTTTCCTTAAGGAAGAATTGTATATGATGCAGCCAAAAGGTTTTGTCGATTCTAAAGATGCTAACAAAGTATGCAAGCTTCAGCGCTCCATCTATGGGTTGGTGCGAGCATCTCGGAGTTGGAACATTCGCTTTAATGAGGTGATTAAAACGCTTGGATTTATACAGGTTTATGGAGAACCCTGTATTTACAAGAAAGTGAGTGGGAGCTCTGTAGCATTTCTCATATTATATGTGTATGACATATTATTGATGGGAAATGATGTAGAACTTTTGGAAAGCATAAAGGCCTACTTGAATAAGTGTTTTTCAATGAAGGACCTTTGAGAAGCTGCTTACATATTAGGCATCAAGATCTATAGAGATAGATTGAGACACCTCAATGGTCTTTCACAAAGCACATACCTTGACAAGATATTGAAGAAGTTCAATATGGATCGGTCCAAGAAGGGGTTCTTGCTTGTACTACAAGGTGTGAAATTGAGCACAGCTCAATGCCCGACCTTGACGGAAGATAGAGAGAAGATGAGTGTCATCCCCTATGCCTCAGCCATAGGCTCTATTATGTATGTCATGCTGTGTACCAGACCTGATGTGAAACTTGCCATAAGTTTGGTAGGGAGGTGCCAAAGCGATCCTGGAGAGGAACACTAGACAGCGGTCAAGAATATCCGGAAGTACCTGAAAAGGACCAAGGACATGTTTCTTTTATATGGAGGTGTCGAAGAGCTCGTCGTAAAGGGTTACGTCGATGCTAGCTTCGACACAGATCCGGATGACTCCAAGTCACAAACCGGATACATGTATATTTTGAACGGAGGGGTAGTCAGCTGGTGCAGCAGCAAGCAAAGCGTTGTGGCGGCATCTACATGTGAAGCGGAGTACATAGCTGCTTTGGAAGCAGCACAGGAAGGAGTCTGGATGAAGGAGTTCATCACCGACCTAGGAGTGATACCCAATGCGGCGGGCCCGATGACTCTATTATGTGACAACACTAGAGCTATTGCCCTTGCCAAGGAGCCCAGGTTTCACAAGAAGACAAGACACATCAAGCGCCGCTTCAACTCCATTTGTGGATATGTCCAGGATGGAGATATAGACATTTGTAAAGTACATACAGATCTGAATGTCGCAGATCTGTTGACTAAACCTCTCTCACGAGCAAAACATGATCAACACCAGATCTCTATGGGTGTTAAATACATCACAATGTAACTAGATTATTGACTCTAGTGCAAGTGGGAGACTGTTGGAAATATGCCCTAGAGGCAATAATAAAGTGATTATTATTATATTTTCTTGTTCATGATAATTGTCTATTGTTCATGCTATAACTGTATTAACCGGAAACCGTAATCCATGTGTGAATACATAGATCACAACATGTCCCTAGTGAGCCTCTCGTTGGCTAGCTCGTTGATCAACAGATGGTCACGGTTTCATGACCATGGACATTGGATGTCGTTGATAATGGGATCACAGCATTAGGAGAATGATGTGACGGACAAGACCCAATCCTAAGCATAGCACATGATTGTGTAGTTTGTCTGCTAAAGCTTTTCTAATGTCAAGTATCATTTCCTTAGACCATGAGATTGTGCAACTCCCGGATACCATAGGACTACTTTGGGTGTGCCAAATGTCACAACATAACTGGGTGGATATAAAGGTACACTACCGGTATCCCCGAAAGTATCTGTTGGGTTGGCACGAATCGAGACTAGGATTTGTCACTCTGTGTGACGGAGAGGTATCTCTGGGCCCACTCGGTAAGACATCATCATAATGAGCTCAATGTGACTAAGGAGTTAGCCACGCGATGATGTGTTACGGAACGAGTAAAGAGACTTGCTGGTAACGAGATTGAACAACGTATATGGATATCGACGATCGAATCTCGGGCAAGTGTCATACCGGTAGACAAAGGGAATTGTATACGGGGTTGATTGAATCCCCGACATCATTGTTCGTCTGACGAGATCATCATGGAGCATGTGGGAGCCAACATGGGTATCCAGATCCCGCTGTTTGTTATTGACCGGAGAGGTGTCTCGGTCATGTCTACATGCCTCCCGAACCCGTAGGGTCTACACACTTAAGGTTCGATGACGCTAGGGCTATAGGGGAATTGTATATGTGGTTACTGAAGGTTGTTCGGAATCCCGATGAGATCCCGGAAGTCATGAGGATTTCCAGAATGGTCCGAAGGTAAAGATTCATATATTGGAAGTGAGGATTTGGTCGCCGAAAGTGTTTCGAGCGTCACCCGTAATGTACCGAGACCACCGGAAGGGTTCTGGGGGTCCACCGGCAGGGGCCACCAGCTCCAAGAGGCTTCATGGGCCAAGAGTGGATGGGAACCAACCCATAGGTGGGCTGGTGCGCCCCCACTGAGGGCCCAAGGCACAACAAGGGTGGAGGGGGGCAAACCCTAGGCGTGGAGGCTGCCTTGGGCGCCAAGGCCACCCTAGGGCGCCACCCCTCCTCCCCATCTTGGCCGCCGCACCTCCTAGGGTTTCCCTAGGGGTGGCCGGCCCTCCTTCCCCTTCCCCATATATATATATGTGTGGTTTGGGGGTTGCAAAGAACGCAACTCTCTCTCTCTCTCTCTCTCGGCGTAGCCCTACCTCTCCACCTCCTCGTCCTCCGTAGTGCTTGGCGAAGCCCTGTCGGAGTACCGTGCTGCTCCACCACCACCACGCCATCGTGCTGCTGTTGGATTTGTCTTCCCCAACCTCTCCCTCATCCTTGCTAGATCAAGGCACGGGAGATGTCATCGGGATGCACCTGTGTTGAACGTGGAGGCGCCATTATTCGGCACTTAGATCAGAATCGACCACGATCTGAATCGCTGCGAGTACGACTTCACCAACTGCGTTCTTGTAACGCTTCCACTTAGCGATCTTCAAAGGTATGAAGATGATCTACCCCTTTTCTCATTGCTAGCATTTCCTAGATTGATCTTTGTGACACGTCGGGATTTTTTTGAATTTACTACTACGATCGCCAACAATGAATCCGCTTGGAAACCAAAACACCAACCACAACACATGGCCCGTCTTTGTATGGATGTACAACCTCCCCCCATGGAAGTGCATGAAACATACACATGAGCATGCTGATTCAAGGGCCAAAACAACCGAGAAATAATATTAACCTGTTTATGGGGCTTTTGAAAGAGGATCTAGACACGTTATGGAAAACACCAGCATGGACATGGGACGCCAGCAAAGGAGAGTATTTCTATATAAGAGCCGCGCTGATGACGACGGTGCACGACTATCTTGGTTACGGGTACACCTCAGGACAGGTGTGCCACGGATACTACGGATGCACGAGGTGCATGGATGATACAACGTCTTAGCAGCTTTCGTCAACGAAAGATGGCAGGGCCAGGAAAATCGTGTACATGATGAATCATAGATGGCTCGAGAAGGATGACCCATGGAGAAAGCGTGGAGATCTATTCAATAGGTTGTCTGAGCATCGAGGACCTCGACGTAAGAGGAGCGACGCTGAAATCAACGAGCTATTGAAAAACTGGGAACAGTGCCCCGCGCCAGGAATGATGAAAAATGCGCCGGACCCGGTACTGAAGGTATGGAAAACGAGGTATGTTTTATGGGACTTGGAGTACTGGCCTAATCACGACGCACCTCATTGCCTTGATCAAATGCATATCACGAAGAATATCCTCGAGAGCTTGCTTGGCATACTGATGAACATGCCGGAGAAGACCAAGGACGGGCCGAAGGCAAGGAAAGATCTCCACCGTAAAAAGTCGACGGAGGAGACGAAGACTGAAACGGAGGAGGGGGGGAAGGGGCAGAAAAGTCAAAAAGAAGGAGGGAAATTATTGCCCCCCTTCTTGCTTCACCTTAAGTGCGAAGGAGATTGATCAATTCATCAAGTGCCTTATGGGAATCAAAGTCAGTTCCGGTTTACTGTGGGAAGATAAGCAGATTTCTAGACCCCAAGAAGAAAAGGTACACTGGGATGAAGTCTCATGACTGTCACGTGATGATGACGCAGATACTCTCTGTCACGTGCCGTCGTCGCCCCTGCCCACCACTCCTACCTCCTCCTTGTCCGTGCGGACGCCCGAGCCCTCCCTCGACCTCACCATCGCTGCGTGGGCCCACCCTCGACCTCGCCGCCCTTGCTGCCCGCAACGCCCCCGGTATCCGACGCCCCCTTCACCCTCTCGCAGCCGACAAGGAAGTGCCGCCTCCGTTCTTTGTGATTAACCCCTCCCCCCTCCCTCCCTCCCTCCCTCTCAGTGAGTAGCCCCCTCCCCCTACATCCCCCTCCCTCCATCCGACAAGGAAGCACCATCGCCATTCTTGATATCTGTTAGGGTTTTGTTACAAGGGAATGCTTCATGTGTACAGAATGATTCATTATTCCATATTGGTTATCTGTATTCATGCCACTCTAATTTATGGACAGAATTATGTTACCATTATTCCATATTCCTTACTTGTTACAAGGGAATGCTTCATGTGTACAAAATTTAATGCACAAATCATGTTATCATTATTCCATATTGCTTAGAATAAGCTTGTTGTGGACACAAGAAAAAAATTCATTTCCGAGTGGTTGAAAAAATTCCATGTTAAAGTATAATAAAAAACAGTAGAAAATTTTGTTGCTTTAAAAATAGTAGCAAAAATTATAAAAAACAGCATAAAAATTTTATAAATGTGCTCCTGTTGATTGAATGTTGGTTGAAAATTGATGTTATATATGTGCTCCTATTGGTTGCAAAATGTTTGTTGCAAATTGATGTTGGTTGCACAATGTTTGTTGCAAAATGTTGCAAATTGATGTTGGTTGCAAATTTTTTGCAATGTTGGTTGAATGTCGAAGAATATCCGAGTGGCCTATGTTTTGCCGGAATGTTGATTCATTTCCGTTCTGACAAATTTCAGGCGCTCCGTATGCCCACTTTTTAGCGAAGGTCATGCCGAAAATTTCCGTGATTTTTGGCATGACTTGTGCTAGAAACTGGGACATATGGGGTGCCCGGGATTTGCCGAAAGGGGAACGAATCAACATTCCGACCAAATATAGGCCCCTTTTTTCTCTTCATTATATCTTTTATTTACAATTGTCGAATAGGAAACATGTCTACCCATGCCTCAGCCGGGGGTTCTGCTCGCCTCGAAGAAGACCCCATCGAGGCAGCAAATCACTATTTCGATTACTTGGACGAACACCAGATGGGGGTGCATGGTGACGGCAGTGGCACCAACCCCGACGCTGACGCTGCCACCGACACCAGCACTAGCACCGGCATCGACATCACCCCCGAGACCGGCAACGATGCTGCCGTAGCCAGTAAAGCACCGAAGGAGAAGAGGAAATGAAGACCAAACGAGCTCGGAATCGGACAAATTGTGGTCACGGAGATGCACCCCAAGAAATTAGATCCAATGGTGCCGGATGTAGCGCGCTCATGCTGGGGCAATCAACAAGGATGCATCCTCAGGGAAACCATGAACGTCAACGATGAGAAGTTGAAGAAAAACCACATATGGAGCACATGCTCCTAAAGAAGTTTCACAATAGGTTCTTGTTCCCCGGCCGCACAGAAAGCAAAGATATGTGGGACGGTGACACCATGACAAAGATAAACAGCAAGGCGATGGTGATGTTCACCAACAACTTGTCCGCCTGGAAAGTTTGGGTGAAAAAGGGATTGATAAGAATGAACCGTGGTCCAAGATTCATGCCGACAACCCGTCACTTACGGAAGAGGACTTTGAAAATTCAAGGAGACTTACGCAAAATATGAAACCAAGAAAAAGTCAGAGAAAATGAAGGCGCTCCAAGCTAGGAACACGCCTCCCCACCGCCTCGGAAGCCGTGGTTACGAGGGGAAGAGGCACGCATGGGCCAACGAGGACGCCAAACGAGAAAGTCACGGAATCCCAGACCCCTTGGCGGAGTTCACTGACCCGTTGGAGCATGACTGGATCAGGACTCGGTACAAGTGGGACCGCGTCAAGAAGACCTTTTACACGGACACGAACACGAGGGAGTTCATGAGACTTCTGGTAATTGTTATATTACCACATTGTCATATTAGATTCCAATCAATTCGACTACAAGTTTTGTCACATTATTACTACACCAACCATGTTCCTTTTGCAGAAAGAGCAGCACCGAATGGCAGCCGAAAGCAACGAGTCGTCACAGTCGTCGGCGAGGCCCAAGTGGGACACCGATTCAACCGGGCCCTGAACATACTGAAAAAGGTCCCGGAGGACACACCACCGTCCTATGGACATGTGCACAGCGTTTGAGATGGTGCCTCATGGAAGACGTGTTACCATGAGGAGCTAGAGGAAATAAGGAACAGAAAGTTGCTTACTCAATAGACCATCGACCAGAAGGTCACACTTGCGTTCAATAAGTCCAAAGCTGAGACCAAAGCAGAGTTGGAAGAGATAGTCGATGCAAGGGTCAGTGCAGGGGTAGCTGGCATCACAGATGACTTCACATCTTCCATTTCTAGCTTGCTTCCGGCATTTTTTGAATGAACGAAGAAAAATTCCCATCTACGTCGGGAGCAATTAGGTGAAAATCGCACCACCAGCACCTACTCACGCCACCGCACATGCTCCTGCTCCTGTTCATAGCAGCCTGTCCTCCGTCTCTGGCCAACTTGGCAGGCCTTGTCTATGGCTGAGCTCGACGCCCTCATGGTAATTACGTGGCATACACTCTTCGCCAACATGTCCATATAGTCTTCCGTTTGAATTGCCTTTCGGATGTTTGACGTCGCAGACATGTCTTCATAGGCCAATGATACCCCGTGCACCCTACTGTACAACATCAATGGCCAAAAGGTGGCTGTGGGAAAGGAAAGGATTGTGAAGCCGAAGGACCGCATCTTCCACAACCAAGAGATGCTCGATGGCATCTTCAAGGTTAACATGGCCAATGTCTTAGCGGGCTTCGAGGATTTGCCTCCTCTGGTACCAGTCGATGACGAGGAGACCCCTCAACGGATTGGCGCATGCAAGAGCTTGTTCTTGCCTTGGCTGAAGACTCTTCTTCATGTCGAGGCGCCCTGTATCACACCAGCGACAGCTTCTCAAGAAGGTATGAACACCAACCCACCTACCAAATTACATGCACCTGTCGTGGCGGGTGATAGCGGACTATGCGAGGGAGAGCTTCCATTAGTGCTAGATGACGTCGCCCCCGTTGTCGAAGAAGCAAATGCTGATAATGACATGGAGGAGGATGATGATGACCCAGACAAGTATTTCAATACCGCCTATGACGATGGAGGATTGATGGCTCAGGACGATGAAGACTCAGGCTATGAGCATGGAGATGATGACTTGATGCTGCCTGATTTGCCGGAGCCAGAACGTCCTAAGGCGGAATGCAAAAAGTCTCTCTTCAAGCGATCCTCACAGGAGACGCCTCCAGATGCCACCTCTACCCAGCAACGACCTGAGGTTCGTCCACTGATTAGCCGACGACACTGGAGGGTGACAGTTAGGGAAGGTATGATGGGCTCACTACTGCCACCCCCCAAGAAGCAAAGGAGAAGAGCAGACAAGAAAGGCCCTAAAGGCGCCAGAGCTGCTTCAAGTAGCCAACCGCCTGTGAAGCCCCGAGAGGTAGACAGAATACCTGTCGTAGGTGCAGAGCGTTTCCATGTCGACGACCACCTGATCCTACCTCAGAAAGTGCTAGAGGACATACTGAACAATGATCTAAGGAGACTTCATGATGATGTGCTGGCCAGAGAGAAAAGCCTTCTCATCTCGGACAAACCAGGATACCATCTTTATGCGGCTCAGGTGCCGAGTGGGAAGTTGTACGTCGAGGGATGACCAGTGGATAAGTTCATCCTGCGATTTAACTACATCTACGACATGTTCCACATGACCAAGCTGGATTTTCAGTTCATCCGCATGTATGCGTTGTATCTCAACTACATCATCAGGACTGAGAACATAAAATATATCTACATCGCGGACCCGTACCATATGCACAAGAGCTTCTTGGATGTCTGCAAAGAGCACCGTGACTATGCAAGCAAGTACATCAGCGGTTTCATGATCGCTAATAAGGACAAGGAAGAGATTCACTTGCCTTATCATCCCACATAAGTCATTCGCGCATATCCTTTCTTAAGTGTTAATCATTCCTTTACAAGCATGAAGGCTAATTTGAGGTGTACTTAATTCGCGCAGTGGGGGGGGGGGCGCCATCCTCATCGTTCTGTACCCAGAATACTCCCATGCTATATACTTGGATATATCAAGGTGAAAAAGTACATGAGGAACGACTGCTTTTTAGCCATAAGACCCACTTCTGCTGCATCCAGCAACCGCACATCAGTAAGGCTGATGGATTCTACCTCATGCATCACTTGCTCGAGTTTAGAAGAGATAATCGATGCCTTCACATTTCATCTACTACCAACGATGTCGAGATTGTAAACTGGGCCACAAGCATAGGAAAGACACGGATCATCGAATCTGAGCTGAGTTTTATCACGTGCAATGTGAACTTGCCCAAGTGATCATGAAGCAGGTCCTCGAACAAACAGGGATGTTCTAGCATGGGCCAATCACGAGGGATGATGTCCGAGCATTGCTAATCGCTCAGTGTCTGGACCTGAAGCCTTTCAAGAAGCTCAGGTGCTTCCTCCCTGACTTTGAAGATTGGACCGAGGACTGATTGTCGTTGACAATATATGTGTCACTAGCGTCAAGACGAAACTATGTGATGTAATTAAACCATGGTCCTGAACTAGCATAGATCGCTCTAGTTACTTAGTTTGGGTATGAGGAACTTCGTCATTTATGTTTACTATAGGTTGCTTGTATTTTGCTAATTATGCCTCTTTGTGTTCTTAAGTAGATTATGTTGCATATTATCGTTCATGATGCAGGTACATAGATTAGAGATGGCGAAGGGATGCTACGTCGTGTTCATTGGGAAGGTTCCAGGAGTCTAGAAACCACTGGCCAGACGCTCAGGCCCAGGTGGTCAAGTACCCGGGTGCTAGCCACAGAGGGTTCGACAGCAGAGCCGACGTGGAAAGGAGTTACTTGAGGTGGACGCTCCGGCAAGAGCGGGGGCGGAACCTCCGGTGCCTCAAGTACTACATAGTCTCATTCTTGCTCATGCTGATAGCTCTTCTCTTCTACATCATGGTTTAGATAGAGATGATGAAACTTGTGTGTGTTTGCCATGACTATGCAGTTGCACTTATTCGAGAAATGACATGACTTGTGTATTGCTATTTTCGAGATGTGATGATATTTGTGTTGAATGATGACGATGATGGTATGACAAGACTATTGTATGTGTATGATATGATGATAATAGTGTATGTTCATTGTGATCTGATGAAAATACAATATAGAGACTGTATAAATAAATCACGAATACGTAGAGGGGGTACGAATCTGTGAAAGCAGGAATAGTAGCAGCAGCGCTGGAAGGCATCTAGCAGTAGCGCTGGATTAGCAGAAGTGTGTGCCTTTATGCAGCGCTATAGATAGTTAGCAGTAGCGGTGGTTAGTGCAGCGCTACTGCTAACCAGACTTAGCAGTAGCGCTACACCTACCAGCGCTACTGCTACAACTTAGTTGTAGTGCCTTAGCAGTAGCGCTGGACCCAGCGCTACTAGTAAGGGTATTTCCAGTGCTACTACTAGGGTTTTTCCTAGTAGTGGAAGTGCATTGTGTGCCCATTAGATTGCCCTAATCTCTTCTTAAAAGCATCCCAAAGAATTGCAGCCTTTCATTTATCATCATTCCTTAACATTGCAATTTTATTGTGCCTGTGATTGATTGAAGCTTTAGTATGGAAGATTTTTGTGTTTTCATCACCAAACATAACTCCTTTAATTCTTCCTCTCTGTTTCCAAGAATTTTTCTAATTATTAAGCAATGTGAGATCTACAATTCCTTTAATATGGATCTACAATTCCATTCAAGGGTAGATAGATCTCTGTATTCCTCTATCAGATCCCGGAGGAAAATGCATGCATTCAAATCTTCAATCTGCTTTGTGAGACAGGACAGACTTTTGGCCCATAACTTTAGGGCTCTTCTCAGGTTTTTAAATTTGACATTGATTTTCTTAGCTGAATTAGTGTGGCCTACAGGAATATCCCAAGCTGCTTGAACTATATCTTTGAATGAACTGTGTTTGAGCCAGTAGTTTTCAAATCTGAAGACCTTGGACATAGGAATGGTTGTTCCAATTTTAATCACACATGGGAGATCGTCAGAATGTGTAAGAAGTCATCCAAGCTGCAGAAGTGAAAAACCAGTCTAGTTTTTCTAAAAGAGGACTTTCCTGCATGTTACTCCATCTGAATTGTCTGCCCTTTAAAGGTAATTCCAGTATCCCTAAATTGACGATAGCTTCATTAAAGAGAAACATTTGATTGACATCTCCACCAGGTCTATTTATGTCTTCATGATCCCTAATGAAGTTAAAATCCCCCATAATAATTCCAATCCACATCATTGGGAATTTGAATGTTACTGAACCAGTCTATGAATTCAATTTTTTCTTCCAAGTGGCAAGGCCCCTAGATGTTTGTAAGAATCCAGGTTTTGGAAGTTGTGGTACATGTGAACTGAACAGAGATGGAGAATTTGTTTTGAAATATGAGTTCACCAGAAAATAAAGCTCCATTCCAAGCAGTCAAGATACCTCCAGAGGCCCTAATGGAAGGCAGGTATTCAAATTTGTTGAATCTTGGTGGGCAAAATTGATTGATGTATCCCAGGTCAAAATTCACTCTTTTAGTTTCCTGAATGCAAAAAATTCCAGTAGCACTTTCTTCAACTTTTTGTTTAATAGCCAATCATTTTTCAGATGAATTTAGCCCTCTAACATTCCAGTTCAATATGTTCCAAGATCTATTATTATTCGTAATAAACTAGGTGCAACTTCCTTTGGTATACGAAGTGCCATCCCTTGTTATGATTCCTGAAATATGAGTTAGGTATTCCTTTTCTCAGACCCATGTAAGAAATGTACAATTCACCACATTCCATCATGCAGATACAATTCATTGACAACATGAATATGTTATAAGGAAGTTTTTCAAATATCACCAGGAGTTTTTCAGATATCACCAGGAGTTCAAGATTATCCTTACAGATATACCGAAGACATGACTCATTAATGAGCATTAGAAGTTCTACTAGTAAAAGGTGCCACATTGACCCAAAACATAACTGTTTACATAAACTGGCATACTTAAAACCAGCATACACACATATGTGGTAGTCCAAGTTAAATAGATAGAGCATCTCCCTCATGATCTGAGTGTTATGTTGTAAAAACATCATTACACAAATTTTGGTTTGTTTGCTATTCCTATGGCTTTGTCCACCTTGGCCACATCCTCCTGTCCTTTATGCTTTAGTCTTTCGGACAACTTTTCCTATAGTTCCTCATCACTCACCGTGCAAAAAGTTTTTGTGAGATTTTTGACCACTCAACTGTGAGTAATTGGTGGAACAGCATTGCAAGGTAAGCAAGATTTTGTATCACATGATTTCCTCCTATAACCATTATGATGTTTTTGAATTCTATCACTTCTCCTTACCTCGGTTTCCACCATTGGTTCTTTATCTCTCCTTTTCTTTGAAATAGCTTCTCCTAAGGACAAGAGAATCACTTTGTTGGGGGAAACTTGCATTAGAGGATTACCAACCCCACTAGAGGAGTGGGCAGTTGGGATGATACCCTCATTCTCCTTACCCATTCCAAGCATTATCTCCATATAGTTCGGAGCCTGTGTGGTAGAGCAACCATTAGGGATATGAAACATGATACTTTCTTCAGAAGAGCAATTTTTAGTAGCACACTCCATAGTCCAGATTTTAATAACAGCATAGTCCATCCAAAATTGTCTGGGTTAATAATAGGTGGATTATGAAATTGAACCAACTTAGTGGGATCTCAATCTTGAAGGAATATGAATCTCCCTGAGTGACTGGAGCAAAGTGCTTTATCCAGAGATCCATGCCCTCTTCAGAAATTAAGTGTGAGCCATCAATTATATCCAAAGCATGAGACTCGGCAATGTTTTGCCATTCAAATGATTGACAAGGACTAAAGGAGAGTTGTGCAACATCAATACCTTTGTTGGGAATATCTACAAATGAGCCTGCTTGTGGGATTGGGCTTGGAGGAACTCCCTCATTTCCAATGTTGACTGTCTTATCACCCACACGGTGTGAATCATCCTTCATAACTCCCCCCCACCTCCTGGAGCTCTACTTTGAGTATCTCTTGATACTTTATCAATGTTGATAACAAGGTTACTTTCAACATCTTTGACTAGAGCATTAGCCTATGCTGTAGAACTACCAACTTTGTCAGAATCCCCCATGGGTATACCAGACATATCCATATTATTCAAGTTGTTCTACTACTCAAAAGAGTTACCAACTCCAATCCCAGGTACCTGACCAATCCCACTATGCTGCTCTGGTTCCTCTTCTGGGTGCTCACCTTCTGCTTGGTAAGCCATTGCAATATTTTGGAGCCCAAGTCCCATGGCTGGGGCCAGGATTCCTTCATTGACTTCTTCACTAGCAGTGTGTGCAATGGAATTAATGCCATCGGAGATATGGTGGTGGTGATACTGCTGTTAGCAGCCCCATCATGTTGTACCATAGGTATTTCAGCATGCTATTGAGCAGAAATAGGTTGTTCTGGTTGAGGAAAAGCCCAGTGGTCTTGCTCTTCTTGTTCATCCCACTCATCCCAATCATCATTTGGGGGTTGCATATTGTTCACACGCATTTGCATTTGCATGCAAAGGTATAGGGTGAGGATCCACACCAGGAGGTGGAATGGGGTTCTCATCAGCACGACCACCTCCCAGCATTTCATCAAGTAAAACCTCAACAGAAGAAGTCCAAGATTCCTCTTCAAAACTTTCTCCTTCAGACCACCTGATACTTTTAGGAATGTCAGCAAGATCTGTGACTCTTGACTTGACTAGAATATTTCCTCCCAAAGCATCCTCCTTCTCCCAACTGATAATCTTGCCCCAATTAGCAATGGTAGCACCTATGTCCTCTGTATTGCAGTAATCAAATGGAACACCTATGAACAGTAGCCAGCAGGTTCTGTTGAAATGAACTCTGCGCCAGTTCCTACCCTCATTGTGTTTGTTGAAAGCAATGGAAACATCACCAAAGGGATGCAGGCTCTGCTGAATCAATCTATCCCTATCTCTGACATGTCTGAATTGGACATACGCCTCACCAAATGGGAATGGTTGGATTTCCCGAAAACACACTACAACAGCTCCTTGCAAGAACTCCTCAAGAACCTCCCTAACATTTGCAAAAAAATACCTCATTGGGATGTGAAAAGATGGTGGCAATGGCCCAATCTTCATGGCGACAAGGTCGATGAGGAAAAATGGCTCTAGAAACCCCAGTCCTCCTTTCAACCTCTTGTATCTGAAAGCCAAGGGGACGAAGGGGGTGGGGTCAATGGGTATGTTATCCATCGGTGGAGAATGGCTTGAATGCCGCACCACCTCCCTGGTCGGTGGTGAAGGATATGAAGGCGAGCTCGTCGGAGTGGAAGCAGGGTTAGAAAGAGGAGCAAGGTGCCAGGAGACAGGCAGGGGTCTCGGTTGAATGTTTGGAAAAAACATCCCTGACCAACTCCTTAAATTTCGATGCTTACCGAAATGGTGGAGCTGGGCCAGCACATCTAAACCAAGAGCCTACAACTCCCTCGGTCCTAGCTTGCTCAGGTGGGCTAGGAAAAGTTTCAAATCGAATAAAAGGCCAAAGCCCAGGGAGATTTGGTCTCGGGAAGTTTCGCGCGAAATGACCTGGGACTCCACATGCAAAATAGACCACGTACCCGTTCTCCTGTGTACGTTGCGAGTTGAGAGGCTTATATTGCGGGCAAGAATAAAACGAATTAAGATCAGGGTAACTAACCAGAGCCCCTTTATTAGTGTCAACTTGAATAGGGTCCACTAATCGCTCAAACACCGACGTACTAGGTCGAGCCACCGTGGTGGAACTCCGGAGCAAGAGGCAACCGCTTTGCCATGTCTACCAACCAAAGTCCATTCTTTGTTAAGTTCATCATAAAGCAATTTCTTCTCGACGCCAATTAGGGCCTCCAAAATTCCAGAGGTTAAACACTACATCAAAATCTTTCTCAACTATTCTACCCGCATTGTATATCTCAAAAACTACTGACTTGGAGCCAACAGAGAACTTGAAAGATCTATCCTTTACAAAGCGCACCTGAAAACCTTGGGCATAGCCTCAAAATATAGAATGCAGAGAAACACTCACCATGTGTGGATCGAGCTTGAATGAGGATCTACGGAACGAAACCACTAGAGTGAATTCATGTTGGTGAAAACTCAGGGAGAAAACAACCGGAGGTCCAAACTTGGATCTCATCTTCGTTTGAACCTTCTTGCCACGATCAAAGTTGAGGTCGAACGGTTCCATCTTGGCAGTGAGGGCTGGCCGCCGGGGCCGTAGTGGCCCCTAGCAGAGAAGGGAGGTGGTCGCCGGGGCCAGAGTGACCACCGGCACAAATCGCCTAGGAGTCGCCTAGGAGTCCCCTAGGAGTCGAGTATTTTTCTGCTCGTTGCAATTCGCAACGGAATTGTTAGAACTGTCATCTTTCGAAATGCCATTGCTTCTTGTATACTAACGAGTTATTAGAGGTAGTGTAACCGTCGAGTCAATGATGATATAGGTAATTACTTTCAAGCAAAAGAGGACTATATTAGGGTGACCCATATCTTCAATGTTATTTAACATTATAGGTGACTTGTTTATATTCTGATTGATCGCGTGAAGCATGACAGTCAGATTGGAGAAGTAGATGCATTGTGAAGGCTAGCAGCTCTATTATGCAACATGGCAATGCTAAGATTCTTTTTATGTAACATCATGTGCAGCTTGCTAACACTGTGTTATTTTAGTATCAGGTGCTAGGATTACGTTTTTCCGAATACCCACTTACATTTCTTGTTATTGAATCTCGTCCTCGTATGTTGTTTACTTCGGAAAAAAAATCTTCCGCCAAGAATATCAATTGCCGCATGTGACAAATAACACATGGGACGACTTAAAGCTCCCACCACTTAAATCTTTAAAACTAAACATCCTAATAGTACTAGTTGGCATTGTACATGTACATATACTGTGATAGACTGGCATATTAGGGATGATAAACTACTCATATGAATAAGGAATTCCTTCTTTTTCGGGAACCCATTCGAACAGAACTCGCAGGTTAAGCATGCTTGGCTTGGAATAGTTCTAGGATGGTTGACCGACTGGAAAGTTAGTCCCGGGTCCACATGAGTGAGGACAAAGTGCGTAGAAAAGTGTAGTATTGATTTCTGGATCCCGCCAGGAGTAATGACTACTGGCGGGTCTGTCTGGTACGTTACAAGTTGGTATTAGGGCCGACCCTCGCGGTTCTTTTCCGGAAGCTTATTCGAATAGAACTCGGAATTTCTTCTTTTTCAGGAGTCCATTCGAACAGAACTCCCGGGTTAAGCGTGCTTGGCTTGGAATAGTTCTAGGATGGGTGACCGACCGGGAAGTTAGTCTCGGGTGCACATGAATGAGGACAAAGTGCGCAGAAAAGACTAGTATTGATTTGTGAGGCCGGTCTGGATCCTGCCGGGAGTAACGACTATCGGCGGGTGTGTCCAGGATGTTACGTATACACACAACATACAAGACTTGACCAAATTCGGGTTTTTTCTCCGGATTTTACTATTTTTAAGTTCCCTATCATGTAACCTTTTTTTGTGTTTGTGTAACTTCTTCCTTTATTTGGGAGTTGTGTGTGTTTGGTCTCTGTGCGCGCCGGTGTGTGTGTGTGTTGGGCGGTGTGGGATTCTGGACAGTTTCAGAATGGACGTGGGGTAAAGTGTCTTCTTGACAGTTTCACTAGTACATGATGTCTTCTTCTTCGCACTTATGTCGGGTAAAGTGTGCATTTGACGAAGAATAGACGCTACCAACAAGCGCGTTAATGGACTCCTGTAATGAATACTCTACGACTCTACCAACCAGTTGCACACTTGCACTAATGGGAGCAAGGCTCTCCCATGTCCAACTCCCCCCTATACATACAGCAGCCCATGCATCTTCACAGAAGCTGACAGCAAGCCATATTTTTAATTCTTCTGGCAGACACCGCATAAACAGAGGGAATGGTGAGAAAGGAACACGAGATCACGTGTAAGAACATGTGTATGGGATGCCGAGATATCAGAATGTCATTGAATAACTGGCCGTTCTCTCTATTTCGGTTCTTCAGGGCATGTACCATGGAGACATCACCTGGTGATGGTCTCAAGTGCCACGTCAGCTCAGGCTTTGTCCCAGAAAGTTTTCACCCAACGTAGGTGATGCCATGTGGCAGCCTCAATGTAGCCACATCTCTTCAAATGGTAGTACATAAAATGTTTTTGGGCGCATGCACTTTTTCAGCAGGAATAGAGCGAGGGAGCATGCCATCTTGTTCATTTCCACACAGTGTAACCTTCACAGACTCTTGTCCGTGCCAGCGCGACTGTAGCATGAAAGCGTCTTAGTAGCGGACGTACGTTACTCCCATGTTTGCCTTCGTAACGGGAGAGCTTTGTGGTGCTCTAACTTTCCTCCTATGCACGTGAGGTGTTCGATGAAATGCCCAAGCCACACTTAAGCTTTCTTTTCTCGAAGCTCCTTGTTCAAGCTCCATTTTCTTCAAATTTTTTGTCTAGGTTTGGAGGTTCGTCCTGTCCCATCCCCGTCCTCACCGTCATCGATCGCCCGTGCCCATCTCGGTGCCGACACCACTGTGGTTAGCCTCTTCTTCTTATCTTCTTTCTAAAAGGAATTTTTTTTACTTGTATGATATAGATAGATACTTGTGTACTTTTCTTACTTTTATTATTGTTTGTTATTATATAGTGTAATGAGTTTCGTATCCGCCTCCGTCGGCCCTTGTCCTGTTAATGATTCAGATGTGGTATATATTATCTTTTATAACCATTTGTTTTATTTAGTGTTTATGACAATTATGCCGACCAACGTGGCATAGATTTTTTAATCTAGGAGGAGGTAGTTGAACCAGAAATTCCAACCCACATAGCAATTCTTGTCGAGAAGTTAAATTTGGTTGAAAAAGAAAACAATGACTAGAAAAAAATTACAAAGAGTTGAAGAGGAGAAGATAAAGTTGGTGTTGCATGTTGCCGATGTCGTCAACGACCAGAAGACCAAGATGGATGCAATACGCTTGACGATTAGAAAGATTAGAAAATATGTCATTCATACTGAGGCTTGGTATCATTATGCCATTGGATTATTTGGTACCTTAGTAGCGGTTATGATCGCATTTGTTGTTGCATTTAATTTTTTTACATAGTTTCGATGTATGTTTTAATTAGATGCTCTAGAGAGCTATATGTTGTTCAATAATGGGAACTATGTATGAATTGTATGTATTTATTTTGGTCACTATTGTACTTTGGCTTTAATGTGATGATGAATTTCTATTAATTTGGTCACTTCTCTATTCATGATATGTTGTAATGGTTTTTAATATATTTTATTATATAACGCATGCAGATGAACCGACAATGGATGTAAGGTAACCGATGCACCTCCGAGTATATTAAGGGCCTGCATAATTTTCTTGAAGCAGCTGAGGCAAACAAGCAGAATGATTTTATTCATTTTCCATGTACTGTCTGTGAGAATACGAAGGCTTTCTCCAACTCTAAAACCCTTCACTTCCACCACCTGCTTGAGAAGGTTTTTTTGCCACACTATAATGTTTGGACCAAGTACGGAGAAAGAGGGGTTATGATGGAAGACAACCAAGAAGAAGAGGATGATAAAAACTATGTGCCTCCTGAATACGGTGATGCTGTAACGGAGGAAGATGACGATTAGGAGGAACCAGATGATGTGTCCGATGATGATCTTCGCCGGGTCATTGTTGATGCAAAGAGACAATGCGAAAGTGGAAAGGAGAAGTTGAAGTTTGATCGCATGCTAGAGGATCACAAAAAAGGGTTGTACCCCAATTGCAAAGATGGCAACACAAAGCTCGATACCACACTGGAATTGTTGCAGTGGAAGGTAGAGAATGGTGTACCTGGCAAAGGATTTGAGAAGCTACTGAAAATATTGAAGAAGAAGCTTCTGAAGGATAATGAATTGCCCGACAGTACGTACGCAGCAAAGAAGGTCGTATGCCCTCTAGGATTGGAGGTGCAGAAGATACATGCATGTCCTAATGACTGCATCCTCTACCATGGTGCGTCCGAGGATTTGAATGCATGCTCGGTATGCGGTACATTGCGGTATAAGATCAGACGAGATGACCCTCATGATGTTGACGGCGAGCGCCCCAGGAAGAAGGTTTCTGCCAAGGTGATGTGGTATGCTCCTATAATACTACGGTTGAAATGTATATTCAGAAACAAAGAGCATGCGAAGTCGATGCGATGGCACAAAGAGGACCGTAAGAAAGACGGGAAGTTGAGAGCACCTGTTGACGGGTCGCAGTGGAGAAAGATCGAGAGAAAGTGGAGCAACTTTACAGGTGACCCAAGGAACGTATGCTTTGGTTTAAGTGCAGATGGCGTTAATCCTTTCGGGGATCAGAGCAGCAAGCATAGCACATGGCCTGTGAGTCTATGTATTTATAACCTTCCTCGTTGGTTGTGCATGAAGCGGAAGTATGAAGGTCCTGCCAGGTATGCTCTTACCAAACAAGAGAAGGAAATCTTCTTTGAATGCCTTCTCAGTATGAAGGCCCCGTCTGGCTTCTCGTCGAATATAAAGGGAATAATAAATATGACAGAGAAAAAGTTCCACAACCTAAAGTCTTATGACTGCCACGTGATTATGACGCAATTGCTTCCAGTTGCATTGAGGGGGCTTCTACCGAAAAACGTTAGATTAGCCATTGTGAAGCTATGTGCATTCCTCAATCCAATCTCTCAGAAGGTGATCGATCCAGAAATCCTGCCAAGGTTAAGGAGTGATTTGGTGCAATGTCTTGTTAGTTTTGAGCTGGTGTTCCGACCATCCTTCTTCAATATCATGACGCACATCCTAGTTCATCTAGTCGACGAGATTGTTGGTCTGGGCCCTGTATTTGTACACAATATGTTCCCCTTTGAGAGGTTCATGGGAGTCTTAAAGAAATATGTTCGTAACCGCGCTAGGCCAGAAGGAAGCATCTCGATGGGCCATCAAACAAAGGATGTCATTGAGTTTTGTGTTGACTTCATTCCTGACCTCAAGAAGATTGGTCTCCCTCAATTGTGGTATGAGGGGAGACTGACTGGAAAAGGCATGCTAGGAGCGGACTCAATAATATGTAGGGACGGACATTCTTGGACTCAAGCACACTACACAGTTCTACATAATTCTACTTGGTGACCCCGTATGTCAATGAACACAAGAATATTCTGCGCTCCAAACACCCGGAGCAGTGTGACGACTAGATTACATGTGAACACATCAGGACTTTCGGCAATTGGTTGCAAACACGTCTCATGCGTGACAACACTATTTCTCATGAGCTGTACTCGTTGACCAGGGGACCATCTTCGACTGTAATGACTTACAAAGGGTACGAGATAAATGAGAATACATTTTACACGATCACCCAGGATCAAAAGAGAACCCACCAAAACAGCGGTGTCCGCTTTGATGCAGCTACGAAGAGGAGAAAAGAGACATATTATGGTTACATAGTGAACATATATGGGAACTTGACTATGGACGTGATTTCAAGGTCCCTTTGTTTCAGTGCAAATGGGTCAATCTGTCAAGAGGCGGGGTACAACAAGATCCACAGTACGGAATGACAACAGTGGATCTGAACAATCTTGGATACACAAATGAACCATTCGTCCTAGCCAATGATGTGACGCAGGTTTTCTATGTGAACGACATGTCTACCAAACAAAGAAAAAGAAAAGATAAGGAAGTGAATACATCATACGATGAGCCAAGGCGCGACGTAGTTCTTTCAGGAAAAAGAGACATCATGGGATTGGAGGGCAAGAGAGACATGTCTGAAGATTATGAAAAGTTTCATTAAATTCCTCCCTTTAAAGTCAAGGCTGACCCAAGTGCCCTGTTAAACGATGAAGATTATCCATGGTTACGGCGCAATAAGCAAAGGACACAAGCGAAGAAAAAATGAAGACTTTCTCTCCACAACTATACCAATGCAGTTACATGTGAAGAAATGAAATACCTTTTGTAACACATGAGTTTTCGTCAAAAACCTTGATACTTCGAAAGAGATTGTACGTTTTGTACACGAAGTACATCCAGTTTTTGCCGTAACCCTCTCAACTTTTTATAACATGCTATGTTGGTGAAATGATGATACCATGCCAACTTTCAACCTTTTCAGAGTTCATTTGTAGTGCTCTTCAATTTCAGGGTTATCTAGCTCAAAAAAATCAGTAAATGCATGAAAAATACCGAATGAAGTCAGAAAGGGTTGAAAATCGATGATGAGGCTTTGAATGGTGCATTTTGAACACACAAAAAGTATGGAGTTCAAATAAGTTCAAAAAACAAAATCCCTTTGTAACTGATGAGTTTTCGTCTGAAACCGTGATACTTCGAAAGAGATTATCCATTTTGTACATGAGGTGCATCCAGTTTTTGCCGTAACGCTCTCAACTTTTTAGCACATGCTATGTGAGTGAAATGATGATACCATGCTAACATTCAACCTTTTTAGAGTTCATTCGAAGTGCTTTTCAGTTTCAGGGCCATTTAGCTCAAAAAAATCAGTAAGTGCATGAAAAATACCTAATGAAGTCAGAAAGGGCTTAAAATTGATGATGTGGCTTTGAATGGTGCATTTTGAACACAAAAAAGTATGGAATTCAAATAAGTTCAAAAAATAAAATCCCTTTGTAACAGATGAGTTTTCGTCCAAAACTGTGATATTTCGAAAGAGATTGTTCATTTTGTACATGAAGTGCATCTAGTTTTTGCCGTAACACTCTCAAATTTTTAGCACATGCTATCTGGGTGAAATGATGATATCATGTCAACTTTTAACCTTTTCATAGTTCATTTGAAGTGCTTTTAAATTTCCTTCAAAACATCATGGAAGTGGAGTTCAAAAAGAATCAACTCAAAAGATTTTATAACCTCTATTATTTTTGAAACTATAATTATATAAAAATTATGCAACTAAATTTATCAAAGTATTTTTGTTCAAAACATTAATAGAAAAAAGAATATAATGATAAAACACACTAGAAATAAATAAAGCAAAAAATAAAACAAAAAGAAATAAAGAAAAAAAAGAAACAAAAATAATGGAAATTATGCATGTAGAATTACCAAAGTATATTTTTTCAAAACGTTAATAGCAAAAAGAATATAATGATAAAACACACTGGAACTAAATAAAGAAAAATAAAACAAAAATAAATAATGGAAAAAACAAAGCAAAAATAATGGAAATTATGTAACTAAAATTATCAAAGTATTTATTTGTTCAACAGAATGAACTAAAATAACAGAAGAAAAATACTGGGAAAAAATTAAAAAATAAATAAAGCAAAAAAACAAATCAAAAATACTGGAAAAAATAAAAAAAACGCCTACTAGGCCACCACGGCCTGAATACGACTAGAAACCCAACGAGGCAATTGGGCCAGGATTCAGACCCGCAGAAGTTCCACTAGGCCCACATGCAAATACAAAGTGGTTAGGCCCGTAATCCTGCTTTAGAGAGGAGCTCGAAGGCTCTGGCACACCGCGCCTTATAAACAGGTGTTGCAATCTCTCAACTAGCGAGGTGGAACTAAACTCCCACCACGCCGCTGTGTAAGGCCATTGGTCCCGGTTGGTGACACGAAGCGGGACCAGTGCCACCCATTGGTCGCGGTTACTGGAACGAACTGGGACCAATACCCACCTTTAGTCCCAGTTGGTGCCACCAACCGGGACCAAAGGTCTCTGCTTCCCGCCCTTTGGGCTAACAAAAAGAGACCTTTGGTACCGGTTGGTGTCACCAACCAGGACTAAAGGTAGGTATTGGTTCCGGGTGGTGCCACCAACCGGGACCAAAGGCTCTGGGTATATAAGCCCACACTTAACGTTTTCCAGTCCTAGTTCATCTCCCCCATCCCCGATGCCGCGCCGAACAGCACGACACCACCACGCTTCCCGACCGTGCCCTCGCCCTTGCCGACGCCCTCGCCGACGCGCCCTCGTGCCCTCGCCGTCGCCCGTGCCTTCGCCCTCGTCGCCGGCCTCGAGCCCGTCATCCTCGTCGCTGACGTGCCCTCGCTCCCTCGCCCATGCCCGCGCCCTCGCCCTTGCCGTGCGTCGTCCTCGTCGCCGGCCTCGAGCCTGCCGGCCTCTTCGCGCCCTTGCCCTCCCCGAGCCCGCCATCCTCGTCACCGGCCTAGTCGCCGATCAAGACATCGCCCCCCCCCCACACAGTGATCACCCCTTCCCATGTCCCCTTCTCCCCGTTGCCGCTGCTCCATGGTCACCGGCCGGCAGCACTGCACGTGCTCTGTTTTTTTCACGTATATGTGTATTTTTTTGTGGGCATGTATATGTGTATATGTTCATGTATATGTATATATGTTCATGTATATGTGTGTAAATGTTCATGTAAAAAAATCTTCGTTGTTTTACATATGTACGAAAATGTAAAGAGAAAACGGAAACAAACATATAAGAAAAAACAAAGGAAAATTTGAAGAAGGAAAAGAAAACCGCCCGGCCCGGCCACCACCGCATTTGCATAAAGTTTTTCCACTGAGTCCACGTCGCACCGAGCACCGCGACGAAGCTAGTCTTTTTTTGATGGTAGTTTTTTTGTTAAATGAAAATATTGGCATCGGCTCTATCATCACGTTGGCATCGGCTCCATCTATCAACAAGGCCACAGGAGCACCCCGGCCCCTATCGTCACGTTGGCATCGGCTCCCCAAGAGCTTTCCAACGGATCCGGAATGTATGTCGTTGTCGATATACCCCCTCCCCGATAACTTTGACATGAGGGGGAGTCGATATACCCCCTCCCTGATAATTTTTTTCTAAGTTACTAAGGTAAAATGTTCACCCCCCTCTCGATATACCGGGCGACCAACTCTCGAGGCCATCCAAACCCTAGAAAAAAGCGTCGTCGATATACCCCCTCCCCGATAACATTTTTTCTAAGTTACTAAGGTAAAATGTTCATATAGAAAACTCCGGTAATATAGATTTATCAAGAATTCCCCAATTATGGATGTGCACAAGTTGATTATATTTTTTTCTAATCCCATCTCTCTCTATATATATATATGTCATGTTGTGTTCTGTCAAAGTATTGAACAAATCCATGGATTCATCAAAAGCCAGAAGTAACCGGCATATGATCCTATGAACCTGTTCAAAGTTTTGGATAGAATAATTCGCTTTTTGGTACGAATTTCAGCAACGTCCTTCCAACTAACGATATTCAGAAGGCTCTTGTTGAACTTCGTACCGAAAAGCTAATTATCCTATCCGGGACTCCGTTCCAAAACAATTTTAAAGAGCTTCGTACCACTATGCGCCTATTACTTCCGGCTAATGATGAAGCCGTGGTTTTCATGAAATCTTTCACACTAGACAACGTGACATATAGAAGGATAGATGATATTAGGAAAAATATGGATCATTTTTTGCACATCCAGAATGGTGCCATTTCATTAAATCCCTAAATGGTTAAGAGAATCCCCTCTCGCCCGACCAAAACCTAGAAGAGTCGAGGGCCAACCCTAACCCTGGAAGCGTTGTCGAGGCCACTCCAAATCGTAGAGAAGTATATTAATTGTCATGTTTTAATATTTGCAGAAACTATGGATCATAGAGACTTGGGACAAGAACAGTTGTTGGGGGACATAATCTAATGCGGTCCTCATGCTGTCTTGTCGTTTCTCAACGACACCGATGGTCTTGAAGGAGAGGATTACTCCTCCGGTGATCGAACAATGGAGGTGGAAGGACATGATCATGATGGCTCCGGTGACCGAATGCCCGAGGAAGAAGGAGACCATGGTGACGGCTCCGGTGATCGAACGGAGGAGGGAGATGTTACAAAGTCCGGCGAGGTATATATATTAATTAAGCATGTGCTGACTAGCTAATTGATGCATTAATTGTTTTGGTATGTACATATATTAACTCTTATTTCTTCTTTTATATAGCCCTCCGGATTGAGCCGAACTTCAGTAACGAGATGAGGCCCGAAGAAGAGGTTGCGCAAGGATGAAAGGTTCACGATCAAAGCACTCGTGGATGATGGCCTACCGATTGAACCCAAGCGGACCAAGGACGCATTTTCTGCACAGTGTGGAGCTATTGTTAGGGACAACATCCTAATCAGCATCAAGCAATGGAATAAGCCTAAGAACGACGCCCATGAAGGTGATTATGTCACCGATAGACAAAAAAATGATCTTTGGACCGCGCTGAGGGAAAATTTCACCCTACAGCCAGAGGAGGATCCGAATTAGCCAGTTATAGAGCCACTAGTCAAGGCGTGTGCTCTTAAGAAGACGGCAGATCTATTCAGGAGGTGGAAGAATGAGTTGAAATCAAAGTTTGTCGACAATGGGAAGACTCCAGAATTCATCGGCCGATTTGAGAAGATAAGAGATCACTGGCCCGCATTTGTGTCCTACAAGACATCGGAGAAGAGTAAGAAAATGTCAGAGACAAACAACAAAAATGCTGCAAAGAAGCAGTATCACCATCACACGGGGTCAGGTGGCTACCTCAAAGCCCGGCCGTTGTGGGACAAAGCTGAGAATGACCTGCCTGCTAAAGGGGTTGTAGCACGGACATTGAATTTGCGAGACCGTTCAACGACTTGGTTGTTCGGTATTGGGGGAACTTTGGACCCTAAAACAGGGGAGTGCCCTTGGACGGATGAGCAACTTGCAATACTTGTCATGAAGCTTCAAGAGTATATTACCGCAGTGCAGGAAGGGACGTTCATTCCCGACAGAGAGAAGGACGAGCTGACTAAGGCCCTCGGGAATGCTGAGCAACCTGGACGAACACAAGGCACACCAGGCTCTGTTTCGTGGAAGGTTAGGTTTCTCGACGTAGGCAGTTGCAGGAGCCGGCAGAGAAAGAGGAAAGTAGTGTTGAGCAAAATGCAGAATCTCAATGCAAGAATAGAAAAGCTAGAGGAAGCTGAGAGCTAGCGAGCTACCGGCCAACCATCTCAGTGGCACGAAGCTACCCCAGAAGCTACCCCGCCATCTCAGCGAAGAAGCAGCGTAGCTTCCATGGAGCTCGTTCAGTCTGACTTCACGGCTCCTAGATACTCCATCGATACTATCACGGAGGTTCAACATTGCGAGCTTTGGACGAAATTCCGGAACCTCACTTTCAAGGCGGCTCTCGGCTCTGTTGCACCTCCTCAACCCAACGGAACATTTCACTGCCTTCCGATTCCACATGGCTATGTTGTTGTGATGCTGGGTGAAGTAATCGAGGGATTTGATGACCTGGAGCTTGACCACCCTACTGGTGGAGGGGAGAAGAAGCTGGTTCATGCTCTGAGGAGTACATATCTATGGCCGAAGGAGTACATCAAGCTTCCAAACTGGATGCTTCCAACTCCTCCTCCTCCTCCGGCGAGTCAGGGCACTCCGCCTCCTTCTCTAGCTAATCCGACGCGCGACGGCACTCCGCCTCCTCCTTTGCCTACTCCGGCGGGTCGGAGCAGTCCGCCTCCTCCGGCGCGTGAGGCCACTCCTCCTCCTCCTCCTCCTCCTCCAGCGGGTCAGGCCACTCAGCCTCCTCCTCCTCCTCCTCCTCCGGCACGTCAGGACACTATGCCTCCTCCGGCGCGTCAGCCATGAAGGAAGAGAGATGCCGTCGCCGCTTCGACGGCTAGCAGTACAATAGGCGGTAAAAAATTCAAATTTGGTCCAAGCCACAAGCCTGTTACAAACTAACCAGACGAGAGGACTGACAAAGAAAGCGCTGACATCAGTAAAGCTGAAGTGAAGGCCCATTTTGCATGGAAACACCCACCTCCGAAGGAAACGGTAGATCCGGTGAAAGCGAAGCACACTCTGGATGCCCTGAAGCGACCATCACCACCTCCGCTGTCATCAAACTATGACCGCTGTATTATAAAGACACGTAATGAAGTGCAGCGGTCGGGAAGTACTTCTAGTGTTGCCTGAGTCAAAGAACGAAAAAGGGGGAAAACAATTCCCCACCTCGGCGAACAGGAGAAGCAATCGTGCTCCCCGCTCAACGTGTCTAGCGACATTGCTAATCATCCGGTGATATTGCCCGGTACCAAACTTGGTAATTACTTGGGGGATGATGTACATTTTGAAATGGCTGAGGTAACCAAAGAAGAACACAAATACGTGCAAGAGAAGCCTCTCGTCAAACCTGATCATCCTTCTCTAACAACGATGATGAATAATTTGCATGAGTGGTACATGAAAACCTGCAGGGAGTCTGGGAGAGACACTATGTATGTGGCAGTGAAACCAGAGCATGAATTCATTGGACTTCTCGTGATGCCTATTGAATTTTTTGACTTATTTCAGTTATACAATCAATGGGCCCTCGACAAACAACTCATGACTGCCTACTGCTGTAAGTATTACTTCTATAGTTAAGTCTCTAGCTCAGCTCGTTCATTGCATGTGTGTGTGTGTCTATATATATATATATATATATATATATATATATATATATATAATTATCATCACTATATTATGCAGATTGAAGATCGTCGAATGCAAAAAAGCAGCAATCTTTGATGTTGGGTTCATTAGCCCAGATGTCGTAAATGAATGGTCGATATGAAAAGAAACCGCAACGACCGAGGAGAACTTGCTAAAGTCGTTCCTTACACATCAAAACAAAAGGGAAATACTCTTTCCTTATAACTTCAAGTGAGTGTTGCTGTCTTTTCTGTATACTCGCTTTCGCTTACTCGAGGTTAAGTAATGTAATTGATGTGTTATATATTCATGCGCGATTATCACTTTGTTCTGCTATCCATTAAGCTTGACGGGACATTAGTAACTTTCTTAGACTCGAGAGGTAAAGATCTCGAGAATTATGCGAATATGACTACAATGCTCAAGAAGTAAGTTAGTCAATACCGGGACCATATCGGCATGCAACTTTCGTTAATTTCCTGATATCAACTAATCATTTTCTTTGCCTGGCAGGGTTTGGAAGAAGTTCACCCGAAAGGTTTCCGGTCTAAACAAAGAGTTGTGATTTACGCACCCCAAAGTAAGTAGTACTAGGTAGTTCCACGCATCTCTAATTGATTCAAAATTTCATCAATATATCATTACCATGCTTGCTTATCAGTTTGATTGAACTCTATTCTTGTAAAGTGCTTGTACCAGAAAGAAGGGACTGTTTTATGTGGATACTACGTATGCGAGTTCATTCGCCACTTGACCTGTGAGCGGGGCTTCTCTAACAAACAATTTGAAGTACGAAAATAATATACACAATCTTATTTTATATATTACCATCAATTGTGTTGGTTTTTATTCATATATATGCATGTATTGACCCTCTTCTTTAAATTAGATCTGGCAGATGCGGAATGAACTTCTACCACATGATCGCATACGAGCAATTTTAGAGGAATTGGCGTGATTCATACCTAAAGACGGATAATACTATTTGGATTTGTGATTGGATCTTAAGAATTGTAAGAGATCTTATATTGTATATATGTAGCTAGTAGCGTCAAATAGATATACGAAAATTTGTTGTTCGACCAATCTCTTAGAGAAAGAGAGGTCGATCACTTCTCTCTATATATGTTCATGACGATCTTGTGTACTTAATAGTTCCTTCATTTGCTTACTAGATAGCGTGTCGAGTTCTCTCTATGGTAGCTAGCATCGACCAAGTACGGAGAAAGAGAGGACACTTCTCTCTATTAATTAGCTAGCTAACACAATATGAAACCCCTGAATTAACCCTCCAAAAAACCCTAAACCCCCCCTTTAAAAACCCCCAGCAAATGCCAGATGCTGACGCGTGGATGCCTTTTGGTCCCGGTTGGTGTTACCAACCGGGACTAAAGGTCCTCCCGCCTGGCTCCCCGCAGAGGCCACATGGAGCCCCTTCTGTCCCGGTTTGTAAGCAAACCGGGACGACAGGTTTAGGGCTTTAGTCCCGGTTCCAAAACCGGAACTAATGGGCCTCTGGAACCGGGACTAATGGGCTGTTTTCTACTAGTGGGCTATGAATATATATATACCAATGCCACAGGTCAAGCAAAGAGATGCTAGTGATTAAGATGGATTTTGAGAAAGCCTTTGACACAATTGAACATCGGGCCATCATTGACATACTCAGAGCAAAGGGATTTGGGGAAAACTGGATTTCATGGATCCAATTACTTTTTACATCTGTGGAACAATGTATGCCACTAGTACAAACAATTGCTAAAAGGTTGGCTGGTATCTCAACCTTCATGACCCAGGCAGGGAGATTACTACTGGTCAAATCTGTACTTGCATCTCTTTCAATTTTCTTCATGTGCTGCCTAGACATACCCATCACCATCAAAAAGCATATCAACAAGTACCTAAGGCACTATCTATGGAGAAGCCCTGACCTGCAAGACCACAGACCAGCTATGGTGGCATGGCACATTGTATGTAGACCTAAGAATCAAGGTGGTCTGGGAGTAATGGATATTTTCACACATAACAAGACCCTACTCATGAAAAATCTGCATAAATTCTTCAATAGACAAACATTCCATGGGTAAACTTAATATGGGAAACCTACTACAACAATGGACAAATTCGAGGAGTAAACAAGGTGGGATCATTCTGGTGGAGATAAAAAATCTGGCACTCATTGATTGTTTCAAAGCAATTTCCAGATGCAATGTTGGAGATGGAAGAAATGCCATGTTTTGGGATGACTTGTGGCATGAATTTGTTCTCAAACATAAGTTTCATCACCTATACAGTTTTGCCAAAAACACCAATCTCACTATCCAGCAAGTGATAAGCACTGAATACCTACAAGACCTCTTCCATCTCCCATTGACTATTCAAGCATATGAGGAATTCCTGGAAATGAAAAATGTTTGTATCACTTTGCAACAGTCTGAAATCTTGAATGCAGTGGACACATGGTCTTACATTTGGGGAAATGAATTCTACTCCTCCACTAAAGAATACAAGGTTCTCACAGGACACAAACAAACACCACCTCATTTGACTTGGATTTGGAAAAGCTATTGTCAGCCTAAGCACAAAGTGTTTTTCTGGATGCTCCTTAATGATAGAATAAACACAAGAAATCTTTTAAGAAGGAAGAATTTTGTGCTGGAACATTACAAGTGTGCATTGAGAGATTGTCAACAGGAAGAAACACTTCATCATCTTTTTTGGGGTTGCCCTGTTGCCATACAATGTTGGGACTTTATCTGTCCCTCAAGAACACGCAACTTGTCAGTCTTGGAAGCATATTAAGATCTCAAAGAAAAGCTGAACTATCCCTTCTTTATGGAGATTATCATACTGGGATCATGGGCTATCTGGATTTCCAGGAATAACAAGTTCTTTGAGAACATTACACCCTGTTTTCAAGGATGGAAATTCATCTTCTTGGAGGAACTAAAACTGCTAAGATTCAGAGTGAAGAGAAAACATCTACATCAGTACAATACATGGCTAGACTCTATTTTGTAATTAGAGATTTTAGCATCCCTAGCTCCTTTCTTTGTTTGTTTTTTCTGTTTCTTTTCTTTTTTTTCTTTTCTTTTCTTTCTTCTCTTTTTTATGTAGCTAGTTCTTTTATTTGCCCTTAGGCTTACCTCAAGCCTCCCAGACTTTGTCACTGTTTATTTAATTTATAAAAAAATTGCAGTGGGGTTTTACCCTACTGTTTATAGTAAAAAAATACCGTTGCATGCTCATGTTTTTTATTATTCGATTTTCAATCAAAACAGGCTAATTTGTGACAATTTAATTGCTTTGATTATGTGTTTTTAATTCTTTTTCGTGGCGCGATAGAAAAGGATGGTGCACCTGTGGGACCTACCTACTTTGTGGTTCTTTTCCTCTAGGTAAACACAATATCCTATCAAATTAGCAAAATCATCGTCATGTCAATAGGTTATTGTCATAATACATCATATATTATTTAAATGAGGCAAAATAATTGCCATTTTCATTGACTACAAAAGACGGTTTTGAAAAACCGAATGAACGGGCAAAACAAAAGAATTACACTCGCATCATTACATTTCTTAAAGACACCACTAGGCATCAGACCGCAGAAAATTTAGATGCTAGCAGACTAGTCTTCGGCTGTCGCATCAAAACGAGGATGTACGTCCAATGTGCGTTTAGAGCAGTTGTAACTTGGGTTCTGCCAAAGTTAGCCATAGAGTGACTAGATATGTTTTGACTACGTCGTATATGAGTAATACAAGATCTACGTTCATCTAGATTATCCTTGATCTCCTTCACTAAAAAAGCATACTTTGTCTTGTTAATGTCCTCCTGCTGTATCATCGTATGGTCTTTTAGGAAACAAATGAACTAAATTCTAGGTTATAAATCCCTTCCATAAATCTCAGAATACTGCCTGGTCGTTTCTATTCAAGCAACAACATATGGACTGGAAGCATTTTCTCATTAGAGAAAAAAGATCTACGTAGACTTACGCACATTTGTCACATACTCCCTCCTTTCTGGTTTATTGGGACCAACTCAAAAATATCACTAATTAAGGTAGATGATGGGTGGTGGAATAATTTTGGTGGTTTACAAAAGTACTCAATTAATACACTCATTTTACTCAAGTAATTGTGTTTACCAATGCATTAATTACAATGCATGCACATATATATCTGAGCGCGAGATTGAAAATACTCATTGATGCAGACATAGTTTATTTGGACGAATGGACACAAGTTATGTTTCGTATTGGAAACATTTTTCAGTGTCAATGAAACACTTCTTCACAATGGTGGAAACACATCCCACGTCAATAGAGCTTCATACAAAAATAATAAAGCTTCATTGTTTAGCATCCGCTGCCTTGGTATGGATGTGTCAAATAGTTGCTTCAGATAAGTAAAGCTTCGTTGTTAATCATTTGACGGCTTGGGTGCAAGTTAAAAAAAGAGGTGGTTAACACGACGGCATGAGCACGACGGCGTGAGCACGGCGGCAAGGACTAGAGATGCTCGTCAGCTAGGCAGCGGTTCGAGGGAGATGGAGCGTGGCAGAGCAGGGCCATGAAGACCTTGCACGTTCGACATCCTCCGATGTGGGTTTCGTCTCTCCGGCTGTTACCTGCTGAACGCCTTCTCTGTGCCGCCACGTGATGAATGTACGAGATAACCTCGTCCCGCGGAGGCATTTTGTGGAACGAGATCAGATCAGCGTGTGAGGAGTTGCCGGTGGGGACACCGACGTCGGCGAAGAGATCAGGAGCAGGAGAAGTTAACCGGTGATTGTTAGGTCTTAATGATCATGGATGGAGAGATGCGGCTAGTGGGAGGGAGATATATAGGGGAAGCACATGCCATTTGATGGGAGTGGTAGATCAACGGCCTTGCAGGCGTCTGAGAAAATCCTTCTATTAGTATACTGATGTAAAGTGTTTCCTACCTCGCTTCCTCATTGATAATGTCAACGGTGACTCCAACATGGATGGCGGTAATGCAGAAGTGCCCATGGTAGATTCTATTGATCCTAGTGTAGAAGCTCATGATAGGCCAGAGAAGCGTGGTTGCCTACCTATATGGAAATGGTTTTCTCGTGTGAGATACTCTGTAGTTCAACTCGACGTCTGCATCTGGAAGTTGCATGCATCCATTTTATTAATTATTCACAAGGACCTTACAAAGTGTACATTAATATTTGTGAATCCACCATCCTGACAACATATGTCACTACGCATATCAATTTGATGAAGGGATAGAACCAATGTCATTTATAGTGCTTGGGCGGTAGTAATCTACTCCCTCCGTCTCGGTGTATAAGTCATCTTACGAAAACCAAATAATCCCAAAACGCTAAGGCACGGTGCATTAACTTTCACCTCGTTTTTGGAATCAACCAATGAAAGAAGTGGGGTTAATGACTTGAGACTAACTAGCACGGCATGCATTGGTCAATTCATTGCATGCAATGGTATTAATTAGTAAATTAACATTAATTTCTCTCGTTTTCCTCTCCGTCTTGGTCACGGTGCATAACCTAAGATGACTTATACACCAAGACAGAGAGAGTAGTAGTCTCGCAAAAGGGCATGCATGTGGTTGCACACGTTCCAAGGTCTATGCCAACCTACCAAAATGTTAGTTTTCACTCACTCAACTCAGCTTGTACTTGCTCTAAATAACTATGTGCCTTGCTTTTGGAGAAAAGAGAGAAAAAGGTATGTTCCTTCTTTTATAGATCGGTGGGATTATTATGGAGAATAGTACTGAATAAATGACCACAATACTTCCACTGACCAAAATCTTATATATTACATCTGCAATATATTTCAGCTACTCGCAGTACCGAGGGTGAATCAAACATACCGAGGGTCAATAAACATATAGGGATGAGACCTATTTCACTTTATGTTTCGACTGGTTGATGACACTACCCCAGTGACAATGGTGTCTCAATCCATCTCAATCCATCTCACACAGCACGAAATAAGAAAAAAATGTAAGGAGCCCAAAAGAAATATAAAAAGCAGCTAAGCTGGAGCTTCACATATGTCACCTTGGTGGGCGTACATGTAAATCATTCTTTATAGAGCTAATGGTGTTGCTAACAAAACTACTTGTTTCCCTAATTCACAAAAATCACAAGTGTCAGAATTTCACGTACAGACTTTGCCGTAGGGGGTATACACGCCAATATTCATGCAACTGAATTCTCGACACTTCAAAGTCTTAATTTAACTGAAACTAGCATAGATTGGATCACAATGACACCATATCAATGATAGGCATGCGATGGGACTAGAAGGAAATCATCACAGATGAGCGCAACGTAGATGATGGTTTTGTGATGAAGACCGTTGTATATGCATAAGTCCCGATTTTCTGCCAGAAGCCATTTGGGATGACAGTCCTCATATGTTACGTGGTATATATATCCATGGAGCGAAGCAGGTGTGTATTACTGCACCATGTCGATCGCAGATGGGTCTGGTCTTGCTACACCACCCTCTCATGCAGATGAAATATCTAGTGCGGTGGTTATGTGCACTAACTATCATGGTACAGTGAGCGGCAACTCAAGTCGTTCTGATTCGGCAGTGATCGAGTTCTGAGACTAGTGTCAGCCATAATCTTGATTGGCGGCGGCGGTTCATGCCGGCAAGCGTCGTGGATCAGCCGGGTTGTCACGCGGAGCTGGCAACAAAAGCAGCGAGCAATGCGTTCGTGACGACCTGAGTGGTCAAGCAGTCGAGGCCGTGGACTGCGCGTGGAGTGGGGACGTGCATGAGCTGCAGCCGTTGCGCATGTGCATGCATGGCTAAGTTAGTTAGATCATGTAGCTAGTGGGTTAGTGGCCGGGTGATCCGTGTGCGTGCGTGTATTAGTGGCCGATGTGGCCGTGTGCAGCCGGGTATAAAAAGTGCGTCGTCATGGGTCGAGCCTAGGTGCCAGAGATGAGCGTGGTCTTCGTCGGGACCCTGGTGTACGCCCGATCGGTTGTGAGAGAGAGCTCCTCTGGGTAGGTTACGGTGTGTTGTCATGCCCGGGGTATGTGCCCAATAAAGTGAGGCCGTTCGTGCGACCGAGGCGTCGTTCTGCGGCGGAGGCATTTGTGCGCCGAAAAAGTCCTCTGCTTCATCTTCGACCTTCATTTGTGCGAGTAAGAGAAAAAAAGCTAGTATCAGGTTTGTCCCAACAACTAGAACATGCATGTTTCCATCTAGACTTCGTTGAAGGATTGATATCTGGTAAGTAGTACCGACGTTGTTACATTTATTATAGCAGTGACAGTTTTCTCGCTAGCTGCTTGTTTTGCACTCTCTATATTCGTTTTATCGTTAACTATGCTCAGTACTAGTGGTGAGTCGCAGCAACTCTATTAATATTGTTCTTTTAATGGACAACTATCTGCTCCAGCAAATAAATCTCTGGGATACTAATTTTCTTACAACACGCAACCGGTTCCTCCCCTAAAAAAAGTATAGGGTTCTCTGCCTTCCGCCGGTCCACCTCGTCTCTAGTGGCCTTAGGGTTCTCTGCCTTTCTCCAGTGTGCTGGATCTCAGCCCTTGTCGATGGGAGGGCACTGTTTTTCGATGTTTTTCCGAGTTGAGTTAGGGTTTGTGTCCTACTCAGTAAAACGAGACGGTGATGGCTCCCTGAACATGGAATAAGGTTCTTCCTACCTAGCCCCGTTCTGATGGTGTGCCTAGCATTGCTGGTGGGCATGTGCAGGTATTACTCATTGTGTTTTATTTGTGGGTTTGTTCGGATATGGTCGTAGTTCGTCTACACTCATGTATTTTTCAGGTTGGATCGATCTACACCACTCTTTATTGGCGACATTTGTTGTTCTACTCAACCTTATCACAACAACTTCCCGACTGTCAACTACAACCAGTTGTGCCCACTTCAGCGAGGGATGGAGATGACAATGGCGCACCTTCGATTTGCTTTAGTGCTTGTAGTCGTCGTTGGATGTAGTATAGGGATCTAAATGTAATTTTTATTATTTCTAGTGTTTGTTATACTACCATGATTGAAGATAAATATATTGAAAGTATTCTCGCAAAACAAAAAAGCAAACAACAGGGATGTTCCCAGAATGCAAACCGTCACAACACTTTCTCAAAATTTGTACCAAGCCGCGAGGTACGAGGCCAGTGCATTCCAGCCAGCTTGGAGATGGACTCGAGGGAAGGGGCTCTAACTCCTGACGGTTAGCTAGGATGAACGAAAAATCCACAAAACTTGTAGAGCACAACAGCTGAAGGTGTCGATCGGCTAGTACAAAGCATGCTACCGAACCCCATATTTTGGTAGATTACTTACGAGCAGTGACTAGTTGATGACAATTCCATAGGGTACCTCAACCGCACAGTTATTTGCTTGTTAAATTGCTTTCCCTCGCTCGGATGATTGCGGTGCTGATATCTTGTAGTTAAAACCCTTAATGAATGTGTTGCCCACATGTCAAAGTAATCCACCTTACGACTATCCATTGATCACTGAAGTATCTCATCAACTGTGTAGGCAGAAAGTACGTCGACACTTACGAATCAGTTTTGACAGAAAAGTCATGGCTTCCCAGCAGCGAAGGATACAGATATGTTGTGTGAGGTACCCTCT
This sequence comes from Hordeum marinum, assembly GCA_022496015.1. NCBI lineage: Eukaryota > Viridiplantae > Streptophyta > Magnoliopsida > Poales > Poaceae > Hordeum > Hordeum marinum. The sequence goes on from CM039678.1 coordinate 31,977,125, forward strand.
GGCTAATGTGTACATATCAATTTGTACCTAGCACAGTTTCCCCAATGTCCTCCAATCCCACAATATGCATGTATCAAGATACTCAAATTCTTGCTCGCACACGAGTTGATAGGGGTAGCGTTTATAGTGGCATTTGCAACATGAAAAATAGAATGACATATATAGTGGCTATCTGTGAATCATTGATAGCGGTACTCCAATCGCCAATAAATTTAATTTACTTTATTAGATGTCCGGTGGGTTTCGATATGACAACCACCTACTGTTTATCATATACTCAAAATAAAAAACAGTTCTATCGGGAAAAAGAGAATCATGCTAAAAAATTCCAAGAAACAGAGAATTAAATAATCCATTCAATAAGCCAATAGGTGTAGCAAATAAGTCAATAATTTCCAAAAAAAACTACACAGCAAAAGAAAATTTGAAGTCTGATCTGACCACAAACTTTATTGTAAACTATGAACACAATTAAAAAGCACATCCTGGGCAAACTTTACTCCATAGAGTGGCCAACAAAATGTGTAGAAACATCAAAAAAACACTGCAAACTTGAACATGCACCGTGCTACCCTTTTTTTTACAAGTGAGGTGAAGAGGTATGAGTTAATCAGACCACTAATTGATGAGATCAACAGCTCAGATCTATTACATTCTATTATATACTGTCACATGTAATATTCTTAGGGATATTGTACTGAGAATAAAAAATGAGAGAAACTAAAAAGGCAGTGACCAAGTGACCATGATACTTGGTGACACTTCCGTTGCATGCTAATGTATTCCTAATTGATTAAAGAGGCCACTTTGTCACAATTCAATTGCTTTGACTATGTGTTTCATATCGACTTTTTGGCACAAAAGAAAAAGACAGTTCATCCGCGGGACCTGACTGCTTTGTGGTCAGTTCTTATATCAAACGAGCAATATCGACGTCATGTCAATAGGTTATAGTTAGAAAGCATGATGATGGTGTCGATGTCGATGTAGAAGCTCCAGACTGGCTAGAGATGGGATGGCTGTTTGGCAACCTGGGAGATGGGACTGTCGTGCGAGGTACTCTCTCGTTCATCTCGACATATGTGTATATAACAAGACAATTTTCATAGTATCTTCCAATCCGGAAACATAAGCAATAAGAAGCTCACAGTCTTGTGTGCATACTTTTGACGCACGTTGGTAGACGCCCGTAAAAAGGTGCTACCTGTCATAGTATTTGTTGTGACCTTTGCAATATGGAAAAATGGGTTGGAACCAATGTCATTTATAGTGCTTGGACATTGGTAATCGGTTAGTACCATATCAGATAGAGTAGTAATTATCTGTGAATCAATTTTAACAATACTTTAACTGACAAAAATCGAATTTATTACATCTCAAATAATTTTCAGCTTAACTACAATAGCATATGTTTACAATGTTATGACGGGTTGGTCAAATGTACCAGGTATACAAGCACAGTTCTGAAATCATAACATTAGTTGTCAAGCCCGTCGTATGTGTGTTACTAACGATTTTGTGCAAGAAGCCGTTTGGGATGAGTCCCCCATCAGTCTTCTACACCACCCTCGTATGCATAGGTAAGTTGTATTGCGCTTACAAGCATGGTACAGTGAACCATGAAGGCAAGTTGTTCAGATTCGGTACAGTGAACGGTGACAGCAAAAGAATCCGAGCAACGAAGGATACGAATTTGTTGTACGACACGAATTTGCACCTAGCACAATTTTCCCCTTCTAATCCCACGACATATGCATGTATCAAGATACCAGATTCTTGTTCGCACATGAGTAGATAGGGGAAGTGTATCTAGTCGCATTTGCAACACGAAAAGCTAGGTGAGAAGCAATGCCATATATAGTGGCTACCGGTAGTTATCCAGTGCCACATCAGGGAGCTATGATCTGTGAATCATTGATTGCAGTACTCCTATTGCCCATGAATTTAATTTTTTTATTACATCTCCACTGGGTGTCCATATGACCACTACCTGCGGTTTATAATATACTCAAAATTCAAAACAGTTGAATCCAACAAAAGAGAATCATTCTTTTTTTAAAAACAAAGCATCAAATAATCAATTCAATAAGTGAATAACTGTAGCATATATGTTTTTAAAATAGTATTATACAACTAAGGATAAAACATATTACAGACCAAGTCCGTGGTCTAAAAAGCATAGAGTTGCACTGTAATACTTCACTACAATTTATTTCGTCTAGGAATGTCAACAAAAATTATGTCTACCAAATGGCAACATCCCCTTCTTGCGACCAGACCGCCAGCATCAAAGGTGAAGCACCCAAAGGAACAGACAGAGCATCTATATCAATCACCCCCCCCCCCCCCCCCCCCCCGCCGGCACAGACATGCACTAGGTTTCTTGACAACCATACCCGATCTAGTTGAAGCCTTCTCTAGTCCCTACCCTAGCAGGCAACAACATCTAGCTTAATTAGATGGTGCAAACTTATCTCACCATTGATTAATGTTGGAGTGTCGCCTTACAAATGATAATGCCCTATCTTTCAAAACAGGGGCAAAAGATTTGCATCAATTATGCAAAGGAGTGTTGCTTACTTAATTGGAAAAAACTGGGAGAAAACCGTTACAAACATGATAGAGAAAGGTGTTCAATTCACAACCCAGCAACACAGGCAAAGTAATCAGGACCACCATGCGCATAAAGCAGATAACCAACACTCGAGTACGCTACTTTTGCAAGCCCATGACATGTCTCCCAACATCGCAAACAACTGATTGGCTACAACGGACATAACAAAAACCATGATGAGAATAAGAGAATCGAAACCCTCCATCAAGATGCAGAAGTAGGCTTCCCTATGATGCCTCTTGCTTTTGCTCCTGCAAGTTTTCTCCTTCAGAAAACCACATTGAGGGCTAACGCCCAACTTGGTCTTGTCCTTGATTGATTTCTCACTCGGGAGGCAACCGATCATTTTGTCAGATCCAAGGCTAGTAGCCTCCAAGATGGCCATTAAATCGCGAAGCTGCTTGGCGATGAGAGCCACGGGAACAGGTTTCTTGAACTAGATGCAGCAGCATTGTTGCCAATAAAAAATTGTAGGCTTATTGTCAACGTTGAGCACCACTTGCTCTTTATGTCAATTCATGAAATCACCATGTAACCTTCCTAGCCACACATCTTGACACACGTGGCGGCAGCTACTACAATATAAACTGCGCCAACTAAATCGATTCAAGTACTCGTGTATGTCCATGTTGCTACCTGGCTAGAAGTACTAGTGAAAAGAGGGGGTAAGAGGGAGGATGTTAAAATTACTCTACTAATACTCTGTCTCGTGTCTGTCTGCATATCTTTCCGTGCATTGCTTAACACCCTATGTATGCATAATCTCGGCTTTCGTTTGACAGCCGCCGCTGAGCAACAAAGATCACTGCTATGATGTCATCTGTGGCCAGTGTATACAAAGCAAAGAACCCAAAAGTAGTATTCATGATACCCTTCCCGTATGTGTAGATGTCGCACGAGCCGACCTTAAACACCATGTGACTCTCCTGACTAGTTTTCTTGTTCCTTTTCTAATCACACTCAAGATTCCATCTACCATAATACAGAGAGATATACTTATCTGGTGTCATGCTAACTATTAGTTTACCCAGTCTACAGTTTGTACTGCATGCTTCTTTTCTTCCTGGGATTCTCAAATAGAGTAGGACATGTAAAGGTCAATCCAAAATTCACAGTTGGTTGGTGAGTAATCTGGTTAGAGCACACAAGCAGCTAGCAGGTACTAGCACTGCCTATGGGAACACTCCCCTCATTGATTGTTGCACCAAGCCTATTAGTTTCTATCAGCAGACATTTCTTTGGCTTTCTTCCAAGAAGGAGTAACCCAAGCCTATACATCAAATAATGCACACAACCATTTTATATTTAACAAAGTATCCAGAAAGTATGCAGTTCAAAATTTTTTTGCAAGAAAAGCCAAATGAAAGAAAATCATAAATTGTCATGATAGGTGAAAATAGGGTAAGATGACTAGACACCTATATTATTCTGGTACTGTCATCCAAACTTGTTGAAGTTATCCATGCTATCATCTCCCAACGCTTGCACTCATACGCCAAAGGATCCCTGAATTCAGAATGCCTGGGTACCCACCACGTAGGGATCCATGTACGTAGACACCCCGAAGATGACCCGCAAAAGTTTTGTGATACTATGTCGAAAATATCATCATTACGACATTCAAAATTGTCCAAAGTAATGCACACACGTTTAATCATGTTCCAGATAATTTGAAAGCTATTGGGAAGAGAATCTTTTAAGGACACACGTATTGTACAACACAATAACCTGGCTAGTGGGCATTTGAGAAAAAGTTGTTAGATTGATTCGTCCTGATCACGAAAACAGGACCATTTACTATCCTCCCATCGATGCCTTGCCAAGTTGTCCTTAGTCAAGATCACTTCCTTGTGCGCAAACCACATGAAAACCTTTATTTTTAAATGCACTTAAAAAATTTAAATGTGAAGACTCTATGGGATTGGACCAGTGTTAATAAAATTCACATATATACATTTGACTTTGAACACTCGTGACACCGAAATTTACTCCATTGATCAACGCACAAAATGTAGCCATTTATCCCATCGCCCCCCATGAGAGATTTGTTGAACTGAAAATTATGGAAACCAACCCTAGTATTGTACTAACAAAAGCATTTTTACGTTGTACAATATTATAAAGGGTTTTATATTGCATGTCCAAAGACGTCTCCCCTCGCCATGTTTCTTCCTATAATCTAGTATTTTCCCCATTCCCTAATATGAATATACTCAAATTGAAGAAGGCGGCCTTTATCTTAATCGGGTCCTTCCAAAAAAGAGAATCATTGGATTGTATCGTGACTTGAGCAGGGGTTTTGGACTCTATATGCTTGTCAGATAATACATGTATCCACACACCCTCTCCCACTACAGATAACCTAACTAACCATTTACTGAGCAAGTACCTGTTTTTCACTTCAAGGTATTCAGTACCTGAACAACCTTGGTAGAATAGGAACACTTGTATAACACTTCAAGTACTAAATATATAATACGTAAATAGTTTATCCCCACTGATGTATTTCTCTTGACATGCAGGCTATCCACATCAGCAACATTTTCACAAGCATTTAGTTAGAGTCTTAGATCATGGTTAATAATACAGCCAACTGCCGGCTATAAGATGTTGTCATATCATCTATAGTCAACACATACATCCACTCATATAACAAGGTTACAATAATAGAAAAGGGGCCTTTAGTCCTGGTTCTAGATAGCCTTTAGTCCCGGTTCTGCAACTGGGACTAAGCAATCGGCATTAAAGGCCCTCCCCTTTAGTCCCGCTTGCATTACGAACCGGGATTAAAGGCCCTACATGTGGCTGCTTTCTGGACCGGGGGCTGGAGGACCTTTAGTATACCGAGACAAAATGATTTCTTTTAAATATATATTTTCGATTTTTGTTTTCTGATTTTCAAATCTTTGAATTATTTGACAATTTAATCTCTAATCACCCCTCCTCACAGCTCCAGCGTGGATCACTAATTTCAAATTGTCTAACTTCCCAACTGGTCACCCATCATTTCATTGCTCCAACCTCAGCACGCTTAACTTTTGATTTCTATCTCGCCTAGTTTCTAAGTCTGTACTTGTTGTTTTCTTAACAATAGTAAGCTATCAGTCATATTAATGTCACATGGTTTAATTTTTGGATTCCAAACAATTATTAAAATAAACAACAATGATTAACAAACAATAATGATTAATTGAAAAATATACAAACTTCAAAAAAGGAAAAAAAATCAAAAAAGCTACAAATTCTCAAAAAAATGCAAAATGATAAAAATGTTCAAAATAAAATAAGTAATAATAATATTTAATTTCAAAGAAAATAAAATAAGTAATAAACTGGATGCACTTCGTGTAAGAATTGGACAGTCCCTTTCGAAGTATCAGGGTTTCGGACGAAAACTCATCTATTACAAAGGCATTTCATTTTTTTAACCTTATTTCAACTCCAGACTTTTTGTGCATTCAACGTGCACCATTCAAAGCCACATCATCAATTTTCAACCCTTTCCCACTTCATTCGCTATTTTTCATGCATTTATTGATTTGTTTTGAGATAAATGACGCTAAAATTGTAAAACACTACAAATGAACTTTGAAAAGGTTGAAACATGGCATGGTATCATCATTTCACCCACATAGCATGCGCTAGAGGGTTGTGGGAAAAACTGGATGCATTTCGTGTACGAACTAGACAATCCCTTTCGAAGTATCACGGTTTTGGACGAAAACTCATCTATTACAATGATATTTCATTTTTTAACCTTATTTCAATTCCAGACTTTTTATGCATTCAACATGCACCATTCAAAGCCACATCATCAATTTTCAACCCTTTCCCACTTCATTCGCTATTTTTAATGCATTTATTGATTTATTTTGAGCTAAATGGCCATGGAATTGAAAATCACTACAAATGAACTCTGAAAAGGTTGATACTTGGCATGGTATCATTATTTCATCCACATAGCATGTGCTAAAAAGTTGAGAGGGTTACGGGAAAAACTGGATGCACTTCATATACAAACTGACAAATCCCTTTCGAAGTATCAGGGTTTTGGACGAAAACTCATCTATTACAAAGGCATTTCATTTTTTAACCTTATTTCAACACTAGACTTTTTTGTGCGTTCAACATGCATCATTAAAAGCCACATCATCAATTTTCAACCATTTCCCACTTCATTAGATATTTTCCATGCATTTATTGATTTTTTTTGAGCTATAAAACTAAAAGAGCTAAACATAATCTGTTTTTGATTAAAATACCTATTTAAAATAACCTAAAAATTACCGCATTGAATATAAGGATAAAACACACTAATATTAAATAGCAAGAAAACAAATCACTCAAAAATCTATTTTCAAAGTAAATTTATTCACAAACTAGTGATTCACACAAATTTTAAAGAATTCAAATTTAAACTATTCAAATTTGAGAATTACTCGCACTAACAGAAAGTTTATAAATTTTTTGACCTAAAGCAAAATGATTCACTCAAAAAACTCTAAATATTTCGCTATAATTACAAAAAAAGAAAATAAATAAAGCAAAAAAATGGAAAAATGGGGTGATACCCTAAAGATAGACCTTTAGTTCCGCTTGGTGTTGGAGACACCAACCGGAACTAAATGTCTCATTCGAACCGGGACTGGTGCCTGTTGAGGCCCGTTCGGTGTCCTAGCCGCTCAAACCGGTACTAATGCTTATATTAGTTCCGGTTCGTTACGCGACCGGGACTATTGCTCCGATCCGGTTAGGACGAAAGCCTTGTTTTGTATTAGTGTTAGCTATAAGGTTGGCTATAAGATTAGTACTTTTTTCATCTTCTTCCTATCTCTTTCTTCATACTTATTGCATCTGTCTAGGGGCACGCATATAGCTTCGTTCTTGCATGAGAATCCACTTCCCCTTACTTTTTCATGTTTCTCTTCTTCACGTAGGCAAGATTGCCATGTAAGCGGCCTTATAGCCTATTATTATACTTGCTCTTACATGCGGACCAGCACACTAGAAAACAGTCACATTAGCTTCAGTTACTGCATGATGCGTTTCTACATCAGCCTACATGCATGATGCATTGAACCGGCAGCATGAAACAGAGTGCTACTTTTCTTCTGCACGCCAATGTTTTTTTCATCGCGGCATCTCTTCTCCTTCCTGTCTTGTCCAGAGAAACATCTCTTCCACTTCGTATTCTCCAATCCCCATTAAATCACGCAAGTGGAAAGGTTACATCGGTATCCTTGCCTCCTCCCCTGCCCTCCCCATCTTCACGTCCAACCCCTTGCATACCTCCCGTTTCAACGGTGCCACTTGATTTTTCATCTTCTCCTCGACTACAAGGCGATGGGACGCGGGCCGAGTAGCCGTTCGATTGCCGCCTGCGCAGATCATCGAGGAGCACAAGCCAATCAGCGTGCGTTTCACTTCTTCGGGTCCTCACCTCACCGGCGGCGTCGGACATGCCGGCCGCGGCCTTGATCTGGAACGGGGGTGCAGGTTCTAGTGGGAGGTGCTCGGGAAGGAGAAGCCCGTAGGGACTGTGGTCTTCCACGAGCGCCGGGTGTTCCTCTGCTGCAAGTGCCCTGAGGAGTGGCGACTCCGAACGCTTCTCCCCACCCTCCTCGCTGCCGCCATCAACGCCCACTCTGTCATTTCATCCTCCCACGCATCCACGCAATAAACTGACGAGGCAGTCGAGCGGCCGGCCGTCGGTTCATCACCCACCAACGAGCCGGTGTTGTGTGTTTTATACCGCTGCCTCTCCACTTACCTTCACGTGTTCTGCCAGCTGCTCGGCACGCCAGCTTCTACAAGATCGCGTGTCAATCTCCTGGCCCTTGCTTTAGCTCCGGTAAGCAAGCTGCATCATGGTGTGGTTGGAATTTGGAACGCTTTCAGATATTTGTTGCTCACGTATGGAGGCGCCGGCAACTCCCCAACGCCGAATAAAGCACCTACCATAATAGCCCCGTCAGCCCAAAGGCATCACTCATCTGTCAAACTACAGATCCTCAAAATTTTTTTTGTCATACTACAAGCTACTATTTTTTTTGTTTGAACGATTAGGACTTGCAAAATACTTGCTTGCATTTTTACGTGGAACTCCTTGGTGTTGTGACAATGGCTTATGCTTGCTTTTCTCATACATGGCAGCTAAAAGTTTTTTCTTATTTCTCATTTATTTTCTCTTAGTCCGAGTGTCGTCTTATCTATACTTTGGAGAGGTGAATTGAAGCCTAGCTACTGTCTAATTAGTGTTCTGATATAATTTGACAATCTTGCTACAGACACTAGCAGTAGATTCCTTGAAGTCATATGTTGTTGGGCCACACACATTCGGTGTCATTTTAGAACTGATCAACCTGAATGAGATATTTACACTGAAAACATAAATATGCACGTTATTTTAATTTTAATTTGTGCTTTTAATTGGGTAGTAGTAGTTCTTTTGTGAGGAGGGTAATATCGTAGTGTTAGCTCCATCCTAGAATAATTAACGAAATAACTCGGTTCGTGTCATGGATTTGTCATGGCAAATGTCCGGGTGAACGGATTTAGGTTCGGGGCGGTCGCAACTATGTGGCAGCTTGAGAGGGGTTGATCGGAATCGAGAGACGCGAGTTTACCCAGTTTCGGCCCCTCTGATGGAGGTAAAAGCCTACGTCCTGCTTGTCTGGTATTGATGATGAGGAAGATCTCTCTGTTACAAGTGTGCTGTCTTGCTACCTCTAATCTCGAGAGCTGTAATCCGTCTATCTCTAATAACTTGTATATGTCTTAATTTGTGAACCCCCTCTCTAGGGGTACTCTACCCCTCCTTATATAAGTGGAAAGGGTAGGTTTACAAACAGAGTCCTACTGCGAGTAGGAATAGGCCTAGTCTTTCATGAATCCTAATCCGGGTCTTGTTTCCTTTGTGAGGGAGTCTTTCCTTTCTTTCCTTGGGACTTCTCTTGTGAGCCTCCCCTCCAGGCCGGTCCACGAACTGCCTTGCACCGGCTCGCACGCTGGGCCATAGGCCTGGTCGTCCTGTGACCCGATAGTACAAGAGCCGCATGAGCCGTAATATGATGAACCGGGTCATGCCTCCGGCCGGGTCACCAATGAATCGTCAAGTTTGGCCAAGGTTCTAGTGAGTCGCCAAGTCCCAGGCGGGTCATACTTTCGGCCGGGTCATACCGCTGGGTATATCCCCGACATTAGCCTCCAGGTTAGCTTGAATTTATTCATGCTAAGCTCCTGAAATAAGAATAAAAATGGTAAGTGACCGGCTCACTCCATTGGTTGGCTTACTGAAGTAGCTACTTGAAAATCCGGGTTTCTTCTTCATATGAATGAGTCGTCTTCTCAATCGTCTTGCTTGTCAGTGTAGTTTGAAGTAAAAAATATTGGGAATAAAACATCCATATGCCATTGAGTCAGCCTCCAAAACATTGGCTTCATGAAATTATTGGAGATAAGAAAACCATATAAAGTTGAACCGGCTTCCATTGCTTCGGCTTGATAAAAAAAATGAGAATAGAACTTCGTCCACTGTTACCCCATGTCAACCTGTGAAGCCGGGTTACTCATATAGAATCTACCGGGTCATGATCTTTGACAATGCCGGGCCATGATTATTGGTGATGTCGGGTCAAACAACTGGACTCCAACTAACTTGATAAAATTTATTAGGAGTAAAGAAATCCGTATGATGCTGAGCTGGTCTTTCAATGCTTTGGCTATATAAAAACCTGTTGAGCCAGTCTCACTCACAGTTGACATCTTGAAAACTCTTCTTCAGTTTTTGATAAATCCATACTACCAGTAGCCCCCAAGCACCAAGTTTATCCATGATGACTTGGTGTGTTACAATAATATCTTTGATTGTGTAGCCCCCAAGTACCAGGTTGTCTTGCCTGCAGCAGCCTGGGACTTGTAACTGTCTTATACCTTATAAAGCTTTAGTGGGTGTAGCCCCCAAGGGCCGGCTCATCAGTATGTGATGGGTCGGGTCTTCAATATGAACCTCATAACCTGTTAAACAACTGAATACTGTAGCCCCCAAGTGCCAGGTCAGTAAGAAGTACTGTGGGACTTTGAAAAATATAGAAAAGCTGGCTTATCTCCTTGAGACAACAGGATATGTTGACCATTTAATGATTTGAAGAGCTACTTGCATTAGCCCCCAAGTGTCACGGTGCATGCTTGCAGTGACATGGGATTTGCATACTTGATATAAACTGGACTTGAAGAATGCAGCGCCCAAGGGCCAGGCCGCACGTCTACGGTGACTTGGAACTTTAGCAATTTTGATCTGAATAGTGTAGCCCCCAAGTGTCGGGTCGCACGCGTGCGGCGACTTGGGGCTGTGTTAGAATAACCCATCATAATGCACCTCAGAAGTTCTCTTGAACTGATATTGATCTGATTTGATAGAATCCTTGATCGTGGCTGCAATATTACACGGAATGAATATCCTGGAATAGTTCCTTTGGCTTTGACATGAAATCCCTGCTCATGGTTACGGTGCAACCCAGCAAATATATATTTGATAAATCCATGAGCGTTGTAGATTACTACAGAGCATAATTGAAGAAATTCGAGACCGGTAAATTAGATGACACGGGATTATATCTGATAGGGCGGCTCTTCAAGAATAATCAAATTTCCAATGTGGCTTGAAAAAACCCCAATCACTTAATACTGGTTATGATAAACCATGATGACGATCCAGCCATTTTGGCTATCAAAGATCTATTTGTTCCTGCAGAAGTTCTTTAATCATACGTAACGATGGATCATCTTTAAGAGACAAGACCTGCAAAAATAAACAAGACAAAATATATTCTACATTGTTATAAGGGCGGCCTGAAAAAGCATAACCCGGAGATGTTAAAATCTGATGTAGCCTTGCTACTTCTTTCATGATCTTGCTCTGACCCGACATGATAAGCCGGCATGACATGTGAATATGATGCAATGTATGATGCTATGTATGATGCAATGTATGATGTTCTTGATTTTCCTTTCCTTTTTTGTTTTTTGAAGACTCATTGCTGGCACTTCTGGGGGGGACTATTATTTTGAACTGCCTAACAGTGCAGGGCCTCTAACGAGAGTGACTGTTAATCTTGAATGGCTCAGGGTCTCTAGGCGAGATTAACTGATAAGGGCGCAACAAACCAGAATTTGCAGCGGGGTGAGTGCCCCAGGCTCATAAGCTACATCTCATGTGACATAAATCCGTCATTTGAACCTTAAGGGTGTCCCTTGCTTAAGAATACGACGGGCCACTTGCCAAAGAGTACGTAGCAGATGAGAGAGTTTCCCTCGTTGCTGTATGAGGCGCTCACAGGGGGTGAGTTCATAGCTAGCTACACACCTGGCCGAGCGGCAGCTGCATACAGGCAGGTATAACTCGGCTTTACAACGGCTGAAAAGCCGACCAAGAGGGGGAGCGACCTTCACCCACTCTTAAACTTACTTTGGGTTTGCAACCCACCTTACGGTGGCTGAAGAGGTGATCAAGGGGGTTGAAGCTTAACCCGGAAGGTTGAAGGCCCCCAAGTGACCATATGATGATCCGATAAATCCGGAAACCCATGTTTGAACGGTCACAACATGGTGGCTCGTCCTCTTGGATGACTTTAAATCTTTCGCCAATAAGGTAGTGCGCCCATGTTTGAACAGTCGCAACAACGTGGCGGCTCGTCCTCTTGGGCGAATTTAAATCATTCGCCAATAAGCTAGTGCACCCATGTTTGAACGGTCGCAACGTGGTGGCTCGTCCTCTTGGGAAACTTTTAATTCTTCTGCCAATTGTAGTAGTTCCCAGGTTAACTTTCTTGCAACGACCTGGGGTTCTCCTTGAAAATGACCAAATGTGTCGAGCCATGTATGTGGCCCCCGAGTCTCAAGTTGACTCGAAAAGGCGGCTTGAGAATCTCCACTGAAGGTTGAGAGTGACTCTCGCGGGTTATAGACGTTCTTGTATGAATTGCTTTAATAATCCGGTTGATGGTTCATCCCGAGTGGTTGTTGAAGTTAAACAAACTGCAGTGGCCGTGACTTGCGTGCCTGTCCATTTGTGCGGCTCATACAGTCAAGCACCGCACTGATACGTTGATGTAGATCAGACCGCGGGCGGCGTCTTGCGCTCGTCAGTTGGGCGGCTCGTACAGGTGAGCCCGGCACCATTATGCCAATGTAGATTGGACCGCAGCGCGGCGACTCATAAGCGTCCATTGGGCGGCTCGTACTGGCGTATGCGGACGGCGAGTCGGGCATGGCGTTGACTGATGATATTGACACGAACTCTGTACTCGTAACATAACGCCACCTTCGCAATGAATAATTCTCCTACAAAAAATACAGCAGACAGAGTGATTGTTGGCAAAGAAATTAATATATATTGATAATCTACGTAGGACAGATAGCACCTGATTTTTTTGTTGGATGACTGCAGACGTTTTCTCTGATGACCGCCTTCCTCGGTGCCCCATTTAACTTCTTCACAACTTGAGTTTTTTTCAACCGGCTCCCAACTTTTTCCTTTACCTTATCCTCCACCAAAAGCCATAGGATCAGAGGGGAGCAGCAACAAAGCCGGCGAAGGTGGAGGCGCTCGGTGAGACGAGCAAGGCGCGCGAGCGGGAGCCAGCGGTTGGGGGTCGCGATGGGGGAGGACACGCCATAGCGTCCACAGCAGCAACCGGCTCAGCAAGCGGGCGAGGCGAGAGCAGCGGCCACATCGTCCAACGGCTCTACGAGCGGCCAAGGCAGGAGTGGCGGAGTGATCCGGCACAGCAGCGGCCCAAAGCGCGGCGCTTAGGCGGCCCAAGGCACTAGTGAGGCGAGGTGAGCCGGCGAACAGTCGGAGGAGGGAGCTTGGTCAGGGCGACTCCGTGGTAGTGGAGGAGAGCAGAGGTGCTGCGGAGGCGTCAGTGCAGCGGGCGGCAGCCATGGCGGCTGAGCCTGGTCCGGGCGCGGCAAGGAGGCTCAACCGTGCATGTTGGTGGCAAGAGGCGATGTGAGGCGATGGTGGTGAGGAGGAGCCGGCGGGGCGCGACAATGGTGGGTGAGGAAACGGGCGAGCTGGTCGTGGCGCGGTGAACGAGTCAAGGCACAGCGGCGGCAGAAGCACGGCGTGGAAAGGGGCAGCGGGCAGGAACCGGCGATCGGCGGATCCAACGTGGCCTCGGTGCGTGACCGCAAAGGTAGTACGGAGGAGCTTCAGTGGTGAGCATAGCAGCAACAATAAGCGTAGCACTAGTAGAAGCACGGCCACGGCGGCTTGGAGCCATGGTGCAGAGGCTCAGGGTGAGGTGGAGTGGACCCAGCCATCACGTAGCGGGGGAAGAGAGACCATGACTGCATGTCGGCTCGGAGAAAGCGCTGGTGAAGGCCAGCCGCGTCCAAGATGGGGCCTGCTTGGAGAGGCGCCGACGGAAGCGAGTGCAGCGAAGGTGAGGCAACGGCTACGGCTGGCCGGCCGCGCTAGAGACGACGAGGCGCGCAGGCAGGGTCAGAGCCGGAGCCGGGGTGGCTCGTATTTGCGAAGGGCCGAGGAAGATGGCGCTGGGCAGCTCGAACTCGTGAAGGTCTGGCGAAGGCGAGCGCCGGCGGGCAATGTTTGGACCAGGTCGCTTTGGTACGGTTGGTCAGCATTGTAGGCAGATTCGGGTCTTGAACCTTGAGTTTGGATGTGTCTTTGCTTTTCAATGAGTAAGTAGTACATGAAGCAGTACAGTGACTTGTGAACCGCACTGGTTTGAATTGATTCTTATCCGGATTTGATTTGACACGCCTATTTTGATGGGAAACGTTTGGATACGGAGCGTCGGCAGAAGCTTTCGGCCGGTCACCCGCTACCACGCTCCTGCTTCTGCCCTGTTCCCATCACTGCAGCGGCGAGCGGCACCGGTGAGCGAGCAGCGAAGGCGCGCGCCCCGGCGAGGCCGTCGTCTACCCCCCGCACCAGCAGCGAGCAACCTCGGCGAGCGGCGATGGAGATCTGCAACGGTGAGCAGCCCCGGCAAGCGGCGATGGCGAGCGGCACCGGCGAGCGAGCGGCGAAGGCCCGTGCCCCCAGCGAGGCCGCTGTCTACCCCGCACCAACAGCGAGCAACCCCGGCGAGCGGCAACGGCGAGTTCAACGGTGAGCAGCCCCGGCAAGCGGCAATGGCGAGCGGCCGTGATGGAACCAACATTGATTTTTGCTACATGCTTCAACTGGCATAGCGATTTGCTACAACCGGTGTCGCATTTTGCTACATCGCACATGGCTTTGCGTTTTTTGCTACAACCGGCAACCAAAAAAGCTACAACGGGAATCGTGATTTGCTACAACCGGCATCGCGTTCTACTACCACTAGTGTCGCATTTTTGCGATTTTTTGCTACAACCGACAACCAAAAAAGCTACAACGTTAACATGCATCACGATTTGTTACAACCGGCAATCAACTTTGCTACGACCGTGCAATGGGGCAAGTGGCTAGGTCGTGCTGCGTCGGTGGGCGGCCGCAGTGAGCCGGCGGGCGGAGGCGATGGTCCGGTGAGCGGAGGCTTTGAGCTGGGGAATGACGGGGCGGGGGGCAACACCGGTGGGAGCGCGTGATGCGGATGCGGCCAATGACGCGGAAGAGACTCGCGTAGTTCTGTTTCTGATTGGGAACGAAACAGTTTCGAGGAAGAAGATAGGATGACGTCAGGTAGCGGGATCCGACGGCTAAGGGATGTCTAATCTTGCGGTTACGG
This sequence comes from Hordeum marinum, assembly GCA_022496015.1. Classification (NCBI taxonomy): domain Eukaryota; kingdom Viridiplantae; phylum Streptophyta; class Magnoliopsida; order Poales; family Poaceae; genus Hordeum; species Hordeum marinum. The sequence goes on from CM039678.1 coordinate 31,992,479, forward strand.
TGCGACCGGCCCAAACTTTGGGCCAGTGCACCGACGCAGATCACTCCCCTATTTTGATTGACAAAACACAGCTTGATCTTCTGTCCGTCTCAGTATGCTGTTCCGACTGCTCGTCAATGACGTAGATCCTTTCCCACCGGGTTTTTTTCTGACGCAAAATTCTTTTTTTGGTTGATTGCGAACTTCTTGATCCCTGCGAGAGCTCCCTCCAAGAACACAAATCCACCGTGCGATGGCCCCACGGTGGGCGCCAACTGTCGTGGATTTGTCATGGCAGATGTTCGGGTGAACGAACTTAGGTTCGGGACGGTCGCAACTATGTAACAACTTGAGAGGGGTTGGTCGGAATAAGGCAACCTACGGCTACACTAGAACAGATAGCTACATCTAACCACATTATTCTTATTCCTTTTTCTGCACTACTACTTTCTTATACATATCTTCAAACTATTTTCCAACTTAACTCTCAACCAGTTCATGTGTCCTTGTACAAAAGACATACTGTATAATCTATTATTTCTCCCTCTATCCATACATGCTACCCATTATCAATTTTCTATACATTGTTTTCAGAATAACCGTGTGATGTAATGTAGTCATTCGATCAATAATATTTATTTATTTAAGCTACAAACTTAACAATTTCGTTTGAGTACTATTTTTCTTAGCCTCAATGACCTTACATATCAAGATACATAGCATAGTAATTTTATGGTGTTTTAGGCAATACCACTTTCAAGTGATATTAAATGAATATGATACATATATGTATCTCAACTATTATGTCGTTGCTTTATTTTTTTCATATGGTGTTGGATGTTAATTTTCTTCATAAATAATATTACAAAATCTCAAGATGTCATTTAGAAATCCTGCAACAACGCGTGGGGAATCGTTTACTTTATTACAATGAGCCGACCCACATAATAACAAGGTTGCCCTTCGAAAAGCTTAGTTTCTTCTCTTAATCTTTGATTCATTGTTCCTTGTAGGTCAATTTATGATAATGAATTGGGATTCCCGTGTACTTCATGGTAGCGATCCTTACTCACAACCGAACCACTATTTATAGTTTTCCTGTTCTTCTTCAGCACGCTCAAAGAAAAATAGTTCACTCATGTTGAAATTTATTTTCAAACCAGATGATTCTTGAAAGAGACATAAAGCCATTTTCATGTTTATAGCTTTTTTCATATCATGTTCCATGCATATAAATATATCATCCGCGCACTGTAGTATGGACACCCACCGTCCAGGAGATTTGGAATCAGCCTAGCTAAATTTCCGTCCTCTTTCATTTGACCAATGAGGACAACCAACATATCAACAACGACATGAAATACCATAGGCGACATGGGATACCCTGTCACGGTCCTTTTTGTGTATGGAAATATTGAACTATGCATCATTAACCTTAAACCATACGCTTCCTCTAGACCGTGTCAAAACCCCTTATACAATGGGTGTTGCAAGAATGGTAGCTTAACTTTCTCGTAAGCCTTCTCAAAATTCTCTTTGAGGAATACTCCATCCAGTTCTTTTGTGTGAATTTCAAGTAAGGTTTCATGTATACGCCCACACGCTCTAAACTGTGTCGCCTAAACATGAAAGCCGTCTGAGTCCAATGTACATACCATGGTATGCACAATATTTGTGAGGCGATTAGTATTAACTTTGGTCAAAATCTTATAATTCAAATTAAGCACAGATATCGGTATGAATTGTTCAGTGCGAACCGTCACTTCCTTCTTTGGAAACAATGTAATTGTCCCAAGGTGAAATTTAAACAATTAAAGTTGGCCAATAAACAGATCAAGGAACATAGGCATGATGTCTCCTTTAATGATATCACAACACCTCTTATAAAACTCATCTAGAAAGACATCTGAGGCACATGCACTATTATTCCTCATTTGTGCTATTGCCTAGAACACATCCTACTGTGATAAAGGGGTCGACAACACTTCATTCTCGCCGGCCCTAGTTGAGATATATCACCAACCATATTATCATGGAGTGAAATAAAATTACCCACCGGTGCCCCGAAGAGCTTTTTTATAAAAAATATGAGATATACAATTTTAGGTTCCCATGCCCTACAATTGTATCCACTCATCCTGTTTTAGTTGGATACTTTTCTTTCGTCTTTGATTTCTATTCACAGTCATATATCTGATAAAACTATGTACTATTATCCCCTCAAACCGCATATCAAACTTTAGCTCTGAGTGCCCATTCTACCTCTTCTTCTCTATGAGGCTTTATTGGCTTCTCCTTGGCCTCTTGTTTGGCTATACTGTGAGTTATATCAAGCATACAGACCTTGGCTATTAAATTTATATCGTTAATAACATTAAGTAGCCATTTCTTTTTCCTATTTATAAATGACACTCTTATTTTTTGGCCAACCCTACAAGATTTGTTGCGAGTTTCTATTTTATATTGCCATCTTTCAATGTTGACTCTTATCTATTCTCTTTATCCCACTAATTAGCTCTCAAATTTAGGAATCCATCCTTTCCGAAAAATGAGAGTTCAAATGGGAAAATATTCTTGTTATCGATATGGTGGTAGCATCCGAATCGAGAAGGAGGGGGGGTGATCAGAAAGTCCCATTTATAACACTCACACCGTTATTAAAGGAAACTTTGGTTCCCATTAACCATTGGTTAGAACTCAATCCAATTTCTCAAAAGTTCAATTTTCCAAATTGTTCGCCCTAGTGGCATGCCTATGGAATTTTGGTATATGATATACTTGGCCTTTGCAACGAGAAATATATGCTTCATGGTCTGGATATCCCGATGAGATAATATTTTCATATATAGAAAGAGCAACAACATTGTTATGCATGGTCCCAACACTATAAAAGGGCAAATTAATTAATGGCAATAAGTAACTAATGGTCGCAACATATATTAGTACCTGCTAGAGATGCAGTGAATTTATGTGCATACTTGACCAAAATATCATTTAAGATCCTTGTGTCATGTGCTGAACCGGGCCAACCAGCCACAACAAGAGTAAACCTCACGTCGAAATCACAAGCCGTCATAATATTATGTGATGGAAATCCATGCAACCTGTGTGGTTAACAACCTTATCAGCTGGTACTATAAATGGAATGTGGCAGCCATCAATTGCACCAATGCACCTATGAAATGAAGCCAAAACATATCATCTGGAATTCCTTCATGCATGGTTGTGAAAGAATAATCCCAAGGTGTTATATTATCTCGTCCTAACTTCCACAAACAATTCAAGACTAAATACCTTAAGATGAACATTTCACCAATCACCATCGGCTGCAATAGCTTTCTTCATATCATCCGAAACTAGCCCATTTGCCGCATTTTTGAACACCATGAATTGTATATATGTCTCTTCAACATGCCCCATATTTTTAAACTGAGTATGAGCTTATCTTCAAGATGTTTGTACCCTCTACGGTTCAAACATTCCTTTGGCCTATTACCTTTCTCCGCCTCTTCTTTGCATATCTCGTGAAAAAACGATAATGTGATGTGCATCCCAATTTTCATTTTCCTTTTCCATATAATTCACAACAAAGGTTCCAAGAATATATGAGCTAAATTGACAAATATTTATTAACGCATATATTTCTGACATAACTAGGAAGCAAAGCATGTTGAGCACACACATGAGTTATGTACTCATATGAACTACATATAAGTTTTACATGCCAGGAATAATGCACATACATGACAACTAATCTAGCACTATGCATTTGCACATCATCGTTAATGCATAACAGAAACTACTCATGGTATAGGGGCTTGTACATAAAAAAAGTTGATTTTTTTACCTCAAACATAGTTGTCGGGACAAAGCTTAAGCGAGGTAGGTGGTGCAGCTTAGACTAGAACCAACATCAAGTTTCCGGAGTGGCTTGGCTCGTTGGGCGGAGGATGAAGTGGGATGGAGCCGTCCGACGGTGGTAGCTAGCAGGTGCTACTCTCCCCTGATTTGTAGGGCAGGGGCAGCACAAGTGGTCTTGGCAGCAGAGTGGAGAGGTTCTTCGGGCGGGTCGGGGAGGGAGGATGCATTATGTCATGGTTCCTGGGATTGGGCCTAGCCTCTCGGACAATCCTTCCAGTGGCAAAGGTGGGTAATTTTACCAAAGCATCAAGGTAGGTTCAAAGAGGCATGCAGCGAAAGCCAGGATATTACCTCGTGGGCTATTGTGGATGGTACATGTATTTCTTGGCTTCGCTTTGCTAGAATCGGGGCTGGTTGATTGGCTCATTGGTTAACATTTGGCTGTCATGCAGCGGAATCCAGCTAAAAAAGCCAAACCAAACAGGGACTATATCCCTGAAACTTGTTGAAACTCGGAAGGTTTAGATGCAAAAACCACAAATTACCTGGTAGAAACTTGAAATTTTTTGAGGGATTTTCCTTTTTAATTTGCCATCATGTGGTTGAACTACCACACAAATCGCGAGGAACAATAGCAGGTGACATGACTTGGTAAGTGAGTGCCCCACACTCGCGTGTCCAATCCGCTTATTCTTTGAACCGAATCGAGATTAAATGTTCGCCAACTTAGTTGGTTGCAAACCAAAATAAGGACTAACGAACTTAAAACAATATTTGATAGGTACAATGGTTACAATCCAAAAAAACACTTGCCAAAATTTTGGGCATGCCCTTGATTTGGTCATGGTTACAATCCAACCAAGAACGACTTTGATGATCCCATTCATCCTCTTAAACAACATCATGTTGTGTAGGAATGACGACCCCAGGTCTATTAGGTCGTCCACAATATGGACACACAGATGCACCATGACGTCAAAGAATGCAGGCGGGAAGTACATCTCAAGCTCATTTAGTATGACAACGATCTCTTTCTGAAGGCTTCGGAGCTTCTTCACACTAGTTGACTTTCGAGAGATGACGTCGAAAAAGTTGCAGAGACCAATAAGCGTGTCACGGACGTGCTTGTCCATTGTCTTTCTAAGGGCAACCGGTAGTATCTGCGTCATCATCACATGACAGTCATGGGACTTCATCCCGCTGGACCTTTTCTTCTTTGTGTCTAGATAACTGATTATCTTGCCACAGCAACTGGAACTAACTTTGATTCCGGTGAGGCACTTGAAGAATTGATCAATCTCAGCCGGACTTAAGGTGAAGCAAGAAGGGGGGCAATTATCCTCTTCCTTTACTTTTCTGCCCTTCTTCTCCCACGCCTCTGTCTCCATCTCTGTCTCCTCTGACTTTTTATGGGGTGGCATGTGCAGATCGGCCCTGATCTCCAAATCTTGCAAGTCTTTTCTTGAATTCGGCCCATCCTTGATCTTATCCGACATGTTCATCAGTGTCGCAAGCAAGCTCTCAAGGACATGCTTACATATATGTATTTGATCAAGACAATGAGGCATGTAGAGTTTGTGCTAGTATTCCAAGTCCCAGAAAATAGACCTCATCTTCCAAACCTTCAGCAGCGGCTCTGGCGCCTTTTCCATCGTCTTTCCCAGCGTGGGGCACTGTTCCCAGTTTTTCAACAGCTTATCGATTTCAGTGCGCTTTGCTTACGTGGAGGTCCTCGATGCTCAGCCTCACCATTGAATAGATCTCCATGGTTTCTCCACGGGTCGTCCTTCTCAAGCCATCTTCGATGCCCCATGTACACGATTTTTCCAGACCCGCCATCTTTCCTTGACGTTAGCTGCCGAGACGTCGTATCATCCATGCACCGCGTGCATCCGCAATATCCATGGCACAACTCTCCTGCGACATACCCGTAATAGTCGTGCACCGTCGTAGTCGTCGTGATCAACGCGGCTCTCATACCTGCATGCTTACCGAGATAGTTGTGCACCGTCGTGATCAACATGGCTCTCATATAGAAATACTCGCCTTTGATGGCGTCCCATGTCTTGGCCGGTGTTTTTCATAATGTGTCTAACTCCTCTTGAAGTAGCCTCAGATACAGATTAATATTTTTTCCCACTTGTTTTGGCCCTTCAATCAGCTTGCTCATGTGTATGTACTTCGACTTCATGTACAACCAGGGGGGAGGTTGTATACACGTACAAACACGGGCCATGTGCTATGGTTGGTGTTCTGGTTGCTAAACAGATTCATGCCATCGGTACACGCGCCGAGCACGATGTTCCTTGCATCACATGCGAAATACCAATATTCCCCATTGAACACTCTCCACTGGTTTCCATCCACGACGTGTCTCAGCTTCGTATCATCTCCATCGTCGGGCTTCTTCCTCTCCGCGTGCCAACGCATGAGCTTGTAGGTTCACCCTCGACTCATAACTGAGCTTGTAGGTTCTTGTTTCCTAGTGACAAGTCCACTCCCGACTCGCAACTTGGCCCCTAGTTTGTTTGATCGTAGTTGCAAGACCACCCTTGGCTCGCAACTGAGCTTGTGTTTTCTCGGTAATCCCAGTTGCAAGTCCACCCTTGAGTCGCAACTAGGATCCTAGTTTGTTTCATCCAAGTTGCATGTCGACCCTTTCATCGCAAATGGGCTCATAGTTCCTAGTTACAAGTCCACTCCCGACTAGCAACTTGGCACCTAGTTTGTTTTATCCCGGTTGCAAGACCACCCTTGGCTCGTAACTGAGCTTGTGTTTTCTCGTTCATCCCAGTTGCAAGTCCACCCTTGATTCGCAACTAGGATCGTAGTTTGTTTCATCCAAGTTACATGCCGACCCTTTCATCACAAAGGGGCGCATAGTTCCTAGTTGTCCTAGTGGTAAGTTCATCCTCGAATCGCAATTGGGCTTGTAGTTCTCCCAGCTGCAAGCCCACTCCTGATTCGCAACTAGGTATGTGCTTTGTTTTTATCCTAGTTGACACTCCAACTCGAATCATAGTTTTGTTCTTGTCCCAATTACTCAAAATTGGGCTTGTGTTTTGTTTTTCATCGCAGTTCCAAGTCCGCCCCTGACTGGCAATTAAGCTCGTAGTTTGTTGTTGTCTTAGTTGTAAGTCCATCCTCGACTCGTAAATGGTATCGTACTTTTGTGTAGTTGTCTACCTTGCAAGTCCGCCCTCGACTCGCAATATTACCCATATTTCTTTCATCCCAGTTGCAATTCCACCCTTGATTCACAACTTGGCTCATAGTTTTTTTTCGTAGTGGCACGTCCATCCTCGACTCATAATTAGTCATATAGTTTGTTGTTGTCCCAGTTGTAAGACCATCCTCGCCTCACAACTGAGTACATAGTTCTCTTTCATCCCAGATTCCAAGTTGCAACTACACACTCGACTTGCAACTTGGGTCATACTTCACCCAGTTGCATGCCCACCGTCGACTCGTAACTAGGCATGTGCTTTTTTTCACCCACAACTCGTAGACTGTAGTTTTTTTCATCCAAGTTTCAAGTCGACCCTTGAATTGCAATTGGGATCGTTATTTTGTAATTGTCTTAATTACATGTCCATCCTCGACTCGCAAATGAGGTCATAGTTTTATTGTTGTCCTTGTTGCAAGTCCACCCTTGTCATGCAACCGACACGTAGTTTGTTATTGTCCCAGTTTCAAGTCCACTCTCGTCTCGCAATCTGGCATGTCTTTCCTTTTTTATCTCAGTTGCAAGTCCATCCTCAACTCGCAAATCGTATCATAGTTTGATATACTTTCTAAGTTACAAGTCAGCCCTCGATTCGTATCTATTCCCGTAGTTTGTTTTATCCCAATTGCAAGCCCATCCTTGACTCGCAATTGGGGCCTGTGTTTTTTTGTCTTTCATCCTAGTTGCATGTTCATCCTTGACTCGCAACTGAAAATCGTAATTTGTCGTATCTCAGTTGCAAGTGGACCCTTGACTCGCAACAGGACTCCTAATTTATAGTTGTTCGAGTTGTCACACCATCATCAACTCGCCACTCGTCTCGTAGTTCTCCCAATTGCAAGTCCACCTTCCACACACAACTATATTTGTGCTTTATTTTTCAGCACGCAACTTGCCCCGAGCGCTATCTAGTCCCATGTTGTGCCCCAACACGTAACCCCACATGACCTAGTTGCATATGTCCAACCCAAACATGCAACTCATGTTGGACATAGTGGCATGTCCATATTCAGCACACAACTCGTTCCCAACCTAGTACACCTATATAGTTGTATTTTTTTTTCCAAATACATGTCAAGTTATCAAACACACATTATATATTTTTATGTGTATTGGGTAATATTTTTCTAACACACATTGATCATTTTGCCAAAATACACAATGAATATTATTTTTAAATACACGCCTGAGAATTTTTTACAATACAGCATAAACATTTATCAAATTCCGGAAGATTATTTTTCTAATTGGTACGAGACTTTTTAAAACAAATACGCAAACTTTTGTTTTTACAATGCATAAACAATTTTTCAAGAAAATATCAGGCTTTTTTCGAAATGCAGCATGTTTTTCTAGAAAGTTCTCATAAATATTTCTTTGAGTCTTACTATTTTTTTCATTTTACAATACATCTTTCTAAACATCAAAAACATTCTTTTCAAATGCATGTACGTATCTGAAATGGTGCAAACATTTTTATTGAAATGTATGATAAATAAAAATAAATTTAATTTATTCATGTTTTGGAAAAACATTTGGAATTTTAAAAAGTGTCCCCACTTTAAAACTGTTCGGCGACTTTAGAAAAATGTTTGCTTTTTTCAAAATTTGTCCGTGAAGAATTTGTTCTGAATACCAAACTGTGTTCTTATTTTTCAGAAAATGTTTGGAATTAAATTTTTTATCATATTTTAAAAAGACATTCAAAATTTAGAATTGGTTGTGTTTGCAAAAATATTCATTTCAAAATTGTTCATAATTTGCAAAGAAAGGTTTGAAAGAAAAACTAGAATGTCTTCTGATCTCGGCGTTGTACTATATTCATTTGCCGCTTCATAGTGAACAGTATTAGCAATTGGGTTCAGTGGTAGGAGTTGTTATTCCCTAGTATGCAGTCCTGTCTTCCACTCGTAGGCAATGCATTGTAGCACTTTTTTTTTCTTTTTTTTTGTCCCAAAATAAAAGAACCAGTAAACAAAATGACGCCGGCCAGAATAAAAAATAAAGGACACTCATTTCCGATGATGTCACAAATTAAATGTGAAATAGTCAGACCCTTTCTTAATTAATTATTTTCTTGAAAAAGAATTGAATGAGATGCGTGCAAGTAAGTAAGGTAGCTACCTTTGCGCTAGCCGGCTACACGCACAGGACCATCTCGTTCTATCTCGTTGGAACACGCGCGAATACGGTGCGGGAACACGCCGATATTTGATGGCTAGAGGGCTGTGTCGGTACTGTTGCTTTCCTTTTCTTTGATCTCGATCTGAACAATGATAATACTATTTTTAGTTTTTAAGAACTTACATCTAATTAAAATTAGATCATCCGATTTTGATAAAATCATTAACTCCTTAAAGCTCTATTATTCAACTTTGTTATGCTATTAAGCCTTCCCAAAATTGAGGTCTTCCATGAACCTCAAATAGACATGACCGATTGTTTTTCTCTTTGATGTATTTGAGTATTTGTTTCACACCAGCCCAATGTTTCATTGTGAGTGCTTTCATGAAGCGACTCACTATGTCAACATAATAGGTTAAGACTGGTCGTGTACTCACAAGATGCCTTAGACATTCGACCATACTTTTGTACTCTCTTTCATCAACCGTGGGTGTTTGTCCCCGCTTGATAAGTTTAAGTCTTGGCTCCATTGAAACATAACTTGAATTGCAGTCCTTCATGCTACAACTTTCAAGATTCTTCTTTGTATATGCCTCCTGGTATGGTGTGATCTCCTCATGCTTTTGTCATACCTTGATCCTGAGGTAGTAGGTCAATAGCCCAAGATCATTCATCTTGAAAATCTCCTGCATTTGTAACTTGACTCTAGAAATCTCCTCGTAGTCTGCTCCGATTATAAATACATCAGCAACATAGGTGCCCACTAAGAGACGATCCTTACCTTTGCATCGCTTATAGAAAGCATGTACAGTACCTTGTGTAGTTTCAATACCTTGTGTTTCCCTCGTTCTTTGTTGTACCCTAGTGGTTGCTTGACATAAACTTCTTCTTGTAACTCATCATTCAAAAACACGGATTTTACATCCATGTGAAGTAGCCTCTATGATTTTTAAGCCTCGAGAAATATAAATAGTTTCACTGATTCCAGCCTTGCAATTAGAGCGAACAGTTATTCGAAATCCAAACCTGGCTTTTGCATGTATATCCCTTAACTACGCATCTTGCTTCACGCTTCATCAAATTTTCTTAGACATCTTTCTTGACTTTGTACACCCATTTGAGCCAGTATCCCTTAGTTATCAGTCTTGCTTTATGCTTCACTAAGTTTTCTTCGGCATCTTTCTTGGTTTACTATGCAGCCCTGTCTCATCTAGTTGATCCCTTTCCCATAACCAATTCTGTCTACCGATGGAGGTGCCGTGGGTAGCGCATGGGTTTTCACTCAAAATCCGGTGTGACATCGCCTGGGTTGGATTTACTCTATGGCGTGATAACCCTCGTTTGTAGTAAGTAACAAACAAACATGGCGGTTTGGCAGCTTGGGAAAGCCATGTCACCTATTCCAATCCTTAGACAAGCGGCTGAGCCTCGACTCGGGCGTCTAGTTGGAACTACTTGATTTAGTTGGAACTACTTGATGTGAGACACTTTATTTAGTTGGAACTACTTGATGTGAGACACTTGTCGATCCTTGTAGCGATGAGTAATCAGGTGGTGTTCTACACTTGAATCCTGGCTACAAATTATGTCCTGTTCAGCAGCCCGGTCATACACAAGAAGGTAGCAGCCCGGTCATACACAAGGAGACAGGGAGATGGCTCGTGCTCCTCTGCTAGCAGCACTTGTGGCGGTGGTGGCGATGGCAGTGGCCAGCTCGCTTTGTCATGGGGCTTCTGCGGGCGAGCCACCGGTGGCGCCCGGCCTGTCTTTCGACTTCTACCGGCGGACCTGCCCGCGGGCGGAGTCCATCGTGCGCGACTTCGTCCAGGACGCCGTGCGCAAGGACATCGGCCTCGCGGCGGGCATCCTCCGCCTCCACTTCCACGACTGCTTCGTGCAGGGCTGCGACGCCTCCGTGCTGCTCGACGGCTCGGCCACGGGGCCGGGGGAGCAGCAGGCGCCGCCCAATCTCACGCTCCGCCCCTCCGCCTTCAAGGCAGTCAACGACATCCGGGACCGGCTGGAGCGCGAGTGCCGCGGCGCCGTCGTCTCCTGCTCTGACATCCTCGCGCTCGCCGCCCGTGACTCCGTGGTCGTCTCCGGCGGGCCCGACTACCGCGTGCCCCTCGGCCGCCGCGATAGCCGCCGTTTCGCTTCGCGGCAGGACGTGCTGTCCGACCTGCCGGCGCCCTCCTCGAACGTGCCGTCCCTCCTCACCCTGCTCCGCCCACTCGGCCTAGACGCCACCGACCTCGTCACGATCTCCGGCGGCCACACCATCGGGCTGGCGCATTGCAGCTCCTTCGAGGACCGCCTCTTCCCGCGCCCCGACCCCGCCATGAGCCCCACCTTCGTCGCGAGGCTGAAGGGGACGTGCCCGGCCAAGGGCACAGACCGCCGCACCGTGTTGGACGTGCGCACGCCCAACGTGTTCGACAACCAGTACTATGTCGACCTGGTGAACCGGGAGGGGCTCTTCGTCTCCGACCAGGACCTCTTCACCAACGCCATCACCCGACCCATCGTTGAGCGCTTTGCGCGGAACCAGCGGGACTTCTTCGACCAGTTCGGCGTCTCCATGGGCAAGATGGGCCAGATGAGGGTGCGCAACGGCGACCAGGGCGAGGTCCGCCGGAACTGCTCCGCCCGCAACCCTGGCCCCGCCGCCAACGCGCTCCGGTGGCCGTCCCTTGTGCAGAGCATCGTGGACGCAGCCGCAGAAAACCTTGGCTAGCTTCTACCATCTTGACAAGCCGACTTGTAGCTGTTAATCATGTCCAAATAATAAAAGTGACCAAACTCACTATCAGGCATGCGTGCTCCAGGGTACCACATTTTCCTTCAAAGAAAGGGGAGACCCTCGATAATATTCCTATGGGTCCGTCTAAGCCTCGTCTAGATGTGACATAACAATGTCACATCTTCAAACAAACCCCTTTTTTTTCATCTTTGACCTTGTTTTTCTTTTCTTTCATGTCTATCCTCTGGCCCACTACAAACAACGATGATCTAATTCTAATTAGATGTGGGCTCTTGAAAACTAAAAATAATATTATCACTGTTCAGATCGAGATCAAAGAAAAGGAAAGCAATAGCACCGACACAGCCCTGTAGGCATAAAATATCACCGTATCCGCGTACCGTATTCACGCTTGTTCCGACGAGGTAGAATGAGATGGTGCGGTGCTTGTAGCCGCTTAGCGTATTCAATTCTTATTCAAGAAAACGCTTAATTAAGAAAAGCATGTGATAATATATATCCATATAAAAAGTACATGCATATGCATTTCTTAATTTTCTTGAATGAGATGGGTTTTTTTTTGAATTTAACTTGGTGCTTGGACTGCACGTTGATGATAAACTTTGGTTAAAAGACATCTTTTGGAAACTTGATAGTGCTTATAAGTTATATTTATGTCCTATTCTCATTCACTGTTGACCCAGTGGATGTTATCATGCATGTTCTTTCATTCTACTTTTGTCGTTACTTTTTTTCCAATCTATATAGATGGCGCCAATAGGGTAGCGGAAAAAATGGCGCATTGGCTTACTTTTTATTTGGGATCAATAGAGGTCGTTCGGTGGTCTCAGAACCTCGCTGTAACTTTTGTTATGTTTGAGATACTTTCTATACTTTCGATGAACATTTAAAATACCAATGACTTTTTGAAAAAAAATATTATATTTAAAAAGATGAGATTTTTCATACCGTGGGTTTTGCTAGGTCTTTCAACTGTGGTCACTTTGGACAACTAAGGGCCCGCCAGCTTCCAGAAATAGTCGTGTGAAGCTAGCCAAACGCACCAGCTTCGAGAAACCCGGTTCATGGAGACAAGGATCGAGCTTGTGCATTTTTCGTGGAGACAAGGAGCAGTGGCAGCGCAGCTTCGTGAAAATGAGAAGTTGGAGTTCCTAGAAATTGCATGGAATGCCATCCCGAAGGGCCATTGCCTCCAAATGTTTTCTCTCGCTCACAGTATCACACAGCTCGAAACTACATGGGATTGCCGCCCCCAAAGTGCCACATATACAAAAAGTTCCCTTAGTTCCTCGAAATAACATGGGATTGCCATCCTGAAGTGCCACACATAGCTGCTCACGCCAGCCGAACGCACCGCAGCTCGACCAAGAAGCTGGAGGCCATTCGACAAGCCGGAAGCCAGCTATTTCGGGAAGATGGCGTACTTCCGAACGGGGACTAACTAACGATAGTCATGTATCTAATCTCCTTCGTTCTACTTTTCGTGTAAGGTGAACTTGAACAAGGCACGTCAGTTAGGGGATGGCACGTCCACTAAATTTTAAGCCGGGGGAATTCATATGTTATATATTAGCAACTATTGTGAGAAATAACATATACCGAAATTATATAGCTAAATAAAAATTGAATAGTCATCCGTATTCTCTTATTTAAGAGCTTGATTTCATACATTTTAATGTATATCCATTGGATATAACATTCATCGTTAAGAACTCGAGATGTAAATGACCATGTCAACATTGCTTCAGCATTCCCGCACACTTTGTCTGACCACATGTCTTACCATTAATTCCTTGGTCTGTCGTTGTGTCCCGTGCTTACGGCACGTCTCGTCACTATCATCGCGTCGAGCCTCTGCTATCCTGGTCAAGTCTCCCGGGTTGCTAGCCCACACTGTCGCAATCCACATTGTAGAGAACCACCGATCATCGCCTACTGATGCCGAGTATCATGCCTCCATCAAACTACTAGGCCCCAGTCCGATCCACGTGTCTCTCGTTATCCTGCTGAAATAGGCCCGATTCTCCGATGTCTTACTACGTAGCCCCTCCATCAACACAGAATGAAGTCTTCCGCTGGATTTCAGCTCCACCTTCAACATGACTCCATGTAGCTGCGCCATGCTACCTCTGCGCCCCATCGACTTGAAGCTCTCATATGTGTGCTGCCTTGAATCAACCCCGTGCCATAGTCCGTCGAAGTCGCACAAGCCCTCAGATTTGCACCGCGTGTTTCCACGCCCCAGAAGTTTGCCACCATCAGCATCACGCTCCTATGTCGTTATTGCTGAAATCAGCAACGTCTTCTGCTTTGACCGACATCCTCATCGATCCATCAGATTGTCCAGTCCGACACAACCGACCTTGTCTAACTGCAACCATGCTCCACCATTCGTCTTGCCCACCCGCACATCTTCATGCATTGCTTAATGCCCTGTGTATGCATGATCCTGACACAACGCGCTCCAGACTCTTTCGAGTCTTATGCGCACTCGCCACCATTGTCACGTGTGCTCCATCTTGATCAACTTGGCATTCCGCTAGAATCAAACAATCCGACGCACCAATAGATGAACATCCTTCTTGATGCAACACTGGAAAATACGTAGCGTTCAGACCAAAATAAACATTGATCCAGTCGCCAATTTGACATTGATCGCCCATGGATATGTGACTCCGCGTCCTTTGTTTTCCGTAGCTTGCACCGCTGCCATCATGTACATACATGTACATGTACAAAGTAAAGAGAGCCAACCCGAGAATTCCTCTAGCAGACTTCCCCGCGCACAAGATCAAAAGTTCCATTGATCCCAACTCACGAGCAGCCCTAAACCTTCTCCATCCTACTCTTTTTCTTGCTCTCGATGGATTGCTACACGCACGGTACCTGACACACCATTTCCTTTAACAAATCTCCATTTGCATGGTCACCACGCCATAGCTCCTCAGCCATTCAGGCGCATCTTCGTAGCCACTAGCACCAAGTCAGGTAGCCAGCTCCTTCACCAGCCCTACGTGGTTGCTTCGCGTCTGGACTGCACGCTGCCCACCGCGGCAGCTCCGTCCGGCCGCAACACTTAGACTACTCACAATAGGAGTAACATAGGTAGTAACATAGATATCACCTAAGCAAAAAGTATGATGTGACATCTAATTAATGAGAAGAAAGAGAAATTGAGTAAATTAACATATTATTATCCCTATGAGTAATATAACCCATACCAAGGCAAAATGAGTCTATAAGCTAATAAATGAAAGGCTCAATGTTACTACTCATATGGTACTATTCATTGTGAAGATAGCAACTTAGACTAATAACATATGCATATTACTACTCTATGTTACTTCCCATTATGAGTAGTTTTAGCCCTTGCCCGCCTACGCTTCAGCAACACGCGGCACTAGGGCCAAGACTTCAACTTATCAAGAGGAGACAAACACCCACGGTTAATGAAAGAGAGTACACAAGTATGGTTGAAAGTCTAAGGCATCTTGTGAGTACATAACCAGCCTTGGCCTATTCTGTTGACATAGTGAGTTGCTTCATGAAAGCATTCACAATGAAACATTGACCTGGTGTGTAACAAATAGTCAAATACATCGAAGAGAAAAACAATCGGTCATGTCTATTTGAGGTTCATGGAAGACCTCAATTTTGGGAAGGTTTAATAGCATAACAAAATTGAATAATAGAGTTTAAGGAATTACTGATTTTATCAAAGTCGGATGATCTAATTTTAATTGGATGTAGGTTATTAAAAACTAAAAATAGTATTATCATTGTTCAGATCGAGATCAAAGAAAAGGAAAGCAACAGTACCGACACAGCCATGTAGCCATCAAATATCGGCGTGTCCGCGCACCGTATTCGCGCATGTTCCGACGAGATAGAACGAGACTAGAAGGTGACGCGCGCTTTGCTGCGCCGAGAATCATCACAGTAATTCAACAATGGCATGTTTCACTATCTGAGGTATAATGTCTCCTATATTCTTCCTAGAGGTTTCAATATGTGCCCATAATTAACATGCTAACAATTATAGCATAGCCTATAATTTCATTATTAGTTAGAAAGCAAACATAAGTTTACAACCCGAAAATCATTTCACATGAAAGAGAAGATGTTAACCTTTTGAGGTTTTTTAAAGGACCGAGTTACTTGAACCCACAAAACTCAAGGAGCACACAAGTTATTATTTATCATCAGGCAAAACAATATAGTATAATCAAAACTTATGTCACATGGTATAATTCATAAGTCGGTAGTTTCTAAATAAAATATGGGTCCCTTGTATTTTATCCAAAAAAACACCAAAAGTTTCTAGGGAACAATATCTCACTATTTCCCAGCAACCCATTTTTTTCCTGAATAATATTTCACTATGGTTCAGTAGTCCGTTTTTTGTCTTCATGAATCCACAATTTTGGCAGGCCAATTCTTGCTTCCTGTAAATAAGATTTGATACCAAAAATAACTTTTACAGGTCACATGCTACTAAAATGACGAGAATAACTCCAAGAGTTCATTCTGATAAGAATTCTCAAACTCTCATGTAGCTGTAATACTTATGCAATAGAACTTCTATCTTTAAGGTTTCCACCATGGAAGAAATACTGGTGCAATAATTAGAAGCCAGTCGCATTAACAAGATAATAAGGATACGCAGGCCCAATTTTGTCAATACAACCTACCGATAACAAGTGTTCTCCAAAAGAAAAACAAACCATCCATATCTATATACTCATGGTACTTAAAAAATCACCAGTACAGACTTATCTTCCATGATATACTAATCATGAATAAGCAAATGTAACAATTTCAGTTATGTTGGATGTATAAGTATTAACCCCTTTGACCTTCGAAAGTATACTGAAACAATAACCAAAAAAATATGCTTTAAAACAGATATAGGACCTAAAAATGTTCAATGGCAATCAATATAAATATTACGCCCGCATCTTAAAGTAGATATGAAATTAGCATGTTTTCCGCATATAATCAAACCTTCGTGGAAAGCTCCGGTCAATTGACACATTACATGTTGAAATGACAACTGATGAAAAAAATCACAAGATATATGCCATTAGAAGGAACCATTCGTCCATTTTACCTTCTAAAACTCATGGAGAAGAAAATAAGAGTACTAAGATAGACACCACATCCTAATACTTCATGCATGATCTGTAAGCTTTAGCATGTACCATCAGATTCCCCGCACCAAAATCTGTAAGCCTTCAAAATCCTTCAAATCAAATGCAAGATAATACATTCGGTATAAATGACCCTTTATATTCATCAGATTACCTGCACCCATGGCCTGCAATACACCATGCTTATTGTGAAGCAATTGGACGCCGAAATCTCCAGTTACACTAATCACAAAAAAATGGCATTGTCTAGTTGAGAAATCCGTCATGTACCATTACCATCCTTTTGTTTCAAGTTGATCATATACCCTTTTATTGGAAAGCATTAGAACTGCAAGTTAAACAGATCATGCTATCTAAATCTCGCTCGCTATGGAGTAGTCATGAGCCATCATAACATCGCTCAAGCAATTGTGCATGGATGCATTGCTTTGAGAATCAAAGGAAACATTGGCATATGTTATGAAATGCAGCTATTCAGACTGTTCCAAAAAGATAAAACACAAACGTACTGAACCCGAACTCTTTATTCAGTTAAAACAGAAACCAAAACTAAAATTTGAACTTAATCAGGCAGTCTTAAGCAAGCAGCCCACACTACTCAAGTTGCTCGCAGACAACAAATATATTGAGTTCTACCTTGTCGAGTTTGAAGAGACACACACGCACGTCATTGCCCTTGGTGGCCTCGACCATGGTGTAGGCACACCTCCACTTTAGGAGCTCATTCACCACGCTTTCTTGGTGCGCATGGGTGGTCTCCAGAGACCGCGTAATTGACCTTGTCACCGTTCTCGCCCCCGGCAAAGGTTCAAGCGGTGGAGGGATCATGAGCGTGGGGAGGGACGGAGATGGCGGTGGTTCGGATAGAGGGGGAGCACGGGCTGCTCAGGATCATATGGTAGTGGTGGTGGCTGAGATGAAGGCGCTTCCCCACCACCCCTAGCCACGCCGTTCGGAGGCGGCGGCGATGGGCTTGTGGTGGCACGGATGTCTGAAGAGAGGCCAGGAATGGGTCGATTTGTGACTATGCACGCAGAAGGGCAGTGGCGGTGCCAGAGCTACAATCTTGTGAATTCAATCTTAAGTTGTGTAGTCAAATATGGGAATTTCTATAGAATTTCTAGAAGTGTATTTCTTTCAAAAATAATTGTAGAAGTGTATGCTGATTGCCAAAAAGCTGGGTAGTCAATTGACTACCCAGCTTGTACGTGGCTTTGCCACTGCAGAAGGGGATCTGGACACCTGGACTCAGAAGGAGCATATGGACACATGTGGAACCGACTAATAACCCATGCGTCAACCTTACAGGTGGGGCTACAAAGCTCTGTCAAAAGCCTCGATCAACCAGGTGCGAGTAATTCCTTTGAGCTTAGTAACTGGATAGATAGATGGTCCTGTGCGTGTAGACGCCTAGCGCAAAGGTAGCTAGCTTACTTACTTACACGCATCTCATTCCATTTTTATTCAAGAAAACAATTAATTAAGAAAGGGTCTGACTATTTCACATTTAATTTGTGACATCAGCGGAAACCAGTGTCGTTAATTTTTTATTCTGGCCGGCGTCATTCTGTTTACTGGTTCTTTTATTTTGGGACAAAAAGAAAAAAGAAAAAAAAAAGTACTACAATGCATTGCCTACGAGTGGAAGACAGGACTGCATACTTGGGAATAACAACTCATACCACTGAACCCAATTGCTAATACTGTTCACTATGAAGCGGCAAATGAATATAGTACAACGCCGAGATCAGAAGACATTTTAGATATTCTTTCAAACCTTTCTTCACAAATTATGAACAATTTTGAAATGAATATTTTTGCAAACACAAACAATTCTAAATTTCTAATGTCGTTTTCAAATATGAATAAATTTTTATTTCCAAACATTTTCTGAGAAATAAGAACACGGTTTTCAGAAAAATTTCTTCATGGATAAATTTTGAAAAAGCAAACATTTTTACAAAATCCCCAAACAGTTTTAAAGTGGGGACACTTTTGAAAATTCCAAATGTTTTTTCAAAACATGAATTAATTAAATTTATTTTATTTTATCATACATTTCAATAAAAATGTTTGCACCATTTCAGAAACCTACATGCATTTGAAAAGAATGTTTTCGATGTTTAGAAAGAAGGATTGTACAATGAAAGAAATAGTAAGACTCAAAGAAATATTCATGAGAACTTTTTAGAAAAACATGATGCATTTCGAAAAAAGCCTGATATTTTCTTGAAAAAAAAATTATGCGTTGTAGAGACAAAAGTTTGCGTATTTGTTTAAAAAGTCGCGTACCAATTAGAAAAATAATCTGCCAGAATTTGATAAATGTTTATCCTGTATTCCAAAAAATGCTCGGTCGTCTATTAAAAAATAATATTCATAGTGTATTTTGGAAAAATGATCAATGTATGTCAGAAAAATATTACCCAATATACATGAAAATATATAATGTGTATTTCTTAATTTGACATGTATTTGGAAAAGAAATACAACTATATAGGTGTACTATGTTGGGAACGAGTTGTGTGCTGAATATGGACATGCAACTATGTCCGACATGAGTTGCATGTTTGGGTTGGACATGCAACCCGGTCATGTGGGGTTACATGTTGGGGTACGACATGGGACTAGATAGCGCTCGGGGCAAGTTGCGTGCTGAAAAACAAAGCACAAATCTAGTTGTGTGTGGAGGGTGGATTTGCAACTAGGAGAACTACGAGCCGAGTGGCGATTTGATGATGGTATTACAACTCGGACAACTTAAATTTGGAGTCCTGTTGCGAGTCAAGGATTGACTTGCAACTGAGATACGACAAATTACGGTTTTCAGTTGCGAGTCAAGGGTGGACTTGCAACTAGGATGAAAGACAAAAAAACACAGCCCGATTGCGAGTCAAGTATGGGCTTGCAATTGGGATAAAACAAAGTACGGGACTAGATACGAATCGAGGGTTAACTTGTAACTTAGAAAGTATATCAAACTATGATATGATTTGAGAATTGAGGATGGACTTGCAACTGAGATAAAAAGAAAACACATGCTAGGTTGCGAGACGAGAGTGGACTTGAAACTGGGACAATAACAAACTATGTGTCGGTTGCATGACAAGGGTGGACTTGCAACTAGGACAACAATAAAACTATGACCTCATTTGCGAGTCGAGGATGGACTTGTAATTAAGAAAACTACGGAATAACGAGCCCAATTGCAATTAAAGGGTCGACTTGCAACTGGAATGAAACAAACTACGGTCTGCGAGTTGTGGGTGGATTTGCAAGTGGGCTGAAAAAACAACACATGCCTAGTTACGAGTCGAGGGTGGGCATGCAACTGCATGAAGTATGAGCCAAGTTACTAGTCGAGTGTGTAGTTGCAACTTGGAATCTGGGATGAAAGAGAACTATGTACCCAGTTGCGAGGCGAGGATGGTCTTACAACTGGGACAACAACAATCTATATGACTAATTATGAGTCGAGGATGGACGTGCCACTAGGAAAAAAAACTATGAGCCAAGTTGTGAATCGAGGATGGAATTGCAACTGGGATGAAACAAACATGGGTAATATTGCAAGTCAATGGCAGACTTGCAAGGTAGACAACTACACAAAAGTACGATACCATTTACGAGTCGAGGATGGACTTACTACTAAGACAACAACAAACTACGAGCTCAATTGCCGGTCGATGGTGGACTTGGAACTGCGATGAAAAACAAAACACAATCCTAGTTCTGTGTAATTGGGACAAAAATAAAACTATGATTCGAGTTGGAGTTGCAACTAGGATAAAAAACAAAGCACATACCTAGTTGCGAATCAAGAGTGGGCTTGCAACTGGAACAACTACGAGCCCAATTGCGATTAGAGCATGAACATACCACTAGGACAACTAGGAACTATGAGACCATTTGCGATGAAAGGGTCAACATGCAACTTGGATGAAACAAACTATGATCCTAGTTGCGACTCAAGGGTGGACTTGCAACTGGGATCACTGGTAGAAAAAGGCTCATTTGTCCCGGTTCCAGAGGCCCATTTGTCCCGGTTCCGGAACCGGGACTAAAGGGTCGGTACTAAAGCCCAATACCTTTAGTCCCGGTTCGCCTACGAACTGGGACAAATGGGGCTCCACGTGGGCTGCTGTGGTGCGCTGGGGCGGAGGACCTTTAGTCCCGGTTGGTAACACGAACCGGGACCAAAAGGCATCCACGCGTCAGTAGTCCAGGGCCTGTGGTTTTTTTTCTGAAAGGGGGGGTGGGGGGTTTACGGGGTTTTGCAGGGTTAATTTAGGGGTTTCATATATTATTTTAGCTAGCTAATAGAGAGAAGTGTCCTCTCTTATCTCCGTACTTGGTCGACGCTACGTACTATACGTATAGAGAGGACTCGACACGCTAGCTAGTAAGAAAATGAAGGAAACCATTAAGTACAGAAGATCGTCATGAACATATACACAGAGAAGTGGTCGACCGCTCCTTCTCCGAGAGATTGGTCGAACAACAAGTTTTCGTATATCTATCCGACGCTACTGGCTACATATATACAATATAAGATCTCTTACAATCCCCTAACATATGAACTCAACTTCCATATGGTATTCTCCGTGCTTATCGATGACGTGGTCAAGAAAGAATCCCGCCAATTCCTCTTGAATTGCTTTTATGCGATCTTGTGGTAGGAATTGATCCTGCAGCTCCGAAAGCTAATTTGAAGAAGGGGCTCAATACATATATATGAATGAAACTCAACACAAATGATGGTAATAAAATAAAATTGTGAATATTATTGCTTACGCACTTCAAAATCTTCTTTACAGTAGCCGGCATGCTTAGAGGTCGTCGCGTCGTAGATGTACTCGCAAACGTAGTATCCACAAAGATTAGTCCCTTCTTCCTGCCACAACCACTTTACGAGAAATAGAGGTCAATCAAACTGATAATCAAGCATTATAAATGGTATTGATGAAAACTAGCTAGAATCAATGGGAGATGCACGAAACTAGCTAGTAGTACTTACTTTCGGGTATGTAAATTGCAGCTTCCCCGGCAGTCCCGGAGCTATTGCGGTGAACTGTTTCCAAACCCTGGCAGACAAAGAAAATAATTATTACCTGATATCAGGAAATGAATAAAGTTGCCGATATGGTGCGATAATGATCGATTGAACTTACTTCACGAGCATTTCAGTGATCGCCGCATACTGCTTACGATCTTTTCGTCTTGAGTCTAAGACGGTTACTAGTCCCTTCACAAGCTTAATCTCTAGGAGAATAAAGTGGAAGCTGCGGACGCATGCATAACTCATCAATTACATTACTATAACCTCGAGTAATAAGGAAAACCGAATATGCACAACACAGTAACACTCACTCGAAGTTGTAAGGAAAGATTATTTTATCTTTGTTTTGATATTTAAGCAACGAATTTAGGAAGTTGGCCTCGGCTCGTTTGGCATCATGTTTAATTTCCCATTCATTAAAGAGATTTAGGTTAATGAACCCAATATTATAGATTTGTTTTTTCTTGCATTCGACGATCTTCAATCTGTATGATATAGTGAGGATAATTATATGTACATGAAATGAAAGAGCTGAGCTATATATAGAGACATAATTAAAGAAATAGTACTTACAGACAGTAGCAAGTGACGATTACTTTATCGATGGCCATTTGATTGAAAAGTTGGAATAACTCCTCAAATGGAACACACAACAGTTCAATTCCAACGAGGTCGTGCTCCTCTTTAACTGTCAGCATCAAAGTATCCGTCCTAGACTTGCAGGTGTCCATGTACCACTCATGGAATCTTCGCATCATCGTTGTTAGAGGAGAATGACCAGGTCTGACGAGAGGCTTCCCGTGCCGGTATTTGTGATCGTCTTCCTCCATTATATCAAAATGTACATCGTCGGGCAGGTAATCACCAGGATTGGTACCGGGCACCATTACCGGCAGATTTGGGACGATATCGCTAGACACCTTCAGCGGGGGGCACGATTGGTTCGCCTGTTCGCCGAGCTGGGGAATTTTTTTCCCTTTTGTAATTTGTTCTTGTCTCCTTTTGTCATTTCTAGTGGTTCCAGACTGGCGCGCTTCTAGCGCTGTCTTTTTAATAGTGCGGACATAGTTGTCATCCGGCGGAGGCGGTGGTGGTCGCTTCAGGGCATCCAAAGTGCGCTTCACTTTCACCGGATCTATCTTCTCCTCCGGAGGTGGATTTTTCTTTGCAAAAAACTCCTTCACTTAGCCTTTAGAGATCTTCGCGTTTTCCTCGTCACTCTTCTCGTAAGGTAACTACTCAAGAGGCTTGAGAGATGATGGACCGTATTGGTATCGCCTCCCGCCACTGGTTGTACTGCTAGACGCCGAAGCAGTCGGAGCGGCGGTGGTTGTCTTCCTTTGTTGCTTACGAGGCGGAGAAGGAGTGTTACGAGGAGGCAGAGCAGCCGGAGCTGCGACGGCTCTCTTCCGCCCTTGCTGAGGAGGCGGAGGAGGAGGCAGGCTGCTCGGACGCGCCGCCGCAGGCGGAGAAGGAGGCGGAGTGCCACCACGCGCCGGAGTAGGCGGAGTGCCCTGATCACTCGCCGGAGGAGGAGGAGGAGGAGGAGGCGGAGTGCCCTGACTCGCCGGAGGAGGAGGAGGAGGCGGAGGCGTCCAGTTCGGAAGCTTGATGAGCTCCTTCCGCCATAGACATGTAGTCTTCAGAGCACATTCCAGCAGAGTCTCCCCTTCACCGGTAGGGTGGTCAAGCTCAAGGTCCTCAAATCCCTCCTCTATCTCATCGACCATCACAATAGCATAGCCTTGTGGAATGGGAAGACAGTGAAAAGTTGCGCCGGGTTTGGAAGGTGCAACAGAGCCGACAGCCGCCTTGACTTTGCGGTGATG
This sequence comes from Hordeum marinum, assembly GCA_022496015.1. Classification (NCBI taxonomy): domain Eukaryota; kingdom Viridiplantae; phylum Streptophyta; class Magnoliopsida; order Poales; family Poaceae; genus Hordeum; species Hordeum marinum. Next base: position 32,016,468 of record CM039678.1, read on the forward strand.
CCATTGCGTCATAAGGTTGCAAGGTTGAGCCTCCTTGATAGCATCCACGGGGTAGCTGGGAGCCATGAAGTCAGGCTGGTCAAGCTCGGTGGAAGCCACGCTGCTTCTCCGCTGCGATGGCGGGGTAGCTTCTTGGATAGCTTCGTCCCGCTGAGATCGCTGGTTCTCTAGCGCTAGTACTCTTTCATTCAGCTTCTGCAGATCGCTTTGCTCCTGTTTCCGCTTCCTCTCCCGGGATTTGTAACCGTCTGCGTCGGGAAACCCAACCTTCCACGGAACGGAGCCTGCCGTGCCTCGTGTTCGTCCTGGGTGCTCAGGATTCCCGAGGGCCTGTGTGAGCTCGTCATTCTCTCTGTCGGGAACAAACGTCCCTTCCTGCGCTGCGGCGATATACTGTCGAAGATTCTTGACCGGTATTGACAGTTGCTCGTTCGTCCAAACGCACTTCCCTGTTTCAGGGTCCAAGGTTCCCCCAGCCCCGAAGAACCAAGTCCTTGCACGGTCTGGCCAGTACAATGTCTCTGGTTGGACCCCTTTAGCAAGCACGTCCTTCTCAGCCTTGTCCCACAATGGCCTGGCTTTGATGTAGCCACCTGACCCCGTGTGATGGTGAAGCTTCTTCTTTGCAGCATTTATCTTGTTTGTCGCTGACATCTTCCTACTCTTCTCTGATGTCTTGTGGGCCACAAATGCGGGCCGGTGATCTCTTATCTTCTCAAATCGGCCGGTGAATGTTGGAGTCTTCCCTTTGTCGACAAACGTTGATTTCAACTCATTCTTTCACCTCTTGAATAGATCTGCCATCTTCTTAAGAGCATGAGCCTTGACCAATGGCTCTATAACTAGCTTATCCGGATCCTCCTCTGCCGGTAGGGTGAAATTTGCCTTCAGCGCGGTCCAAATATCATCTTTCTGTCTATCGTTAAAAAAAGACACTTCAGGGTCTCCGCTCTTCGGCTTATTCCATTGGTGGATGGTGATCGGGATCATGTCCCTAACAAGAACCCCGCACTGAGCAGAAAATGCTTCCTTGGTCCGGCTAGGTTCAATCGGTTGGCCATCTTTATTGATGCTGGTGATTGTGAACCTTTCATCCTGGCGCAACTTTTTCTTCGGGCCTCGTCTCGTTACCGAAGTTTGGCTCGATCCGGATCCGGAGGGCTATAAAAGAAGAAAGAAAAGAGTTAATATGTGTACATACCAAAACAATTAATGCATCAATTAGCTAGTCAGCACAGGCTTAATTAATATATATACCTTGCCGTACTTTGCAACTGCTCCTTCCTCCGTTCGCTCACCGGAGCCATCATAATCATGTTCTTCCACCTCCATTGTCCGATCATCGGAGCCTTCTTCACCCTCTTCTTCCAGACCATCGGTGTCGTTCAGAAACGATAAGACAACATCACCTCCTTCCCGGATGATGTCCCCCAACAACGCTTCTTCTTGTAAGTTTCTTTGTGGAAGATTCGGATCGTCCATAGTTTCTGCAAATATTACAACATGACAATTAATATATTAGTGGAAAACATAGATCTAGCTAGCTCGACGCTTCTACGGTTTGGGGATGGATACACAAGGCAACCTCTCGACCCCTCGGCGATCCATGACCCTCTACCCTAGTTCCCGACCCTCGATCCCCTCATGTCACGTTTGTCAAGTGTCAAAGGATTTAACAAATAAAACCGTGTCTTCATCATTAGGCGAAAGTAACAGGCGAAAGTACGTATGAAGCTCTCCAAAGTTATTTTGGAACGGAGTCCCAGATAGGATAATTTGCTTTTTGGTACAAAGTTCAGCAAGAGCCTTCCGAATATCGCTATTTGGAAGGCCTTTGCTGAAATTCGTACCAAAAAGCGAATTATCCTATCCGGGACTCCGTTCCAAAATAACTTTGGAGAGAACTTTGTACCATCATGCCTCGGTTATTTCCGGCTAATGATGAAGCCATGGGGATTTCTTCAATACTTTGACACAAGGCAACCTCTCGACCCATCGGCGATCCACACCCTATAGTTGCCGACCCTCGACCCCCTCACGTCACGTCTGTCTATTGTCAAAGGATTCAACAAATAAAACCATGTCTTCATCATTAGGAGAAAGTAATAGGCGCATGATGGTACGAAGCTCTCCAAAGTTATTTTGGAACGGAGTCCCAGATAGGATAATTTGCTTTTTGGTACAAAGTTCAGCAAGAGCCTTCTGAATATCGCTATTTAGAAGGCCTTTGCTGAAATTCGTACCAAAAAGTGAATTATCCTATCAGGGACTCCATTCCAAAACAACTTTGGAGAACTTCGTACGTACCATCATGCCCCGGTTACTTCCGGCTAATGATGAAGCCATGGATTTCTTCAATACTTTGACACAAGGCAACCTCTCGACCCCTCGGCGATCCACGACCCTCTACCCTAGTTCCCGACCCTCGACCTCCTCATGTCACATTTGTCTAGTGTCAAAGGATTCAACAAATAAAACCATGTCTCCTCTATTCCTTCTTCTTCTCCTCTTTTTTTCTTTTGCTTCTTCCTCTCCCCTTCTTCTTCTCCTTCTTCTCCTCCTTCTACAGTGGCTCGACGACAACGCTCCTTCCCCGCCGCCGTGCTCCCCATAGCCTTGCCGGCGTCGAGCTCGGGCGGCGGCCGGAGCACAGCCACGGCGGAGACAGCGATGGGGAGCGCGGGGAGGAGCGCGAAGAGCCGGGGAAGAAGAGGGGGAATGGGGGGAGGGGCTCACAGCGAGGCAGAGGGCGGCAACGGCGAGGTCGGGGCAGAGGGCGGCGACGGCGAGGTCGGGGAAGAGGGCGGCGATGGCGAGGTCGAGGCAGAGGGCGGCGACGGCGAGGTCGGGGCAGAGGGCGGCGACGGCGTGGCGGTTCGGCACCCTGACGGCATCGGTGTCGACTCCGGCGTCGTCGGGGGCTAATGGCGAGATGATGACTGAAAATTCCTAAGTGCCACTTATACACCCAGAGCATTGGTCCTGGTTCGTAACACCAACCGGGACCAATTCCCACCTTTCGTTCCGGTTGGTGCCACCAACCGGGACCAAAGGTCTCTTTTCAGCAGCCCAAACGGCGGGAAACAGAGACCTTTGGTTCCGGTTGGTGCCACCAACCGGAACTAAAGGGGGCATTGGTCCCGGTTGGTGCTATGAACCGGTACCAATGCCACCCTTTCGTTCCGGTTGGTGCTACCAACTGGAACCAAAGGCCTTGCGCCGCGGTGCGGTGGGATGTTTAGTCCCACCTCGCTAGTCGAGGGAGCGCGAGAGCGGTTTATAAGCGCTGTTGCGCCAACCCTCTCGACCTCCTCTCAACTGCAGGCTTCCGGGCCTATTGTGTGACTCTTTACCCGTGGGCCTACTAGGCCTTCTGCGGGCCTGAATCCTGGCCCATTGTTGGGTTTCTAGTCGTATTCAGGCCGTGATGGCCTTGTAGGTGTCATTTTTTGCTTTATTTTATTTTGTTTCCACTTTTTTGCTTTTAATGTTTTGAACAAATAATACTTTTTTTTCTATTTTTTTGTTTTCTTTTCTGCTTTATTTAATTTATTTTGTTTCCACTTTTTTTGCTTTTAATGTTTTGAACAGAAAATACTATGATAAGTTTAGTTGCATAAATTTTATATAATTTTAGTTTTAATAATACTATAGGGAAACACGCGAAGAAATAGGGTCATGTGCCTCTTTAGTACCGGTTGCGCGATAGGGAAACACAACCCTAATCCAACGACTCACAAGTGTGATCCAACGACTCACAAGCGCTTGAAAGAAACATGCGCTCCGTGTGCTTCTTCCTGATTGGTTGGATTCACAATCGTGTGGGGTTAAAAGGGCATGGCGCGTGCAAAGCTATATGCCACTATTTCTCTTCTCGTGCACTCTTTCCCCTTCCGCGCCACCGCCACCATGCCGCCCCGCCACCGAATCCACCCCCGCTACCACGGCGTCCGCGGGCGCCTCGACGGCACATACACGGCGGTGATCACCTGCGCCAACAACGAGCGCATGTGGCTCGGCACGTTCTCCCATGCATCTTCAGCCGCCCGCGCGTACGACGCTACGGCGTGGAGGCTCGGCCGTCCGCGCGCGGAGATGAATTTTTGCAACTACCGTAACACGGAAGAGGCGGTAGACATGGCAGATGCACCACACCTCCTCACTGAAGAGGACCACTGCCTCCATCGCCGATGGGCGGTGCTCGGCCTCGTCTCGGAGCAGGACCAGCGCGCCGTGCAGGATTGGTACACGAGCCATCCCCGTGAAGCCGCGGAGGAGGGGGAACAATGGACGAGGCTAGCGGCCGAGAGTGCGGAGCGGAGGCGGGAGCGTCATGAATCGTGGGAGGAGCGGCGGGCGGCCAAGGCGATGGCAGAGGCGGAACTGGCGAGAGGCGCCGCCAACTGGCCCATCGGTGACCCCCGCTGGATAGCGCTGGAGGATGACATCAACTCCGACGTCACTGAAGACGATTTCTCCGACGACGAGGAGGAGTAGTTTTTTTATGTTTTAAAATAAAATGTTCTAGGTTTGAGATGTTACTTTGTTGAATGTTTTAAGTTTCCCGCGCCGCCGCCACCATGCCACCATATGTTCTAGGTTTCCCGCGCAGAAGATGAAGCATTAAAGATATGCCAAATGTTCTAGCACTACAAATGAACTCCGAAAATGTTGAAACTTGGCATGGTATCATCATTTCACCCACATAGAATGTGTACAAATTTTTACAGAGTTACGGCAAAAACTGGATGCACTTCGTGTACAAACTGGACCATCTCCTTCGAAGTATCAGGGTTTCGGACGAAAACTCATATGTTACAAAGGCATTTCATTTTTCTAAACTTATTTCAATTCAAGACTTTTTGTGCATTCAATATGCACCATTCAAAGTCACATACTAAAAATTCAAACATTTCTAACTTTATCTGCTATTTTTCATGCATTTAATGATTTATTTTGAGCTAAATGACCCTGAAATTGGAAAGTAGTACAAATGAACTCAGAAAAGGTTGAAACTTGACATGGTATCATCATTTGACCAACATAGCATGTGCTAAAAAGTTGAGAGAGTTATGGCAAAAACTGGATGCACTTCGTGTACAAAATGGACAATCTCTTTCAAAGTATCAGGGTTTTGGACAAAAACTCATCTGTTACAAAGGTTTTTGAACTTATTTGAACTCCAGACTTTTTGTGTGTTCAAAATGAACCATTCAAAGCCACATCATCAATTTTCAACCCTTTCTGACTTCATCTGTCTTCACTTTTTCTTTGCTTGTGTCCTTTGCTTATTGCGGCGTAACCATGGATATTCTTCATCGCTTAACAGGGTGCTTGGATCAGCCTTGACTTTGAAGGGAGGAATTTCATGAAAATTTTCATAATCTTCAGACATGTCTGTCTTGCCCTTCAATCCCACAATGTCTCTTTTTCCTGAAAGAACTATGTGACGCTTTGGCTCATCGTATGATGTATTCACTTCCTTATCTTTTCTTTTTCTCGGTTTGGTAGACATGTCCTTCACATAGAAAACCTGCGCCACATCATTGGCTAGGACGAATGGTTCGTCTGTGTACCCAAGATTGTTCAGATCCACTGTTGGCATTCCGTACTGTGGGTCTACCTGTACCCCGCCTCCTGACAGATTGTCCCATTTGCACTTAAACAAAGGGACCTTAAAATCATGTCCGTAGTCAAGTTCCCATATGTCCACTATGTAACCATAATATGTGTCCTTTCCCCTCTTGGTTGTTGCATCAAAGCGGACACCGCTGTTTTGGTTGGTGCTCTTTTGATCTTGGGCGATCGTGTAAAATGTATTCCCATTTATCTCGTATCCTTTGTAAGTCAATACAGTATAAGATGGTCCCCTGGACAACGAGTACAGCTCATCACAAACAATGTTGTCAGCTCTGAGACGTGTTTCCAACCAACTGCCGAAAGTCCTGATGTGTTCACGTGTAATCCAGTCGTCACACTGCTCCGGGTGTTTGGAGTGCAGACTGTTCTTGTGTTCATCGACATACGGGGTCACCAAGGTAGAGTTCTGTAGAACTGTGTAGTGTGCTTGAGACCAAGAATGCCCGTCCCTACATATTATTGAGTCCCCTCCAAGCGTGCCTTTTCCAGTCAGTCTCCCCTCATATCGCGATTGAGGGAGACCAATCTTCTTAAGGCCAGTAATGAAGTCAACACAGAACCCAATGACATCTTCTGTTTGATGGCCATGGAGATGCTTCCTTCTGGCCTAGCGTGGTTACGGACATATTTCTTTAGGACTCCCATGAACCTCTCAAAGGGGAACATATTGTGTAGAAATACGGGGCCAGAATGACAATCTGGTCGACTAGATGAACTAGGACGTGCGTCATGATATTGAAGAAGGATGGTGGGAAGACCAGCTCGAAACTGACAAGACATTGCGCCACATCACTCCTTAGCCTTTGTAGGATTTCTGGATCGATCACCTTCTGAGAGATTGCATTGAGGAATGCACATAGCTTCACAATGGCTAATCGAACGTTTTCCGGTAGAAGCCCCCTCAATGCAACCGGAAGCAGTTGTGTCATAATCACGTGGCAGTCATGAGACTTTAGGTTCTGAAACTTTTTCTCGGCCATATTTATTATTCCCTTTATATTCGACGAGAAGCCAGACGGGGCCTTCATACTGAGCAGGCATTCAAAGAAGATTTCCTTCTCTTCTTTGGTAAGAGCGTAGCTGGCAGGACCTTCATACTGCTTTGGAGGCATGCCGTCTTTTTCGTGCAAACGTTTCAGGTCCTCCCGTGCCTCCGGTGCATCTTTTGTCTTCCCATACACGCCCAAGCAGCCTAGCAGGTTCACGCAAAGGTTCTTCGTCACGTGCATCACGTCGATTGAAGAGCGGACCTCTAGGTGTTTCCAATAGGATAGGTCCCAAAATATATATTTCTTCTTCCACATGGGTGCGCGTCCCTCGGCGTCATTCGGAACAGATAGTCCGCCGGGAACCTTTCCAAATATTACGTGTAAATCATTGACCATAGCAAGTATGTGATCACCGGTACGCATGGCGGGCTTCTTCCGGTGATCTGCCTCGCCTTTGAAATGCTTGCCTTTCTTTCGACATTGATGGTTGGTTGGAAGAAATCGACGATGCCTGAGGTACACATTCTTCCTGCAATTGTCCAGGTATATACTTTCGGTGTCAGCTAAACAGTGCGTGCATACGTGGTATCCCTTGTTTGTCTGTCCTAAAAGGTTAGTGAGAGCAGGCCAATCATTGATGGTTACAAACAACAACGCATGCAGGTCAAATTCCTCCTGTTTCTGCTCATCCCACACACGTACACCGTTTCCATTCCACAGCTATAAAAGTTCTTCAACTAATGGCCTTAGGTACACATCAATGTCGTTTCCGGGTTGCTTAGGGCCTTGGATGAGAACTGGCATCATAATGAACTTCCGCTTCATGCACATCCAAGGAGGAAGGTTATACATACATAGAGTCACGGGCCAAGTGTTGTGATTGCTCCTCTGCTCTCCGAAAGGATTAATGCCATCCGCTCTTAAACCAAACCATACGTTCCTTGGGTCAGCTCCAAACTCAGCTCGGCCGTACTTTCTCAGGATTTTTCTCCATTGTGACCCGTCAGCGGGGTGTCTCAAATTCGCGTCTTTCTTACGGTCTTCATTGTTCCATCGCAACAACTCGGCATGCTCTTTGTTTCTGAATAGACGTTTCAACCGTGGTATTATAGGAGCATACCACATCACCTTGGCAGGAACCCTCTTCCTGGGGGGCTCGCCGTCAACATCACCAGGGTCATCTTGTCTGATCTTATACCGCAATGCACCGCATACCGGGCATGCGTTCAAATCCTCGTACGCACTGCGGTAGAGGATGCAGTCATTAGGGCATGCATGTATCTTCTCCACCTCCAATCCTAGAGGGCATATGACCTTCTTTGCTGCGTACGTACTGTCAGGCAATTCGTTATCCTTTGGAAGCCTCTTCTTAAATATTTTCAGTACCTTCCCAAATCCCTTGTTAGGTATACCATACTCTGCCTTCCATTGCAACAATTCCAGTGCGGCACCGAGCTTTGTGTTGCCCTCTTCGCAATTGGGGTATAACCCTTTTCTGTGATCCTCTAACATGCGATCGAACTTCAGCTTCTCCCTTTCACTTTCGCACTGTCTCCTTGCATCAACAATGACCCGGCGAAGATCATCATCGGGCACATCATCGTCTAGTTCCTCTTGATCTTCAGCTTCCCCCGTTGCAGCATCACCGTATTCAGGGGGCACATAGTTGTCATCGTCCTCTTCTTCTACGATGTCCCCTATTTCTCCGTGCTTGGTCCAAACATCATAGTGTGGCATGAAACCCTTATAAAGCAGATGGGTGTGAAGGATTTTCCGGTCAGAGTAAGACTTCGTATTCCCACATAGAGGGCATGGACAACACATAAAACCATTCTACTTGTTTTCCTCAGCCACTTCGAGAAAATTATGCACGCCCTTAATGTACTCGGAGGTGCGTCTGTCACCGTACATCCATTGCCGGTTCATCTGCGTGCATTATATATAATTAAGTGTGTCAAAAACCATTACAGAACATCATGAATAGATAAGTGACCAAATTAATATGATTTTTTTCTTTTAGAAAGAAGATAAGAACAAGAGGCTCACCACGGTGGTGTCAGCGACGAGATCGGCGCGGGCGATCGACGGCGGTGAAGACGAGGACGGGACGTGACGGACCGCTAAACCTAGACAAATCTTGAGGAAAATGAAACTTGGAGGTCGAGTTTGGAGAGGAGAAAGCTTAAGTAGTGTGGCTCGGGCATTTCATCGAACACCTCATGTGCATAGGAGGTGAGCTAGAGCACCACAAAGTCCTCCCCTCACACTCCAGGAAAAAACAGAGCAGTGGAGTGCTCTGCTCGCGGGGGAGGGGTATATATAGCCACATCATTGGTCCCGGTTCGTGGCTGGAACCGAGACTAAACGCCACACTTTAGTCCCGGTTCCAGCCACGAACCGGGACCAATGGATGTGGGCCAGGAGCGAGGCCCATTGGTCCCGGTTCGTGTTTGGAACCGGGACAAAAGGGTCCATATGAACCGGGACCAATGCCCCACGAGGCCCGGCCGGCCCCCTGGGCGCACGAACCAGGACGTATGCCCCCATGGGTCCCGGTTCGTGACTGAACCGGGACTAATGGGCTGGCTAGGCCTGAACCAAAGCCCAGTTTTCTACTAGTGGATTAACGAGAAAACACAAGCTCAGTTGCGAGCCAAGGGTGGTCTTGCAACTGGGATAAAACAAACTAGGGGCCAAGTTGCGAGTCGGGAGTGGACTTATAACTAGGAAACAAGAAACTACGAGCTCAGTTATGAGTCGAGGGTGGACTTGCAACCAAGATGAAAAACAAATCAGAGGCCTAGTTGTTAGTCGAGTGATGACTTGCAACTAGGACAACAACAAACTATGGGCCCAGTTAGAGTGGAGGGTGGACATACAACTGGGAGTGGAGTATGTACTTGCAATTAGGACAACTGCAAAACAGTGCACGCAGTTGTGAGTTAATGGTCGACTCGCAACTGAGATGAAAGAAGTTATGGACCCAGTTGTGAGTCAAATGTGGACGTTCAACTTGAATGAAACACAAAACACATGCCCATGTTCAAGTCAAGGGTTGGCTTGCAACGAGGATAAAACAAACTATGAGCCTAGTTTCGAGTCGAGGTTGGACTTGTAACCGAAATAACTATACAAAACTATGATATTAGCTTGCAACTGGGACAACTACAAACTATGAGCTCAGTTGCGATTCACTGGAGGACTTGCAACTCGGATAAAAACAAACCACATGGCCAGTTACGACACAATGGTTGTCTTGCAACCGAGACATGTACACAAAACTACTATACCATATGTGAGTAGAGGGTGGACTTGCCACTAGGAAAATTACAAAATATGGGTCGAGTTACGAACAAATGATGGACTCGCAACTGGGATGAAAAATAAAATATGGACCCAGTTATGATTGAAGGGTAGGCTTGCAGCCGGACCAAGCGGCATAACCTAGCTCTTTGACTTCTATGACACATTCTAGATGAAATGGTCACGCACGAGTGCAAGCTAAAAAAAGTCCTAAAAAAAATAAGTACAACACGGAAGACCCAAAAACGAACAAAAAGAAACAAGGTGATAAAGAAATACATCGGTCGACAAGGCAGGATCAAGAATTTGCATGAAATTACAACAGCAAGAGGCATAACCTACCTCTTTGACTTCTCTGACACATATCAGATGAAGTGGTCACACAAAAGCGCAGCCCAAAAAAATGCCGGAAAAAATATGCATACAACACGGACGACCCGACAAACGAACAAAAAGAAAGAAGGCGATAAAAAAAATACATCGGTCGACAAGGCAGGATCAAGAATTTACACGAAATTACAACAGCAAGAGGCGTAACCTACCACTTTGACTTCTCCGACACATGTCAAATGAAATGGTCACACAAAAGCGCAAGCCAAAACATGCCAAAAGAAATATACGTACAACATGGCCGACCCGACAAACCAACAAAAAGAAACAAGGCGATAAAGAAATACATAGGTCGACAAGGCAGGATCAACAATTTGAACGAAATTACAACAACAAGATGCAACGGACAACAAGTTAGACAAAACATTGCTAAATTTGACCTTGATCACCATTGGACAATAGGAATGGGAGACCGTGTCAAAACGATTGGACAATATGAATGGAAGACCGTGTCAAAATGAAGAGGGAATGTAACAACCGTGATAGAGAATTCCTTTTCTTGTCTCTTCCAATTCTAAGTCGCGGCCTAAAAACAACACATCGTAATGGCTAGTCAGCGTGTCACGATAATGCGTCGAGAAATGTGAAGCCAAACATGCCAACAAAAGGATGTGCGACAAACAAAACATCGACCAGCAAGGGGGGATTGAACGCTTGCATAAAAATTACAAAAACTAAATCAAACCATGAATAACTTAGACAAGACATCGTAAAAAAATCATCTAGAGGTGGTTTCGCTTTTAGCATTAAAAAGTCCTGAATATAGAACGCTATACGGCCCGCACAAGGCAAAACAACTCGTTTGAGAAACAAACACAAAGTGGTCAAACTGGACAAACGGAGGACATAAACCACAACGCGTGTCAGGCGGAACAATTTGCATGACCCGTACAACAATAAGAATTAGCAAATAGCCAATCTGAGTTTTTACAAAAGAATCATACGTTGGAAAAACTATAACAGTTTTTTCTTTTAGAAAATCACAAACAGTTACATTTTTTAAGCCAAACGAACATGTCACAATTTTTTTGAGGTGATCGAACAAGTCACCTGGACGTGCAAACGAAATGAGCGGGGGACAAAAAAAAATGAAAACCAAGCTTACGACAACAGGCCAACAAACAACGATCAAGGACGGCTAAAAAAAACGATTAAGGACATAATGGGCTGTAAAAACGAAGCAGCGATGCAACCACATAAGATGCAGCTACTACGGGAATCAAGGGCTTGCAAGGAAAAAAACAATAATAGATCAACGTTGTGGGATTTAGATGTGAAAGATAGTTATTTTACATCTAGATGCGAAATAGCAAATCTGATTAAGAAAAGAATGTGATAATATATATCCACATGCCTAACTAAATTTAACTGAAAAAAGGAAAATAACTACTGCTACCAACGACTAGATTAACTTGTCAACAAATCACCCCTTAATCTTGTCGTTGCTGATTTATTTCCTAAGAACTTCAGTCATGCCGATCCTCCTCCTCAGCTCCTGGAACGCCAGACGTCCAAGTCCCTTTGCCGGAACATCAGCGAGCTGATCACTAGTTCGAATGTAGACGATGTCGACCTTCCCCTCCTCCACGCACTCCCGAATGAAGTGGTAGCTGATTTGAATGTGCTTGCTCCGGTCATGGAAGACATGATTCTCTGATTTGTTGTCGACGAACAGCTTTGGAGGCATGTCTCCTCGTCCAACATCTCGCCGAGCAGCCGTGCCAAACAAATCCCTTGACACGCAGCAGTTGTGGCTGCAATGTACTCGGCCTCGCACGAAGAGATGGCCACCACTCGTTGCTTCTGCGACTGCCAGCTTACATGGTTCTCACCGAGGAAGAAGATGGTGCCCGTCGTGCTCTTCCGATCAACGATGTCCCCGGCGTGATCTGAATCACGGTAACCTGTTAGCTTCAACTCGCCCTTCCCGCGTTTGAACGCACATCCGTGCTCCAGCAGCAGGTTCCCTTCTATGTAGCGCAGCAGGTTCTTCACCGCCGCGTAGTGATCTGGAGCAGGGGCCTCCATGAACCTGCTCAGATAGCCTACGACGAAGCTTATGTCTGGCCTTGTATGGGCCAGATACCGTAAACCTTCGATGATGCTCCAGTAGTACGTGACATCGACGGCGTCCCCGACACCGTCCTTGCTCAGCTTCAATCTTGGCTGTATTGGTGTGCTGACGGGGTTGCAGTCTGACAGCCCAGCTCGCTCCAACAGACGCTTGGCATATGACGTCTGGCAGAGCGCGATTCGTGCACAGCGCCTTCAACCGATGCCCAGCCTCGAGCTCTGCAGCTGCCTGGAACTGCTTGAGCGCCGTTTGCGCTTCATCCTTGGTAGCGAGCAGTCGCAACCACATGTACCTGCTCTTGTCATCGACAAGCAGCAGGAAGTACAGTCCTGAGAGTGCTCTTCAGCCCCTTCTGCAGCGCCTGCGTCTGGAAGTACCTGCTCTGCAGCGCCTTCTGTGGCAGTGTGTGCCTGAGAGTGCTCTGCATTGAGCAGTACATGTTCATTGGCACCCTCAGTGATGGAGGGCGCGCAGATGCTGGCGAGGAAAAGCGTGGATTCCTTCGGCTCTTCCTCCGTTTGCGTCAGATTGACGTGTTCTTTGGGCTCACGACGTGGCTCGGGGCAGTCCGTGGAGAAATGATTCGCGTACTTGTTACAGTTGTAACATTTTACCTTGGACATGTCGTGACCACCCCCGGACTCCCGCTTGTTCTGCTCACCACCGCGCCCGGAGCCCTGCTGCTGCTTGTCCTTGTTCTTGCCGCCGCTGGAGTTGGAGCCCTGCCACTTCTCCTTTTGTTATGCGTGCGCGAGCCACATGTGCGGTGTCCTTGACAGCGAGCACCGGCACCCACGGATCAGCGCCGAGAGTGCCGCCATGTCCTCGCGATCGCCCCGGCCGTATCCCCATGCCGGACACGGCCTCCCAGAGGCCCTGCGCACGCAGGTTAATCTTTCATGAAGAGGGCCCACTCGATGTAGTTTGTCGCCGTCAGCCGGGGGAATTTTTAGCCAGGGGAATTCATATGTTATATATTAGCAACTATTGTGATAAATAACACATACTTAGCTAAATAAAAAATGTTTAGTTATCTGTATTTTCTTATTTAAGGGCCTGATTTCATACATTTTAATGTATATCCATTCGATATAACATTCATGGCTAAGTACTCGAGATGTAAACGACCATGTCAAATGCATGTGAGCCAATGAGTGGTAAATATATATTGTTCTAAAACAACAAGGTGAATATAGCAACTCAAACTGACCAGAATTCAAGTAGCACATGCGCTGAAATTAGAGATTCGTGCAGCCATATATGTTGACGAATGTAATGTAATGAGCAACTAAAACACCTTCTCGTCAACAACTTCCTATTGGACATGGCTAAATTACAAACCTCTTACACTAAGTTCTTAAGTGATGGTGGAGGAAGATCATTCAAATACTGGTACAGTGGTATCTAAACGTGTTGTATGGGCTCGAGAGGTGTTGATGGCTATTGTCTGGAAAATTGGTAGAAACGTGTGAGCGTTTTGGTCCCTTCAACCTCCTTCACACGATAAGAATTCGTAGTGTGTTAGTACTTTCCATGTAAGGCACATCAACCATTTTTCCCAAAAGGGGATAACCCAGGCCTCTGCATCATATGATACACACAACCATTTAATTAATCATAAAACAAGTATGAAGTCACCATATACTAAAAGATATATAGCAAATCACCACCATACCAGTTGGAAATAAGATTACATAGCTCATCCATATAATCTGCCACTGTCATGCCTGCAAAACTGGCTAAATAGAACATGTACAACCATTTCCAATCGGCTGCACCCAAAGGCCATAAACCCCTGCATGTCCACCTGATGCAGGGTGATCTGTTAAAAGCACGCTCATTCCGGCAATTTTAAATTGCTCATGGAATGGCATAAACTCCCACATGGATTTGCCCTTTTGATTAAGGTGAATACCACATTACCACCCAACAAATTACCAAAACAAATTGGTATACTTATCAGTGGTGGTAAATTGAAACTAACGTGAATTGTGCGCGAAATTAAAGTAGCGAACGGACATGACCAGAATAAATGATGAATTCTTTGTTCGTGATCACAAAGACAACCTTTTGTGATACCCTGCCAATTACATTTTGCAAGATTATCTTTGATGGGAACTACATCCCTTTGCAAGAATGAAAATAAACTTTGATTTAGCAGGAACTATTGTTTCCGAAATATGATTTCTACAAAAAATAGGCTCAAAACTAGTAAGATCCGAATAGATAGACTTCACCGTGAAAATGCCATCGACCATGGATCAAATTGATGTGATGGACTACATGATGCAACATGTATATCCATGGTTCCCTCCATTCTTCTACCGAATGTTAGCGAGGATGTTCTTACACCTTCTATTTCTATGTTGCACAGTATTTTAGCTCTCGCGATGTTCCAATGGAATCCGAGAAGGTTTGTTTATGAATAGCATGTGGTTATGTTTAGATCCTAATCCCAGATGCCAAAAATTCCTCGAGAAATGCACTTTACTTCCTATTACTTAAAATATATGAAAAATGTCGATTTTACCACCCTAGCTAATTCCTATGAATACCATCCCACTGTGAAACTTCATGTTGGGTATGACCATATGAGAAAAGGGAGGCTTCGAGGACCTGTGGTTGTAGAAGCAAGTGCATGCTTTATAAATGTGAGATCAGTCACTTTTGACCTTGGACGCTCGTATCTCAACATGGAGTTGTAAACATAAAGAATATGACACTATTACCTAACTTGGTTTTGGAAACTAGAGGTAGGTGCAAGACATGATATCGTAATAAAAGGTTAGGAGATATTTGCACCTTTTCCTAATACCCCTTTGGTGATAGGTCATCAGTGAAGGGCTCACAAACATTCGTCACCAGTAATACACTAGTGGCCTGATTTAACTAGAAATATTAGTTGTACCAACTCGAGTGACGGGCCTAAGTTTATGCCAGTTACACATCTAGAACAAAAGCCACACCCCACCTCCAGCGATTGTATAAAAATCTTTCAAAGAATTCGAGACATTGTAAGGATAAGAGTAGACATACACATAATAATTAGTACTTGAAGCAACTAAAGCTAATACCAAAAAGAATGGCATGTCCCAAAATGAGCCACCACAATTGGTAAAAGACTGAGTATCAACCAATCATCATACAATGGCCATAACCAAGGTCATCCTTAAAAGACCCCAACCCTATATCTCTTTGCAATGTCATTTTCCTTTAGCAGTTTCAGATGTTACATAATCATGGAGGATTTGGCGACATCCTGAAGGTGTTATTTAGTAATAGTGCTCTCTTATGTGATGGGTATGTACCTTGAATGTTCAAATGGTTGACACTTAGTTTTTCTATTGATTAACATATCAATTTTAGGAGTATGAGTATAGCAAGATTATCGGATGAAGGATCAAACATTGTCTATTGATGCCCATAATGTCTTGTTTAGATTGCAATACTCCAGATAAGGGACATGATGAAAATCTAAAATTCATGTTGAACTCCTAGTTATCTATGTTAATACGTGAACTGTTTGCCCTTCTTCAACCCAGATGCTTGAAGAAAAAAAATCATGTATAATTGCATTCATTATAGTTCCTTTTTAAAACGGAAGAGTGCCTATATTTGTAAGTTCGTGTAACTTGCATGCGTTTTGCGCAAGTTCTTATCTGTTTGAGGTATTACAGTTCACTTCAGATTTTCTGGACCTAATTCCAATTTTGTGATTTTTATATTAGCGTGTTTTTTCTGGCCAGACAAACAATAACCTACGAGCGAATGTGCACTATTCCGCAATAAGAAAGGCATCAAGATTCAAACTATCTAGGATCTAGACCAATTGGTGAAGTGTGACACCACACCTCTTACAAACTCTAGAAAACATGCACTGGTATTAAAACTCTCAAAATAAATAGGTTGTCATAGTCAGGACACTTTGAGTTGGCCTAGCGTACTTTATTTTCAGCGATTACAGTATTTCAGATGGCTTTTCAAGAAGTTATCTTTACTGTGCAATTATCTTAAACCTTTAAAAAACTAAGATTGTCAGGAACATTTTCTACGTCTTCCCTCCATGCACCTCTATGTTCGCTACCATTCATACAACGGGAATGTGGTCTTCCATTATTCCCATACATCTTAATTACCTTTCTTTTAAATTCATTGCTCTAAGTTTCCACAACAATCACATGGTCTTATATAGTTTTATGAACATACAACAATATTGTTGTAGTGTCGGCCATATGAAATTGGCAAATTTGTACAGGAAGCACCAGAGGAAAGCCAATAAATGAAAGCATTCAACTGAAGTTTATGTGTCGACCGGACATCTCTCCATGAATAAGGATGCCTACCAACTATCTGCGAAATGCATGTGCAACTACCAAAACACAATAAAGCAAGGGCAAGATAAAGCATGTGGATATACACATTGGGCAACCCGAGCAAAAAAAATTATTAGCCCATCCTAGTTGAGAGGCATGGGTGACCTTATGGTCAGTAGGCTGCACTATCTTGATGCTGTAGTAAGAGAGCAATGAAGGCTTCCCCGCCTCATTCTAGTTACTGGAAATACCAATGAGTTCATGATCCCAAGGCGTGGAACTCATGACACAAAGAGCAAGTTGTTGAGCCCACGGGATTAGGAAGGATTGGGAAATTAACTTGGGATGCCTAGATTCAAACATTCGCTGACTTCCTTGTTCACAGATGAATTAAAGATGTTGGCACATAGAATGCTTTTGCACAATTGACTATGAGGTGGTCAAGAGCTACGTCATTGATGAAGTCCTCTGTAGAAATGGTAGTATTCGTCTAGTGATTAACACAGGCTCATCCCACGACAACTAGCACCCAAAGGCATATACAGTAACGCATTGCCTCACATCAATATTTTCCAAGCAGAATTCTCGAATCTATAACTTCTATAACCCCCCCCCCCCCCTCAAAATAGCGTTTCATCCAGCTTTATATATAAAGAAACCGTCCATACAACCAACGTAAAAGTTCAACTACACACCACAGCCGGAACAGCGGCGCACTCATGCCCAAAGAAAGTAAAAGAAATAAGAAAAAAAACACCTAGTGGCATTTTCATGCTACACATGGTTGGTACTTTGACATGGCATCTTCATGCTACACCACGTGTTCACTCTTTGACGAGTCTTTTAATCTGCAGTTTATGCCTGGTCCATCTTCATGCTACACATGGTTGGTACTTTGACATGGGAATTAGCCTGACAGGAATCCACTCCAATTTCATTCAAGCTTGCTAGGTTGCCAAACCATGTGTGCCGATCTTCTATCTCTTAAATTTGGAAGTCTTGAGAAGGTAATGATGCTTCCCTCATTTGTACTCCCTCTGTAATCTTTCATAAGACCGTTTACGTCACTACTTTAGTGATATAACCGTTTACAGAGTGTGTAGTATTTAGAATATTTATCAGCTAGCCCGCTATCTTTACTTGCGCTGCCCAATTATATTTCTGCAATGATTGGTCATTTATCTCATACATACTGTGAACTAGATCATGTAGTTGTTCCTATATTTAAGAAAATGTCTCTTTTAGCAGATAGTTACTCAGTATATAGCACCTATTGTAGCAGTCTTATTTTATGTAAGGAGCGGCGATAAACAAAAATAAGAAGATACATGTTTTTTAAATGCTAGAAGATACAAGTAGCCAAAGGAGTTTTGGTTTCAGGTGTCGATTCTCCTTTTTCCATACTTGCTGGTAGCATGTTCATTTTCTTTCATATGGCATCTATCTAATATTTCTGGCAGCAGTTAAATTGAACTAGAGGCAGAAAAAAAACTTGATACACCATTGATTGCATTTTTAGTCATTTGAGGACTTTGAGGCGGGTATCTGTCACATTCAAGTTTACAAGCTGCTGACTGTACTCAAGGAAGAAGATTTAGTGATTGCCAAAATCTACATAGGCACGTAGTAACGAATGTCAATCAATGCAACATATACTCATTTTATTGTAATGTAGTGCAAGAAATATGTAAATGTGATGTATATAAATGTGTTTCCAGATTGTACCAACTCGCCCTTTTTGTGTATTGAAAATATCGTGGTAACTGATGATTGACACTTCACTTCCTCACCCCGCG
Source organism: Hordeum marinum (assembly GCA_022496015.1). Taxonomy (NCBI): domain Eukaryota; kingdom Viridiplantae; phylum Streptophyta; class Magnoliopsida; order Poales; family Poaceae; genus Hordeum; species Hordeum marinum. The sequence goes on from CM039678.1 coordinate 32,034,973, forward strand.
ATTTCCACAATAAATTGATGAATTCCTGTTTAAAGTGGGCACTCCACCTCAAATCATTTGTTCACATCACCTGATGGATTCCCGTTTAAAAGTCCGTATTCCACCTCAAGCCATCTGTTCTCATCGCCCTAGTGGGCGTTGACCATACCACTACATTCGAATGAAATATTGCCGTTTGAATAATAAATTTGGACTTCCTCAGGCACGGGACGAATTGGACACCCGGCTGGTCATCTTGGCTGTTCTTCCCTTGCAACATATATAAACACCTCAGACTTACCACTCCTATAAGTACATATTGTTGCCATCTATTTTAAATTTGGAATTTTCATGTGCTTGGTTAATAGCTAATTCTGAACTTTTGTATACTTGATAAATTTCTAAATTTAATTTTGGTGAATTGAATACATAGACTTGCATGACATATTGGTGGTTGAATCAGAAGTTTGGACTTCCTTAGGTGCTCGGCGTGGCAGTTTTATTGGTTGTTCTACCCATGATGCATACTCAGGCGCTGCAGATTTATGACTCCTATAGGTACATATTGTTTCCATCCATTGCAAATTTTGAATCTTTGCGTGCTTGATTAAGATATCAATTTAATTCTGCTTGATTGAGTACATAGCCTTGCATTTTATTCTGCCCTAAATTTTAATTCTTTATATGCTACCCCTCGCAAAAAATCCTTATATGATACGAAAAGTAAACACATATGGCCTACATTTCAGCCACCACGTCTTACATAAGTTTGATATGGTAGGAGAACACATACTTCGTGCCCTTCACCCCAATTTTTTTACAATAATAAACTAATCAAGTACAATAGATCATATAGTTTTTCATGTTCGGTTATCCTTAATCTGAATATTCACATTTAAAAACCAAGTCTCATCCAGTTATATTATCATCAATTCCCGCAGCAACGCGCAGGAAATTGTCTAGTTGTTACAACGGCCACGACGACACACCACGCGCTGCCAGAAATTACCGTCTCAATGAGCAACGGTCGTGTAGTCATATCTTGACGACGGATGTGGCATGCAGTAGCGCTCTAGATTTATCACCAAGCAGGCCGATGGGTGTACTGCTGTCTCTTTTCTGGATAGCAGCCTGACATATTATGAACAGTGCGAGCTGGACTCTACCCTACTATGAACAGTGCGAGCAGCTAGGCCCAGTTTTCTTTGTCTCCCGTGTTTAAGGAAATCCTAGACTGCTAATACAACTAGTCGTATAGAGCCTGATCCAGATCTCGAGCAGTTCTCTTGTGGACGGACGCTCCCGGGTGTCAAAAATCCACTCTCATAGTATATACACTATATTATACAATTTATAGCCGAGAAATTGATAGCACCGGAGGCGTAGCGCTCTGGACGTCAGGGGCATAGAGGCAACTTGGGATTTTTCAAGGCAGCGCTGCCGTGCCGAACGTGTTGTTCCTCAATTCACGCCTTCTTCCATCCAAATCAATACATCAGGAAAATCTGGAACTTCATACATACATGTTGACGTATGGAATCACTTATACATAAATGATATATAATATACACTTTTATTTCGACTACGCAATACCAGCACACCTACATGCGTGTGTGTGTGTGTGTGTGTGTGTGTGTGTGATACTTAATGTTACTGAATAAAATCGTGTAGGAGATGGATTTGTGGCAGCCTATCTGCATGATATAAAATCAAATAAATATTCTAAATCTGAATACGAAAATAGTATCTGCACATGATATGTTCTCATTCATAACTTGGTCCGATTTTCAAGTATTCGGTCTACAGCAGGTTATTTCTTCTCCTCGTGTTCATTCTTCTCATGTCCAATGTTTGAACCTACCAGAATTCTTATGTAGTTTTCTACTACATTACTATCATATACAACTCATTTGTTACCGTGATAATGAGCTCACATTCTATGACATTGATTTCCATGGAGACAAAGTTGTACGAGAAGACACACAAGCTGTTTGTTTCAACCGTCCCGATTTTCGCCTCTGTCATAGAGGGTGAATCAAGTAATGGTCCAGTGCCTGGAAGCAGTGTGTTCGATTGTATACAACAGGTTTGATCTGAGGACTGTTAAATTTAGACAATTTTTCGTCCTAGAGTTTTTTTAACCGATGGATACAAGATACAAGTGAAATAGAAGGAAACCGAGCTGAAGTTGTGTGCTCTTCTATTTCTTATTCAAGTGCTTTTTGTTATTGGACTATAAGAACAATTGTTTCTCATCATCAATCAACTATTATAATTTTTAATAGTAAAGATATATATATTCTTACTTCAACATGATTTTTTGCTAGATACATAGATTTGAGAAAAGACCATGGGGAAATTTTGTACAAGGTAACTGTGAGCACGACTTGCCATCTGATCACAAGTAGACTATTTAATACTTAAATATATATATATATATATATATATATATATATATATATATAGTTAGAAATATATATTCTCAGTTTGTTATATGACCACCGCAAGAGTATAGATAGCATGATATGTGGTGTAGTAATAAACAGAAGATAGACAAGTTTGGGCCACACATCCAAGAATGACGACCACAACTATTCAGATTTTATCGGCAACTATTTTCATTTTGGTCAAAAGTGGAAACATACTAAAACTTTTGCTTGGGACCAAAGTTTCAGATAAGCAACATGCTTCTTTGAATGGTAAAAATATTGACATTGTAATTATGAATATGATTTACAAATTTGACAATATATTAATAAATCTTCAATTATAAGACATCGATGTAGCTAATTATAGGACAAATCAACAAAACACACGCATGTCATGTAATTACACGATTTGAGACATTAACTTCTTAACCAGGTGTCCTTAGACACAACTGGTCGATACAACTTATAGTTGCTCACAACTTTTTTGTCTGCCATATGCATCCAAGATATATGTCTGGAGAAGATTAGAGTAGACAAATCGGTGATGATTTTATCACACACTTAGGTACATGAACATTAACTATAAATGGTGGGAAAATCTACTACATAAATGCATTTATGTATATGTCATTGTAATTTTTATGTTAATGCGCAATTTGGATACCCAAAATACATGTTATGACTTCCTTGCCATTACAGTAACCTTACTTAGTCTGCTGCACATACAAATACTTCTATGCATACAAAGCAGAGGGATGTGATGTGCATGACAACATGCATAGTGTGGGAGAAGCAAAACTGATTTCGTAAATGAAAATTTCCTACAAAGCTAAATTCCATAGTGTTGGGGACTCAAGAGAAAAGGATTAGAAAATTTTCCAACAATGTTGTGTGAATCCTAATTTGTTTGTAGAATTTTTAATATTAGCATAAAACTATATTTGTGTACAATTCTTATTACAATTTAAGAAAAAATTGTAAAATAATGAATATTGTAAAGCATTTCTCTACAACACAAGCTATTACATGAAAAATTTAAGATGTGATTGTCTGATTAACATATCATTTTGTTTGAATATCTAACTAAATAATTAATCACTCATTTTGATTTTACTTTGCATGTTAATATATATACTAGTCGCCAACCCGTGCATTCGCAAGGGCTAGCTTACAACAATACACACACACACACACACACACACACACACACACACACACACACACACACACACACACACACACACACACTAATTAGAGGCATTTTAATGATCTCTCATTAATCCACATCATCAGAATTAATTCAGCTGTTGGATTGTAAAATTTACGACCAGGATAAAAGAAAAACTCACATAACGCAGATGATGTCGCCTTATAGAAAACTGCATGTGACATGTCCAAGTCCTACATTAAAAGCAAAGAAAGCCTCACGTATAAAAAAAGCCACACCTACAAAAAAATGATAGTGAAAAAACAAGGGAAGCCTCACGCACATAAAAAAGGTAAAGCCTCACCTGCCAAAAAAAAAGCCTCATGTACGTGCAGGTAATAGCAAGAGGAGTCCTCTCAATAAATAAAAATAGAAAAAGGAAAGAGAAGTCCTGAACACCCACGTAAAGTTCCAGTAAAAATAAAAAGAACACCCATCACGTAAGTAAAAACATCTTCACTCAAACAGAAAAAGAAAAGAGTCGTTGACACCAACGCCCAACAATTCATGAAAAAAAAAACAGAAAACCTATCTAATCATGATGTGGTGCAATACCGCGGTTTGAAGGAATCAGACAAAAAAAACGCATCTGACACGTCCAAATCCAACGTTACTTTTTTTTGAGGGAAATAAATCCAACGTTACTAGCAAAAGGAAGTCCAAGGTTACTGAAACAAAAAGCCATGATATGGCCACCCTCCAAAAGCCATGATGCGTCCCCGTACAGCCTGGTCTCTGCCGATCTGACCACGCTCTGTCGCACAGCCTGCCAAAGTTATCTTCTCCTCCTCGGCATGTAGGATTCCAAGTTGAGGAACTGAGCAATTTTCTGGTGGCTTTTGTTATTACCTCGTTGGCCCGATAGGATTATATTATGATTGAGGCGATCTTAGAGGATACGTTGCCTCTCCATGTCCCTGCACATATGAGCTTAGCTAACATTTGATTCATGTGATCTAGGGAAGGATGATATTGTTGGTTCCTATCTGACATACTGCTCTAATTCTGTTTTCATTCAATATTTCTTTTGTATGAAATTATATTATTTTATGCAGTAAGTGTTCTTTTTTGCGGGTTGATGTAATAATAAATCTCTTCAATTTTAACAAGCATGGAAGAATCTGAATATGACATGTTGTGATTGTTTGTTTCCTAATCTCTCCTCTGCCGTTATATTCACCATGTTCTAACAGTCACCGGCTCACAAATGCTTTAGGTATATACAATTTGGCTTATACTTTATAACAAACCGAATTAAGTACTTTTTGTTCATCTCTGCATTTCTTAATGATGGTCGGTATTTAGTTCCTATAGCGGAAGGGCACCTCATGTTGTAGTACTAGGAACGATTATCATGACGTGAGTGTTTTTCTTGATGGATGGAAGGTGAGCTACTTTAGTATTTCATTTAGAGAAGTTGTGTATGCTACTAAGGTATAGAACTTCACACTTACCACGCTTGGAGATCAAGGTTCCATGAGACCAGTTGATCTGTTAAACTGTTTTTAGTTTTGGATGACAACAATATCTATTTCAGTTTTCGATGTCAATACAAGAAAGAAAACCCCACATTCGATCCTCATTCAAAGTGAGAAATTGGAGCATCAGCTATCAGGAAATTAAAACTGAAATCTAAAGGAAGGTAAGCATATATGTAGAGAGTGCTAATTCTATGTGTTTCTACAGCCACCATTTTTTAGTTTTTTCCTAGAAAAATTAGGATCGCCCTCCCTTCCTGTTTTCTATTGAAATGAAATTGCAGACATTGTTCATAGCGTTGCGGCTCAAGACAAACTAGAGTCCCTACTGTATATATTGTTTTTCCATTAGCACAAGTTAACCCTGCAATAGCATAAGTATATTTCACTGTGATAACTAATGGATCAGCCTAGAAAATTGGTTCAATAACTCAGTTTTTGTAGAAGTTCAAATCTGCACCCCTTAATATATGTACTAAAACACCGAGACAAATCAGTCCATCACGCATGAATGCTCTATTACCCCAGAGCACAATCTTACATGTTGATATGCATCAAACCCGCACCCTATATCCCTGAAAGCTAATTTGGTTTGTTAGTGACCAGCGATGCCACTTCAGGATTGCATATCTTTCAGTTCTTCTTTTGGTTTATAGCTAGCGCTAAATTATTGTTCTGTGTGCAATTCGCATTGCTACAGGAGTGGTCGAATTTGTACCGTGTTTGTAACATACATATACTGCAGATTTGCAATCTGGGAGTTAAAACAAATTATACTTGAGTATTTTCTATCTTCCCACTTCAGTATGAATATTTGGTCTACTAGGCATCACAAACATGGTCAATCTTGAATTTTCAGCATGAATGCCAACTAACCAAGGTTTGTACTATGTAGCTTAGCATTATGGCAGTTGTGGGAACGGATGAAGGCAAGGTATTTCCGTCAAAAAAGGATGACTATATATAACGCAAGGCATCCTAGGATGCCACACTGCATAATACCTAATCGCCTAACTATTATTCATGTTCTCAGTTATGTCAGTATACTTATAGAACAGTTAACAGACAAAAGTAGTCTAGGTACGTATCTATTTTTAATTTTTACTCTATAAATCTCAAATTGAGGGGTTGCTACAGAAACAATTGACTAATTTTGGTTCACTGCCATGGAGGTAGTTTTACTTTTAGTGTTTTTCTTTTCTTGCTTCTTAGCATACGTTCTACTTTATATATGAACTCTATGATTGAAATCTAGGAGATACATTATAGGAATACTAATTAGGTTCTTACAATTCAACTTTTGTTGACCTGAACTCAATTTGGACGGACTGGCTTGGGTCAATTGGTTGTACCGTAGGGAAACACGGTATAGCAACGGATGGGCTTTGCATAATACGTTGTGGAGAAAATAAAATGTGTGCTCGCTGTGGACTGGTGCATAGGACGTATGCAAGCTTTTAGGTCGGCAATGTGACTATCCAAATGTCTATTATGTCGGTCGAGAACTATATATTAAGATACTTCATTCATGAATACAATGCCATGGCAACATATGTAAGTTCTATGTTTAATATCCATATGTAAGTCAAATGTCTGATGCTACAACAACAAGCTAGTTTGCAATGTTCAGTTACCTCCCAGTTAGCCTTTTTCCAAAACAAAACAAAAATGTGTTTCCAAGTCCAGCTATGATCCTGTGAGCATTTTTTTCTGTTGAGGAAAATATTGGGTGTGTTTTTGCAAGTTCTAACATGTTTAGCTGGAAGAGTGATTTTCTTTTAATAAGACAGCCATCCCAACTGAAACAGGAATGTTTTGGATCCCGAATGGGCAAATTTCTCGCGTGTGGGAGGAATTCACAGTAACCACGGTTCCCGAGAAAATACCAAAAAATCAGACGAAATTTATATTTGAAATTCGAATTCAAATTCTTGTAAATTAGATATAAAAAGTCAAGAACTAATTTTGTTCAGAAAAGAGGTAGTAGCACAGTGGAAGATGAACTATGTGCGCGTTGTGGTCTCTAGTTCGATTTTTCTGCACCCCATTTTTCACGTTTTCTACTTATTTATTCTTCAAAATAACAAAATAAAAACAGCAAAAGGAGGATTCAAACCAGCTACCTCTTGAGGCAGATAAAAGATGGTTACCGCTACGCCACAATAAGGGGTTTGTTTTAATTGAGAAACATCTTTAATTTACTAGACCCTGAGTGTTCAAATTCAAAATATTCAAAAAAATTCGTTTTTTTTTTGTTCGGGATAGATATTTCTCGTGGGGCGGCGAGAAACGCGGTAACCGATCGGTAACCGAATTTCCGGACGGTACCCAAAACCCAAGATGATATCGTAGACTGGTTGTAGGTTCAAGTACATTGCTAGGTTAGCCATCATGTGTCCACTATATACAATATATTGGTTTATGTTTGGGAGGCATGCTACCAATAAGAACATAAGGCACATAATATATATAACCTTTGCGGCTTTAGCACGGCGAAGATACGAATCAATATTAACCCGAGAAGAATCAATATTCACCCGACAAGAGTACACAAACCTTGCAATGCGGTGGGCCAGCATGGCACCTTCATGTCACGGTTCCCGGCTGATAAATATCCGCCTCTCCTGTGCCTGTCGGTTCCAAATCCTAGCAGCGTTGTATACAAAGAGTACAAAGCAAATGTTGCATCAATGATGACCTGTTTCACAGGCTTGAAACAAACGGGGAACTATTTTACAGCAATCAGTTGCATAGACTTGGAAGGTATCGGGAATTGTTTGACGGCACGGGGTTCCTGTTATGCGAGTAGCTGTTTCACTTCATCTTGTGGATCATGTCTCTGCTGCAACTCGTCCGGAAGGGAAGAGACCTATGCGGTCCAGCAGCAGCGGGAAGCGAGTACGGGCTTCGCCTCATTTTCTTGCTTCACTTTCTGGCCTGAGACACCCACATCCGGGCCTGAGGCTGGGAACAAATGGAAGAGGATGTTGGAATTAAGCACGACATGCTTTTCTTATCCGCAAAGCATCCTCTTCCATTTGTCCCAAGCATAGGTCTTATATATACAATTTGTAACCTGTCCATGTAATTGTACCAGACCCAGATCAATAGAAAGAGATATTCAACAGCAGCGGCGCGCTCCCGTGGCTATCATCTGGGCGCCTCCAGTGTTTCGCGTGTGTGTGTTCCTTCGACTTGCTAGTCTGCTTGCTAGCTCCTTGTGTAAGTACGAGGTGTCTCAGACGTAACCAACTGACTAACTTGTGTTAGCTAGCGACTTTATGATGAGAGTCCAGTGCATTGTCAAGGTTCTTTTCTGGTGGTCTGATGCCTGGCCGGGTTTACTTTGTTAAGAAGCCTCTTGTCTTCTGGGTTGCCTCATTTTGCTAAGTAGCTTTGCAGACATGAATAGTGTTATCAAGTTTTCCTGCCATAGTAGGTGGCTTTTTCGCATTTACAGCAGGTTTCCTCGTGGTGTTCCTGCTTGTTGAACCCCTTTCGTTCTATTTTGCTGGTTGTCATGATATCTCTTAGAGTTTTTCTTTCATCCTATTTTGCTTGTTGTGATGATATCTCTTAGAGTTGGTTGATCTATGTACTGAACTGAATATTTCCATTGAGCAATTAAATGAAAAGGGGTGTGAGCCCGGTTAGAAAAAAAGACTAGTGGCTACGTACGTGTTCTTCACGGAATGCATTCGTTGCAAGCTACGTCCGGCATACGAGTCAGGCCTATGGCCAACAATTGGTATCTAGAGGTTTGGTGTATTCGCGTGATTCTCGAAAAGCAATCGAAGAATCATGTCAAACGCAGGCAAGGAGATCACCCTGGCGGGAGTGGGAGCAATTGAAGAATAATTGGGGGGTCGCAATTCCTTCTCTTGGATCGAGAGGACTACACACAATGGGTGGTGAACATGAAGGGAGCTAAGTTTTGGGAAGCTATCGAGGCCAGCGGAGACGAGTACGCAAAGGGCACGGCAAAGTATCGGAAGGATTGTCATGCGTTAATGGCGATCTACTTTGCCATGCCGAAGAATGTGCTGCAACACCTCGTCGGAAAGAAAACGATGAAGGAGGCATGGGAGACCATCAAGATCTTGCACCAGGGTCATGACCGTTTCAAGAAAGCACACCTTCAGTCCTTGATGAGAAGCTACAAGTGCTTCACTTTGCCTCTATCACTGAAGATGGAGGAAAGCGAGTTGGTTCATCGGTTTGCCGCCCATCTCAATATTGATTCTCATATTCGTGCTTCCTCAACTGATCTCTTGTGGCATTTAACTTGTGTATATGGTGAACCGCGTATTGAAAACCGTCATCGGTTTTTCTTTGGAAAAGGAGTTTAAATCCCCGGGCTCTGCATCAATCGATGCATACATCCATCTTTATTAATTATTTCACAAAGGTCTGACAAGAAAATACATCAAGCCATCCGAAGCCTCCACTCACACCTACAAACTTGATAATGTGGAGTGCTCTCACCCCTCATATCTAAAATCGGTGTCGTCGCCGATCCATCCACATAACGTATCGGGACCAACAGCCGGTGCAGCAGACCTAAAGCGCGCACCACATGCACACGTTTTAGAAGCCAGAAGCCACCATCATTCTCAGATTGCTGACCCATCTTTAGGATAGAGATCCGCATCATCCTTGCCAGTCCAGACATCCGTCGACGCCACCACGGCGCCCAACAGCACCACCGCCCTGCGTGCATTCATCTAGACGCGAAGACTCTGGAAGATCTGTCGTGCGTAGCACCTGTCGACCAGGCATGACACAGCGTAGCACTTGTCGGCCAGGCATGACTTGACATCTCCGTCAAAGCTCCGTGCAAGACTTAGCCGCTCAACCTCCTGCCCCTATCTTCTAGCGCTGCTCCACAAACGATGCTTCCAAGAAAGTAACGACATGGCAGTACCGCCATCGTTCGATCTGGATGACCAGATCTTAGGGTTTCCCCCGAAGCAGCATAAGTGGATTGACAAAAGTTACACGACGATGCCTTCATCAAGGTAACGACGCAAGACGTCACCATCGCCCGCCATTGGCTCAGTTTTCACCGGCAACTCTGTCTCCCCAACTTGTAGCCAGGACTAGATGACAGATTTGGAGATCCGACCCTCCAGCCTCAGGCTGACTATCTCCGGTGAAGGATACAGCCACCACCACCACGCCGAGGGCCGGAGCCCCCGACGTCCTCGTAATGCAGGTCGATCCTAGGGGCAGCCTGCCGTTGACGGGACATATACGACATCAGCATGTGCAGCCCGCCCGAAGCCCATCTGGACCCAGATCGGGTGCCCAAGCCGCCGACGCAGTACCAGTTGCCGAACGCCGCCGTCGCGTGCCTGGCCGCCGCCACCCCGCACCATTGTTGTAGATCCGGCCATCGCGAACCGCCGCTGACCGGGTCTTTGGCGAGGAGAAACGCCGCCGTCGCCGCTGCGGCACACAGGCTTTGCCTACGACGCCCCCGGCGGCGGCGGCGGGGGAAGAGGGTGTGCGCGGGTGAGGAACAGAAGACGACCAGCGGGGGCGCTCCGGTGCGGCGCGGCACAGGAGCGGGTAGGGTTAGGAGAGGATCTGTGGTTCAGATGAAAATGGTTCTAAAAAATGGGAGAGGAAAAACCGGCATCATATGTGGACCATCTTGTCTGATCTCCGAGCGACCTTCCGTGGATGCTCATGGTGGATTTTAATGAAGCTTTGTGGCAGTGCGAGCATATGTCCGCCACCCCACGCCCGTCAGGCCAGATTGCAGCATTTCGTGAAGTTGTACAAGATTGTGAGCTCCATGACCTTGGGTTTGCCGAAGCTCCTTTCACCTATGACAATAGGAGGAGTGGAAGAGCAAACGTGAAAGAGAGGTTAGACCGTGCTCTAGCCGACGATCGATGGCGGGACATTTTCTCAGATGCTGATGTGGTCCATCTGGTTTGTCCATGTTCAGACCACCTACCACTACTTGTCCACCTGCAGAGAGAGGAAATACTACCTCCGAGACAGCGACCGAGACAGTATGAAGTATTTTGGGAGTGTGCAGGTGAGGTGCCTGAATTGATCCAGCAAACATGGGATGCCACACAAACTACAGGTAATTTAGCAGCAGTCACGGGATGACTGAACCAGGTGATGGATAAATTGCAAGGATGGAGTAGACGCAAATTTGGTAGTGTCCCGAGAGACCTTGAATGTGCACGTAAAAAACTGGATCACCTAGTGCAGACCAATGGAGATCCACGAGAGATAAGAAGGTTGTCAGATAGTATGAATGATCTACTATATAAAGAAGAACTCCTATGGCTGCAGCGATCTCGTATGAGCTGGCTCAAAGAGGGAGATCGAAACATGAAGTTTTTCCACAGTAGATCTGTTTAGCGAGCCAGTAAGAACAAAATTAAAAAACTGAAAGATGATGATGGCACTTGGCAGACTACACCCTCGGTCATGGAATTAATGGCGACTTCCTTTTTTAAGGAATTGTTCACCAGAGATCCTTCTTTGAATGCTGATGAGATAATTGGCTTGATAGATAGAAAAGTAACAGATGATATGAATGACTCACTCTGTAGGGACTTTATTGAAAAAGAAATAGGCGACACACTGTTTCAAATAGGTCCCCTGAAGGCCCCTGGACCGGATGAATTTCCTATGAGGTTTTATCAAAGAAACTGGACAGTTTTAAAGGACACGATTGTTGCAGCAGTCCGTCTATTTTTTGCAACAGGGCACATGCCATCAACGACAAACTCAACGACAATCATGTTAATTCCGAAAGTAGATCAGACCGAGACATTTAGAGACTTCTGACTGAAGAAGTATAAATGTGTTTAAGATAGAGATAGAATATGTTCAACCTACTACGACTTGTCTCGCCGGGGGCGCGGAACCGATCGACCAAAGACCAGATTGGTTCATAGATTAGATTAGATCAATTTTGAATTTCGTCTAGTAGATTTTCGTTAGCCACCAAATAAATCCGAGGAAGAAAACCTTACCTCTCGAGGAAGAAAAAAAATGCATTTTTTTTATTTCCAAGAGGAAGAAAATTCGTGCCTCTCGCGGAAGCAAAACCATGTCTCTCAAGGAAGGAAAAAATAAAAAAAAACATTGGCGCGGTTGTGCCTCTCGCAGAAGCAAAATCGTGCCTCTCGAGTAAGGAAAAAATAAATTTTTTCGTTTCTGAGAGGCACGCCCATGCCTCTCATAGAAGCAAAACCGTGCCTCTCACGAAAGAAAAATTGTGCCTCTCGAGAAAGAAAAAAATATATTTTTCACATAAAAATACAAAAAATATTTTTTTTGTCCAAAAGTTAAGAAAGACCGTTTGAAAACCGAAAGAACAAAAAAACGAAAAAAATCATTAAAAAAATGAAAACACGTGTGAACAAGTAAAACAAAAACAAAATCTGGAGGGAACGCACAGAGCCTGACACGTGACAGTGAGTGGGAATGCGACAAGTGACGGCGCCTAAGAGTGACCCTTGAAAGGCTCCCAAAGAAGCGCTCCTCGGATAGTTGTTCGTCCACATGAGACATATAGTCGAAGCTTAGCTGAAGATTCCTCTAGACGGACCGTAAGAGCCACCCTGCTTCACTTTTTTTCCTTTTTTCCTTTTCTATTTTTCTCCTTTTAGATTTTGGGTTTTCTCCTCTTTTTGCACATTTTCCCTTTTATAGTTTTTGCAATATACTCTTTTTCTCCAATATATTGTGAAATATTTTTAAAAGAGACACTAATTTTTTTTTAATACACGGCGATCATTTTTAAAATATAGGTTGAACATTTTATATATAAGATGAAATTTTTGTATGTACATTAGAAAACCTAATATACGATGATCTTGTGTTATTATTCGTTTTGGAGCAAAACTTTTAATGTTATAAGATGAACCTTTTTTAGTTGTACATGAATAAAATAAGACACACTGAACATTTTTAAATATATGGTGACATTTTAATAACTAAACAATTTCCTAAAATATATTTTCCTAATTTCATTAGGTTCTGTAACATCTACTACCTCCGTTCTAAAACATATGACGTTTTGGTAGGCTAGTTTACCCTACCAAAATGTCATATGTTTTAGAACGCACATAGTAGCTGCTAAACAATGAAAATAAAAAATAGAAAATAAGGTTGACTAGCCAATTTGCCCTCCCGGCGTCAAGTAAGAGGTCTCCAGACGGCCCTCCGGCTTCAACATTAACAGAGTTTAATTTGTTTTTATTTCACCAAGTGAAGCAACATGCTACTTCAGTTAACATACGTAAGCCATCCATACGCATTATACGGGGCATGATATGTATGCTGCCTGGGAAAAACTAATTCAGACAATTTTTCCAACTGTTCGACTAAAATAGAGCGGTCAGTGCTCATCTGTGTTTATCTTGGACGGTGCTTCTAGTGAGAGATTGAAAGTTGGGGATTGGGAAGCTATCGGCCAATACACTTATGGTGACACTTTTTGTGTCATGGCAAGTAATGTTGAAGTCTCGAAGCCGCTCTACAAGTTGAAGATGAGGAGCTCCATCGCGCCATCATGCTTGCTGATCAAATGGGCATTGTACAAAATAGTTTTATCATAAATGCATGACGCTGAAGAACGCAATGCTTTTTGATAACATGGGTTATGTGCCCTTGGGATTAAAGTTCAAGCAGTTGAGGTTTTTCAACTCCACTAGTTAATTGTTGCTCAAATCATATTTTGTCCACATGATTACCGTGAACATGTGCATGCTCACGTCTTTGCTTGTGTGTCAGTCTGTACCATCTATGGAAGCCATGCTACCAGATTGGGTTGACGGTCCTAGCAGATTTTTCTGAAGTGCAAATCGTAGAACCAAAAAACAGTTCTATCATATTTTCATTAATTATAAAACAAAACATAGAAATTTATACAGTAAAGAACAAAAAAAAAGAAACTAAGAAATGAGGCAGATCAACCAATCAGTTTGGGTGGCCCGTTTTGGTGACCAATGATTTAGCCATGTCTTAACGAGTCTAAAAAACGTGTTTCTTAATAGAATAAATGTACTTCATTATGGAACAGATATTTAAAAAGGTATAAGCATTTTGCATTGTATTATTTGTTACACTAGGACTGTAGAGTGTTTGGTCTCTTTTTTCAACTGAATTAGGAAATGCTTGGGAGGCATGCAGACGACAGGAACTTGTGACCTTTTAAATATATGGTTTTACCGCACATAAATGTAAAGATAGCAAGTTAAAGTTGAAAGAGAAGTTTGCCCTCATGTGCTAAAACAGGAGTAGCGCATGCAAGCAATGCAATGTAGTGGGCCAGTGAGCCACTACCTTCACGTCCCCAACTTCCAATCGATAAAATCGGTCTCTCGCTTGCCACTCAGTTCTTGAAAGAGAAGTTTGCCCCCATATGCTAAAACAGGAGTAGCGCATGCAAGCAATGCAATGTAGTGGGCCAGTGAGCCACTACCTTCACGTCCCCAACTTCCAATCGATAAAATCGGTCTCTCGCTTGCCTGTCAGTTTCAAAATCCTCTAGTAGCAGTGAACAGAGATCGTACATGCATCTAGAGAGTAAAAGAACGATGCGTGTGTAGTATCCATACGAGCTGCCTAGGCTTGAGAGGCATCTGAAATTATTTTATGGCAAGAAAGCCATGTGGCGCGATCAGATATTTTTCGGCCTCTTCTTCCTTGCGTTGACGTCGCAATTGGCCCGAATGGGAATAGAGTTTCCCTGCATGTCCTACATCAAGGTGACCACCTCTCACTTTCTGACATGGGATGCACACATCTAAGGTTGGGGCTGGTAGCACATGGAAGAGACCATCACTTACTGGATGCTTGTCATCACTGACTGGTAATTTGTGTGGCCGATTAGTTATAAATTAATTGAATCCTCTTCTACTTTCGTGATATTTCATATATAGTTTGGAACTTGGTTCAATTAATGAGTAAATAAAATATTGTGATGAGCAACCAATGACACATAATCGATGGCAGTTGAATGAAACTCAAAAAAGTCATAGCTAGTCTTGCTTGTGCGGATGGTTCGGAAAGGTTGAGGCCATGGTCATTTCCGACAACCACACGACAGGGTCTTTGGTAGTGATGGCCATACCAGCTATCACCATTGCCAACTGATCGGCGTTGGCTTAGTTGAAGTAGCGCTTCTCTGCTTCCTCTTCAGCTTTTGCGGCCTCCCCCACTAGGATCATCTCCCTATCTGACCAGACACCGTGGGTCACGAGCTTCATGATGTGGCCCTCTTCCTTGCCTTCCTGCGTGTTGACGGGGTGGTGGGATGACATGAAAACATGGTCAAGTGGACTGGGAGAGACGGAGAGGAGAGATGATCGAAAAACCATGAGAGCGAACAAGGACACAAGTGTCCATATCAATGTTGCTCATTGGGAACCCACGCATGCGCTGGAAATCAAGGAGGCGTGATTACCTCCTGGTTTCACATTTTCGCTAAACAACATGGGAAAATGGTCGATTAACTTTTGAACATATACAAATGACCAGCCACTAACTACGAAGGTTAATAAAAAAATAGTGCCACAGTCCGGCCAAGTATAACGGACACTCTATGATAAATATTCGTGAGCACAAAGTGGAAGAACACGTCGTCACTGTCCGGCCATTTTTTGACCAGGCAATATTAATTACCTCAAACGGTCATGAGAGGCTCATCAGCTGACGCCTCCGAGCTTGCTAGCCAGTGTTGAACCTCATCGGTGATGCCTGGCCAGTAACCGGTGAGTGATGATGGCTTAGTAGTATTCTCATTCTGCAGTAGTGCTGGCTTTGTGTTTTTCTCTTCGGTTTTCTAGTCGGTTTTCTCAAATAATTTTTTTCCACTTTTTAGAGGGTCTAAATAACAATCCTATTTTTCAAATACAGGCAATATTTTAGAAACTTTCAGAGTTTATTTTCAAAAATTCACCATACGCCGAAAAATGGTTTGCTATTAATAAAAGAGATCATGTACTGTATTTTATAAAAATGATCAATGCGTACTTTTAAAAAATGTTACTCATATATTTTTTTTAAACTAGTATTTAGTTGAAAAATGTTCAACCTATATTATAATACAAAAATTATATAAAAAGTAAATGTGAAAAAGGAAAATGAAAAAAGAAACACCAAATCAGAAATAAGACAAAAATAAATAAATAAAATAAGAAGAACAAAAAATCAAAGAAAAAAGAGCACCAGCCAGCTACCGAAACCAAACAGCTAACGCACAAGAAGTGGGCCGGCCCATCTGTCTCAGCTGTGACCGTGGCCTACGTAGGATATGCCATACAGGATGGCCGGTGAATCCTATATGATGCTCCCATGCGTCATATAATTGAGGCTTTCCTAAAGGCACCTATAGACGGGCAGGCCCATGTAATGGGTGTTCTATTTGTTTTTGTTTTCTCTTCTCATAGTTTTTCTACTTTTTTTGCACATTTTATTTATTATAGTTTTTGCAATATACAGTAAGCAATTTCTCAAATATATGGTGAACATGTTTTTAAATACACATTGAAATTTTATAGTATACTCTCAACCTTCTTCTAATACATATTGAACATTTCTTAAATATATGACGAAATTTTGTGTTATATACATTTAACATTTTTAAATATATGATGACCTTATCTAACTATACTATTATCATTTTTTTATTATATGGTGAACTTTTTTATAGCCGAACTTTTATATATAACACATACTGAAATTTTTTCTCTAATATATTTGTTTCTATTTTAATAGATTTTAAAACATCTAGCTCCTAAAAAATAATAGAGAGAAAAAATAGAAAATAATGTGGACCGGCCAATTTGCCTTGGCTTCAACGATGCCACCACTAGTTGATGCACGTTGGCACCAATTAGGACGTGTCCCGACAGCCCTCTGGTTTCAACATTAAAAGAGTTTTATTTATTTATTTATTCACCATGTGAAACAACATGCTCCTTCCGTTAACCGATGTAAGCCACCCCTTACATATTATATGGGGCAGGATACGTATGTTGCCTGGAAAGAAATTGAGTCAGATGATTTTTTTTAGCTATTCGATTGAAATCAAGCGGTTAGTGATCATCTGTGTTTAACTTGGACGGTGTTTTTAGTGAGAGATTGGGAGTTGAGACTTACAAAGCTATCGGCCATTACACGTATGGTGATATTATTTGCGCCGCGACAAGTAATGTTGAGGTCTCGAAGCCGCACTGCAAGTCGAAGTTGAGGAGCTCCATCATACCATCATGCTTACTGGTCAAATGGGCGTTGCACAAAATAGTTTTATCATACAATGCATGACACTGGAGCATGCTATGCTTTTTGCTAGCATGGATTATGTGCCCTTGGGATTGAATTTCAAGCAGTTGACGTTTTTCTACTCCACTAGTTAATTTTTGCTCAAATCATATTTTTGTCCTCGTGATTACAATGAACATGTTCATGCTCGCGTCTTTGCCTGTGTCAGCCTGTACCATCTATGGACGTCATGCTACCAGATTGGGTTGATGGTCCTAGCACAAACCATAGAACTGAACAATAGTTCTACGGTAACAAAATGTAGAAATATATCACCCGAAAAGAAATGTAGAAATATATACAGTAACAAAAAAAAGAAACTAAGAAAAGAGGCAAATCAACAAATCAGATTGGGTAGCCCATTTTGGTGACCAGTGATTTAGCCATGTCTTAATGAGTCTAAAAAAAGTGTGTCTTAATAGAATATATGTACTTCATTATGGAAAAAATATTTAAAATTGCATAAGAATTTTTCATTGTATTAGTTGTCACACTAAGGATCTAGAGTGTTTGATCTCGTTCTTCAATTGAATTGGGAAATGCTTGGGAGGCATGCAAACAACAAGAACATGCAAATATAAGCTTTAACCACACATAAATGTGAAGATAGCAAATCAAAGCTGACAGAGAAGCGTACCCTCCCATGTGCTTAAACAGGAGTAGTGCATGCAAGCAATGCAATGTGGTGAGCCAGTGAGCCGCCACCTTCATGTCACCAATTTCCAACCGATAAATATCGGTCTCTCCCTTGCCTCTCAGCTCCAAAACCCGCTAGCGACGGTGAACACAGGTCGTCCATACATCCAGAGAGTAAAATGCGTGCGTTGTATCCACACGAGCTACTGCGTAGGCTTGAGAGGCATCCGGAATTGTTCTACGGCGAGGCCGCCACATGGCATGACAGGACATCTTTCATCGCCTTCTCCCTTGCGTCGACGTAGCAATTGGCCCGAACGGGAAGAGACTTTCGCCTCGTGTCCTGCAGCAATATGATCGCCTCTCGCTTTCTGGACTGGAACGCACACATCCCAGGTTGTGGTTGGTAGCACGTGTAAAAGGATGAAGTTATGCATAGCCAATCTTGCGTCCGTTCCTCCGACCACAAGCGTCTGTCACACCTTGTAAACCAGCTTAGCCGTACCAGGTGGCCCTCCGGCATCAATGGCATATGGCGCGGGGGAGCCAGCCACACAAAGCGATGGAGGGATCAGCTTCATGGCTTCCACATACGTTGGGTGACGGAGTGCAACCAACCAGCTGATGTAGAGACCAGGCAAGAGGATACATGAACCAACCATCTGACACAACAGCCCAGAAGGGGATTGCTACCAGATATCATCACCACTTTGTAAGATGCTGCATATGACAGGCTGAGCTATAGCCACATTTCATATTTCATATGACATCTTGTAAGCATGGTTGGAGAAGAAGGCACCTCAGAAATATTTCATATGGTAGTTCAAAAAATAGTTATAGACGAGTTAGAAGGAACAGAACAATCTGATGGCATCTAAACTACACCAAGATGATAGTTATAGACGCAAGTTCAACACTCTATTTTTATTGAACTTACTGATGATACTAGGCATCAAAGCCGTCTCTACGGGAGAAGGGGACGAGGAGCAAACAACAAACTAAAAGGGCGCGGAACCCATGGAGGCGATGATCATGGGGAGAGAAAGAAAACATCGCAAGCACCACCATCGGTTCAATGTAGAAGATGAACAAAAAACCAGTCCCCAATTTGATCAGTCTCACCCCCTTCACGAATCATCTAAGGGGGGGCGATATATGTCGAATGTAAGACAACGCAAATTGAAAAGGCATTGTCTATTATAGGCCTAAAAATGCCACTCACGCTCCAATGCAGGCATCCTCCTCTCCCTTCGTTATTCCAAGCTTTCAGGGCACGAGACCTTTTGAGCATGGTGTTTTCTTTGGCATTAACGATGGAAGAAACCTGAGGAGCACGGATCTTACAGGCTCTTGTATGCGGCAGTGACGGCTATAGATCTTCCCAGAAGCAGCAACACTTGCGCCGATTTGACTGGTCGCATAGCGTGGTGTTGACGCTTGAGGAAGGCTACCATCTTGGTGCTCACCGGGGGGAGGGGTGTTCGCTTTCTTATAGTCTGCATGGGTTGGTCATGTATTGAACGGCACTAGAGCCAGCCGCTCATGGGCCCAATACATAGACAAGAAGGCCAAACACGGAACGAGAGGAAGGGGGAAAACATAAGCCAGAAAGCCACTAACAACCGTTCATCCGATCATCATGTGCTAACTCTAAATAGAAAGTTACTGCAGATTTAAATCTTGGGAAAATCTAATAAGAAGCGCCGCACACGTGGAGAGGCAAATCGGGTTGGGTTGCAGTCTTGCAAAGGGGAACGATGTGGCGCGGGGCTAAGCGGAATCACGCCGGTGATGGATGAGGATTACTCCTTCCTCCATCCATTATCGTTGCATGTCGGGGCGATTTTTTGGGGTGGTGTGTCCAACTCGGGGGGTGGGGGAGGGATGGGGCGACGACAAGCGGGAAGAGCGACGGCCAGTCCAGTCGAGCTCCTTGCTCGCCCGGTCCATAGAGGCCGCCGCCAGCGTGCCGAGACTGCCCGATGCTGGTTCACCAGTGCCACAAAAAGGCAGTTGTGCTGGTTCACCCGCGGAGGAAACCTGAACAAGATCGAGAATGGAGAAGGAGGTCAAGCCTCCAACCAGAAAAAAGGGGGCATGGCTTTATGATCCACCGCGAGGATTATCAACTGCTTCTTCTAATCTTCCTGCTGTTTCTTCCCAATTTATGCCGCTGCTCAACCCTTCTCTACTGCTGCCTTGCTCTGTTTTGTTCGCCCTTCCTGGCTGGCCATCTTCAGTCAGTAAGTTACTGGAGCTAGATGGAAGCATCTAGTGAGTTCTTCCATATGCTACATAATAAGGAAAAGTGGACGTAGAGAAGTCCATCTTCAGTAGAAAGTTGAGGATTCTGCTCAGTGTTTTGTAAATGTGTAACCTCAGCCACATTATCGGATATTTTTTGCACAACATCACGTGAATCCATAATCTGATAATGCCTCTTGGGTCCGTAGTTCCATCCTAAGAGGGTGGTTCTGCAACACTAATTGTGTCTGATGGGTCGTAAGCAGCGACCAGAGATGCAGTTGAATCAGATACACGAGGAGCTGGTTCAAGACTTTGAGTGGCATCATCAGACGCAGTGTATTTATTGGTGGTCGGATGATCTAGGTCGCTGATGTTGCGTTCCAATCGGTGGTCCATCTCATGTTCAGCTAGCATCTCGGTTGTTTCTAGATTAGGAAATTTGTGTTGTATCGGTGGGAGCCTCACTAGTGGCATCCAGGGTATCATCGGCTGGTGACAAATCCTAGGAAACAGCAGCAGGAGCTTCGGGTTATTGGACAGGAGTGACATCCTGGGTAGAGTAGGCTGGCGTTGTCTCCGTGTGTAGGTGCCTTTGATGCTGCATAGCATATATATATAAGGGCTTGACTAGGCAGCGGCGCCACGCTTAGGTCTTGTCGTGCGGAGGCACCTACACGCACTAACCATTAAACCATCACTCGGAACGCGTGTGCATGGCGAAAAAAAGAAAGAAAGAAAGTATGCCCATAGGCTGGCGCCCACACATTCCAGATTAGTTGTCTTTAATTGCCAGATTTGTTGTACCAATTTCCAAATTAATTGTCTCAAGTTGTCAAAGATGGATTTGTTGCACACCAAGTTTCCTGATTACTCTAATTGCCAGATTAGTTATCTCTAATTACCAGATTTGTTGTATCAGTTTCCAAACTAAATTGTCTCAAGTTACCAAAGATGGTTTTCTATACTCACCTACACCTAGTTTCCAGATTAGTCATGTCTAATTTCCAGATTAGTTGTATCAGTTGACATACTGGTTGTTGAGTTTGCCATTCTCGTATCCCTACCCTTGCGGAAAATCCCTAGCGTTCGCATACATGTGAGATGTAACGCGAAACTCCGAGAGATGTTGTGGCACTTCCCGGGAATGGTGATGTAAAATGTTTTGTTCAGTTTTTAGAGACCTATACTTGTCTAGTAGTACTATTTTTACAATATGCATGCCCTGTTTGTCAATTATATCGCACACCATGGTTTGTTTCTTTAATCTGCGGCCCTCTCCCTTAACGGCATTTTCCCTGTTTAAAAAATGAGCAGGGGTTTCTGAAGAGCCGGCCGGAACCAGTTGCAGGTGGCAGGCGGGCAACCAATAAGGTTTCTGGTTTTACAATTTTACTCCCCTTTTTTACCACATTGTTTCGTATCAATTGCCACTTTTTTCCAGTAGTACTTGTCAAAACAGCAATTAATAGTTACCATTTTTTTCCTTTTTTAATCAGTAACATCATGGCAAGTAGGCATAATTATACTGGAAAGTAGGACACTTTTTTATCTGGAAACTAGTAGAATGGAAATATTTAAAAAAAATCTAGAACATCATGGCAAGTAGGCACAACTTATTCTGGTAACTAGGGCGTTTTAATCTGGCAAAACTAGTGCAATATAATCCATTTTAAATCCGGAACATCATGGCAAGTAGGCATAGTTATACTGGAAAGTAGGCCATTTTTTTATCTGGAAACTAGTAAAATACAAACCCTTTTAAAAAATGGAACATCATGGCAAGTGGGCACGAATTTTTCTGTTAACTAGGGCGTATTTATCCGGCAAAACTAGTGCAATGCAAAACCTTCTTTTAAGCTGGATTATCGTGGCAAGTAGGTACAAATTATTCTGGTAACTAGGATCTGGCAATACTAGTACAAGGTAAAACCTTTTTTTAATCTGGAACATCATGGCAAGTAGGCATAATTATACTGAAAAGTAGGTTTATCTAGAAATTAGATTGGAAATACAGAAAATAACCTGGCAACAAGTACACATTGAAGCTTCCTTCAAACGTGTCAGCCAGACTGGCAATACTGAGATTCGACTTATGTGAAAGTTGTTTGTTGTCCCCTTCACCAACCTTCAAAGATTTCACGAGATTAAAAACGTACCAGCTAACACGTTTTTCTTCCTTTGTGTCCGGGAAGGTGGAAAACAAATCAGCCTTAAGAAGAAAAGCTATGGAGGTTTTCCACATGTCATGGCAAAGCATGTAAACAAGTTTCTGGAGTTTTTTTGTGTGCTGACGAAGTAAGTAAGCAAAACCATGGATCTTTTTGTTTCTTGTCCAGGATGTTTGAAAGAGAGATGTGGGATGACGTACATGTATTTTGGCTGTGTTTTTAATCTAGATCCTCTCTCTGTTCTGCTACTGTGATGTATTGGCTGTCAGTTTTCCCTCTTGGAAAAGGAAGCTAGTATTATTATTATTTTGAGATCAAGGAAGCCAGTAAGGAATGAGCATTTTTTTTCGATCGGGGCGAATCGGCCCAGTAAGAAAGCCTTCGTTTGGGAACGGCCCAGTAAGAAAGCCATCACTTTGAGGGGCCACGAATGGTGCAGAACATGTGCACACCTAACGGGGATTAGCGAGCCACCCGCACGGAAAGCCAGCCATGCGGCACTGCTACGTAGTGGAGTCCTTAAATCTTACCGATAAGTGACATCTTATTAAAGTTAGATCTTTTATATATCGTATAGATATCATCACAACTGTTTTTTTTCTTTTCTTGATTTGCTAAGCCTAAAATATTTGCATAATTGTTTGATCACAAATGCTAAAAAACCGCTTGGATGCTGGCTGTCGCGTTCGAGCATCCAGCGCGACGGCCGTCGCCCATGCGAAGACACGCCATGGAATTTATCCCGCGTTTAATAAGCCAACGAACATGACACATACTACCCGAGGCCCAGCACTACCCCCACGAGACGGTGCCGTTGGCCCTGTTTTCGACACTGCCGAGCCAGGTGCCGCTCTCTCCACCCAACCCCATCTCTCGACGTTTCTAGCTCGTCGTCGCCGCCGGGGCTGGAGAAATTGGAGCGCCCTCCGGCTGCGGCAGAGGTCGTGGGTGGTCATTGAGAGCGCGAGCTTCGGAGACACCGGCGGTGGTGGCGTGGTCTGCAGAAGAAGGGTGCGTGCTGCTCTGTCTCTGATCCAAGGGTTTGTTGCATAGATCAACAAGCAACAGAAATTATTTTATGGCCAAGTCGCCAGGTTTGGGGGAATATCTCGCTTCTGTCAATGTGGCAATTGGTCGAACGGAAGGATACCTTTGCAGTCCTACAGCAATAGGAGACAAGTGCAGGCTCCGTAGCCTATTGCCTGGTCACTCATTGACTCGAGACACCCACATCCAGAGAATAAAATAACCCTAAACTTATAGAGAGGTCGATGTATTTTCGCATGTTCAAACTAGTATAAATTGGTGGGTTTTGCAATGCGAACCTTTTTCGGCAACTATGTTGCATATATTTTCGTTGATAGATGAAGTTAGAACGAGTACAAGCACATGGCACCAATGCTAGATGGTGTGAGCATGGCTCCTGACTAGATAGGCATGGGATGCTCGGCCCAGCAGAGGATACAACACAATGCTAAACTCATCTAGCTTGACTCTAGTCAAGGAAGGCAAGGAAACAAGACGCGGGGCACCTGGACCGCGTCTTGACCAACACAAGGAACCTCTGTCGTGGGGCCATGGCTCTAGAACAGATAAGATCAGCATACATGCCCCCTCCCCCCCCCCCCCCACACACACACCCACACCCACCCATCACCACCACCATCACAACCATATATAGGTGCTTAGAGAGTCGGCAAGTGGCGTGCAGGATCCGGACAGGTCAGAGGAAGAAGTCATGGAGGAAGCACTGACGAAGTCATACACTATGCCCGGAATGCTCACGCCAAAAGAAGCAACCCAAACCAACACGATGTCCAAAATCTCAAAAATCAACACGATGTCCAAAATCTCAAAAACCAACACTAGGGTGCCACGAGAACACAAGAGAGTGCCTTCAAGAAGGGAACAATGCCGCCATCCGATCTGAAGAACCGGACCTAGGGTTTCCCCTG
Organism: Hordeum marinum; assembly: GCA_022496015.1. Classification (NCBI taxonomy): domain Eukaryota; kingdom Viridiplantae; phylum Streptophyta; class Magnoliopsida; order Poales; family Poaceae; genus Hordeum; species Hordeum marinum. The sequence goes on from CM039678.1 coordinate 32,059,375, forward strand.
GTGCTCGAGGAAGGGCATCGATAAAGGCCATGACAACACCTTCAAAAATGGGACGGCACCCTCACGTGTCACTGCTGCCAGCATCGTTGAGCCGAGCAGGGATTTCTCCCTAGCCTATGCCCTAGAAATCCCATAACTGCCAGATCATGGTCCAAAGATAAGGAAATCGGGTAGCTGGCTGGAACCGTCACCATAGGAAGGTGATTTCCGCCTGCTATGGAAGAAGAAGGTGCAACTTGATGCTGTCGGACTCGCGAGCACTGGAACTGGCTTGGACATGGTTAGATGCTAGAGGAGATGTAGGTCCAAGGCTACGAGAACTAGAGTCACCCCGACAAAGAATCCACCACAAAACCACACACACCCACCGCACCTCTCGAAAACCAATGGGCCTTCAGCACCACCATAGACCGGATTTGGCTCGGAGCGGTGAACCCACCAACACCCTCACTGCCCCTCCTCGGCAAGAAAGAGCATCCAGGCAACAATAGTTCAAACCTAACTAATATGTTTAGTAGATCATGTAGTTCTTTACCTCCCAGTAAGTTAGTTTTTTTGCAAAAAGAAAAATGCATTTCCAATGTGAGGTATGATCCTGTGGCATTTTATCATGTTGAGGAAAATATGAGGCATGTCGCAAGTGCTAACGTACTTAACTATAATAGTAATTTGATTTTAATAAGACATCCATCTAAACTGAAACAAGGACTTGATAGGAGGAATGGACGTACACCATAACACCAACTCAGTACAACATGATACAGTACACTCGTTATATGTTCAAGTACATTGTCACGCTAGCCATCATGTGTCCATATATGCAATATGATGATTTATGTTTGGGGACACCCAACTGATGAGAACTTATGACACAAAAAGTATATGTAGATTTGCCACACATAAAGGTGAACATATGAATCAATATTGGCCAGAGAAGAGTGCATAAGCCATGCAATGCAGTGGGCCAGGGACCTTCATGTCACCGATTCCCCGCCTATAAATATTTGTCTCTCCCCTGCCTCTAAGTTCCGAATCCTAACAACGATGGAAGATAATTGTTCTTGTATCCAGAGAGTACGAAGCAGATATATGATCAGTTGCATAAGCTTGGAAGGCACGCAAAATTATTTTACGTCAGACAGTTGCATGGACTTGGAAGGCATCAGGAATAATTTTACAGTTAGAAAGTCTAGTCATACAACCAGACTTTTGAGTACATCTTGTCCCTTTGTTAGACTCGGTGAGAGGCCTTTTCTGCATCGGGAAATGAGTACATGCCCCACCTTCTTCTCACGAGTCACTTTCTGGCCTGATAGTATAAGCACATGCACATCTGGCTGGGAACACATGGAAGAGGATGATGACATGGATGGGCTATCTAGCTTTTGTTCCTCAGGTCACAAACATATGGCGGAAGGTTACCATCTTGGTCGCATAGCATGGTGTTGGCATGACTGTGCTGCTTTCGCCACAGCACCTATCACTGCATGTCTCGGTTGGTTGCTTTGTAATACAAAGCGGGAGGAAATCCTTTTTCAGAATAGCATGGTGTTGGCGTTTGAGGAGCTACCATCTTGGTGTTCTGCAGGGCTGGGGAGGAAGGTTCATCACGTATTTAACGACACGATGAATCTTCTTCGCTGCATTGTGACCAATCTATTTATAAATATTATGTAACACTATGTTCCCTAATTTTAAAAAGATCACATTTAATTGAGGTCTCCAATTATAGTTGCGTTACCCGATTTTGACTAGGTCGACAATTCCATAAAACTCTCATTTAATTTTTTTATATATATCCTCTAATACACTAATCCCACTTGAATTGATGAGCCCAGAATCAATTGAGGGTAGCAATTCTGAATTGGACAGACGATTTTGAGTCGGTCAGGCGCTGTTGTTTGGTGGGCCATGCCTGTAAGTGACGCAGCCTTATGGGCTTTTGGTCTCATGGCGGCTCGTTATCTGTTTGTTGGCCGTGTGACCTCCGATGGTCGGTAACTGGTGTGGGAGGGCGAGAGGGGTGAGGTGATTTGTTGCGTCGTGGAAGCCATTACCTGTTATTTGTAGCTCGCCTGCCGCTGTCCTACCTATTTCGCCCCCCCCCCTTTGGCCACTGCTGGAGTTCTGCGATTGGCGCCCACTCCCTCATTCACCGGGCGCCGGGCTGGAAGACTCCCGGTCCATCTCCCGAGCTCGGCACGCCAACTACCACCCTGAAAGCTCCTTTCGGCCAGTATGCAGTCGCTCCATCTGTCTCAGGTCCGTTTTGGTTATGGATGGGATCTGAAGGTGGGCTGCCACTCCAGCCAACGGGAGGCATGGCCGAAGACCTGGGCACGGGGTGAGACGATGGTGGTCGACGAGCGTGAGACGCAACCGCCGTAGCTTGCGGCGACAGATCTGACAGAGGCGGGAAAGGGGGTGGGGAGGCGGTGGTCGGGTCCGGGCATTCTCTAGTGTCCCGACCTCATGCGTGCTTGCTGGCCGGCTATGGCTGATGTGGTTTGTGCGTCCTTGCCGGTCGCCTATCGCTTTTTTGGTGTGTGCGTGCTTGCCAGCCCGGCTTTTGTTGTTGCTTCCTAGTGTGCTTGGTATTGTGTGTGCTTTCTTCTTTAGCTTGCAGCCGACTATTGCATTCGTGTGTTTATTTTTTTTCTAGCGTGCCGCTTATGAATGTTGTGGCTATTGTTGCAGATTGTTGTGATGTAAAATTAAAGTTACTTCAATAATCTAAAGCTAAAATTTCTTCATTGTGCGGTATGATAGATAATTGATGGCATGAAAGCCAATAATCACTTGGATTATCCAATGACATGCTCCCATATCTCTGATGTGGGTGATGCCCTATACCATAGATTGTGTGAAAGTTTCACTAATCTTTGCACAAAGTGGCTGAACAAAATTATTAACCTAGAGTGCTATTGCCAACATGAAAGTGCCGATAAGAACTTATATTCGTTTGTTACCAAACTTTAGTATGTGATGCCATAATTAGTCAAGATGTTTTCATATGTCCTTGCTTGCATTATTCTGTTCACATGAAAAGTTACGGTGTGTACAGAAAAATGTCATTGATCGGTAGTTTATATCTGTTAAGAAAAAGGAGATATAGGCTAGTAAGTTAAACTAAAGCCATTGGATGCCATTTTTACAACTTCACAACTTAGAAATTCCAATAAAAACAAGAGGAGACAACCCTCTCCATATGCGAATGAATTGACATTTAAACTACAGGAATTGGGTTATGGTGCAAGGATTGTAAAAGACTTACCAAACTCCTGAAATTTCATATTGTTCCATTCTTGACAACTATCTCTTAAAAGGCAGGTGATGGTGCAGCCTGCTAAAGACTAACAAAGCTACTTCCGCTTGGGTGTGCTTCTTTGGGTATCCAGTGTATCATTTTGAGTAAACTAACTTGGTGAGTTCACAAGTGTTTCTATTTTCTTTCTATCCACATGATGCAGTAGGGTTTTCACCTAAATAGCTCCAATTCAGGAACCTGCTATAATGCTGCGGAGCCTAATAGCAGAACTTTTTAATGTTGGCTCTCTTCTAACGATGTGACACGAATGATTTGACATAAAGAACAACCTTTAGATGTCTATGGTATGATAGAAGCCTAACAATTTGTTCGTTCTGGTGATAAGTTCTTTAGAACTGCATTATCTGTTGAAATGGAGAAGCTACAAGATTCTCCCATGATGTGCCGAGCTGTCTAAATTCGATGCAGACTATAAGTATTTTTCCATTTTTTACATTTATGATCTATCTATTTTATAATGAAAATATTTACAAGTTTCAATAAGGTATGGGGAATGTTTTTGCGAAAAAAAGGAGGTACATGGGAATGAACAGTAATATACACAAGAAATGGAAACATTGTGTAGTCAGGGTGCTTATTTAAATTGCTTTTTATGATGTTCTGATCTAAGACTATCATGATGGTGGTCAAGGATTTGATTGAACGGAATGTGATTCGTACGTAGCATGATGCATTCTATACAAATAATCCACCTTCATAATTGAGTTCGAGCAGTGATAAACGAAAATCGCCTCCAAAGTAGGCCTCATCTGGCAAAGAGAAAAGATTCAGATCCCGGGAAGCAAGCGAATGATCAGACCCACGAACAGATGTGGAAGTGGAAATTACAAATCTGGGAAGAAGTTTTTGTAACCATTCCCTTGACAGCTAGCATAAGAAAGCCACGTTGAGAAAACATGATTTATGTTTCAGCTATGCTATTCTATCATGAATCGTGGTTTGCATTGATTGTCCAGAAGCATTCTCCAAACCCATTTGACGTGTTACCTTATTGTGAATGATCGTGCTATCTAATTTTGCTCTAGTATTTTGATTTATGCTACTATTTCTCAGAATCTGACTAGAGTAAAACTGTTGGGTTCTACTTATGTTTGTAATATGAAAAATCAAGATTAAGTTGTTTTCACTCATAATAATGGTCTTCTATACATTAGCATCGTTTGAATCTGAACGTTTTTATGTTGCACACTCAAGTGCCATATTTTTTCTATCTTTTTTTGGGAAGATTACATGCAGTTGCTTCATAAACATTGCAGATCATTAATTATCCATGCCTATACTGTTAGGCACTATTTCTCAAAACTAATTCAGCGAACATGAATAGTTGTCATCATGCAGTACTGGTGAGCAGCCACGGAGACCTGAGCAAGCTGTTTACTATTAGTATTGGTTGGCAATGTATCATAAATAAAACTACGATAGAAACAAAACACATTGTAATTTCACGGCGCAGCAAAGTGCGCCCTTTGCTTCTAGTTATACGCGATGCTTCCTAATTATGAAGGCCTCACAATTAACAGAGGTCTTCAATTTAGAATTGGGTCATTCGATTTTGACCAGGTCAACAACTTCTCAAGGAGCTGACCCATTCAATACATTTAGTTCCCTATCTTCCCTAATTTTGAAGTTTCTTCATTCAATTGAGTTATTAAATTATGAATTTGATTTAAGATTTTGATCGGGCCAGTGGTTTTTCAAATCAATCAGCAGCAACCGACCCCTCCCATCACCTAGAAAAAAGAAGTGTCGTCATGTGATACTATAGCATCAATATAGTACATGCAGCCACCGACACAAAACATTCTCCACATAAATATAAGTTGGTTAGCGGATAACACGAAACCACCCCCACACTATAAATGAAAATAAAACACGCTTCATCATCTTCGCACCTGTATAAGGATTTTTTTTTTGGAAAGTTAAATTTCTTTAACTTTAACCAAGTTCAGAGTAAAAAAATATCGACATCCACAATATTGAATAAAAAATATGGAAATTCATTTCCCGATGAATCTGACATACCGAGTTGATATTAAGGATTTTGATATATTTATCTACAAATTTGATCAAACATAAAAGGTTCAACTTTTAAAAAATTGATCCACCTTCTTTCTAAAACAAAGTGAGAAAACAAATTAAACCCAACAACACCAATGGTGCAGCAAAGCGCACATGGCCCTTCGAGTAAATAGGCTATGCTCCCTAAGTTGTAAAGCCTCATAGTCAATTGAGGTCTTCTATTTGAAATTGACTCGTCCAATTTTGATTGGGTCAATAATTTATCAAGGAGCTCTCTCATCTGATGCTTTTAATTCCTAATGCTCCCTAATGTTGGAGCTTTTCCATTCAAATTTGATTTGATTCATCATTTTGACTGGGTCAATGATTTTTCAAATCAATCGGCAACAATTGGCCTATAAAACCATATCAAAGCCCCGCACCCTATCACCACCCTAGAAAAAAAGCGCCAACAAGTGATATTGTAACATAAATATAGTACATACAGCCACCAACTTAGAAAATAACCTTGCATAAGTATGAGTTATTAACAGATAAAACAGAATCACACCTCGAAAGTCCCACAAAAATACTCCCTCCTTCCCAATATGTTGGGCGTATTAGGTTCTAGCACGAAAATTAGCATAACCGTAGGAAGGCATGCATGATCTAATTTGACCGTCTTGTTTGGTTGATACAATCCCAAACAAAGACCACACCAGAGGACCGTCCTCTTTTCTTTTTCTCCCAACAAAAGTAGCAATCGTTTGGCCAGGTTGTAAGTGTGCACCCTACAATATGGGATTGCATGAGATTCCTAATACACCTAATATATTGGGAAGGAGGAAGTACCTCTTTAAAAATAAAAAGAGAACATTATGCATCATCTCTCCCACTCGACAAACCAAATACTCCCGTAATTCCAAATATAAGGTGTATTGGTTTTTTGAAAATTCGAGCTTCTTTAACTTTGACCAAGTTCAGAGCCAAAAATATCGATATCCACCATATTGAATAAATAAAATGTGAAAATTCATTTCGTAGAGAATCTAATGATACCAATTGGATACAATGGATATTGATATTTTTTCTATAATTGGTCAAACTTAAAGAGGTTTGACATTTCAAAGAACTAATCAACTTATAGTTTGAAATAAAGGAACTGATTATTTTAATCAAAAAAAATAACATCATCGGCGCAGAAAAGCGCGCCCAACCCTTCTAGTAAAGAGAAGAAAGATAAACGGTGAACAAGAAGGGAGGGGGAAACCATAAGCTCAAGGGTCCAACCAACCATAAAGGCACTAACGGATGTTATATGATCCCGTCCTAACTCCCAAACAAAGATTTGTTGTAGATTTTAATTTTACCTACAAGTGAGATCATATTAAAGTGTCTTCTTTGATTGTATTGATATCTTCACAGTTAGCTTTTTTGTTTTGTTACCTTGTTAAGCCTAAAATATTTTTATAATTGTTTGATCGTCAACTTTATTCCGCTCATAAAGAAAGACAAAAATATACTAGCATAAGTCATGTGCCTTGCTATGGAATTACAAATAATTGAAAGTGTGTCTAATTAGCGGTAGACTACAGCCAGTGTACTTGCAACGCGGCAAAGAAAAACTCAAACAAGCACACAGCGTTGCACAACCATGGGCGCGCTGACATGTACTTATAAAAAGAATTCTCATTCAAAACATGAATGAGTTGGTCGCTTGTTGGTTTGATTGAGATGGGTGTAGATGAATGTGTGCGATTTGAGGCTCTCCGGCGACACTATTTGTTTATTGTCTATAATTGTTTTTGAACCGGAGGGGTCTGATGTATTTTAGATGGATGAAGAAGATTGGATGGAGAACTCTTCGAAACTAGTAGACATCTTGTGGGTTCTAGATGGATGAGGGAGATAGGAGATGGAGCAGGGAGTAGTGAACTCATCGCCGCCGCCGCCAACTTCAATTTGTATGGTACTAGTGATTCTCATCATGAGGTGATCTTGGATTAGAAGAATGATTTTCGTTGTGGAAGACATAGGATCATTACTGTGTGATATTTACTAACTATTGTTAGAAATAACATATACTAAAGTTATGTAACTAAATAAAAATAATCTTTAGTTATACGTATTTCCCGATTAAAGAGCTCCATTTTGTACATTGTAATGTATGTCCATTAGACGAATATCCATGGCTTAGAACTCAAGTTATGTCTAATCATTTCAAGGGCATGTTAACGTGGTAAAGATATGGTTCCAAATAAAAGGTGAATATAGCAACTCGATTTACTATAAGAAAAGCAATGTATGCGCTGAAATCAGAGACACATGTAGTCATACATGTCGATAAGTACAATGTAATGAGCTCTTAAAACAGCTTTGCATCAGTAATTCCATATGGGACATAACTACATCACAAACCTCTTAAGTCAAGTTCTTAAGTGATTGTGAAAAAGATCATTCATACATTCAAATACTCATAGCACGTTATCGAAATGTATTGTATAGGCTAGAGACACATTGGAAATTATTGTGTGACAAAGCGGCAGAAACGTGTGAGCGATTTGGTCTCTTGGGCCTCCTTTACAAGATAAGAACCAGTAGTGTGTCTTTAATCTACATGTATGCGACATTAACCATGCATCAAATTGGCATCCCAAGACTACATGGTGCTACATGCCTCCATTGTTCTAATTGCCGAATGTTGGCGATGATGTTCTTAATCTTTTTTGTTCCTAAGTTGCATAGTGTTTTAACTATGGCAACATTCTAGTGGAATCCGCAAAGGGTAGTTTATGAGTGGCATGTCCTTATGTTTAGACCATAATTCTGCACTAAGGTGGCAATCCCCGGAGAGATTCAGTTTACTTGTTATCACTGAAATGATATGACAAATGTCAAGTTTGGCACCCTAGCTCATTAATATGGAAACTATCCCAGTGTGAAACTTGGCGTTGGCTATTCTCCCAGATGCGAAAAGGAAGGCTTTGATGACCTACAGTTGTAGAAACAAATACAAACTATGTGACATGTGAGATTTGATACTTCCTGACCTTGGACACTCATATCTTGACTTGAAGGTACAAACATTAAACAAGATGACACAATCAAGAGCCTATGTTGTTTATTTAAACTAGAGCTCCTGGCGGTACGCACAAGACAAGACATCGTAATAAAGATTTGGAGGTAATTGCACTACTACAGAATACCCCTTGGGTGATAGTTCATCAATGATAGGCTCAAAAAAAACCTCAAAAGTGCTACACCAATGGCCTGATTTACCTAAAAATATCACTAGTGAAGGCCTAAATCTTTGCATGTAATCATGGATTCGTGCACTAATGATGGTTTGAAAGATTACGTTGCCGGTGGTGGCCTGACCTCCACTAACATGTCTATTAAAGGCATGTACCACCAATATCTCATCCCATCCATGGCCAAAAGCCCATCAGCAAATTTTCACCCTCCCCCTCCCCCCCCCCCACACACCTCATATTTAAAACCATCTCTCCAACTGATAGAGTGACATAAATCTTTCAAAACCATCTTCCTATAGCATTTTCCTTTTTGTTTCAAAAAATCTTATGACAACATAAGCTAAGAACGGAATCATCATAGAACATGATTCATGACTACATATACTTAGGTGACCTCTATAAGGTTTGCTCAGCACTAGTGCCCATTTCTTTCTCTGTTTTCATTGGTTTTCTTTGTTTCTTCCTCGGTTTTCTCGGTCTCATTAGTTTGCATTAGTTTGTTTGGTCTTTTATTTCTTTTCTTATATTTTTATTTTTGGTTTCCATTTTAGTTTTTACTGAGTTTCGTAGTTTTTCTAATAACCAAACTTTTTTGTAAGACACACTGAACATTGTTTTAATATACCCCGTGAACTTTTTCTAATAACCAAACTTTTATATAAAACACATACTGAACAGTTTTCCTAATTATAATTTTCTATTTTTAATAGGTTTTGAAAATATACAGCTCATAAAAACAATGAAGAGAAAGAAATACAAAAAAGTTGGCTGGCTAATTTGCCCTAGCTTTGACAAAGCCACCCCCGCAGGAGTGAACTAGGAGCTCTTGGGATGGCATCCCAGCTTCAACATTAACAAGGTTAATTATTTTTTATCTCATCAAGTGAAGCAACCTTCACATTCCGGCTTATAAGCCACCCGTACACGTTATATGGGGGCACGATACGTACGTTTCCTCGGGGGGGGGGGGGGGGGATATGTCAGACAATCTTTTCAACAGTTCGATTGAAATTGAGAGGTTAGTGTTCATTTGTGTTTATCTAGGCCGGTGATTTCGTCCAGCACACGTATGGTGACATTTTTTGTGCCGCGGCAGGTAATATTGAAGTCTCGAAGCCGCACTTCAAGTTGAAGATGAGGAGCTCCATCGTGCCATCATGCTTGCTGATCAAATGACCATTGCATGAAATAATTTTATCATAGAATGCATGACGCTCAAGCACGCAATGCTTTCTGCTACCATTGATTATGCACCCTTGGGATTGAAGTTCAATCGGTTGAAGCTTTTCCACTCGACTACTTTATATTGTAGCTCAAATCATCCTTTTGTCCTCGTGATTCCAATGAACCTGCTCACACTCACGTCTTTGCGTGTGTGTGCCAGCCATCTATGGACGCCATGCTACCAGATTGTGTTGACGGTCCTACAAGATTGTGTAGCCTGTTTGGTGATCAATGATTTAGCCGTGTCTTAATGAGTCTAAAAAAGTGTTTCTTACTGGCATATATGTACTTCATTACGGAACAAATGTTGAAAAAGGTAGGGATTTTTCATTGTATTCATTGTTACACTAAGAGTCTTGAGTGTTTGGTCTCATTTTTCAGTTGGATCGGGATATGCTTGGGAGGCATGCAAGCGATAAGAATGTGTGACATGGAAAATATAATGTTTTTCCACGCATAAATGTAAATATAGCAAAATAAAGCTAACAGAGAAGTGTGTTCACATGTGCTAAAAGAGGAGTAGCGGATGCAAGCAATGCAATGTGGTGGGAAAATTTCAAACGGATAAATATCAATCTCTCCCTTGCCTCTCAGTTCGAAAATCGTCACGCAACGGTGAATGGAGAAAGTCCATATATCCAGAGAGTAAAATGTGTGTGTTGTATCCATACGAGCCGTGTAGGCTTGAGAGGCATCTAAAACTATTTTACAACGAGGAAGCCCCTTTGCTTGACTATTATCTTTTCTAGATCTTCTCCGTTGTGTTGACGTGGCAATTGTCCCGGATAGGAATAAAGTTTCACCGCATGTCCTACAGAACTAGGATCGTCGGTCAATTTCTACCTGGGACGCACACATCGACATTCCCGATATAGAACTCGGGAGCTGACGATGGTAGGCCCCTGAGCCAATGGGCCTGCGACAGGCTCATCCTGCAGCGAGCTTGATGGCATGGGTGGTGGTGTACATGGACATCCTACCATGGTTGTGGATGCTGAGGTGACCGGCAAAAGTTATGCTCGGTACATCCCGGGCCGATGATGGTGTCACCTGCGGGCGTCGCTTCCTTCATGAAGGTGTAATCGTTGATGTTCTCATCACCCTTCCCTCGTTGTTTCGGGAGAAACCCTAGATAGGTCCGAGATTCTCGGACCAGGACAAGGATGGCATCTTGATGTCGTGTTCCCTCTTGGGGGCACTTTCCTAGAGTTGGATCTAGCTAGAGAGACCCGTGGCTGGCATAGTGGTCCTCGGTGACTCGTGTGGCATCGGCTATGTAGGTGTGGGACGATGGGGTTGCAGTGAGGTTGTGGTAGTCGGCTCTATGGCGTGTCCAGTTGCCCATCGTGTTCTATTTGTTGCGGTGGAGTCGAAGTTGCACGACGGGTCCCTACGGCAACGATGACAAGCGGTGGATGGCCCTTCTCGATGATCCTTCACGACGTCAACCTTGCCTAGTGCTTTGATGCTTGTATATTCTCAGATCTGATGCTGCCATTTTGCTGACGAGTGTGTTCTTCATTTGACGGAATCTTCATGTGGCCGCTTCTGCTCTACATTGTGTGCATTGTCGTTTGATGCTTGCGGGGGAGTCGAAGGCTCTTACGCGAGGATAAGTGGTGATGATGACACCAAAGTGCAACCTCGTCAATGATTCCTATGTAGTGGTTTGTGTGGTTTTATCCTTTGTGCGTGATCAGCGAGTTGTGCGGGTTTTCGAATGGTTTTCCTCTAATTTAACCAGGAAACTCTCTTTTGAATCAATGAAAATGAAAAATCTTGGCCTCGTTTAAAAAAAAAAGATTCATAAGGGAAGCAACTTCGATGTGATAATTATGAGTTAGGAGGCGTACAACTAATGAAAGCCTGTGAGGCTGTGACGCGACAAATATATAATGGCAAAGATAGAAAATCAAAAGCTGACTATGGAAGAGCACAACATGTGCTAAAATAGTAGAAGTACACACAAGTGACACAATGCGGTGGGTCGGCATGGCACCTTCATGTCACAACTTCTCAGCTCATAAATATCAATCTCTCCCGGACATCTTAATTCTTTGCAATTCATGTAGCCACAATGAACGGAAATCGTCTATACATCCATAGAGTAGGAAACGTGTGTTGTATATACAACTTGCATAGGATTGATAGGCACCGGGAGTTATTTTATGGCTGGGTGGCCATGTTTTGTGATCAATTTGTCCTCTACATCCTCTGGGCTTCTGTCAATGTGGCAATTGGCTGGAAAGAAAAAGATCTTCGTAGTCCCGCAGCAACGGGAGGCAAGTGTAGGCGCTGCGACCTGTTGCTTGGTCACTCTATGACCCGAGACACCCACATCCAAAGAACAAAATAACTCTGAACTTATAGAGAAGCCGACGTGGTTCCCTGATTCAAATTAGCATAAAAAAATTCGCCAAAGGGTAGATTTTATTCCTCATAATGAAGCATAAAGTGGATACAAACACAAGCACACACCCGGTCTTTGCATAATTAGGATGCACACAATCAACACCAATGCACGCATATAAATAAAAACGCCAGCAAATAGCAAAGTCATATAAGACCAGAGCTATGCCTAAGCGAGAGAGAGAAAACTGAAGCGATCAAATCCGCCATCGACAATCTACAATCTACAACAATGACCATATCCACATCAATCATCTCATAACGCCACAAGGACAATGAAATTCTTTGGCAATGCCTTCAAGAAGGGATCGTCGCTTGAGCATCGCCGTTACCGGATCCAGTCACCAAAGACCATAATCTAGGTTTTCACCCTGAAGAACTAGTCTGAGCATATCCGAGCAATGCCCTTCAACAAGATAATGATGCAGAAACATCACCATTGTCACGTATAACCAACTCGGGCCAAGCCTAGGTTTTCATGCCGAAGCTCGAGATTGGGTACTCGAAAAGCACCACCATCAAAGTCAATCGTGTGTTGTTGCCACCACATTTCCATGATACTAGCAGTTGCATGTGCTGGTCAAGAAAACCGATCGCCACTTCTGCACAACATATCCTCTGCATCTAGTCATTGTCCATAGACTGCATCTCACCACCGAGGCAAACACCGGATCTAGAGAAAGAAACCCTCGCAAAGACCTTTTGGTGGACCCATAACCGCGACGAGGCTGCCACCGCCGCAAGCCGGAGGGTCACCACACGGACCAAAGTAGCAAAATTAGGTGGATTTTGCAATCTGAGCCTAACTACTAATAGGTTGTACTAGATCATGCAGTTCTATGTTTAATCTCCATATATAAGTCCTATGTCTGGTGCTTGAACAACAAGCTAGTTTACCATGTTTAATTACCTCCTTGTTAGTCTTTTTTCCAAAACGGAAATGCATTTCCAAATTTGGGTACGATCATGTGAGCATTTTCTTCTATTGAGGAAAATATTGGATTTGTTTTGCACGTTCTAACATGTTTAACTACAAGAGTGATTTGCTTTTAATAAGACAGCCGTCCATACTGAAACAAGGACTTGGAAGGAGAAATGGATGTATACCATAACAAATTAACACCGACTCCTTCCATCAACTCAACACAACATGATACACTACAGTGGTTTTAGGTTATAGTACACTATCTGGCTACCCATCATGTGTAGCCCGTTTTGGTGACCAATGATTTAGCCATGTCTTAACGAGTCTAAAAAACGTGTTTCTTAATAGAATAAATGTACTTCATTATGGAACAGATATTTAAAAAGGTATAAGAATTTTGCATTGTATTAGTTGTTACACTAGGAGTGTAGAGTGTTTGGTCTCTTTTTTCAACTGAATTAGGAAATGCTTGGGAGGCATGCAGACGACAGGAACTTGTGACCTTTTAAATATATGGTTTTACGGCACATAAATGTAAAGATAGCAAGTTAAAGCTGAAAGAGAAGTTTGCCCTCATGTGCTAAAACAGGAGTAGCGCATGCAAGCAATGCAATGTAGTGGGCCAGTGAGCCACTACCTTCACGTCCCCAACTTCCAATCGATAAAATCGGTCTCTCGCTTGCCTCTCAGTTCCTGAAAGAGAAGTTTGCCCCCATGTGCTAAAACAGGAGTAGCGCATGCAAGCAATGCAATGTAGTGGGCCAGTGAGCCACTACCTTCACGTCCCCAACTTCCAATCGATAAAATCGGTCTCTCGCTTGCCTCTCAGTTCCAAAATCCTCTAGTAGCAGTGAACAGAGATCGTACATGCATCTAGAGAGTAAAAGAACGATGCGTGTGTAGTATCCATACGAGATGCCTAGGCTTGAGAGGCATCTGAAATTATTTTATGGCAAGAAAGCCATGTGGCACGATCAGATATCTTTTGGCCTCTTCTTCCTTGCGTCGACGTCGGAATTGGCCCGAATGGGAATAGAGTTTCCCTGCAGGTCCTACATCAAGGTGACCACCTCTCACTTTCTGACATGGGACGCACACATCTAAGGTTGGGACTGGTAGCACATGGAAGAGACCATCACTTACTGGATGCTTGTCATCACTGACTGGTAATTTGTGTGGCCGGTTAGTTATAAATTAATTGAATCCTCTTCTACTTTCGTGATATTTCATATATAGTTTGGAACTTGGTTCAGTTAATGAGTAAATAAAATATTGTGATGAGCAACCAATGACACATAATCGATGGCAGTTGAATGAAACTCAAAAAAGTCATAGCTACTTTTTAGAGGGTCTAAATAACAATCCTATTTTTCAAATACAGGCAATATTTTAGAAACTTTCAGAGTTTATTTTCAAAAATTCACCATACGCCGAAAAATGGTTTGCTATTAAAAGAGATCATGTACTGTATTTTATAAAAATGATCAATGTGTACTTTTAAAAAATGTTACTCATATATTTTTTTTAAACTAGTATTTAGTTGAAAAATGTTCAACCTATGTTATAATACAAAAATTATATAAAAAGTAAATGTGAAAAAGGAAAATGAAAAAAGAAAAACCAAATCAGAAATAAGACAAAAATAAATAAATAAAATAAGAAGAACAAAAAATCAAAGAAAAAAGAGCACCAGCCAGCTACCGAAACCAAACAGCTAACGCACAAGAAGTGGGCCAGCCCATCTGGCTCAGCTGTGACCGTGTCCTACGTAGGATATGCCATAAAGGATGGCCGGTGAATCCTATATGATGCTCCCATGCGTCATATAATTGAGGCTTTCCTGAAGGCACCTATAGACGGGCAGGCCCATGTAATGGGTGTTCTATTTGTTTTTGTTTTCTCTTCTCATAGTTTTTCTACTTTTTTTGCACATTTTCTTTATTATAGTTTTTGCAATATACAGTAAGCAATTTCTCAAATATATGGTGAACATGTTTTTAAATACACATTGAAAGTTTATAGTATACTCTGAACCTTTTTCCAATACATATTGAACGTTTTTTAAATATATGACGAAATTTTGTGTTATATACATTTAACATTTTTAAATATATGATGACCTTATCTAACTATACTATTATCAATTTTTATTATATGGTGAACTTTTTTATAGCCGAACTTTTATAAATAACACATACTGAAACTTTTTCTCTAATATATTTGTTTCTATTTTAATAGATTTTAAAACATCTAGCTCCTAAAAAATAATAGAGATAAAAAATAGAAAATAATGTGGACCGGCCAATTTGCCTTGGCTTCAACGATGCCACCACTAGTTGATGCACGTTGGCACCAACTAGGACGTGTCCCGACAGCCATCCGGTTTCAACATTAAAAGAGTTTTATTTATTTATTTATTCACCATGTGAAACAACATGCTCCTTCCGTTAACCGATGTAAGCCATCCCTTACATATTATATGGGGCAGGATACGTATGTTGCCTGGAAAGAAATTGAGTCAGATGATTTTTTTAGCTATTCGATTGAAATCAAGCGGTTAGTGATCATCTGTGTTTAACTTGGACGGTGTTTTTAGTGAGAGATTGGGAGTTAAGACTTACAAAGCTATTGGCCATTACACGTATGGTGATATTATTTGTGCTGCGGCAAGTAATGTTGAGGTCTCGAAGCCGCACTGCAAGTCGAAGTTGAGGAGCTCCATCATACCATCATGCTTACTGGTCAAATGGGCATTGCACGAAATAGTTTTATCATAGAATGCATGACACTGAAAGCATGCTATGCTTTTTGCTAGCATGGATTATGTGCCCTTGGGATTGAATTTCAAGCAGTTGACGTTTTTCTACTCCACTAGTTAATTGTTGCTCAAATCATATTTTTGTCCTCGTGATTACAATGAACATGTTCATGCTCACGTCTTTGCCTGTGTCAGCCTGTACCATCTATGGACGCCATGCTACCAGATTGGGTTGATGGTCCTAACACAAACCATAGAACTGAACAATAGTTCTACGGTAACAAAATGTAGAAATATATCACCCGAAAAAAATGTAGAAATATATACAGTAACAAAAAAAAGAAACTAAGAAAAGAGGCAAATCAACAAATCAGATTGGGTAGCCCATTTTGGTGACCAGTGATTTAGCCATGTCTTAATGAGTCTAAAAAAGTGTGTCTTAATAGAATATATGTACTTCATTATGGAAAAAATATTTAAAATTGCATAAGAATTTTTCATTGTATTAGTTGTCACACTAAGGATCTAGAGTGTTTGATCTCGTTCTTCAATTGAATTGGGAAATGCTTGGGAGGCATGCAAACAACAAGAACATGCAAATATAAGCTTTAACCACACATAAATGTGAAGATAGCAAATCAAAGCTGACAGAGAAGCGTACCTCCCATGTGCTTAAATAGGAGTAGCGCATGCAAGCAATGCAATGTGGTGAGCCAGTGAGCCGCCACCTTCATGTCACCAATTTCCAACCGATAAATATCGGTCTCTCCCTTGCCTCTCAGCTCCAAAACCCGCTAGCGACAGTGAACACAGGTCGTCCATACATCGAGAGAGTAAAATGCGTGCGTTGTATCCACACGAGCTACTGCGCAGGATTGAGAGGCATCCGGAATTGTTCTATGGCGAGGCCGCCACATGGCATGACAGGACATCTTTCATCGCCTTCTCCCTTGCGTCGACGTAGCAATTGGCCCGAACGGGAAGAGACTTTAGCCTCGTGTCCTGCAGCAATGTGATCGCCTCTCGCTTTCTAGCCTGGGGCGCACATATCCCAGGTTATGGTTGGTAGCACATGTAAAAGGATGAAGTTATGCATAGCCAATCTTGCGTCCGTTCCTCTGACCACAAGCGTCTGTCACACCATGTAAACCAGCTTAGCCGTACCGGGTGGCCCTCTGGCATCAATGGCATATGGCGCAGGGGAGCCAGCCACACAAAGCGATGGAGGGATCAGCTTCATGGCTTCCACATACGTTGGGTGACGGAGTGCAACCAACCAGCTGATGTAGAGACCAGGCAAGATGATACATGAACCAACCATCTGACACAACAGCCCCAGAAGGGGATTGCTACCAGATATCATCACCACTTTGTAAGATGCTGCATATGACAGGCTGAGATATAGCCACATTTCATATTTCATATGACATCTTGTAAGCATGGTTGGAGAAGAAGGCACTTCAGAAATATTTCATATGGCAGTTCAAAAAATAGTTATAGACGAGTTAGAAGGAACAGAACAATCTGATGGCATCTAAACTACACCAAGATGATAGTTATAGACGCAAGTTCAACACTCTAATTTTATTGAACTTACTGATGATACTAGGCATCAAAGCCGTCTCTACGGGAGAAGGGGACGAGGAGCAAACAACAAACTAAAAGGGCGCGGAACCCATGGAGGCGATGATCATGGGGAGAGAAAGGAAACATCGCAAGCACCATCATCGGTTCAATGTAGAAGATGAACAAAAAAACAGTCCCCAATTTGATCGGTCTCTCCCCCTTCACGAATCATCTAAGGGGGGCGATATATGTCGAATGTAAGACAACGCAAATTGAAAAGGCATTGTCTATTATAGGCCTAAAAATGCCACTCACGCTCCAACGCAGGCATCCTCCTCTCCCTCCGTTATTCCAAGCTTTCAGGGCACGAGACCTTTTGAGCATGGTGTTTTCTTTGGCATTAATGATGGAAGAAACCTGAGGAGCGCGGATCTTACAGGCTCTTGTATGCGGCAGTGATGGATCTAGATCTTCCCAGAAGCAGCAGCACTTGTGCCGACTTGACTGGTGGCATAGCGTGGTGTTGACGCTTGAGGAAGGCTACCATCTTGGTGCTCATGGGGGGGAGGGGTGTTCGCTTTCTTATAGTCTGCGTGGGTTGCTCATGTATTGAACGGCACTAGAGCCGGCCGCTCATGGGCCCAATACATAGACAAGAAGGCCAAACACAGAACGAGAGAAAGGGGGAAAACATAAGCCAGAAAGCCACTAACAACCGTTCGTCCGATCATCATGTGCTAACTCTAAATAGAAAGTTACTGCAGATTTAAATCTTGGGAAAATCTAATAAGAAGCGCCGCACACGTGGAGAGGCAAATCGGGTTGGGTTGCAGTCTTGCAAAGGGGAACGATGTGGCGCGGGGCTAAGCGGAATCACGCCGGTGATGGATGAGGACTCCTTCCTCCATCCATTATCGTTGTGTGTCGGGGGCGATTTTTTGGGGTGGTGTGTCCAACTCGGGGTGGGGGAGGGATGGGGCGACGACAAGTGGGAAGAGCGACGACCAGCCCAGTCGAGCTCCTTGCTCGCCCGGTCCATAGAGGCCGCCGCCAGCGTGCCGAGACTGCCCGATGCTGGTTCACCAGCGCCACAAAAAGGCAATTGTGCTGGTTCACCCGCGGAGGAAACATGAACAAGATCGAGAATGGAGAAGGAGGTCACACCTCCAACCAGAAAAAAGGGGGCATGGCTTTATGATCCACCGCCAGGATTTTCAGCTGTTACTTCTAATCTTCCTGCTGTTTCTTCCCAATTTATGCCGCTGCTCAACCCTTCTCTGCTGCTGCCTTGCTCTGTTTTGTTCGCCCTTCCTGGCTGGCCATCTTCAGTCAGTAAGTTACTGGAGCTCGATGGAAGCATCTGGTGAGTGCTTCCATATGCTACATAATCAGGAGAAGTGGACGTAGAGAAGTCCATCTTCAGTAGAAAGTTGAGGATTCTGCTCAGTGTTTTGTAAATGTGTAACCTCAGCCACATTATCGGATATTTTTTGCACAACATCACGTGAATCCATAATCTGATAATGCCTCTTGGGTCCGTAGTTCCATCCTTAGAGGGTGGTTCTGCAACACCAATTGTGTCTGATGGGTCGTAAGCAACGACCAGAGATGCAGTTGAATCAGATACACGAGGAGCTGGTTCAAGACTTTGAGTGGCATCATCAGACGCAGTGTATTTATTGGTGGTTGGATGATCTAGGTCGCTGATGTTGCGTTCCAATCGGTGGTCCATTTCATGTTCAGCTGGCATCTTGGTTGTTTCTAGATTAGGAAATTTGTGTTGTATCGGTGGGAGCCTCACTAGTGGCATCCAGGGTATCATCGGCTGGTGACAAATCCTAGGAAGCAGCAGCAGGAGCTTCGGGTTATTGGACAGGAGTGACATCCTGGGTACAGTAGGCTGGCGTTGTCTCCGTGTGTAGGTACCTTTGATGCTGCATAGCATATATATATAAGGGCTTGACTAGGCAGCGGTGCCACGCGTAGGTCTTGTCGTGCGGAGGCACCTACACGCACTAACCATTAAACCATGACTCGGAACGCGTGTGCATGGCGAAAAAAGAAAGAAAGAAGGTATGCCCCTAGGCTGGCGCTCACACATTCCAGATTAGTTGTCTTTATTTGCCAGATTTGTTGTACCAATTTCCAAATTAATTTTCTCAAGTTGTCAAAGATGGATTTGTTGCACACCAAGTTTCCTTATTACTCTAATTGCCAGATTAGTTATCTCTAATTACCAGATTAGTTGTATCAGTTTCCAAACTAAATTGTCTCAAGTTGCCAAAGATGGATTTCTATACTCACCTACACCTAGTTTCCAGATTAGTCATGTCTAATTTCCAGATTAGTTGTATCAGTTGACATACTGGTTGTTGAGTTTGCCATTCTCGTATCCCTACCCTTGTCGAAAATCCCTAGCGTTCACATACATGTGAGTTGTAACGCGAAACTCCGAGAGATGTTGTGGCACTTCCCGGGAATGGTGATGTAAAATGTTTTGTTCAGTTTTTAGAGACCTATACTTGTCCAGTAGTACTATTTTTACAGCATGCATGCCCTGCTTGTCAATGATATCGCACACCATGATTTGTTTCTTTAATCTGCGACCCTCTCCCTTAACGGCATTTTCCCTGTTTAAAAAATGAGCAGGGGTTTGTGAAGAGCCGGCCGAAACCAGTTGCAGGTGGCAGGCGGGCAACCAATAAGGTTTCTGGTTTTACAATTTTACTCCCCTTTTTTACCACATTGTTTCGTATCAATTGCCACTTTTTTCCAGTAGTACTTGTCAAAACAGCAGTTAATAGTTACCATTTTTTTCCTTTTTTAATCAGTAACATCATGGCAAGTAGGCATAATTATACTGGAAAGTAGGACACTTTTTTATCTGGAAACTAGTAGAATGGAAATATTAAAAAAAATCTAGAACATCATGGCAAGTAGGCACAACTTATTCAGGTAACTAGGGCGTTTTAATCTGGCAAAACTAGTGCAATATAATCCATTTTAAATCCGGAACATCATGGCAAGTAGGCATAGTTATACTGGAAAGTAGGCCATTTTTTTATCTGGAAACTAGTAAAATACAAACCCTTTTAAAAAATGGAACATCATGGCAAGTGGGCACGAATTGTTCTGTTAACTAGGGCGTATTTATCCGGCAAAACTAGTGCAATGCAAAACCTTCTTTTAAGCTGGATTATCGTGGCAAGTAGGTAGAAATTGTTCTAGTAACTAGTACGTTTTTTATCTGGCAATAATAGTACAAGGTAAAAACTCCTTTTAATCTGGAACATCATGGCAAGTAGGCACGAATTGTTCTGGTAACTAGAGCGTATTTATCCGGCAAAATTAGTGCAATGGAAAACCTTCTTTTAAGCTGGATTATGGTGGCAAGTAGGTACAAATTATTCTGGTAACTAGGACGTTTTTTATCTGGCAATACTAGTACAAGGTAAAACCTTTTTTTAATCTGGAACATCATGGCAAGTAGGCATAATTATACTGGAAAAGTAGGTTTATCTAGAAATTAGATTGGAAAGAGAGAAAATAACCTGGCAACAAGTACACATTGAAGCTTCCTTCAAACATGTCAGCCAGACTGGCAATACTGAGATTCGACTTATGTGAAAGTTGTTTGTTGTTCCCTTCACCAACCTTCAAAGATTTCACGAGATTAAAAACGTACCAGATAACACGTTTTTATTCCTTTGTGTCCGGGAAGGTGGAAAACAAATCAGCCTTATGAAGAAAAGCTATGGAGGTTTTCTACATGTCATGCCAAAGCATGTACACAAGTTTCTGGAGTTTTTTGTGTGCTGACGAAGTAAGTAAGCAAAACCATGGATCTTTTTGTTTCTTGTCCAGGGTGTTTGAAAGAGAGATGTGGGATGACGTACATGTATTTTTGCTGTGTTTTTAATCTAGATCCCCTCTTTGTTCTGCTA
The DNA here is from genome assembly GCA_022496015.1 of Hordeum marinum. Classification (NCBI taxonomy): domain Eukaryota; kingdom Viridiplantae; phylum Streptophyta; class Magnoliopsida; order Poales; family Poaceae; genus Hordeum; species Hordeum marinum. The sequence continues at coordinate 32,080,781 of CM039678.1, forward strand.
CTGTGATGTATTGGCTGTCAGTTTTCCCTCTTGGAAAAGGAAGCTAGTATTATTATTATTTTGAGATCAAGGAAGCCAGTAAGGAATAAGCATTTTTTTCGATCGGGGCGAGTCGGCCCAGTAAGAAAGCCTTCGTTTGGGAACGGCCCAGTAAGAAAGTCATCACTTTGAGGGGCCACGAATGGTGCAGAACATGTGCACACCTAAAACGGGGATTAGCGAGCCGCCCGCACGGGAAGCCAGCCATGCGGCGCTGCTAGGTAGTGGAGTCCTTAAATCTTACCGATAAGTGACATCTTATTAAAGTTAGATCTTTTATATCTCGTACAAATATCATCACAACTGTTTTTTTTATTTTCTTGATTTGCTAAGCCTAAAATAGTTGCACAATTGTTTGATCACAAATGCTAAAAAACCACTTGGATGCTGGCTGTCGCGTTCGAGCATCGAGCGTGACGGCCGTCGCCCATGCGAAGACACGCCATGGCATTTATCCCGCGTTTAATAAGCCAACGAACATGACACATACTACCCGAGGCCCAGCACTACCCCCACGAGACGGTGCCGTTGGCCCGGTTTTCGACACTGCCGAGCCAGGCGCCGCTCTCTCCACCCAACCCGATCTCTCGACGTTTCTAGCTCGTCGTCGCCACCGGGGCTGGAGAAATTGAAGCGCCCTCCGGCTGCGGCAGAGGTCGTGGGTGGTCATTGAGAGCGCGAGCTTCGGAGACGCCAGCGGTGGTCGCGGGGTCTGCAGAAGAAGGGCGCACGCTGCTCTGTCTCTGATCCAAGGGTTTGTTGCATAGACTCAACAAGCAACAGAAATTATTTTATGGCCAAGTCGCCAGGTTTGGGGGAATATCTCGCTTCTGTCAATGTGGCAATTGGTCGGATGGAAGGATACCTTTGCAGTCCTACAGCAATAGGAGACAAGTGCAGGATCCGTAGCCTATTGCCTGGTCACTCATTGACTCGAGACACCCACATCCAGAGAATAAAATAACCCTGAACTTATAGAGAGGTCGATGTATTTTCGCATGTTCAAACTAGTATAAATTGGTGGGTTTTGCAATGCGAACCTTTTTCCGCAACTATGTTGCATATATTTTCGTTGACAGATGAAGTTAGAACGAGTACAAGCACATGGCACAAATGCTAGATGGTGTGAGCATGGCTCCTGACTAGATAGGCATGGGATGCTCGGCCCAGCAGAGGATACAACACAATGCTAAACTCATCTAGCTTGACTCTAGTCAAGGAAGGCAAGGAAACAAGACGCGGGGCACCTGGACCGCGTCTTGACCAACACAAGGAACCTCTGTCGTGGGGCCATGGCTCCAGAACAGATAAGATCAGCATACATGCCCCCTCCGCCCCCACACACACCCACCTACACCCACCCATCACCACCACCATCACAACCATATATAGGTGCTTAGAGAGTCGGCAAGTGGCGTGCAGGATCCGGACAGGTCAGAGGAAGAAGTCATGGAGGAAGCACTGACGAAGTCATACACTATGCCCGGAATGCTCACGCCAAAAGAAGCAACCCAAACCAACGCGATGTCCAAAATCTCCAAAACCAACACTAGGGTGCCACGAGAACACAAGAGAGTGCCTTCAAGAAGGGAACAATGCCGCCATCCGATCTGAAGAACCGGACCTAGGGTTTCCCCTGGTGCTCGAGGAAGGGCATCGATAAAGGCCATGACAACACCTTCAAAAATGGGACGGCACCCTCACGTGTCACTGCTGCCAGCATCGTTGAGCCGAGCAGGGATTTCTCCCTAGCCTATGCCCCAGCAATCCCATAACTGCCAGATCATGGTCCAAAGATAAGGAAATCGGGTAGCTGGCTGGAACCGTCACCATAGGAAGGTGATTTCCGCCTGCTATGGAAGAAGAAGGTGCAACTTGATGCTGTCGGACTCGCGAGCACTGGAACTGGCTTGGACATGGTTAGATGCTAGAGGAGATGTAGGTCCAAGACTACGAGAACTAGAGTCACCACGGCAAAGAATCCACCACAAAACCACACACACCCACCGCACCTCTCGAAAACCAATGGGCCGTCCGCACCACCATAGACTGGATTTGGCTCGGAGCGGTGAACCCACCAACACCCTCACTGCCCCTCCTCGGCAAGAAAGAGCATCCAGGCAACAATAGTTCGAACCTAACTAATATGTTTAGTAGATCATGTAGTTCTTTACCTCCCAGTAAGTTAGTTTTTTTGCAAAAAGAAAAATGCATTTCCAATGTGAGGTATGATCCTGTGGCATTTTATCATGTTGAGGAAAATATGGGGCATGTCGCAAGTGCTAACATACTTAACTATAATAGTAATTTGATTTTAATAAGACATCGATCTAAACTGAAACAAGGACTTGATAGGAGGAATGGACGTACACCATAACTTTTTTTAACATGATACAATACACTCGATATATGTTCAAGTACATTGCCACGCTAGTCATCATGTGTCCATATATGCAATATGATGATTTATGTTTGGGAGGCACCCAACTGATGAGAACCTATGACACAAAAAGTATATGTAGATTTGCCACACATAAAGGTGAACATATGAATCAATATTGGCCAGAGAAGAGTGCATAAGCCATGCAATGCAGTGGGCCAGGCACCTTCATGTCACCGATTCCCCGCCTATAAATATCCGTCTCTCCCCTGCCTCTCAGTTCCGAATCCTAACAACGATGGAAGATAATTGTTCTTGTATCCAGAGAGTACGAAGCAGATATATGATCAGTTGCATAAGCTTGGAAGGCGCGCAAAATTATTTTACGTCAGACAGTTGCATGGACTTGGAAGGCATCAGGAATAATTTTACAGTTAGAAAGTCTAGTCATACAACCAGACTTTTGAGTACATCTTGTCCCTTCTTTAGACTCGGTGAGAGGCCTTTGCGATGAAGTAGCATCGGGAAATGAGTACATGCCCCACCTTCTTCTCACGAGTCACTTTCTGGCCTGATAGTATAAGCACATGCACATCTGGCTGGGAACACATGGAAGAGGATGATGACATGGATGGGCTATCTTGCTTTTGTTCCTCGGGTCACAAGCATATGGCGGAAGGCTACCATCTTGGTCGCATAGTATGGTGTTGGCATGACTGTGCTGCTTTCGCCACAGAACCTATCACTGCATGTCTCGGTTGGTTGCTTTGTAATACAAAGCGGGAGGAAATCCTTTTTCAGAATAGCATGGTGTTGGCGCTTGAGGAGGCTACCATCTTGGTGTTCTGTAGGGTTGGGGAGGGAGGTTCATCATGTATTTAACGACACGAAGAATCTTCTTCGCTGCATTGTGACCAATCTATTTATAAATATTATGTAACACTATGTTCCCTAATTTTAAAAAGATCACATTTAATTGAGGTCTCCAATTATAGTTGCGTTACCCGATTTTGACCAGGTCGACAATTCCATAAAACTCTCATTTAATTATATATATATATCCTCTAATACACTAATCCCACTTGAATTGATGAGCCCAGAATCAATTGAGGGTAGCAATTCTGAATTGGACAAACGATTTTGAGTCGGTCAGGCGCTGCCGTTTGGTGGGCCATGCTTGTAAGTGACGCAGCCTTATGGGCTTTTGGTCTCATGGCGGCCCGTTATCTGTTTGTTGGCCGTGACCTCCGATGGTCGGTAACTGGTGTGGGAGGGCGAGAGGGGTGAGGTGATTTGTTGCGTCGTGGGTGCCATTACCTGTTATTTGTAGTTCGCCTGCCGTTGTCCTACCTATTTCGCTCCCCCTTTGGCCGCTGCTGGAGTTCTGCGATTGGTGCCCACTCCCTCATTCACCGGGCGCCGGGCTGGAAGACTCACGGTCCATCTCCCGAGCTCGGCACGCCAACTACCACCCTGAAAGCTCCTTTCGGCCAGTATGCAGTCGCTCCATCTGTCTCAGGTCCGTTTTGGTTATGGATGGGATCCGAAGGTGGGCTGCCACTCCAGCCAACGGGAGGCGTGGCCGAAGACCTGGGCACGGGGTGAGACGATGGTGGTCGACGAGCGTGAGACGCAACCGCCGTAGCTTGCGGCGACAGATCTGACAGAGGCGGGAAAGGGGGTGGGGAGGCGGTGGTTGGGTCCGGGCATTCTCTAGCGTCCCGACCTCATGCGTGCTTGCTGGCCGGCTATGGCTGATGTGGTTTGTGCGTCCTTGCCGGTCGCCTATCGCTTTTTTGGTGTGTGCGTGCTTGCCAGCCCGGCTTTTGTTGTTGCTCCCTAGTGTGCTTGCTATTGTGTGTGCTTTCTTCTTTAGCTTGCAGCCGACTATTGCATTCGTGTGTTTAATTTTTTTCAAGCGTGTCGCTTATGAATGTTGTGGCTATTGTTGCAGATTGTTGTGATGTAAAATTAAAGTTACTTCAATAATCTAAAGCTTAAATTTCTTCATTGTGCGGTATGATAGATAATTGATGGCATGAAAGCCAATAATCACTTGGATTATCCAATGACATGCTCCCATATCTCTGATGTGGGTGATGCCCTATACCATAGATTGTGTGAAAGTTGCACTAATCTTTGCACAAAGTGGCTGAACAAAATTATTAACCTAGAGTGCTATTGCCAACATGAAAGTGTCGGTAAGAACTTCTATTCGTTTGTTACCAAACTTTAGTATGTGATGCCATAATTAGTCAAGATGTTTTCATATGTCCTTGCTTGCATTATTCTGTTCACATGAAAAGTTACGGTGTGTACAGAAAAATATCATTGATCAGTAGTTTATATCTGTTAAGAAAAAGGAGATATAGGCTAGTAAGTTAAACTAAAGCCATTGGATGCCATTTTTACAACTTCACAACTTAGAAATTCCAATAAAAACAAGAGGAGACAACCTCTCCAGATGCGAATGAATTGACATTTAAACTACAGGAATTGGGTTTTGGTGCAAGGATTGTAAAAGACTTACCAAACTCCTGAAATTTCATATTGTTCCATTCTTGACAACTATCTCTTAAAAGGCAGGTGATGGTGCAGCCTGCTGAAGACTAACAAAGCTACTTTCGCTTGGGTGTGCTTCTTTGGGTATCCAGTGTATCATTTTGAGTAAACTAACTTGGTGAGTTCACAAGTGTTTCTATTTTCTTTCTATCCACATGATGCAGTAGGGTTTTCACCTAAATAGCTCCAATTCAGGAACCTGCTATAATGCTGCGGAGCCTAATAGCAGAACTTTTATAATGTTGGCTCTCTTCTAACGATGTGACACGAATGATTTGACATAAAGAACAACCTTTAGGTGTCTATGGTATGATAGAAGCCTAACAATTTGTTCGTTCTGGTGATAAGTTCTTTAGAACTGCATTATCTATTGAAATGGAGAAGCTACAAGATTCTCCCATGATGTGCCGAGCTGTCTAAATTCGATGCAGACTATAAGTATTTTTCCATTTTTTTACATTTATGATCTATCTATTTATAATGAAAATATTTACAAGTTTCAATAAGGTATGTGGGAATGTTTTTGCGAAAAAAGGAGGTACATGGGAATGAACAGTAATTAACACTAGAAATGGAAACATTGTGTAGTCAGGGTGCTTATTTAAATTGCTTTTTATGATGTTCTAATCTAAGACTATCATGATGGTGGTCAAGGATTTGATTGAACGGAATGTGATTCTTACGTAGCATGATGCATTCTATACCAATAATCCACCTTCATAATTGAGTTCGAGCAGTGATAACCGAAAATCGCCTCCAAAGTAGGCCTCGTCTGGCAAAGAGAAAAGATTCAGATCCCGGGAAGCAAGCGAATGATCAGACCCACGAACAGATGTGGAAGCGGAAATTACAAATCTGGGAAGAAGTTTTTGTAACCATTCCCTTGACAGCTAGCATAAGAAAGCCACGTTGAGCAAACATGATTTATGTTTCAGCTATGCTATTCTATCATGAATCGTGGTTTGCATTGATTGTCCAGAAGCATTCTCCAAACCCATTTGACGTGTTACCTTATTGTGAATGATCGTGCTATCTAATTTTGCTCTAGTATTTTGATTTATGCTACTATTTCTCAGAATCTGACTAGAGTAAAACTGTTGGGTTCTACTTATGTTTGTAATATGAAAAAGCAAGATTAAGCTGTTTTCACTCATAATAATGGTCTTCTATACATTAGCGTCGTTTGAATCTGAACGTTTTTACATTGCACACTCAAGTGCATTATTTTTTCTTTCTTTTTTTGGGAAGATTACATGCAGTTGCTTCATAAACATTGCAGATCATTAATTATCCATGCCTATACTGTTAGGCAATATTTCTCAAAACTAATTCAGCGAACATGAATAGTTGTCATCATGCAGTACTGGTGAGCAGCCACGGAGACCTGAGCAACCTGTTTACTGTTAGTATTGGTTGGCAATGTATCATAAATAAAACTACGATAGAAACGAAACACATTGTAATTTCACGGCGCAGCAAAGTGCGCCCTTTGCTTCTAGTTATACGTGATGCTTCCTAATTATTAAGGCCTCACAATTAACAGAGGTCTTCAATTTAGAATTGGGTCATTCAATTTTGACCAGGTCAACAACTTCTCAAGGAGCTGACCCATTCAATACATTTAGTTCCCTATCTTCCCTAATTTTGAAGTTTCTTCATTCAATTGAGTTATTAAATTATGAATTTGATTTAAGATTTTGATCAGGCCAGTGGTTTTTCAAATCAATCAGCAGCAACCAACCCCTTCCATCACCTAGAAAAAAGAAGTGTCGTCATGTGATACTATAGCATCAATATAGTACATGCAGCCACCGACACAAAAGATTCTCCACATAAATATAAGTTGGTTAGAGGATAACACGAAACCACCCCCCACACTATAAATGAAAATAAAACACGCTTCATCATCTTCGCACCTGTATAAGGTTTTTTTTGGAAAGTTAAATTTCTTTAACTTTAACCAAGTTCAGAGTAAAAAATATCGACATCCACAATATTGAATAAAAAATATGGAAATTCATTTCCCGATGAATCTAACATACCGAGTTGATATTAAGGATTTTGATATATTTATCTACAAATTTGATCAAACATAAAAGGTTTGACTTTTAAAAAATTGATACACCTTATATTCTAAAACAAAGTGAGAAAACAAATTAAACCCAACAACACCAATGGTGCAGCAAAGCGCACCTGGCCCTTCGAGTAAATACGCTATGCTCCCTAATTTGTAAAGCCTCATAGTCAATTGAGGTCTTCTATTTGAAATTGACTCGTCCAATTTTGATTGGGTCAATAATTTATCAAGGAGCTCTCTCATCTGATGCTTTTAATTCCTAATGATCCCTAATGTTGGAGCTTTCCCATTCAAATTTTGATTTGATTCATCATTTTGACTGGGTCAATGATTTTTCAAATCAATCGGCAACAATTGGCCTATAAAACCATATCAAAGCCCCGCACCCTATCACCACCCTAGAAAAAAAGCGCCAACAAGTGATATTGTAACATAAATATAGTACATACAGCCACCAACTTAGAAAATAACCTTGCATAAGTATGAGTTATTAACAGATAAAACAGAATCACACCTCGAAAGTCCCACAAAAATACTCCCTCCTTCCCAGTATGTTGGGCGTATTAGGTTCTAGCACGAAAATTAGCATAACCGTAGGAAGGCATGCATGATCTAATTTGACCGTCTTGTTTGGTTGATCCAATCCCAAACAAAGACCACACCAGAGGACCGTCCTCTTTTCTTTTTCTCCCAACAAAAGTAGCAATCGTTTGGCCAGGTTGTAAGTATGCACCCTACAATATGGGATTGCATGAGATTCCTAATACACCTAATATATTGGGAAGGAGGAAGTACCTCTTTAAAAATAAAAAGAGAACATTATGCATCATCTCTCCCACTCGACAAACCAAATACTCCCGTAATTCCAAATATAAGGTGTATTGGTTTTTTGAAAATTCGAGCTTCTTTAACTTTGACCAAGTTCAGAGCCAAAAATATCGATATCCACCATATTGAATAAATAAAATGTAAAAATTCATTTCGTAGAGAATCTAATGATACCAATTGGATACAATGGATATTGATATTTTTTCTATAATTGGTCAAACTTAAAGAGGTTTGACATTTCAAAGAACTAATCAACTTATAGTTTGAAATAAAGGACCTGATTATTTTAATCAAAAAAAACAACATCATCGGCGCAGAAAAGCGCGCCCAACCCTTCTAGTAAAGAGAAGAAAGATAAACGGTGAACAAGAAGGGAGGGGGAAACCATAAGCTCAAGGGTCCAACCAACCATAAAGGCACTAACGGATGTTATATGATCCCGTCCTAACTCCCAAACAAAGATTTGTTGTAGATTTTAATTTTACCTACAAGTGAGATCATATTAAAGTGTCTTCTTTGATTGTATTGATATCTTCACAGTTAGGTTTTTTGTTTTGTTACCTTGTTAAGCCTAAAATATTTTTATAATTGTTTGATCGTCAACTTTATTCCGCTCATAAAGAAAGACAAAAATATACTAGCATAAGTCATGTGCCTTGCTATGGAATTACAAATAATTGAAAGTGTGTCTAATTAGCGGTAGACTACAGCCAGTGTACTTGCAACGCGGCAAAGAAAAACTCAAACAAGCACACAGCGTTGCACAACCATGGGCGCGCTGACATGTACTTATAAAAAGAATTCTCATTCAAAACATGAATGAGTTGGTCGCTTGTTGGTTTGATTGAGCTGGGTGTAGATGAATGTGTGCGATTTGAGGCTCTCCGGCGACACTATTTGTTTATTGTCTATAATTGTTTTTGAACCGGAGGGGTCTGATGTATTTTAGATGGATGAAGAAGATTGGATGGAGAACTCTTCGAAACTAGTAGACATCTTGTGGGTTCTAGATGGATGAGGGAGATAGGAGATGGAGCAGGGAGTAGTGAACTCATCGCCGCCGCCGCCAACTTCAATTTGTATGGTACTAGTGATTCTCATCATGAGGTGATCTTGGATTAGAAGAATGATTTTCGTTGTGGAAGACATAGGATCATTACTGTGTGATATCTACTAACTATTGTTAGAAATAACATATACTAAAGTTATGTAACTAAATAAAAATAATCTTTAGCTATATGTATTTCCCGATTAAAGAGCTCCATTTTGTACATTGTAATGTATGTCCATTAGACGAATATCCATGGCTTAGAACTCAAGTTATGTCTAATCATTTCAAGGGCATGTGGGCCTATAACGTGGTAAATATATGGTTCCAAATAAAAGGTGAATATAGCAACTCGATTTACTATAAGAAAAGCAATGTATGCGCTGAAATCAAAGACACATGTAGTCATACATGTCGATGAGTACAATGTAATGAGCTCTTAAAACAGCTTTGCATCAGTAATTCCATATGGGACATAACTACATCACAAACCTCTTAAGTAAAGTTCTTAAGTGATTGTGAAAAAGATCATTCATACATTCAAATACTCATAGCACGTTATCGAAATGTATTGTATAGGCTAGAGACACATTGGAAATTATTGTGTGACAAAGCGGCAGAAACGTGTGAGCGATTTGGTCTCTTGGGCCTCCTTTACAAGATAAGAACCAGTAGTGTGTCTTTAATCTACATGTATGCGACATTAACCATGCATCAAATTGGCGTCACAAGACTACATGGTGCTACATGCCTCCATTGTTCTAATTGCCGAATGTTGCCGATGATGTTCTTAATCTTTTTTGTTCCTAAGTTGCATAGTGTTTTAACTATGGCAACATTCTAGTGGAATCCGCAAAGGGTAGTTTATGAGTGGCATGTCCTTATGTTTAGACCATAATTCTGCACTAAGCTGGCAATCCCCGGAGAGATTCAGTTTACTTGTTATCACTGAAATGATATGACAAATGTCAAGTTTGGCACCCTAGCTCATTAATATGGAAACTATCCCAGTGTGAAACTTGGCGTTGGCTATTCTCCTAGATGCGAAAAGGAAGGCTTTGATGACCTACAGTTGTAGAAACAAATACAAACTATGTGACATGTGAGATTTGATACTTCCTGACCTTGGACACTCATATCTTGACTTGAAGGTACAAACATTAAACAAAATGACACAATCAAGAACCTATGTTGTTTATTTAAACTAGAGCTAAACCTGGCGGTACGCACAAGACAAGACATCGTAATAAAGATTTGGAGATAATTGCACTACTACAGAATACCCCTTGGGTGATAGTTCATCAACGATAGGCTAAAAAAACCCTCAAAAGTGCTACACCAATGGCCTGATTTACCTAAAAATATCACTAGTGAAGGCCCAAATCTTTGCATGTAATCATGGATTCGTGCACTAATGATGGTTTGAAAGATTACGTTGCCGGTGGTGGCCTAACCTCCACTAACATGTCGATTAAAGGCATGTAACCACCAATATCTCATCCCATCCATGGCCAAAAGCCCATCAGCAAATTTTCACCCTCCCCCTCCCCCCCCCACACACATACCTCATATTTAAAACCATCTCTCCAACTGATAGAGTGACATAAATCTTTCAAAACCATCTTCCTATAGCATTTTCCTTTTTGTTTCAAAAAATCTTATGACAACGTAAGCTAAGAGCGGAATCATCATAGAACATGATTCATGACTACATATGCTTAGGTGACCTCTATAAGGTTTGCTCAGCACTAGTGCCCATTTCTTTCTCTATTTTCATTGGTTTTCTTTGTTTCTTCCTCGGTTTTCTCGGTCTCATTAGTTTGCATTAGTTTGTTTGGTCTTTTATTTCTTTTCTTATATTTTTATTTTTGGTTTCCATTTTAGTTTTTACTGAGTTTCGTAGTTTTTCTTTGATTTTTTCTCCATTTTCATTGATTTCTTGTTTCGTTCAACACGTGCTAATTAAAAGAATGTGCACTTTTAACATTTTTTTACTTCAAAAACATTTTTATTATACACGTCTAACATTTTAAAATATATGAAAGACATTTTTTGAAAAAATATTGTTTTTTATTTATACTTTTTCCATACACATTGTACGTTTTGGATATATAGTCATAAAGTTTCCTAATACATGTTTAGCATCTTTCAAAATACAAGTTTATACTTTTTAGTACCTGTTAAACATTTGTTTATACGCATTTAACATTTTAAAAATTCATGACCTTTTTTCAAGTACAAGATTAATATTTTTTAGTACATGTTCAAACAAATATAAACATATTTAGCATTTTCAAATGCTTGATTAATTTTAAAAAATACAAGATTAACATTCTATTAATACATGATAAAAAATATATACACATATAACATTGTTTCAGATTGTTGATTAACTTTTTGTAAATACTTGTTTAGCAAAATTCAAATGGTTGGTTAACATTTTTAGAATACATGATCCATTGTTGTTACATATTTTCTTATACATGATTAAGTACATTGTATATTTTTACATATATTATCTTATACATGCAAAACATATTCTCTATACGCATTGAACATTTTTCAAATGCTTGGTTAATATCGGTTTCAAATTTATTACATAAATAGTTTTTTAATATTTATTAAAATATTTTTAAATATAAAAAAAAAAGTAAGAAAAAGCAAAAATGAAAACAAAAAATTGAAAATAGAAGAGAAACGAGGACTTGGCTCCCATGCACCCGGGCCTGCTCATCTTGCCTTGCCTTAGGGCGAGAGTTACGTACGTCTCATGTGAAGCGAGACATAGGGACGCCTGACGGATCCTATATGTTGCTTGCATTCGTCATATAGACAAGGCTTAGCTGAAGAATCCTCCGGATGGGCCGGTCTACGTTGCGGCTGTTCTGTTTTGATTATTTTGTTTTCCTTTGTTCTTTTCCGTTTATCTTTCCAGATTTTTGTGTTCTTTCTATTTTTGCACTTTTTTTTGTAGATTTTGTAATATATGGTGGATTGTTTTTCCAATATTGTGAATATTTTATAAAATAGACAATGAACATTATAATACATTTGACCTTTTTCAAATACATATTGAACATTGTTTAATATATGATTAACATTTTTTGCATACATTATAATTTTTAATACACGACAAAAATTTTAAATTATAATAGGAACTTTTTTCTAAGACACACTGAACATTGTTTTAATATACCCTGTGAACTTTTTCTAATAACCAAACTTTTATATAAAACACATACTGAACAGTTTTCCAAATTATAATTTTCTATTTTTAATAGGTTTTGAAAATATACGGCTCATAAAAACAATGAAGAGAAAGAAATACAAAAAAGTTGGCTGGCTAATTTGCCCTGGCTTTGACAAAGCCACCCCCGCAGGAGTGAACTAGGAGCTCTTGGGATGGCATCCCGGCTTCAACATTAACAGGGTTAATTATTTTTTATCTCATCAAGTGAAGCAACCTGCACATTCCGGCTTATAAGCCACCCGTACACGTTATATGGGGGCAGGATACGTACGTTTCCTCGGGGGGGGGGGGGGGGGGGGGATATGTCAGACAATCTTTTCAACAGTTCGATTGAAATTGAGAGGTTAGTGTTCATTTGTGTTTATCTAGGCCGGTGATTTCGGCCAGCACATCGTATGGTGACATTTTTTGTGCCGCGGCAGGTAATATTGAAGTCTCGAAGCCGCACTTCAAGTTGAAGATGAGGAGCTCCATCGTGCCATCATGCTTGCTGATCAAATGACCATTGCATGAAATAGTTTTATCAGAATGCATGACGCTGAAGCACGCAATGCTTTCTACTACCATTGATTATGCGCCCTTGGGATTAAAGTTCAATCGGTTGAAGCTTTTCCACTCGACTACTTTATATTGTAGCTCAAATCATCCTTTTGTCCTCGTGATTCTAATGAACCTGCTCACACTCACGTCTTTGCATGTGTGTGCCAGCCATCTATGGACGCCATGCTACCAGATTGTGTTGACGGTCCTACAAGATTGTGTAGCCCGTTTGGTGATCAATAATTTAGCCGTGTCTTAATGAGTCTAAAAAAGTGTTTCTTACTGGCGTATATGTACTTCATTACGGAACAAATGTTGAAAAAGGTAGGGATTTTTCATTGTATTCATTGTTACACTAAGAGTCTTGAGTGTTTGGTCTCATTTTTCTGTTGGATCGGGATATGCTTGGGAGGCATGCAAGCGATAAGAACGTGTGACATGGAAAATATAATGTTTTTCCACACATAAATGTAAATATAGCAAAATAAAGCTAACAGAGAAGTGTGTTCACATGTGCTAAAAGAGGAGTAGCGGATGCAAGCAATGCAATGTGGTGGGAAAATTTCAAACAGATAAATATCAATCTCTCCCTTGCCTCTTAGTTCCAAAATCGTCACGCAACGGTGAATGGAGAAAGTCCATATATCCAGAGAGTAAAATGTGTGTGTTGTATCCATACGAGCCGTGTAGGCTTGAGAGGCATCTAAAACTATTTTACAACGAGGAAGCCCCTTTGCTTGACTATTATCTTTTCTAGATCTTCTCTGTTGTGTTGACGTGGCAATTGTCCCGGATAGGAAGAAAGTTTCACCACATGTCCTACAGAACTAGGATCGTCGGTCAATTTCTACCTGGGACGCACACATCGCCATTCCCGATATAGAACTCGGGAGCTGACGATGGTAGGCCCCTGAGCCGATGGGCCTGCGACAGGCTCATCCTGCGGCGAGCTTGATGGCATGGGTGGTGGTGTACATGGCCATCCTACCATGGTTGTGGATGCTGAGGTGACCGGCAAAAGTTATGCTCGGTACATCCCGAGCCGATGATGGTGTCACCTGCGGGCGTCGCTTCCTTCATGAAGGTGTAATCGTTGATGTTCTCGTCACCCTTCCCTCATTGTTTTGGGAGAAACCCTAGATAGGTCCGAGATTCTCGGACCAGGACAAGGATGGCATCTTGAAGTTGTGTTCCCTCTTGGGGGCACTTTAACCAGGAAACTCTCTTTTGAATCAATGAAAATGAAAAATCTTGGCCTCGTTTCAAAAAAAAGATTCATAAGGGAAGCAACTTCGATGTGATAATTATGAGTTAGGAGGCGTACAACTAATGAAAGCCTGTGAGGCTGTGACGCGACAAATATATAATGGCAAAGATAGAAAATCGAAAGCTGACTATGGAAGAGCACAACATGTGCTAAAATAGTAGAAGTACACACAAGTGACACAATGCGGTGGGTCGGCATGGCACCTTCATGTCACAACTTCTCAGCTCATAAATATCAGTCTCTCCCGGACATCTTAATTCTTTGCAATTCATGTAGCCACAATGAACGGAAATCGTCTATACATCCATAGAGTAGGAAACGTGTGTTGTATCTATACAACTTGCATAGGATTGATAGGCACCGGGAGTTATTTTATGGCTGGGTGGCCATGTTTTGTGATCAATTTGTCCTGTACATCCTCTGGGCTTCTGTCAATGTGGCAATTGGCTGGAAAGAAAAAGATCTTCGCAGTCCCGCAGCAACGAGAGGCAAGTGCAGGCGCTGCGACCTGTTGCTTGGTCACTCTATGACCCGAGACACCCACATCCAAAGAACAAAATAACTCTGAACTTATAGAGAAGCCGATGTGTTTCCCTGATTCAAATTAGCATAAAAAAATTCGCCAAAGGGTAGATTTTATTCCTCATAATGAAGCATAAAGTGGATACAAACACAAGCACACACCCGGTCTTTGCATAACTAGGATGCACACAATCATAATCGATGGCAGTTGAATGAAACTCAAAAAAGTCATAGCTAGTCTTGCTTGTGCGGATGGTCCGGAAAGGTTGAGGCCATGGTCATTTCCGACAACCACACGACAGGGTCTTTGGTAGTGATGGCCATACCAGCTATCACCATTGCCGATTGCCAACTGATCGGCGTTGGCTTAGTTGAAGTAGCGCTTCTCTGCTTCCTCTTCAGCTTTTGCAGCCTCCCCCACTAGGATCATCTCCCTATCTGACCAGACACCGTGGGTCACGAGCTTCATGATGTGGCCCTCTTCCTTGCCTTCCTGCGTGTTAACAGGGTGGTGGGATGACATGAAAACATGGTCAAGTGGACTGGGAGAGACGGAGAGGAGAGATGATCGAAAAACCATGAGAGCGAACAAGGACACAAGTGTCCATATCAATGTTGCTCATTGGGAACCCACGCATGCACTGGAAATCAAGGAGGCGTGAATCCTCCTGGTTTCACATTTTCGCTAAACAACACGGGAAAATGGTCGATTAACTTTTGAACATATACAAATGACCAGCCACTAACTACGAAGGTTAATAAAAAATTAGTGCCACAGTCCAGCCAAGTATAACGGACACTCTATGATAAATATTCGTGAGCACAAAGTGGAAGAACATGTCGTCACTGTCCGGCCATTTTTTGACCAGGCAATATTAATTACCTCAAACGGTCATGAGAGGCTCATCAGCTGACGCCTCCGAGCTTGCTAGCCAGTGTTGAACCTCATCGGTGATGCCTGGCCAGTAACCGGTCAGTGATGATGGCTTAGTAGTATTCTCATTCTGCAGTAGTGCTGGCTTTGTGTTTTTCTCTTCGGTTTTCTAGTCGATTTTCTCAAATATTTTTTTTTCACTTTTTAGAGGGTCTAAATAACAATCCTATTTTTTAAATACAGGCAATATTTTAGAAACTTTCAGAGTTTATTTTCAAAAATTCACCATACGCCGAAAAATGGTTTGCTAATAATAAAAGAGATCATGTACTGTATTTTATAAAAATGATCAATGCGTACTTTTAAAAAATGTTACTCATATATTTTTTAAAAACTAGTATTTAGTTGAAAAATGTTCAACCTATGTTATAATACAAAAATTATATAAAAAGTAAATGTGAAAAAGAAAAAAGAAAAAAGAAAACAGAAAAAACAAATCAGAAATAAGACAAAAATAAATAAATAAAATAAGAAGAACAAAAAATCAAAGAAAAAAGAGCACCAGCCAGCTACCGAAACAAAACAGCTAACGCACAAGAAGTGGGCCGGCCCATCTGGCTCAGCTGTGACCGTGGCATACGTAGGATATGCCATACAGGATGGCCGGTGAATCCTATATGATGCTCCCATGCATCATATAATTGAGGCTTTCCTGAAGGCACCTATAGACGGGCAGGCCCATGTAATGGGTGTTCTATTTGTTTTTGTTTTCTCTTCTCATAGTTTTTCTACTTTTTTTGCACATTTTCTTTATTATAGTTTTTGCAATATACAGTAAGCAATTTCTCAAATATATGGTGAACATGTTTTTAAATACACATTGAAAGTTTATAGTATACTCTGAACCTTTTTCTAATACATATTGAACGTTTTTTAAATATATGACGAAATTTTGTGTTATATACATTTAACATTTTTAAATATATGATGACCTTATCTAACTATACTATTATCATTTTTTTATTATATGGTGAACTTTTTTATAGCCAAACTTTTATATATAACACATACTAAATTTTTTTCTCTAATATATTTGTTTCTATTTTAATAGATTTTAAAACATCTAGCTCCTAAAAAATAATAGAGAGAAAAAATAGAAAATAATGTGGACCGGCCAATTTGCCTTGGCTTCAACGATGCCACCACTAGTTGATGCATGTTGGCACCAACTAGGACGTGTCCCGACAGCCATCCGGTTTCAACATTAAAAGAGTTTTATTTATTTATTTATTCACCATGTGAAACAACATGCTCCTTCCGTTAACCGATGTAAGCCACCCCTTACATATTATATGGGGCAGGATACGTATGTTGCCTAGAAAGAAATTGAGTCAGATGATTTTTTTAGCTATTCGATTGAAATCATGCGGTTAGTGATCATCTGTGTTTAACTTGGACGGTGTTTTTAGTGAGAGATTGGGAGTTAAGACTTACAAAGCTATTGGCCATTACACGTATGGTGATATTATTTGTGCTGCGGCAAGTAATGTTGAGGTCTCGAAGCCGCACTGCAAGTCGAAGTTGAGGAGCTCCATCATACCATCATGCTTACTGGTCAAATGGGCATTGCACGAAATAGTTTTATCATAGAATGCATGACACTGGAGCATGCTATGCTTTTTGCTAGCATGGATTATGTGCCCTTGGGATTGAATTTCAAGCAGTTGACATTTTTCTACTCCACTAGTTAATTGTTGCTCAAATCATATTTTTGTCCTCGTGATTACAATGAACATGTTCATGCTCGCGTCTTTGCCTGTGTCAGCCTGTACCATCTATGGACGCCATGCTACCAGATTGGGTTGATGGTCCTAGCACAAACCATAGAACTGAACAATAGTTCTACGGTAACAAAATGTAGAAATATATCACCTGAAAAAAAATGTAGAAATATATACAGTAACAACAAAAAGAAACTAAGAAAAGAGGCAAATCAACAAATCAGATTGGGTAGCCCATTTTGGTGACCAGTGATTTAGCCATGTCTTAATGAGTCTAAAAAAGTGTGTCTTAATAGAATATATGTACTTCATTATGGAAAAAATATTTAAAATTGCATAAGAATCTTTCATTGTATTAGTTGTCACACTAAGGATCTAGAGTGTTTGATCTCGTTGTTCAATTGAATTGGGAAATGCTTGGGAGGCATGCAAACAACAAGAACATGCAAATATAAGCTTTAACCACACATAAATGTGAAGATAGCAAATCAAAGCTGACAGAGAAGCGTACCCTCCCATGTGCTTAAACAGGAGTAGCGCATGCAAGCAATGCAATGTGGTGAGCCAGTGAGCCGCCACCTTCATGTCACCAATTTTCAACCGATAAATATCGGTCTCTCCCTTGCCTCTCAGCTCCAAAACCTGCTAGCGACGGTGAACACAGGTCGTCCATACATCCAGAGAGTAAAATGCGTGCGCTGTATCCACACGAGCTACTGCGTAGGCTTGAGAGGCATCCGAAATTGTTCTACGGCGAGGCAGCCACATGGCATGACAGGACATCTTTCATCGCCTTCTCCCTTGCGTCGACGTAGAAATTGGCCCGAACGGAAGAGACTTTCGCCTCATGTCCTGCAGCAATGTGATCGCCTCTCGCTTTCTGGCCTGGGACGCACACATCCCAGGTTGTGGTTGGTAGCACATGTAAAAGGATGAAGTTATGCATAGCCAATATTGCGTCCGTTCCTCCGACCACAAGCGTCTGTCACACCTTGTAAACCAGCTTAGCCGTACCGGGTGGCCCTCCGGCATCAATGGCATATGGCGCGGGGGAGCCAGCCACACAAAGCGATGGAGGGATCAGCTTCATGGCTTCCACATACGTTGGGTGACGGAGTGCAACCAACCAGCTGATGTAGAGACCAGGCAAGAGGATACATGAACCAACCATCTGACACAACAGCCCCAGAATGGGATTGCTACCAGACATCATCACCACTTTGTAAGATGCTGCATATGACAGGCTGAGATATAGCCACATTTCATATTTCATATGACATCTTGTAAGCATGGTTGGAGAAGAAGGCACTTCAGAAATATTTCATATGGCAGTTCAAAAAATAGTTATAGACGAGTTAGAAGGAACAGAACAATCTGATGGCATCTAAACTACACCAAGATGATAGTTATAGACGCAAGTTCAACACTCTATTTTTATTGAACTTACTGATGATACTAGGCATCAAAGCCATCTCTACGGGAGAAGGGGACGAGGAGCAAACAACAAACTAAAAGGGCGCAGAACCCATGGAGGCGATGATCATGGGGAGAGAAAGAAAACATCGCAAGCACCACCATCGGTTCAATGTAGAAGATGAACAAAAAACCAGTCCCCAATTTGATCGGTCTCACTCCCTTCACGAATCATCTAAGGGGGGGCGATATATGTCGAATGTAAGACAACGCAAATTGAAAAGGCATTGTCTATTATAGGCCTAAAAATGCCACTCACGCTCCAACGCAGGCATCCTCCTCTCCCTCCGTTATTCCAAGCTTTCAGGGCACGAGACCTTTTGAGCATGGTGTTTTCTTTGGCATTAACGATGGAAGAAACCTGAGGAGCGTGGATCTTACAGGCTCTTGTATGCGGCAGTGATGGATGTAGATCTTCCCAGAAGCAGCAGCACTTGCGCCGACTTGACTAGTGGCATAGCGTGGTGTTGACGCTTGAGGAAGGCTACCATCTTGGTGCTCACCGGTGGGGGGGGAGGGGTGTTCGCTTTCTTATAGTCTGGTCATGTATTGAACGGCACTAGAGCCGGCCGCTCATGGGCCCAATACATAGACAAGAAGGCCAAACACAGAACGAGAGGAAGGGGGAAAACATAAGCCAGAAAGCCACTAACAACCGTTCATCCGATCATCATGTGCTAACTCTAAATAGAAAGTTACTGCAGATTTAAATCTTGGGAAAATCTAATAAGAAGCGCCGCACACGTGGAGAGGCAAATCGGGTTGGGTTGCAGTCTTGCAAAGGGGAACGATGTGGCGCGGGGCTAAGCGGAATCACACCGGTGATGGATGAGGATTACTCCTTCCTCCATCCATTATCGTTGTGTGTCGGGGGAGATTTTTTGGGGTGGTGTGTCCAACTCGGGGGGTGGGGGAGGGATGGGGCGACGACAAGCGGGAAGAGCGACGACCAGTCCAGTCGAGCTCCTTGCTCGCCCGGTCCATAGAGGCCGCCGCCAGCGTGCCGAGACTGCCCGATGTTGATTCACCAGCGCCACAAAAAGGCAGATGTGCTGGTTCACCCGCGGAGGAAACCTGAACAAGATCGAGAATGGAGAAGGAGGTCACGCCTCCAACCAGAAAAAAGGGGGCATGGCTTTATGATCCACCGCGAGGATTTTCAGCTGCTTCTTCTAATCTTCCTGCTGTTTCTTCCCAATTTATGCCGCTGCTCAACCCTTCTCTGCTGCTGCCTTGCTCTGTTTTGTTCGCCCTTCCTGACTGGCCATCTTCAGTCAGTAAGTTACTGGAGCTCGATGGAAGCATCTGGTGAGTGCTTCCATATGCTACATAATCAGGAAAAGTGGACGTAGAGAAGTCTATCTTCAGTAGAAAGTTGAGGATTCTGCTCAGTGTTTTGTAAATGTGTAACCTCAGCCACATTATCGGATATTTTTTGCACAACATCACGTGAATCCATAATCCGATAATGCCTCTTGGGTCCGTAGTTCCATCCTCAGAGGGTGGTTCTGCAACACCAATTGTGTTTGCTGGGTCGTAAGCAGCGACCAGAGATGCAGTTGAATCAGATACACGAGGAGCCGGTTCAAGACTTGGAGTGGCATCATCAGACGCAGTGTATTTATTGGTGGTCGGATGATCTAGGTCGCTGATGTTGCGTTCCAATCGGTGGTCCATCTCATGTTCAGCTGGCATCTCGGTTGTTTCTAGATTAAGAAATTTGTGTTGTATCGGTGGGAGCCTCACTAGTGGCATCCAGGGTATCATCGGCTGGTGAAAAATCCTAGGAAGCAGCAGTAGGAGCTTCGGGTTATTGGACAGGAGTGACATCCTGGGTAGAGTAGGCTGGCGTTGTCTCCGTGTATAGTTGCCTTTGATGCTGCATAGCATATATATATAAGGGCTTGACTAGGCAGCGGCGCCACGCGTAGGTCTTGTCGTGGGGAGGCACCTACACGCACTAACCATTAAACCATGACTCGGAACGCGTGTGCATGGCGGAAAAAAGAAAGAAAGAAGGTATGCCCCTAGGCTGGCGCCCACACATTCTAGATTAGTTGTCTTTAATTGCCAGATTTGTTGTACCAATTTCCAAATTAATTGTCTCAAGTTGTCAAAGATGGATTTGTTGCACACCAAGTTTCCTGATTACTCTAATTGCCAGATTAGTTATCTCTAATTACCATATTAGTTGTATCAGTTTCCAAACTAAATTGTCTCAAGTTGCCAAAGATGGATTTCTATACTCACCTACACCTAGTTTCCAGATTAGTCATGTCTAATTTCCAGATTAGTTGTATCAGTTGACATACTGGTTGTTGAGTTTGCCATTCTCGTATCCCTACCCTTGCCGAAAATCCCTAGCGTTCGCAAGCATGTGAGATGTAACGTGAAACTCCGAGAGATGTTGTGGCACTTCCCGGGAATGGTGATGTAAAATGTTTTGTTCAGTTTTTAGAGACCTATACTTGTCTAGTAGTACTATTTTTACAACATGCATGCCCTGTTTGTCAATTATATCGCACACCATGGTTTGTTTCTTTAATCTGCGGCCCTCTCCCTTAACGGCATTTGCCTTGTTTAATAAATGAGCAGGGGTTTCTGAAGAGCCGGCCGGAACCAGTTGCAGGTGGCAGGCGGGCAACCAATAAGGTTTCTGGTTTTACAATTTTACTCCCCTTTTTTACCACATTGTTTCGTATAAATTGCCACTTTTTTTCCAGTAGTACTTGTCAAAACAGCAGTTAATAGTTACCATTTTTTTTCCTTTTTTAATCAGTAACATCATGGCAAGTAGGCATAATTATACTGGAAAGTAGGACACTTTTTTATCTGGAAACTAGTAGAATGGAAATATTTAAAAAAAATCTAGAACATCATGGCAAGTAGGCATAACTTATTCTGGTAACTAGGACGCTTTAATCTGGCAAAACTAGTGCAATATAATCCATTTTAAATCCGGAATATCATGGCAAGTAGGCATAGTTATACTGGAAAGTAGGCCATGTTTCTATCTAGAAACTAGTAAAATACAAACCCTTTTAAAAAATGGAACATCATGGCAAGTGGGCATGAATTGTTCTGTTAACTAGGGCGTATTTATCCGACAAAACTAGTGCAATGCAAAACCTTCTTTTAAGTTGGATTATCGTGGCAAGTAGGTAGAAATTATTCTAGTAACTAGTACGTTTTTTATCTGGCAATAATAGTACACGGTAAAACCTCCTCTTAATCTAGAACATCATGGCAAGTAGGCACGAATTGTTCTGGTAACTAGAGCGTATTTATATGGCAAAACTAGTGCAATGCAAAACCTTCTTTTAAGCTGGATTATCGTGGCAAGTAGGTACAAATTATTCTGGTAACTAGGACGTTTTTTATCTGGCAATACTAGTACAAGGTAAAACCTTTTTTTAATCTGGAACATCATGGCAAGTATGCATAATTATACTGGAAAGTTGGTTTATCTAGAAATTAGATTGGAAATAGAGAAAATAACCTGGCAACAAGTACACATTGAAGCTTCCTTCAAACGTGTCAGCCAGACTGGCAATACTGAGATTCGACTTATGTGAAAGTTGTTTGTTGTCCCCTTCACCAACCTTCAAAGATTTCACGAGATTAAAAACGTACCAGCTAACACGTTTTTCTTCCTTTGTGTCCGGGAAGGTTGAAAACAAACAGCCTTATGAAGAAAAGCTATGGAGGTTTTCTCCATGTCATGGCAAAGCATGTAAACAAGTTTCTGGAGTTTTTTTGTGTGCTGACGAAGTAAGTAAGCAAAACCATGGATCTTTTTGTTTCTTGTCCAGGATGTTTGAAAGAGAGATGTGGGATGACGTACATGTATTTTGGCTGTGTTTTTAATCTAGATCCCCTCTCTGTTCTGCTACTGTGATGTATTGGCTGTCAGTTTTCCCTCTTGGAAAAGGAAGCTATTATTATTATTATTTTGAGATCAAGGAAGCCAGTAAGGAATGAGCATTTTTTTCGATCGGGGCGAGTCGGCCAGTAAGAAAGCCTTCGTTTGGGAAGGGCCCAGTAAGAAAGCCATCACTTTGAGGGGCCACGAATGGTGCAGAACATGTGCACACCTAAAACGGGGATTAGCGAGCCGCCCGCACGGGAAGCCAGCCATGCGGCGCTGCTACGTAGTGGAGTCCTTAAATCTTACCGATAAGTGACATCTTATTAAAGTTAGATCTTTTATATATCGTACAGATATCATCACAACTGTTTTTTTTCTTTTCTTCATTTGCTAAGCCTAAAATATTTGCACAATTGTTTGATCACAAATGCTAAAAAACCGCTTGGATGCTGGCTGTCGCGTTCGAGCATCCAGCACGACGGCCTTCGCCCATGCGAAGACACGCCGTGGCATTTATCCCGCGTTTAATAAGCCAACGAACATGACACATACTACCCGAGGCCTAGCACTACCCCCACGAGACGGTGCCGTTGGCCCTGTTTTCGACACTGCCGAGCCAGGCGCCGCTCTCTCCACCCAACCCCATCTCTCGATGTTTCTAGCTCGTCGTCGCCGCCGGGGCTGGAGAAATTGGAGCGCCCTCCGGCTGCGGCAGAGGTCGTGGGTGGTCATTGAGAGCGCGAGCTTCGGAGACGCTGGCGGTGGTCGCGGGGTCTGCAGAAGAAGGATGCGCGCTGTTCTGTCTCTGATCCAAGGGTTTGTTGCATAGACTCAACAAGCAACAGAAATTATTTTATGGCCAAGTCGCCAGGTTTGGGGGAATATCTCGCTTCTGTCAATGTGGCAATTGGTCGGATGGAAGGATACCTTTGCAGTCCTACAGCAATAGGAGACAAGTGCAGGCTCCGTAGCCTATTGCCTGGTCACTCATTGACTCGAGACACCCACATCCAGAGAATAAAATAACCCTGAACTTATAGAGAGGTCGATGTATTTTCGCATGTTCAAACTAGTATAAATTGGTGGGTTTTGCAATGCGAACCTTTTTCCGCAACTATGTTGCATATATTTTCGTTGACAGATGAAGTTAGAACGAGTACAAGCACATGGCACAAATGCTAGATGGTGTGAGCATGGCTCCTGACTAGATAGGCATGGGATGCTCGGCCCAGCAGAGGATACAACACAATGCTAAACTCATCTAGCTTGACTCTAGTCAAGGAAGGCAAGGAAACAAGACGCGGGGCACCTGGACCGCGTCTTGACCAACACAAGGAACCTCTGTCGAGGGGCCATGGCTCCAGAACAGATAAGATCATTATACATGCCCCCTCCCCCCCCCCACACCCACCCATCACAACCACCATCACAACCATATATAGGTGCTTAGAGAGTCGGCAAGTGGCGTGTAGGATCCGGACAGGTCATAGGAAGAAGTCATGGAGGAAGCACTGACGAAGTAATACACTATGCCCGGAATGCTCACGCCAAAAGAAGCAACCCAAACCAACGCGATGTCCAAAATCTCCAAAACCAACACTAGGGTGCCACGAAAACACAAGAGAGTGCCTTCAAGAAGGGAACAATGCCGCCATCCAATCTGAAGAACCGGACCTAGGGTTTCCCCTGGTGCTCGAGGAAGGGCATCGATAAAGGCCATGACAACACCTTCAAAAATGGGACGGCACCCTCACGTGTCACTGCTGCCAGCATCGTTGAGCCGAGCAGGGATTTCTCCCTAGCCTATGCCCCAGAAATCCCATAACTGCCAGATCATGGTCCAAAGATAAGGAAATCGGGTAGCTGGCTGGAACCGTCACCATAGGAAGGTGATTTCCGCCTGCTATGGAAGAATAAGGTGCAAGTTGATGCTGTCAGACTCGCGAGCACTGGAACTGGCTTGGACATGGTTAGATGCTAGAGGCGATGTAGGTCCAAGACTACGAGAACTAGAGTCACCCCGGCAAAGAATCCACCACAAAACCACACACACCCACCGCACCTCTCGAAAACCAATGGGCCGTCAGCACCACCATAGACCGGATTTGGCTCGGAGCGGTGAACCCACCAACACCCTCACTCCCCCTCCTCGGCAAGAAAGAGCATCCAGGCAACAATAGTTCGAACTTAACTAATATGTTTAGTAGATCATGTAGTTCTTTACCTCCCAGTAAGTTAGTTTTTTTGCAAAAAGAAAAATGCATTTCCAATGTGAGGTATGATCCTGTGGCATTTTATCATGTTGAGGAAACTATGAGGCATGTCGCCAGTGCTAACATACTTAACTATAATAGTAATTTGATTTTAATAAGACATCCATCTAAACTGAAACCAGGACTTGATAGGAGGAATGGACGTACACCATAACACCAACTCAGTACAACATGATACAGTACACTCGTTATATGTTCAAGTACATTGTCACGCTAGCCATCATGTGTCCATATATGCAATATGATGATTTATGTTTGGGAGGCACCCAACTGATGAGAACCTATGACACAAAAAGTATATGTACATTTGCCACACATAAAGGTGAACATATGAATCAATATTGGCCAGAGAAGAGTGCATAAGCCATGCAATGCAGTGGGCCTGGCACCTTCATGTCACCGATTCCCCGCCTATAAATATCTGTCTCTCCCCTGCCTCTCAGTTCCGAATCCTAACAACGATGGAAGATAATTGTTCTTGTATCCAGAGAGTACGAAGCAGATATATGATCAGTTGCATAAGCTTGGAAGGCGCGCAAAATTATTTTACGTCAGACAGTTGCATGGACTTGGAAGGCATCAGGAATAATTTTACAGTTAGAAAGTCTAGTCATACAACCAGACTTTTGAGTACATCTTGTCCCTTCTTTAGACTCGGTGAGAGGCTTTGCGATGCAGTAGCATCGGGAAATGAGTACATGCCCCACCTTCTTCTCACGAGTCACTTTCTGGCCTGATAGTATAAGCACATGCACATCTGGCTGGGAACACATGGAAGAGGATGATGACATGGATGGGCTATCTTGCTTTTGTTCCTCAGGTCACAAACATATGGCGGAAGGTTACCATCTTGGTCGCATAGCATGGTGTTGGCATGACTGTGCTTTCACCACAGCACCTATCACTGCATGTCTCGGTTGGTTGCTTTGTAATACAAAGCGGGAGGAAATCCTTTTTCAGAATAGCATGGTGTTGGCGCTTGAGGAGGCTACCATCTTGGTGTTCTGCAGGGCTGGGGAGGGAGGTTCATCATGTATTTAACGACACGAAGAATCTTCTTCGCTGCATTGTGACCAATCTATTTATAAATATTATGTAACACTATGTTCCCTAATTTTAAAAAGATCACATTTAATTGAGGTCTCCAATTATAGTTGCGTTACCCGATTTTGACCAGGTCAACAATTCCATAAAACTCTCATTTAATTTTTTTTTATATATATATCCTCTAATACACTAATACCACTTGAATTGATGAGCCCAGAATCAATTGAGGGTAGCAATTCTGAATTGGACAGAAGATTTTGAGTCGGTCAGGCGCTGTTGTTTGGTTGGGCATGCATGTAAGTGACGCAGCCTTATGGGCTTTTGGTCTCATGGCGGCTCATTATCTGTTTGTTGGCCTTGTGACCTCCGATGGTCGGTAACTGGTGTGGGAGGGCGAGAGGAGTGAGGTGATTTGTTGCGTCGTGGGTGCCATTACCTGTTATTTGTAGCTCGCCTGCCGCTATCCTACCTATTTCGCCCCCCTTTGGACGCTGCTGGAGTTCTGCGATTGGCGCCCACTCCCTCATTCATCGGGCGCCGGGCTGGAAGACTCCCGGTCCATCTCCCGAGCTCGGCACGCCAACTACCACCCTGAAAGCTCCTTTCGGCCAGTATGCAGTCGCTCCATCTGTCTCAGGTCCGTCCGCTTCCATTTTTTTTCTTATCTTATATCAAGGGAGATAGAGAGGGGTTGACCTACCCGGGGGGAGTTTTGGTTAAGGATGGGATCCGAAGGTGAGCTGCCACTCCAGCCAACGGGAGGCGTGGCCGAAGACCCGGGCACGGGGTGAGACGATGGTGGTCGACGAGCGTGAGACGCAACCGCCGTAGCTTGCGGCGACAGATCTGACAGAGGCGGGAAAGGGGGTGGGGAGGCGGTGGTCGGGTCCGGGCATTCTCTAGCGTCCCGACCTCATGCGTGCTTGCTGGCCGGCTATGGCTGATGTGGTTTGTGCGTCCTTGCCGGTCGCCTATCGCTTTTTTGGTGTGTGCGTGCTTGCCAGCCCGGCTTTTGTTGTTGCTTCCTAGTGTGCTTGGTATTGTGTGTGCTTTCTTCTTTAGCTTCCAGCCGACTATTGCATTCGTGTGTTTATTTTTTTTCTAGCGTGCCGCTTATGAATGTTGTGGCTATTGTTGCAGATTGTTGTGATGTAAAATTAAAGTTACTTCAATAATCTAAAGCTAAAATTTCTTCATTGTGCGGTATGATAGATAATTGATGGCATGAAAGCCAATAATCACTTGGATTATCCAATGACATGCTCCCATATCTCTGATGTGGGTGATGCCCTATACCATAGATTGTGTGAGAGCTGCACTAATCTTTGCACAAAGTGGCTGAACAAAATTATTAACCTAGAGTGCTATTGCCAACATGAAAGTGCCGGTAAGAACTTCTATTCGTTTGTTACCAAACTTTAGTATGTGATGCCATAATTAGTCAAGATGTTTTCATATGTCCTCGCTTGCATTATTCTGTTCACATGAAAAGTTACGGTGTGTACAAAAAAATGTCATTGATCGATAGTTTATATCTGTTAAGAAAAAGGAGATATAGGCTAGTAAGTTAAACTAAAGCCATTGGATGCCATTTTTACAACTTCACAACTTAGAAATTCCAATAAAAACAAGAGGAGACAACCCTCTCCATATGCGAATGAATTGACATTTAAACTACAGGTATTGGGTTTTGGTGCAAGGATTGTAAAGGACTTACCAAAGTCCTGAAATTTCATATTGTTCCATTCTTGACAACTATCTCTTAAAAGGCAGGTGATGGTGCAGCCTGCTGAAGACTAACAAAGCTACTTCCGCTTGGGTGTGCTTCTTTGGGTATCCAGTGTATCATTTTGAGTAAACTAACTTGGTGAGTTCACAAGTGTTTCTATTTTCTTTCTATCCACATGATGCAGTAGGGTTTTCACCTAAATAGCTCCAATTCAGGAACCTGCTATAATGCTGCGGAGCCTAATAGCAGAACTTTTATAATGTTGGCTCTCTTCTAACGATGTGACACGAATGATTTGACATAAAGAACAACCTTTAGATGTCTATGGTATGATAGAAGCCTAACAATTTGTTCGTTCTGGTGATAAGTTCTTTAGAACTGCATTATCTGTTGAAATGGAGAAGCTACAAGATTCTCCCATGATGTGGCGAGCTGTCTAAATTCGATGCAGACTATAAGTATTTTTCCATTTTTTTACATTTATGATCTATCTATTTTATAATGAAAGTATTTACATGTTTCAATAAGGTATGTGGGTATGTTTTTGCGAAAAAAAGGAGGTACATGGGAATGAACAGTAATACACACAAGAAATGGAAACATTGTGTAGTCAGGGTGCTTATTTAAATTGCTTTTTATGATGTTCTAATCTAAGACTATCATGATGGTGGTCAAGGATTTGATTGAACGGAATGTGATTCGTACGTAGCATGATGCATTCTATACCAATAATCCACCTTCATAATTGAGTTCGAGCAGTGATAAACGAAAATCGCCTCCAAAGTAGGCCTCATCTGGCAAAGAGAAAAGATTCAGATCCCGGGAAGCAAGCGAATGATCAGACCCACGAACAGATGTGGAAGCGGAAATTACAAATCTGGGAAGAAGTTTTTGTAACCATTCCCTTGACAGCTAGCATAAGAAAGCCACGTTGAGCAAACATGATTTATGTTTCAGCTATGCTATTCTATCATGAATCGTGGTTTGCATTGATTGTCCAGAAGCATTCTCCAAACCCATTTGACGTGTTACCTTATTGTGAATGATCGTGCTATCTAATTTTGCTCTAGTATTTTGATTTATGCTACTATTTCTCAGAATCTGACTAGAGTAAAACTGTTGGGTTCTACTTATGTTTGTAATATGAAAAAGCAAGATTAAGCTGTTTTCACTCATAATAATGGTCTTCTATACATTAGCGTCGTTTGAATCTGAACGTTTTTACATTGCACACTCAAGTGCATTGTTTTTTCTTTCTTTTTTTGGGAAGATTACACAGTTGCTTCATAAACATTGCAGATCATTAATTATCCATGCCTATACTGTTAGGCAATATTTCTCAAAACTAATTCAGCGAACATGAATAGTTGTCATCATGCAGTACTGGTGAGAAGCCACGGAGGCCTGAGCAAGCTGTTTAGTATTAGTATTGGTTGGCAATGTATCATAAATAAAACTACGATAGAAACAAAACACATTGTAATTTCACGGCACAGCAAAGTGTGCCCTTTTCTTCTAGTTATACGCGATGCTTCCTAATTATTAAGGCCTCACAATTAACAGAGGTCTTCAATTTAGAATTGGGTCATTCAATTTTGACCAGGTCAACAACTTCTCAAGGAGCTGACCCATTCAATACATTTAGTTCCCTATCTTCCCTAATTTTGAAGTTTCTTGATTCAATTGAGTTATTAAATTATGAATTTGATTTAAGATTTTGATCGGGCCAGTGGTTTTTCAAATCAATCAGCAGCAACTGACCCCTCCCATCACCTAGAAAAAAGAAGTGTCGTCATGTGATACTATAGCATCAATATAGTACATGCAGCCACCGACACAAAAGATTCTCCACATAAATATAAGTTGGTTAGAGGATAACACGAAACCACCCCCCACACTATAAATGAAAATAAAACACGCTTCATCATCTTCGCACCTGTATAAGGTTTTTTTTGGAAAGTTAAATTTCTTTAACTTTAACCAAGTTCAGAGTAAAAAATATCGACATCCACAATATTGAATAAAAAATATGGAAATTCATTTCCCGATGAATCTAACATACCGAGTTGATATTAAGGATTTTGATATATTTATCTACAAATTTGATCAAACATAAAAGGTTTGACTTTTAAAAAATTGATACACCTTATATTCTAAAACAAAGTGAGAAAACAAATTAAACCCAACAACACCAATGGTGCAGCAAAGCGCACCTGGCCCTTCGAGTAAATACGCTATGCTCCCTAATTTGTAAAGCCTCATAGTCAATTGAGGTCTTCTATTTGAAATTGACTCGTCCAATTTTGATTGGGTCAATAATTTATCAAGGAGCTCTCTCATCTGATGCTTTTAATTCCTAATGATCCCTGATGTTGGAGCTTTCCCATTCAAATTTTGATTTGATTCATCATTTTGACTGGGTCAATGATTTTTCAAATCAATCGGCAACAATTGGCCTATAAAACCATATCAAAGCCCCGCACCCTATCACCACCCTAGAAAAAAAGCGCCAACAAGTGATATTGTAACATAAATATAGTACATACAGCCACCAACTTAGAAAATAACCTTGCATAAGTATGAGTTATTAACAGATAAAACAGAATCACACCTCGAAAGTCCCACAAAAATACTCCCTCCTTCCCAATATGTTGGGCGTATTAGGTTCTAGCACGAAAATTAGCATAACCGTAGGAAGGCATGCATGATCTAATTTGACCGTCTTGTTTGGTTGATCCAATCCCAAACAAAGACCACACAAGAGGACCGTCCTCTTTTCTTTTTCTCCCAACAAAAGTAGCAATCGTTTGGCCAGGTTGTAAGTGTGCACCCTAAAATATGGGATTGCATGAGATTCCTAATACACCTAATATATTGGGAAGGAGGAAGTACCTCTTTAAAAATAAAAAGAGAACATTATGCATCATCTCTCCCACTCGACAAACCAAATACTCCCGTAATTCCAAATATAAGGTGTATTGGTTTTTTGAAAATTCAAGCTTCTTTAACTTTGACCAAGTTCAGAGCCAAAAATATCGATATCCACCATATTGAATAAATAAAATGTGAAAATTCATTTCGTAGAGAATCTAATGATACCAATTGGATACAATGGATATTGATATTTTTTCTATAATTGGTCAAACTTAAAGAGGTTTGACATTTCAAAGAACTAATCAACTTATAGTTTGAAATAAAGGAACTGATTATTTTAATTAAAAAACATCATCGGCGCAGAAAAGCGCGCCCAACCCTTCTAGTAAAGAGAAGAAAGATAAACGGTGAACAAGAAGGGAGGGGGTAACCATAAGCTCAAGGGTCCAACCTGTTGGAAATAAGCCCTAGAGGCAATATATAAAGTGTTTATTATTATATTTCCTTGTTCATGATAATCGTTTATTATCCATGCTAGAATTGCATTGATTGGAAACACATTGCAGTGTGGGTAAATAGACAGCACTGTGTCCCTAGTATGCCACTAGTGAACTAGCTCGTTGATCAAAGATGGTCAGGGTTTCCTAGCCATTGACATGTGATGTTGTTTGATAACGGGATCACATCATTAGGAGAATGATGTGATGGACAAGACCCAAATTGCAAACGTAGCATATGATCGTGTCAGTTTATTGCTACTGTTTTCTGCATGTCAATGTATATGTTCCTATGACCATGAGATCATGCAACTCACGGATATCGGAGGAGTGCCTTGTGTGTATCAAACATCACAACGTAACTGGGTGACTATAAAGGTGCTCTACAGGTATCTCCAATGGTGTCTGTTGAGTTGGCATGGATCGAGACTGGGATTTGTTACTCTGTGTGACGGAGAGGTATCTTGGGGCCCACTCGGTAATGCAACATCACAATAAGCCTTGCAAGCAATGTGACTAATTTTTAGTTGCGGGATCTTGTATTACGGAATGAGTAAAGAGACTTTCCGGTAACGAGATTGAACTAGGTATGCAGATATCGATGATCGAGTCTCGGGCAAGTAACATACCGAAGAACAAAGGGAACGTTATACGGGATTAACTGAATCCTTGACATAGAGGTTCGACTGATGAAGATCTTCGTAGAATATGTAGGAACCAATGTGGACGTCCAGGTCCCTCCATTGGTTATTGACCGTAGAGGTGTCTCGGTCATGTCTACATAGTTCTCGAACCCGCAGGGTCTGCACACTTAAGGTTCGGTGACGTTTCGGTAGTGTAGAGTTATGTATGGTGGTAACCAAAGGTTGTTCGGAGTCCCGGATGAGATCCCGGACGTCACGAGGAGCTCCGGAATGGTCCGGAGGTAAAGATTCATATATAGGAAGTCCCAGGTTGGTCACCGGAAAAGTTTCGGGCTCATCGGTAGTGTACCGGGAGTGCCGGTAGTGTACCGGGGGACCTCCGGGAGGGGTATTTCGACCCCAAGAGGTCCATGGGCTGTGGGAGAGTATTGACCAGTCCTTAGTGGGCTGGGAAAACAGCCACAAAGGCCCATGACCGGCGTAGGAGTAGGATTGCTTCCCCTTGGCCGGCCGACTCCCCTAGGGGGACTTGGTGAGCCAGCCCCTCCTCTCCCTTCCTCCTATATATACTAGTGGATTGGGTGGCTTTTGGACACAACTTATGGCCACGTGCTACCCATTTCACCGGTGCTCCTCTAGATCGGATTTCTGCAGCGCTTAGGCAAAGCCCTGCCGGAATTGCTCCACCACCACCATCACTGTCATGCTGCCGGTGAACTCTCTCTCCTCTCCACCTCCTCTTGCTGGATCACGATGGTGGAGATCGTCATCAAGCTGCATGTGTGCTGAATGCGGAGGTGCCGTCCGTTCGGTACTAGATCGGAAGGATCGTGATCAAGGCCACGAGACGTTCGTGATTGGATCGCGGGACGGATCGTGAAGAGATCGCGGGACGGTTCATGATTGGATCGCGGGACGGTTCGTGATTGGTTCGCGGGACGGTTCGTGATTGGATCACGGGACGCTCGACGATTTGGATCACGAAGAAGTTCGACTACACCAACCGCGTTTCTTAACGCTTCCCACTTAGCGATCTACAAGGGTATGTAGATCCACTCTCCCTCTCGTAGATGCTCATCACCATGGATAGGCTTGCGTGTGCGTAGGAAAATTTTGTTTCCCATGCAACGTTCCCCAACAGTGGCATCATGAGCTAGGTTGATGATTCGATGAGATCTCGAGTAGAACACAAAAGGTTTGTGGGCGTTGATGCTTAGATTGCTTCCTCCCTTGGTCGGATTTTGGTTCAGCGGGATTGTAAGATGAAGCGGACCGGACCAACATTACTCGTACGCTTACGAGAGACCGGTTCCCTCGACGCAACTTGTTGCTTAGATGGCTTGCGGGTGACAGTTTGTCTTATTTTAGTTGGATCGGATCCGACAAAGGTGGTCCTTGAGAAGGTTGAAAAGCAATCTATGTATCACCGTTGTGGTTTATGCGTAGGTGAGAATCATTCTTGCTAGATACCCGTAGCAGCCACGTAAAACTTGCAACAACAATTAGAGGACGTCTAACTTGTTTTTGCAGGGTATGTTGTGATATGATATGGCCAATTACATGATGAGATATATGTGATGTATGAGATGATCATGTGATGTATAGAATTTCACGACTTGCATGTCGATCAGTACAGCAACCGGCAGGAGCGATAGGGTTGTCTTTAATTATTGTATGACCTCCGTGTCAATCATTAAGCGCTATGTAATGCTTTACTTTATCGCTACAGTAGCAATAGTAGTAGAAGCATGCAGGGCGTGACAACCCCGATGGTGACACGTTGATGGAGATCAAGATGATGGAGATCATGGTGTTGTGCCGGTGACGATGGAGATCATGCCGGTGTTTCGAAGATGGAGATCTTAAACACAAGTTCATGGCCATATCATGTCACTTATGAATTGCATGAGATGTTAATCCTTTTATGCACCTTGTTTTGCTTAGTACGGCGGTAGCATTAGAAGGTGATCCCTCACTTGAATTTCAAGATGAACTGTGTTCTCCCCGAGTCTGCACCGTTGCGGAAGTTCGTCGTGTCGAGACACCACGTGATGATCGGGTGTGATAGACTCTACGTTCACATACAACGGGTGCAAGCCAGATTTGCACGTGCAGAACACTCAGGTTAAACTTGATGAGCCTAGCATGTACAGACATGGCCTCGGAACACAAGAGACCGAAAGGTCGAACATGAGTCATATAGTAGATATGATCAACATAATGATGTTCACCATTAAAACCAGCTTAACTCACGTGATGATCGGACTTGAGTTGGTGAATTTGGATCATGTAACACTCAGATGACCTAAGGGATGTCAATTTGAGTGGGAGCTTTAGTAATTTGATTAACTAAACTCATTATCATGAACAATAGTCTAAGTAACCTTTGCATATTTATGTTGTAGATCAATGGCTCGCGTAGTAGCACCCCTGAATTTTAATGCGTTCCTAGAGAAAGCTAAGTTGAAAGATGACGGAAGTAACTTTGTTGATTGGGCCCGTAATTTGAGGATTATCCTCACGGCTTCCCAGAAACAATATGTCCTTGATGCACCGCTTGGTGACCAACCAGAAGACATGACCTCCGAAGACGTTAAGAACGCTTGGGAGGCTCGTGCTGGAGACTACTCAGTAGTTCAGTGTGCAATATTGTACGGCTTAGAACCGGGACTTCAAAGACGTTTTGAACGTCATGGAGCATATGAGATGTTCCAGGAGTTGAAGTTTATCTTTCAGAAGAATGCCCGGATCGAGAGGTATGAGACCTCCGATAAGTTCTATGCTTGCAAGATGGAGGAGATGGGTCTATCAGTGAGCATATACTCAGAATGTCTGGGTACTCAAACCGTCTAGCTGAGTTGGGAATTGCCCTTCCGCAAGAGGCGATCATTGATAGAGTTCTTCAATCACTGCCACCTAGTGACAAAAGTTTTGTGATGAACTATAACATGCACGGGATGAACAAGTCATCATCCGAGCTGTTTGCGATGCTGAAAGTCGCTGAGTCTGAAATCCAGAAAGAACATCAAGTGTTGATGGTCAATAAAACCACTAGTTTCAAGAAAAATGGCAAGGGCAAAGGCAAGAAGGGTAAAACCAAGAAGGATGGCAAAGCAGTTGCTACTCCTACAAAGAAGCCTAAGCATGGACCTAAGCCAGAAACTGAGTGCTTTCATTGCAAGGGAACTGGTCACTGGAAGCGGAACTGCCCCAAGTACCTGGCTGACAAGAAGGCGGCCAACGAAAAACAAGGTATATATGATATACATGTTATTGATGTGTACCATACTAGTTCTCGTAGTAGTGCCTGGGTATTTGATACCGGTTCGGTTGCTCACATTTGCAACTCAAAACAGGAACTACGGAATAAACGAAGACTGGCAAAGGACGAAGTGATGATGCACGTGGGAAATGGTTCCAAGGTTGATGTGATCGCCGTCGGCACGCTCTCTCTTCGATTACCATCGGGATTAGTGATGAAACTGAATAATTGTTATTTAGTGCCTGCGTTAAGCATGAACATTATATATGGATCTTGTTTATTGCGAGACGGTTACTCATTTAAATCAGAGAATAAAGGTTGTTCTATTTATATGAGTAATATCTTTTATGGTCATGCACCCAATGTTAGGGGTTTATTCATTTTGAATCTTGATAGTGATGACACACATGTTCATAACATTGATGCCAAAAGATGTAGAGTTGTTAATGATAGTACCACTTTCTTGTGGCACTGCCGTTCAGGTCATATTGGTGTAAAACGCATGAGAAAGCTCCATGCTGATGGACTTTTGGAGTCACTTAATTTTGAATCACTTGACACATGTGAACCATGCCTGATGGGCAAGATGACCAAAACGCCGTTCTCTGGAACAATGGAACGGGCGAGTGACTTGTTGGAAATCATACATACTGATGTGTGCGGTCCAATGAATGTTGAAGCGCGTGGTGGTTATCGTTACTTTCTCACCTTCACTGGTGACTTGAGTAGATATGGGTATATTTACTTGATGAAACACAAGTCTGAAACGTTTGAAAAGTTCAAGCAATTTCAGAGTGAAGTTGAGAATCATCGTAACAAGAAGATTAAATTTCTGCGATCTGATCGAGGAGGTGAATATCTGAGTTATGAGTTTGGTAGTCACTTAAGATAGTGTGGAATTGTTTCACAGTTGACACCGCCCGGAACACCACAGCGTAATGGTGTGTCTGAACATCATAATCGGACCTTATTAGATATGGTGCGTTCTATGATGTCTCTTGCCGATTTGCCACTATCGTTTTGGGGTTATGCATTAGAGACAGCTGCATTCACTTTAAATAGGGCACCATCAAAATCCGTTGAGACGACTCCATATGAATTGTGGCTTGGCAAAAAGCCGAAGTTGTCGTTTCTTAAAGTTTGGGGATGTGATGCTTATGTCAAAAAGCTTCAGCCTGAAAAGCTGGAACCCAAAGCGGAAAAATGTGTCTTCATAGGATACCCGAAAGAGACAGTCGGGTATACCTTTTATCTCAGATCCGAAGGCAAAGTGTTTGTTGCTAAGAACGGAACATTTCTTGAGAAAGAGTTTCTCTCGAATGAATTGAGTGGGAGGAAAATAGAGCTTGATGAGGTTATTAAACCTCTACTTCAACCAGAGAGTAGCGCAGCGCAGAAAGATGTTTCTGTGGAACCTACGACGGTAGAAGAGGAAGTTAATGATGATGACCATGAAGCTTCGGATCAAGCCGCTATTGAACCTCGTAGGTCGACAAGGACGCGTACTGCTCTCGAGTGGTACGGCAACCCTGTCTTGGAGGTCATGTTACAACAATGAACCTACGAGCTATGGAGGAGCAGTGATGGGCCCGGATTTCGAGAAATGGTTAGAGGCCATGAAATCCGAGATGGGATCCATGTATGAAAACAAAGTATGGACTTTGGAAGTACTACCTGAAGGGTGAAAGGCCATTCAGAATAAATGGATCTATAAGAAGAAGACGGACGCAGACGGTAATGTCACCATCTATAAAGCTCGACTTGTGGCAAAGGGTTTTTCACAAGTTCAAGGAGTTGACTACGATGAGACTTTCTCACCCGTGCGATGCTTAAGTCTGTCAGAATCATGTTGGCAATAGTTGCTTATTTCGACTATGAAATTTGGCAGATGGATATCAAAACGGCGTTCCTTAACGGTTTCCTTGAGGAAGAGTTGTATATGATGCAACCCGAAGGTTTTGTCGATCCAGAGAATGCTGACAAAGTTTGCAAACTCCAGCGATCCATTTATGGACTGGTGCAAGCATCTCGGAGTTGGAATAAGCGCTTTGATGAAGTGATCAAAGTGTTTGGGTTTATACAAGTTTATGGAGAAGCTTGTATTTACAAGAAAGTGAGTGGGAGCTCTATAGCATTTCTAGTGTTATATGTGGATGACATATTGCTGATTGGAAACGATATAGAAATGCTGGAAAGTGTGAAGGAATATTTGAATAAGAGTTTTTTAATGAAGGACCTAGGAGAAGCTGCTTTCATATTAGGCATTAAGATGTATAGAGATAGGTCGAGATGCTTAATAGCACTTTCACAGAGCACATACCTTGATAAAGTTTTGAAGAAGTTCAAAATGGAACAGGCCAAGAAGGGGTTCTTGCCTGTGTTACAAGGTGTGAAGTTGAGTAAGACTCAATGCCCAGTGACTGTAGAAGATAAAGAAAAGATGAGCGTCATCCCCTATGCTTCAGCCATAGGCTCTATCATGTATGCAATGCTGTGCACAAGACCCGATGTCAGCCTTGCCATAAGTATGGCTGGAAGGTTTCAAAGTGATCCCGGAATGGAGCACTGGCAAGCGGTCAAGAATATCCTTAAGTACCTTAACAGGACTAAGGACATGTTTCTCGTTTATGGAGGTGATGAAGAGCTCGTCGTAAAGGGTTACGTCGATGCAAGTTTTGACGCTGATCCGGACGACTCTAAGTCGCAAACCGGATACGTATTTATTCTTAACGGGGGAGCGGTAAGCTGGTGCAGTTCCAAGCAAAGCGTGGTAGCTGATTCTACGTGCGAAGTGGAGTATATCGCAGCCTCGGAGGCAGGGAAGGAAGGTGTCTGGATGAAGCAGTTGATGACAGATCTTGGAGTAGTGCCCAGTACATTGAATCCAATAAATCTGTTTTGTGACAACACTGGTGCCACTGCTCTAGCCAAGGAACCAAGGTTTCACAAGAGGACTAGACACATAAAGCGACGCTTCAACTCCATCTGGTTCTACATCGAGGAGAAGGACATAAATATTTGCAAAGTGCACATGGATCTGAATGTTGCAGACCCGTTGACTAAACCTCTTCCAAGGGCTAAACATGATAAACACCAGAACTGTATGGGTGTTCGATTCATTACCATGTAAATCACATAGTGATGTGAACTAGATTATTGACTCTAGTGCAAGTGGGAGACTGTCGGAAATATGCCCTAGAGGCAATATATAAAGTGTTTATTATTATATTTCCTTGTTCATGATAATCGTTTATTATCCATGCTAGAATTGCATTGATTGGAAACACATTGCAGTGTGGGTAAATAGACAGCACTGTGTCCCTAGTATGCCACTAGTGAACTAGCTCGTTGACCAAAGATGGTCAGGGTTTCCTAGCCATTGACATGTGATGTCGTTTGATAACGGGATCACATCATTAGGAGAATGATGTGATGGACAAGACCCAAACTACAAACATAGCATATGATCGTGTCAGTTTATTGCTACTGTTTTCTGCATGTCAATGTATATGTTCCTATGACCATGAGATCATGCAACTCACGGATATCGGAGGAGTGCCTTGTGTGTATCAAACGTCACAATGTAACTGGGTGACTATAAAGGTGCTCCGCAGGTATCTCCAATGGTGTCTGTTGAGTTGGCATGGATCGAGACTGGGATTTGTTACTCCCTATGACGGAGAGGTATCTTGGGGCCCACTCAATAATGCAACATCACAATAAGCCTTGCAAGCAATGTGACTAATTGTTAGTTGCGGGATCTTGTATTACGGAACGAGTAAAGAGACTTTACGGTAACGAGATTGAACTAGGTATGGAGATACCGACGATCGAATCTCGGGCAAGTAACATACCGAAGAACAAAGGGAACGTTATACGGGATTAACTGAATCCTTGACATAGAGGTTCGACTGATGAAGATCTTCGTAGAATATGTAGGAACCAATGTGGACGTCCAGGTCCCTCCATTGGTTATTGACCGTAGAGGTGTCTCGGTCATGTCTACATAGTTCTCGAACCCGCAGGGTCTGCACACTTAAGGTTCGGTGACGTTTCGGTAGTGTAGAGTTATGTATGGTGGTAACCAAAGGTTGTTCGGAGTCCCGGATGAGATCCCGGACGTCACGAGGAGCTCCGGAATGGTCCGGAGGTAAAGATTCATATATAGGAAGTCCCAGGTTGGTCACCGGAAAAGTTTCGGGCTCATCGGTAGTGTACCGGGAGTGCCGGTAGTGTACCGGGGGACCTCCGGGAGGGGTATTTCGACCCCAAGAGGTCCATGGGCTGTGGGAGAGTATTTACCAGTCCTTAGTGGGCTGGGAAAACAGCCACAAAGGCCCATGATGCAGGGAGAGGGAGTCCTAAAGGAAAAAGGGAAAAAATCAGCCAATAGGAAGCAATCCTACTCCAACTAGGATTAGAGTAGGAGTAGGATTGCTCCCCCCTTGGCCGGCCGACTCCCCTAGGGGGACTTGGTGAGCCAGCCCCCCTCCTCTCCCTTCCTCCTATATATACTAGTGGATTGGGTGGATTTTGGACACAACTTACGGCCACGTGCTACCCGTTTCACCGGTGCTCCTCTAGATCGGATTTCTGCAGCGCTTAGGCGAAGCCCTGCCGGAATTGCTCCACCACCACCATCACCGGAGCGCCGTCACGCTGCCGGTGAACTCTCTCTCCTCTCCACCTCCTCTTGCTGGATCAAGACGGTGGAGATCGTCATCAAGCTGCACGTGTGCTGAACGCGGAGGTGCCGTCCGTTCGGTACTAGATCGGAAGGATCGTGATCAAGGCCACGAGACGTTCGTGATTGGATCGCGGGACGGATCGTGACGAGATCGCGGGACGGTTCGTGATTGGATCGCGGGACGGTTCGTGATTGGTTCGCGGGACGCTTCGTGATTGGATCGCGGGACGCTCGGCGATTTGGATCGCGAAGAAGTTCGACTACACCAACCGCATTTCTTAACGCTTCCCGCTTAGCGATCTACAAGGGTACGTAGATCCACTCTCCCTCTCGTAGATGCTCATCACCATGGATAGGCTTGCGTGTGCGTAGGAAAATTTTGTTTCCCATGCAACGTTCCCCAACAGTGGCATCATGAGCTAGGTTGATGGTTCGATGAGATCTCGAGTAGAACACAAAAGGTTTGTGGGCGTTGATGCTTAGATTGCTTCCTTCCTTGGTCGGATTTTGGTTCAGCGGGATTGTAAGATGAAGCGGCCCGGACCAAAATTACTCATACGCTTACGAGAGACCGGTTCCCTCGACGCAACTTGTTGCTTAGATGGCTTGCGGGTGACAGTTTCTCTTACTTTAGTTGGATCGGATCCGACAAAGGCGGTCCTTGAGAAGGTTGAAAAGAAATCTATGTATCACTGTTAATTAAAAAAAACATCATCGGCGCAGAAAAGCGCGCCCAACCCTTCTAGTAAAGAGAAGAAAGATAAACGGTGAACAAGAAGGGAGGGGGAAACCATAAGCTCAAGGGTCCAACCAACCATAAATGCACTGACAGATGTTATATGATCCCGTCCTAACTCCCAAACAAAGATTTGTTGTAGATTTTAATTTTACCTACAAGTGAGATCATATTAAAGTGTCTTCTTTGATTGTATTGATATCTTCACAGTTAGGTTTTTTGTTTTGTTACCTTGTTAAACCTAAAATATTTTTATAATTGTTTGATCATCAACTTTATTCCGCTCATAAAGAAAGACAAAAATATACTAGCATAAGTCATGTGCCTTGCTATGGAATTACAAATAATTGAAAGTGTGTGTAATTAGCGGTAGACTACAGCCAGTGTACTTGCAACGCCGCAAAGAAAAACTCAAACAAGCACACAGCGTTGCACAACCATGGGCGCGCTGACATGTACTTATAAAAAAATTCTCATTCAAAACATGATTGAGTTGGTCGCTAGTTGGTTTGACTGAGATGGGTGTAGATGAATGTGTGTGATTTGAGGCTCTCCGGTGACATTATTTGTTTATTGTCTATAATTGTTTTTGAACCGGAGGGGTCTGATGTATTTTAGATGGATGAAGAAGATTGTATGGAGAACTCTTCGAAACTAGTAGACATCTTGTGGGTTCTAGATGGATGAGGGAGATAGGAGATGGAGCAGGGAGTAGTGAACTCACCGCCGCCGCCGCCAACTTCAATTTGTATGGTACTAGTGATTCTCATCATGAGGTGATCTTGGATTAGAAGAATGATTTTCGTTGTGGAAGACATAGGATCATTACTGTGTGATATTTACTAACTATTGTTAGAAATAACATATACTAAAGTTATGTAACTAAATAAAAATAATTTTTAGTTATATGTATTTCCCGATTAAAGAGCTCCATTTTGTACATTGTAATGTATGTCCATTAGACGAATATCCATGGCTTAGAACTCAAGTTATGTCTAATCATTTCAAGGGCATGTGGGCCTATAAATGGTAAAGATATGGTTCTAAATAAAAGGTGAATATAGCAACTCGATTTACTACAAGAAAAGCAATGTATGCACTGAAATCAGAGACACATGTAGCCATACATGTCGATAAGTACAATGTAATGAGCTCTTAAAACAGCTTTGCATCAGTAATTCCATATGGGACATAACTACATCACAAACCTCTTAAGTCAAGTTCTTAAGTGATTGTGAAAAAGATCATTCATACATTCAAATACTCATAGCACGTTATCGAAATGTATTGCATAGGCTAGAGACACATTGAAAATTATTGTGTGACAAAGCGGCAGAAACGTGTGAGCGATTTGGTCTCTTGGGCCTCCTTTACAAGATAAGAACCAGTAGTGTGTCTTTAATCTACATGTATGCGACATTAACCATGCATCAAATTGGCGTCACAAGACTACATGGTGCTACATGCCTCCATTGTTCTAATTGCCGAATGTTGGCGATGATGTTCTTAATCTTTTTTGTTCCTAAGTTGCATAGTGTTTTAACTATGGAAACATTCTAGTGGAATCCGCAAAGGGTAGTTTATGAGTGGCATGTCCTTATGTTTAGACCATAATTCTGCACTAAGCTGGCAATCCCCGGAGAGATTCAGTTTACTTGTTATCACTGAAATGATATGACAAATGTCAAGTTTGGCACCCTAGATCATTAATATGGAAACTATCCCAGTGTGAAACTTGGCGTTGGCTATTCTCCCAGATGCGAAAAGGAAGGCTTTGATGACCTACAGTTGTAGAAACAAATACAAACTATGTGACATGTGAGATTTGATACTTCCAGACCTTGGACACTCATATCTTGACTTGAAGGTACAAACATTAAACAAGATGACACAATCAAGAGCCTATGTTGTTTATTTAAACTAGAGCTAAACCTGGCGGTACGCACAAGACAAGACATCGTAATAAAGATTTGGAGATAATTGCACTACTACAGAATACCCCTTGGGTGATAGTTCATCAATGATAGGCTAAAAAAAACTCAAAAGTGCTACACCAATGGCCTGATTTACCTAAAAATATCACTAGTGAAGGCCCAAATCTTTGCATGTAATCATGGATTCGTGCACTAATGATGGTATGAAAGATTACGTTGCTGGTGGTGGCCTGACCTCCACTAACATGTCGATTAAAGGCATGTAACCACCAATATCTCATCCCATCCATGGCCAAAAGCCCATCAGCAAATTTTCACCCTCCCCCCTCCCCCCCCCCACACCTCATATTTAAAACCATCTCTCCAACTGATAGAGTGACATAAACCATCTCTCAAATGCTTGGTTAATATCGTTTCAAATTTATTACATAAATAGTTTTTTAATATTTATTAAAATATTTTTAAATATAAACAAAAGTAAGAAAAAGCAAAAATGAAAACAAAAAATTGAAAATAGAAGAGAAACGAGGACTTGGCTCCCGTGCACCCGAGCCTGCTCATCTTGCCTTGCCTTCAGGCGAGAGTTACGTACATCTCATGTGAAGCGAGACATAGGGGCGCCTGCATAGTCCTATATGTTGCTTGCATTCGTCATATAGACGAGGCTTAGCTGAAGAATCCTCCGGATGGGTCGGTCTACGTTGCGGCTATTCTGTTTTGATTATTTTGTTTTCCTTTGTTCTTTTCCGTTTATCTTTCCAGATTTTTGTGTTCTTTCTATTTTTGCACTTTTTTTGTAGATTTTGTAATATATGGTGGATTGTTTTTCCAATATTGTGAATATTTTATAAAATAGACAATGAACATTATAATACATTTAACCTTTTTCAAATACATATTGAACATTGTTTAATATATGATTAACATTTTTGTATACATTATAATTTTTAATACACGACAAACTTTTTAAATTATAATAGGAACTTTTTTGTAAGACACACTGAACATTGTTTTAATATACCATGTGAACTTTTTCTAATAACCAAACTTTTATATAAAACACATACTGAACAGTTTTCCAAATTATAATTTTCTATTTTTAATAGGTTTTGAAAATATATGGCTCATAAAAACAATGAAGAGAAAGAAATACAAAAAATTTGGCTGGCTAATTTGCCCTGGCTCTGACAAAGCCACCCCCGCAGGAGTGAACTAGGGGCTCTTGGGATGGCATCCCGGCTTCAACATTAACAAGGTTAATTATTTTTTATCTCATCAAGTGAAG
The DNA here is from genome assembly GCA_022496015.1 of Hordeum marinum. Lineage (NCBI taxonomy): Eukaryota > Viridiplantae > Streptophyta > Magnoliopsida > Poales > Poaceae > Hordeum > Hordeum marinum. The sequence continues at coordinate 32,124,258 of CM039678.1, forward strand.
CAACCTGCACATTCCGGATTATAAGCCACCCGTACACGTTATATGGGGGCAGGATACGTACGTTTCCTCGGGGGGGGGGGGGGGGGCGGGGGGGATATGTCAGACAATCTTTTCAACGGTTCGATTGAAATTGAGAGGTTAGTGTTCATTTGTGTTTATCTAGGCCGGTGATTTAGGCCAGCACATCATATGGTGACATTTTTTGTGCCGCGGCAGGTAATATTGAAGTCTCGAAGCCGCACTTCAAGTTGAAGATGAGGAGCTCCATCGTGCCATCATGCTTGCTACTCAAATGACCATTGCATGAAATAGTTTTATCATAGAATGCATGACGCTGAAGCACGCAATGCTTTCTGCTACCATTGATTATGCGCCCTTGGGATTAAAGTTCAATCGGTTGAAGCTTTTCCACTCGACTACTTTATATTGTAGCTCAAATCATCCTTTTGTCCTCGTGATTCCAATGAACCTGCTCACACTCACGTCTTTGCGTGTGTGTGCCAGCCATCTATGGACGCCATGCTACCAGATTGTGTTGACGGTCCTACAAGATTGTGTAGCCCGTTTGGTGACCAATGATTTAGCCGGGTCTTAATGAGTCTAAAAAAGTGTTTCTTACTGGCATATATGTACTTCATTACGGAACAAATGTTGAAAAAGGTAGGGATTTTTCATTGTATTCATTGTTACACTAAGAGTCTAGAGTGTTTGGTCTCATTCTTCAGTTGGATCGGGATATGCTTGGGAGGCATGCAAGTGATAAGAATGTGTGACATGAAAAATATAATGTTTTTCCACACATAAATGTAAATATAGCAAAATAAAGCTAACAGAGAAGTGTGTTCACATGTGCTAAAAGAGGAGTAGCGGATGCAAGCAATGCAATGTGGTGGGAAAATTTCAAACGGATAAATATCAATCTCTCCCTTGCCTCTCAGTTCCAAAATCGTCACGCAACGGTGAATGGAGAAAGTCCATATATCCACAGAGTAAAATGTGTGTGTTGTATCCATACGAGCCGTGTAGGCTTGAGAGGCATCTAAAACTATTTTACGACGAGGAAGCCCCTTTGCTTGACTATAATCTTTTCTAGATCTTCTCCGTTGTGTTGACGTGGCAATTGTCCCGGATAGGAAGAAAGTTTCACCGCATGTCCTACAGAACTAGGATCGTCGGTCAATTTCTACCTGGGATGCACACATCGCCATTCCCGATATAGAACTCGGGAGCTGACGATGGTGGGCCCCTGAGCCGATGGGCCTGCGACAGGCTCATCCTGCAGCGAGCTTGATGGCATGGGTGGTGGTGTACATGGCCATCCTACCATGGTTGTGGATGCTGAGGTGAACGGCAAAAGTTATGCTCGGTACATCCCGGGGCGATGATGGGGTCACCTGCGGGCGTCGCTTCCTTCATGAAGGTGTAATCGTTGATGTTCTCGTCACCCTTCCCTCGTTGTTTCGGGAGAAACCCTAGATAGGTCCGAGATTCTTGGACCAGGACAACGATGGCATCTTGATGTTGTGTTCCCTCTTGGGGGCACTGTCCTAGAGTTGGATCTAGCTAGAGAGACCCGTGGATGGCATAGTGGTCGTCGGTGACTCGTGTGGCATCGGCTATGTAGGTGTGCGACGATGGGGTTGCAGTGAAGTTGTGGTAGTCGGCTCTATGGCGTGTCCAGTTGCCCATCGTGTTCTATTTGTTGCGGTGGAGTCGAAGTTGCACGACGGGTCCCTACGGCAACGATGACAAGCGGTGGATGGCCCTTCTCGATGATCCTTCACGACGTCAACCTTGCCTAGTGCTTTGCTGCTTGTATATTCTCAGATCTGATGCTGCCATTTTGCTGACGAGTGTGTTCTTCATTTGACGGAATCTTCATGTGGCCGCTTCTGCTCTACATTGTGTGCATTGTCGTTTGATGCTTGCGGGGGAGTCAGAGGCTCTTACGTGAGGAGAAGTGGTGATGATGACGCCAAAGTGCAACCTGGTCAATGATTCCTATGTAGTGGTTTGTGTGGTTTTATCCTTTGTGCGTGATCAGCGAGTTGTGCGGGTTTTCGAATGGTTTTCCTCTAATTTAACCAGGAAACTCTCTTTTGAATCAATGAAAATGAAAAATCTTGGCCTCGTTTCAAAAAAAAGATTCATAAGGGAAGCAACTTCGATGTGATAATTATGAGTTAGGAGGCGTACAACTAATGAAAGCCTGTGAGGCTATGACGCGACAAATATATAATGGCAAAGATAGATAATCAAAAGCTGCCTATGGAAGAGCACAACATGTGCTAAAATAGTAGAAGTACACACAAGTGACACAATGCGATGGGTCGGCATGGCACCTTCATGTCACAACTTCTCAGCTCATAAATATCAGTCTCTCCCGGACATCTTAATTCTTTGCAATTCATGCAGCCACAATGAACGGAAATCGTCTATACATCCATAGAGTAGGAAACGTGTGTTGTATCTATACAACTTGCATAGGATTGATAGGCACCGGGAGTTATTTTATGGCTGGGTGGCCATGTTTTGTGATCAATTTGTCCTGTACATCCTCTGGGCTTCTGTCAATGTGGCAATTGGCTAGAAAGAAAAAGATCTTCGCAGTCCCGTAGCAACGGGAGGCAAGTGCAGGCGCTGCGACCTGTTGCTTGGTCACTCTATGACCCGAGACACCCACATCCAAAGAACAAAATAACTCTGAACTTATAGAGAAGCCGATGTGTTTCCCTGATTCAAATTAAAATAAAAAAATTCGCGAAAGGGTAGATTTTATTCCTCATAATGAAGCATAAAGTGGATACAAACACAAGCACACACCCGGTCTTTGCATAACTAGGATGCACACAATCATAATCGATGGCAGTTGAATGAAACTCAAAAAAGTCATAGCTAGTCTTGCTTGTGCGGATGGTCCGGAAAGGTTGAGGCCATGGTCATTTCCGACAACCACACGACAGGGTCTTTGGTAGTGATGGCCATACCAGCTATCACCATTGCCGATTGCCAACTGATCGGCGTTGGCTTAGTTGAAGTAGCGCTTCTCTGCTTCCTCTTCAGCTTTTGCAGCCTCCCCCACTAGGATCATCTCCCTATCTGACCAGACACCGTGGGTCACGAGCTTCATGATGTGGCCCTCTTCCTTGCCTTCATGCGTGTTAACGGGGTGGTGGGATGACATGAAAACATGGTCAAGTGGACTGGGAGAGACGGAGAGGAGAGATGATCGAAAAACCATGAGAGCGAACAAGGACACAAGTGTCCATATCAATGTTGCTCATTGGGAACCCACGCATGCACTGGAAATCAAGGAGGCGTGAATCCTCCTGGTTTCACATTTTCGCTAAACAACACGGGAAAATGGTCGATTAACTTTTGAACATATACAAATGACCAGCCACTAACTACGAAGGTTAATAAAAAATTAGTGCCACAGTCCAGCCAAGTATAACGGACACTCTATGATAAATATTCGTGAGCACAAAGTGGAAGAACATGTCGTCACTGTCCGGCCATTTTTTGACCAGGCAATATTAATTACCTCAAACGGTCATGAGAGGCTCATCAGCTGACGCCTCCGAGCTTGCTAGCCAGTGTTGAACCTCATCGGTGATGCCTGGCCAGTAACCGGTCAGTGATGATGGCTTAGTAGTATTCTCATTCTGCAGTAGTGCTGGCTTTGTGTTTTTCTCTTCGGTTTTCTAGTCGGTTTTCTCAAATAATTTTTTTTTCACTTTTAGAGGGTCTAAATAAAAATCCTATTTTTCAAATACAGGCAATATTTTAGAAACTTTCAGAGTTTATTTTCAAAAATTCACCATACGCCGAATAATGGTTTGCTATTAATAAAAGAGATCATGTACTGTATTTTATAAAAATGATCAATGCGTACTTTTCAAAAATGTTACTCATATATTTTTTAAAAACTAGTATTTAGTTGAAAAATGTTCAACCTATGTTATAATACAAAAATTATATAAAAAGTAAATGTGAGAAAGGAAAAAAGAAAAAAGAAAAACCAAATCAGAAATAAGACAAAAATAAATAAATAAAATAAGAAGAACAAAAAATCAAAGAAAAAAGGGCACCAGCATGCTACCGAAACCAAACAGCTAACGCACAAGAAGTGGGCCGGCCCATCTGGCTCAGCTGTGACCGTGGCCTACGTAGGATATGCCATACAGGATGGCCAGTGAATCCTATATGATGCTCCCATGCGTCATATAATTGAGGCTTTCCTGAAGGCACCTATAGACGGGCAGGCCCTTGTAATGGGTGTTCTATTTGTTTTTGTTTTCTCTTCTCATAGTTTTTCTACTTTTTTTGCACATTTTCTTTATTATAGTTTTTGCAATATACAGTAAGCAATTTCTCAAATATATGGTGAACATGTTTTTAAATACACATTGAAAGTTTATAGTATACTCTGAACCTTTTTCTAATACATATTGAACGTTTTTTAAATATATGACGAAATTTTGTGTTATATACATTTAACATTTTTAAATATATGATGACCTTATCTAACTATACTATTATCATTTTTTTATTATATGGTGAAATTGTTTATAGCCAAACTTTTATATATAACACATACTGAAATTTTTTCTCTAATATATTTGTTTCTATTTTAATAGATTTTAAAACATCTAGCTCCTAAAAAATAATAGAGAGAAAAAATAGAAAATAATGTGGACCGGCCAATTTGCCTTGCCTTCAACGATGCCACCACTAGTTGATGCACGTTGGCACCAACTAGGACGTGTCCCGACAGCTCTCCGGTTTCAACATTAAAAGAGTTTTATTTATTTATTTATTCACCATGTGAAACAACATGCTCCTTCCGTAAGCCACCCCTTACATATTGTATGGGGCAGGATACGTATGTTGCCTGGAACGAAATTGAGTGAGGTGATTTTTTTACCTATTCGATTGAAATCAAGCGATTAGTGATCATCTGTGTTTAACTTGGACGGTGTTTTTAGTGAGAGATTGGGAGTTAAGACTTACAAAGCTATCGGCCATTACACGTATGGTGATATTATTTGTGCTGCGACAAGTAATGTTGCGGTCTCGAAGCCGCACTGCAAGTCGAAGTTGAGGAGCTCCATCATACCATCATGCTTACTGGTCAAATGGGCATTGCACGAACTAGTTTTATCATAGAATGCATGACACTGGAGCATGCTATGCTTTTTGCTAGCATGGATTATGTGCCCTTGGGATTGAATTTCAAGCAGTTGACATTTTTCTACTCCACTAGTTAAATTGTTGCTCAAATCATATTTTTGTCCTCGTGATTACAATGAACATGTTCATGCTCGCGTCTTTGCCTGTGTCAGCCTGTACCATCTATGGACGCCATGCTACCAGATTGGGTTGATGGTCCTAGCACAAACCATAGAACTGAACAATAGTTCTACGGTAAAAAAATGTAGAAATATATCACCCGAAAAAAATGTAGAAATATATACAGTAACAAAAAAAAGAAACTAACAAAAGAGGCAAATCAACAAATCAGATTGGGTAGCCCATTTTGGTGACCAGTGATTTAGCCATGTCTTAATGAGTATAAAAAAAGTGTGTCTTAATAGAATATATGTACTTCATTATGGAAAAAATATTTAAAATTGCATAAGAATTTTTCATTGTATTAGTTGTCACACTAAGGATCTAGAGTGTTTGATCTCGTTCTTCAATTGAATTGGGAAATGCTTGGGAGGCATGCAAACAACAAGAACATGCAAATATAAGCTTTAACCACACATAAATGTGAAGATAGCAAATCAAAGCTGACAGAGAAGCGTACCCTCCCATGTGCTTAAACAGGAGTAGCGCATGCAAGCAATGCAATGTGGTGAGCCAGTGAGCCGCCACCTTCATGTCACCAATTTCCAACCGATAAACATCGGTCTCTCCCTTGCCTCTCAGCTACAAAACCCGCTAGCGACGGTGAACACAGGTCGTCCATACATCCAGAGAGTAAAATGCGTGCGTTGTATCCACACGAGCTACTGCGTAGGCTTGAGAGGCATCCGGAATTGTTCTACGGCGAGGCCGCCACATGGCATGACAGGACATCTTTCATCGCCTTCTCCCTTGCGTCGACATAGCAATTGGCCCGGACGGGAAGAGACTTTCGCCTCGTGTCCTGCAGCAATATGATCGCCTCTCGCTTTCTGGCCTGGGACGCACACATCCCAGGTTGTGGTTGGTAGCACATGTAAAAGGATGAAGTTATGCATAGCCAATCTTGCGTCCGTTCCTCCGACCACAAGCGTCTGTCACACCTTGTAAACCAGCTTAGCCGTACCGGGTGGCCCTCCGGCATCAATGGCATATGGCGCGGGGGAGCCAGCCACACAAAGCGATGGAGGGATCAGCTTCATGGCTTCCACATACGTTGGGTGACGGAGTGCAACCAACCAGCTGATGTAGAGACCAGGCAAGAGGATACATGAACCAACCATCTGACACAACAGCCCCAGAAGGGGATTGCTACCAGATATCATCACCACTTTGTAAGATGCTGCATATGACAGGCTGAGCTATAGCCACATTTCATATTTCATATGACATCTTGTAAGCATGGTTGGAGAAGAAGGCACTTCAAAAATATTTCATATGGCAGTTTAAAAAATAGTTATAGACGAGTTAGAAGGAACAGAACAATCTGATGGCATCTAAACTACACCAAGATGATAGTTATAGACGCAAGTTCAACACTCTATTTTTATTGAACTTACTGATGATACTAGGCATCAAAGCTGTCTCTACGGGAGAAGGGGATGAGGAGCAAACAACAAACTAAAAGGGCGCGGAACCCATGGAGGCGATGATCATGGGGAGAGAAAGAAAACATCGCAAGCACCACCATCGGTTCAATGTAGAAGATGAACAAAAAACCAGTCCCCAATTTGATCGGTCTCACCCCCTTCACGAATCATCTAAGGGGGGGCGATATATGTCGAATGTAAGACAACGCAAATTGAAAAGGCATTGTCTATTATAGGCCTAAAAATTCCACTCACGCTCCAACGCAGGCATCCTCCTCTCCCTCCGTTATTCCAAGCTTTCAGGGCACGAGACCTTTTGAGCATGGTGTTTTCTTTGGCATTAACGATGGAAGAAACTTGAGGAGCGCGGATCTTACAGACTCTTGTATGCGGCAATGATGGATGTAGATCTTCCCAGAAGCAGCAGCACTTGCGCCGACTTGACTGGTGCCATAGCGTGGTGTTGACGCTTGAGGAAGGCTACCATCTTGGTGCTCACCGGGGGGAGGGGTGTTCGCTTTCTTATAGTCTGCGTGGGTTGGTCATGTCTTGAACAGCACTAGAGCTGGCCGCTCATGGGCCCAATACATAGACAAGAAGGCCAAACACAGAACGAGAGGAAGGGGGAAAACATAAGCCAGAAAGCCACTAACAACCGTTCATCCGATCATCATGTGCTAACTCTTAACAGAAAGTTACTGCAGATTTAAATCTTGGGAAAATCTAATAAGAAGCGCCGCACACGTGGAGAGGCAAATCGGGTTGGGTTGCAGTCTTGCAAAGGGGAACGATGTGGCGCGGGGCTAAGCGGAATCACGCCGGTGATGGATGAGGATTACTCCTTCCTCCATCCATTATCGTTGTGTGTCGGGGGCGAATTTTTGGGGTGGTGTGTCCAACTCGGGGGGTGGGGGAGGGATGGGGCGACGACAAGTGGGAAGAGCGACGGCCAGTCCAGTCGAGCTCCTTGCTCACCCGGTCCATAGAGGCCGCCGCCAGCGTGCCGAGACTGCCCGATGCTGGTTCACCAGTGCCACAAAAAGGCAGTTGTGCTGGTTCACCCGCGGAGGAAACCTGAACAAGATCGAGAATGGAGAAGGAGGTCACGCCTCCAACCAAAAAAAAGGGGGCATGGCTTTATGATCCACCACGAGGATTTTCAGCTGCTTCTTCTAATCTTCCTGTTGTTTCTTCCCAATTTATGCCGCTGCTCAACCCTTCTCTGCTGTTGCCTTGCTCTGTTTTGTTCGTCCTTCCTGGTTGGCCATCTTCAGTCAGTAAGTTACTGGAGCTCGATGGAAGCATCCGGTGAGTGCTTCCATATGCTACATAATCAGGAAAAGTGGACGTAGAGAAGTCCATCTTCAGTAGAAAGTTGAGGATTCTGCTCAGTGTTTTGTAAATGTGTAACCTTAGCCACATTATCGGATATTTTTTGCACAACATCACGTGAATCCATAATTTGATAATGCCTCTTGGGCCTGTAGTTCCATCCTCAGAGGGTGGTTCTGCAACACCAATTGTGTGTGATGGGTCATAAGCAGCGACTAGAGATGCAGATGAATCAGATACACGAGGAGCTGGTTCAAGACTTTGAGTGGCATCATCAGACGTAGTGTATTTATTGGTGGTCGGATGATCTAGGTCGCTGATGTTGCGTTCCAATCGATGGTCCATCTCATGTTCAGCTGGCATCTCGGTTGTTTCTAGATTAGGAAATTTGTGTTGTATCGGTGGGAGCCTCACTAGTGGCATCCAGGGTATCATCGGCTGGTGACAAATCCTAGGAAGCAGCAGCAGGAGCTTCGGGTTATTGGACAGGAGTGACATCCTGGGTAGAGTAGGCTGGCGTTGTCTCCGTGTGTAGGTGCCTTTGATGCTGCATAGCATATATATATATAAGGGCTTGACTAGGCAGCGGCGCCACGCGTAGGTCTTGTCATGCGGAGGCACCTACATGCACTAACCATTAAACCATGGCTCGGAACGCGTGTGCATGGCGAAAAAAAGAAATAAAGAAGGTATGCCCCTAGGCTGGCGCCCACACATTCCAGATTAGTTGTCTTTAATTGCCAGATTTGTTGTACCAATTTCCAAATTAATTGTCTCAAGTTGTCAAAGATGGATTTGTTGCACACCAAGTTTCCCTGATTACTCTAATTGCCAGATTAGTTATCTCTAATTACCAGATTAGTTGTATCAGTTTCCAAACTAAATTGTCTCAAGTTGCCAAAGATGGATTTCTATACTCACCTACACCTAGTTTCCAGATTAGTCATGTCTAATTTCCAGATTAGTTGTATCAGTTGACATACTGGTTGTTGAGTTTGCCATTCTCGTATCCCTACCCTTGCCAAAAATTCCTAGCGTTCGCATACATGTGAGATGTAACGCGAAACTCCGAGAGATGTTGTGGCACTTCCCGGGAATGGTGATGTAAAATGTTTTGTTCAGTTTTTAGAGACCTATACTTGTCTAGTAGTACTATTTTTACAACATGCATGCCCTGTTTGTCAATTATATCGCACACCATGGTTTGTTTCTTTAATCTGCGGCCCTCTCCCTTAACGGCATTTTCCCTGTTTAAAAAATGAGCAGGGGTTTCTGAAGAGCCGGCCAAAACCAGTTGCAGGTGGCAGGCGGGCAACCAATAAGGTTTCTGGTTTTACAATTTTACTCCCCTTTTTTACCACATTGTTTCGTATCAATTGCCACTTTTTTCCAGTAGTACTTGTCAAAACAGCAGTTAATAGTTACCATTTTTTTCCTTTTTTAATCAGTAACATCATGGCAAGTAGGCATAATTATACTGGAAAGTAGGACACTTTTTTATCTGGAAACTAGTAGAATGGAAATATTTTAAAAAAAATCTAGAACATCATGGCAAGTAGGCACAACTTATTCTGGTAACTAGGGCGTTTTAATCTGGCAAAACTAATGCAATATAATCCATTTTAAATCCGGAACATCATGGCAAGTAGGCATAGTTATACTGGAAAGTAGGCCATTTTTTTATCTGGAAACTAGTAAAATACAAACCCTTTTAAAAAATGGAACATCATGGCAAGTGGGCACGAATTGTTCTGTTAACTAGGGCGTATTTATCCGGCAAAACTAGTGCAATGCAAAACCTTCTTTTAAGCTAGATTATCGTGGCAAGTAGGTAGAAATTATTCTAGTAACTAGTACGTTTTTTATCTGGCATTAATAGTACAAGGTAAAACCTCCTTTTAATCTGGAACATCATGGCAAGTAGGCACGAATTGTTCCGGTAACTAGAGCGTATTTATCCGGCAAAACTAGTGCAATGCAAAACCTTCTTTTAAGCTGGATTATCATGGCAAGTAGGTACAAATTATTCTGGTAACTAGGACGTTTTTTATCTGGCAATACTAGTACAAGGTAAAACCTTTTTTTAATCTGGAACATCATGGCAAGAAGGCATAATTATACTGGAAAGTAGGTTTATCTGGAAATTAGATTGGAAATAGTGAAAATAACCTGGCAACAAGTACACATTGAAGCTTCCTTCAAACATGTCAGCCAGACTGGCAATACTGAGATTCGACTTATGTGAAAGTTGTTTGTTGTCCCCTTCACCAACCTTCAAAGATTTCACGAGATTAAAAACGTACCAGCTAACACGTTTTTCTTCCTTTGTGTCCGGGAAGGTGGAAAACAAATCAGCCTTATGAAGAAAAGCTATGGAGGTTTTCTACATGTCATGGCAAAGCATGTAAACAAGTTTCTGGAGTTTTTTTATGTGCTTACGAAGTAAGTAAGCAAAACCATGGATCTTTTTGTTTCTTGTCCAGGATGTTTGAAAGAGAGATGTGGGATGACGTACATGTATTTTTGCTGTGTTTTTAATCTAGATCCCCTCTCTGTTCTGCTACTGTGATGTATTGGCTGTCAGTTTTCCCTCTTGGAAAAGGAAGCTAGTATTATTATTATTTTGAGATCAAGGAAGCCAGTAAGGAATGAGATTTTTTTTCGATCGGGGCGAGTCGGCCCAGTAAGAAAGCCTTCGTTTGGGAATGGCCCAGTAAGAAAGCCATCACTTTGAGGGGCCCCGAATGGTGCAGAACATGTGCACACCTAAAACGGGGATTAGCGAGCCGCCCGTACGGGAAGCCAGCCATGCGGCGCTGCTAGGTAGTGGAGTCCTTACATCTTACCGATAAGTGACATCTTATTAAAGTTAGATCTTTTATATATCGTATAGATATCATCATAACTGTTTTTTTTCCTTTTCTTGATTTGCTAAGCCTAAAATATTTGCACAATTGTTTGATCACAAATGCTAAAAACCCGCTTGGATGCTGGCTGTCGCGTTCGAACATCCAGCGCGACGGCCGTCGCCCATGCGAAGACATGCCATGGCATTTATCCCGCTATTAATAAGCCAACGAACATGACACATACTACCCGAGGCCCAGCACTACCCCCACGAGACGGTGTCGTTGGCCCGGTTTTCGACACTGCCGAGCCAGGCGCCGCTCTCTCCACCCAACCCCATCTCTCGACGTTTCTAGCTCGTCGTCGCCGTCGGGGCTAGAGAAATTGGAGCGCCCTCCGGCTGCGGCAGAGGTCATGGGTGGTCATTGAGAGCGCGAGCTTCGGAGACGCCGGCGGTGGTCGCGGGGTCTGCAGAAGAAGGGCGCGCGCTGCTCTGTCTCTGATCCAAGGGTTTGTTGCATAGACACAACAAGCAACAAAAATTATTTTATGGCCAAGTCGCCAGGTTTGGGGGAATATTTCGCTTCTGTCAATGTGGCAATTGGTCGGATGGAAGGATACCTTTGCAGTCCTACATCAATAGGAGACAAGTGTAGGATCCGTAGCCTATTGCCTGGTCACTCATTGACTCGAGACACCCACATCCAGAGAATAAAATAACCCTGAACTTATAGAGAAGTCGATGTATTTTTGCATGTTCAAACTAGTATAAATTGGTGGGTTTTGCAATGCGAACCTTTTTTCGCAACTATGTTGCATATATTTTCGTTGACATATGAAGTTAGAACGAGTACAAGCACATGGCACAAATGCTAGATGGTGTGAGCATGGCTCCTGACTAGATAGGCATGGGATGCTCAGCCCAGCAGAGGATACAACACAATGCTAAACTCATCTAGCTTGACTCTAGTCAAGGAAGGCAAGGAAACAAGACGCGGGGCACCTGGACCGCGTCTTGACCAACACAAGGAACCTCTGTCGTGGGGCCATGGCTCCAGAACAGATACATGCCCCCTCCCCCCCCCCCCCCCCCCCACACACACACCCACCCACACCCACCCATCACCACCACCATCACAACCATATATAGGTGCTTAGAGAGTCGGCAAGTGGCGTGCAGGATCCGGACAGGTCAGAGGAAGAAGTCATGGAGGAAGCACTCACAAAGTCATACACTATGCCCGGAATGCTCACGCCAAAAGAAGCAACCCAAACCAACGCGATGTCCAAAATCTCCAAAACCAACACTAGGGTGCCACGAGAACACAAGAGAGTGCCTTCAAGAAGGGAACAATGCCGCCATCCGATCTGAAGAACCGGACCTAGGGTTTCCCCTGGTGCTCGAGGAAGGGCATCGATAAAGGCGATGTAGGTCCAAGACTACGAGAACTAGAGTCACCCCGGCAAAGAATCCACCACAAAACCACACACACCCACCGCACCTCTCAAAAACCAATGGGCCGTCAGCACCACCATAGACCGGATTTGGCTCGGAGCGGTGAACCCACCAACACCCTCACTGCCCCTCCTCGGCAAGAAAGAGCATCCAGGCAACAATAGTTCGAACCTAACTAATATGTTTAGTAGATCATGTAGTTCTTTACCTCCCAGTAAGTTAGTTTTTTTGCAAAAAGAAAAATGCATTTCCAATGTGAGGTATGATCCTGTGGCATTTTATCAAGTTGAGGAAAATATGGGGCATGTCGCAAGTGCTAACATACTTAACTATAATAGTAATTTGATTTTAATAAGACATCCATCTAAACTGAAACAAGGACTTGATAGGAGGAATGGACGTACACCATAACTTTTTTTAACATGATACAATACACTCGATATATGTTCGAGTACATTGTCACGCTAGCCATCATGTGTCCATATATGCAATATGATGATTTATGTTTGGGAGGCACCCAACTGATGAGAACCTATGACACAAAAAGTATATGTAGATTTGCCACACATAAAGGTGAACATATGAATCAGTATTGGCCAGAGAAGAGTGCATAAGCCATGCAATGCAGTGGGCCAGGCACCTTCATGTCACCGATTCCCCGCCTATAAATATCCGTCTCTCCCCTGCCTCTCAGTTCCGAATCCTAACAACGATGGAAGATAATTGTTCTTGTATCCAGAGAGTACGAAGCAGATATATGATCAGTTGCATAAGCTTGGAAGGCGCGCAAAATTATTTTATGTCAGACAGTTGCATGGACTTGGAAGGCATCAGGAATAATTTTACAGTTAGAAAGTCCAGTCATACAACCAGACTTTTGAGTACATCTTGTCCCTTCTTTAGACTCGGTGAGAGGCCTTTGCGATGCAATAGCATCGGGAAATGAGTACATGCCCCACCTTCTTCTCACGAGTCACTTTCTGGCCTGATAGTATAAGCACATGCACATCTGGCTGGGAACACATGGAAGAGGATGATGACATGGATGGGCTATCTTGCTTTTGTTCCTCAGGTCACAAGCATATGGCGGAAGGCTACCATCTTGGTCGCATAGCATGGTGTTGGCATGACTGTGCTGCTTTCGCCACAGCACCTATCACTGCATGTCTCGGTTGGTTGCTTTGTAATACAAAGCGGGAGGAAATCCTTTTTCAGAATAGCATGGTGTTGGCGCTTGAGGAGGCTACCATCTTGGGGTTCTGCAGGGTTGGGGCTTGAGGAGGCTACCATCTTAAGGACACAAAGAATCTTCTTCGCTGCATTGTGACCAATCTATTTATAAATATTATGTAACACTATGTTCCCTAATTTTAAAAATATCACATTTAATTGAGGTCTCCAATTATACTTGCGTTACCCGATTTTGACCAGGTCGACAATTCCATAAAACTCTCATTTTTTTATATATCCTCTAATACACTAATCCCACTTGAATTGATGAGCCCAGAATCAATTGAGGGTAGCAATTCTGAATTGGATAGACGATTTTGAGTCGATCAGGCGCTGCTGTTTGGTGGGCCATGCCTGTAAGTGACGCAGCCTTATGGGCTTTTGGTCTCATGGCGGCTCGTTATCTGTTTGTTGGCCGTGTGACCTCCGATGGTCGGTAACTGGTGTGGGAGGGCGAGAGGGGTGAGGTGATTTGTTGCGTCGTGGGTGCCATTACCTGTTATTTGTAGCTCGCCTGCCGCTGTCCTATCTATTTCGCCCCCCCCCCTTTGGCTGCTGCTGGAGTTTTGCGATTGGTGCCCACTCCCTCATTCACCGGGCGCCGGGCTGGAAGATTCCCGGTCCATCTCCCGAGCTCGGCACACCAACTACCACCCTGAAAGCTCCTTTCGGCCAGTATGCAGTCGCTCCATCTGTCTCAGGTCCATTTTGGTTATGGATGGGATCCGAAGGTGAGCTGCCACTCCAGCCAACGGGAGGCATGGCCGAAGACCCGGGCACGGGGTGAGACGATGGTGGTCGACGAGCGTGAGACGCAACCGCCGTAGCTTGCGGCGACAGATCTGACAGAGGCGGGAAAGGGGGTGGGGAGGCGGTGGTCGGGTCCGGGCATTCTCTAGCGTCCCGACCTCATGCGTGCTTGCTGGCCGGCTATGGATGATGTGCTTTGTGCGTCCTTACCGGTCGCCTATCGCTTTTTTGGTGTGTGCGTGCTTGCCAGCCCGGCTTTTGTTGTTGCTTCCTAGTGTGCTTGCTATTGTGTGTGCTTTCTTCTTTAGCTTGCAGCCGACTATTGCATTCGTGTGTTTATTTTTTTTCTAGCGTGCCGCTTATGAATGTTGTGGCTATTTTTGTAGATTGTTGTGATGTAAAATTAAAGTTACTTCAATAATCTAAAGCTGAAATTTCTTGATTGTGCGGTATGATAGATAATTGATGGCATGAAAGCCAATAATCACTTGGATTATCCAATGACATGCTCCCATATCTCTGATGTGGGTGATGCCCTATACCATAGATTGTGTGAAAGTTGCACTAATCTTTGCACAAAGTGGCTGAACAAAATTATTAACCTAGAGTGCTATTGCCAACATGAAAGTGCCGGTAAGAACTTCTATTCGTTTGTTACCAAACTTTAGTATGTGATGCCATAATTAGTCAAGATGTTTTCATATGTCGTTGCTTGCATTATTCTGTTCACATGAAAAGTTACGGTGTGTACAGAAAAATGTCATTGATCGGTAGTTTATATCTGTTAAGAAAAAGGAGATATAGGCTAGTAAGTTAAACTAAAGCCATTGGATGCCATTTTTACAACTTCACAACTTAGAAATTCCAATAAAAACAAGAGGAGACAACCCTCTCCATATGCGAATGAATTGACATTTAAACTACAGGAATTGGGTTTTGGTGCAAGGATTGTAAAAGACTTACCAAACTCCTGAAATTTCATATTGTTCCATTCTTGACAACTATCTCTTAAAAGGCAGGTGATGGTGCAGCCTGCTGAAGACTAACAAAGCTACTTCCGCTTGGGTGTGCTTCTTTGGGTATCCAGTGTATCATTTTGAGTAAACTAACTTGGTGAGTTCACAAGTGTTTCTATTTTCTTTCTATCCACATGATGCAGTAGGGCACCTAAATAGCTCCAATTCAGGAACCTGCTATAATGCTGCGGAGCCTAATAGCAGAACTTTTATAATGTTGGCTCTCTTCTAACGATGTGACACGAATGATTTGACATAAAGAACAACCTTTAGATGTCTATGGTATGATAGAAGCCTAACAATTTGTTCGTTCTGGTGATAAGTTCTTTAGAACTGCATTATCTGTTGAAATGGAGAAGCTACAAGATTCTCCCATGATGTGCCGAGTTGTCTAAATTCGATGCAGACTATAAGTATTTTTCCATTTTTTTACATTTATGATCTATCTATTTTATAATGAAAATATTTACAAGTTTCAATAAGGTATGTGGGAATGTTTTTGCGAAAAAAGGAGGTACATGGGAATGAACAGTAATACACACAAGAAATGGAAACATTGTGTAGTCAGGGTGCTTATTTAAATTGCTTTTTATGATGTTCTAATCTAAGACTATCATGATGGTGGTCAAGGATTTGATTGAACGGAATGTGATTCTTACGTAGCATGATGCATTCTATACCAATAATCCACCTTCACAATTGAGTTCGAGCAGTGATAAACGAAAATCGCCTCCAAAGTAGGCCTCATCTGGCAAAGAGAAAAGATTCAGATCCCGGGAAGCAAGCGAATGATCAGACCCACGAACAGATGTGGAAGCGGAAATTACAAATCTGGGAAGAAGTTTTTGTAACCATTCCCTTGACAGCTAGCATAAGAAAGCCACGTTGAGCAAACATGATTTATGTTTCAGCTATGCTATTCTATCATGAATCGTGGTTTGCATTGATTGTCCAGAAGCATTCTCCAAACCCATTTGATGTGTTACCTTATTGTGAATGATCGTGCTATCTAATTTTGCTCTAGTATTTTGATTTATGCTACTATTTCTCAGAATCTGACTAGAGTAAAACTGTTGGGTTCTACTTATGTTTGTAATATGAAAAAGCAAGATTAAGTTGTTTTCACTCATAATAATGGTCTTCTATACATTAGCGTCGTTTGAATCTGAACGTTTTTATGTTGCACACTCAAGTGCAATATTTTTTCTTTCATTTTTTGGGAAGATTACATGCAGTTGCTTCATAAACATTGCAGATCATTAATTATCCATGCCTATACTGTTAGGCAATATTTCTCAAAACTAATTCAGCGAACATGAATAGTTGTCATCATGCAGTACTGGTGAGCAGCCACGGAGACCTGAGCAAGTTGTTTACTGTTAGTATTGGTTGGCAATGTATCATAAATAAAACTACGATAGAAACAAAACACAATGTAATTTCACGGCGCAGCAAAGTGCGCCCTTTGCTTCTAGTTATACGCGATGCTTCCTAATTATTAAGGCTCACAATTAACAGAGGTCTTCAATTTAGAATTGGGTCATTCGATTTTGACCAGGTCAACAACTTCACAAGGAGCTGACCCATTCAATACATTTAGTTCCCTATCTTCCCTAATTTTGAAGTTTCTTCTTTCAACTGAGTTATTAAATTATGAATTTGATTTAAGATTTTGATCGGGCCAGTGGTTTTTCAAATCAATCGGCAGCAACCGAGCCCTCCCATCACCTAGAAAAAAGAAGTGTCGTCATGTGATACTATAGAATCAATATAGTACATGCAGCCACCGACACAAAAGATTCTCCACATAAATATAAGTTGGTTAGCGGATAACACGAAACCACCCCCCACACTATAAATGAAAATAAAACATGCTTCATCATCTTCGCACCTGTATAAGGTTTTTTTTGGAAAGTTAAATTTCTTTAACTTTAACCAAGTTCAGAGTAAAAAATATCGACATCCACAATATTGAATAAAAAATATGGAAATTCATTTCCTTATGAATCTAACATACCGAGTTGATATTAAGGATTTTGATATATTTATCTACAAATTTGATCAAACATAAAAGGTTCGACTTCTAAAAAATTGATACACCTTATATTCTAAAACAAAGTGAGAAAACATATTAAACCCAACAACACCAATGGTGCAGCAAAGCGCACCTGGCCCTTCGAGTAAATACGCTATGCTCCCTAATTTGTAAAGCCTCATAATCAATTGAGGTCTTCTATTTGAAATTGACTCGTCCAATTTTGATTGGGTCAATAATTTATCAAGGAGCTCTCTCATCTGATGCTTAATTCCTAATGCTCCCTAATGTTGGAGCTTTCCCATTCAAATTTGATTTGATTCATCATTTTGACTGGGTCAATGATTTTTCAAATCAATCGGCAACAATTGGCCTATAAAACCATATCAAAGCCCCGCACCCTATCACCACCCTAGAAAAAAGCGCCAACAAGTGATATTGTAACATAAATATAGTACATACAGCCACCAACTTAGAAAATAACCTTGCATAAGTATGAGTTATTAACAGATAAAACAGAATCACACCTCGAAAGTCCCACAAAAATACTCCCTCCTTCCCAATATGTTGGGCGTATTAGGTTCTAGCACGAAAATTAGCATAGCCATAGGAAGGCATGCATGATCTAATTTGACCTTCTTGTTTGGTTGATCCAATCCCAAACAAAGACCACACCAGAGGACCATCCTCTTTTCTTTTTCTCCCAACAAAAGTAGCAATCGTTTGGCCAGGTTGTAAGTGTGCACCCTACAATATAGGATTGCATGAGATTCCTAATACACCTAATATATTGGGAAGGAGGAAGTACCTCTTTAAAAATAAAAAGAGAACATTATGCATCATCTCTCCCACTCGACAAACCAAATACTCCCATAATTCCAAATATAAGGTGTATGGTTTTTTGAAAATTCGAGCTTCTTTAACTTTGACCAAGTTCTGAGCCAAAAATATCGATATCCACCATATTGAATAAATAAAATTTGAAAATTTATTTCGTAGAGAATCTAATGATACCAATTGGATACAATGGATATTGATATTTTTTCTATAATTGGTCAAACTTAAAGAGGTTTGACATTTCAAAGAACTAATCAACTTATAGTTTGAAATAAAGGAACTGATTATTTTAATTAAAAACAACAACATCATCGGCACAGAAAAGCGCGCCCAACCCTTCTAGTAAAGAGAAAAAAGATAAACGGTGAACAAGAAGGGAGAGGGAAACCATAAG
Organism: Hordeum marinum; assembly: GCA_022496015.1. Classification (NCBI taxonomy): domain Eukaryota; kingdom Viridiplantae; phylum Streptophyta; class Magnoliopsida; order Poales; family Poaceae; genus Hordeum; species Hordeum marinum. Next base: position 32,142,934 of record CM039678.1, read on the forward strand.
CTCAAGGGTCCAACCAACCATAAAGGCACTAACGGATGTTATATGATCCCGTCCTAACTCCCAAACAAAGATTTGTTGTAGATTTTAATTTTACCTACAAGTGAGATCATATTAAAGTGTCTTCTTTTATTGTATTGATATCTTCACAGTTAGGTTTTTTGTTTTGTTACCTTGTTAAGCCTAAAATATTTTTATAATTGTTTGATCGTCAACTTTATTCTGCTCATAAAGAAAGAAAAAATATACTAGCATAAGTCATGTGCCTTGCTATGGAATTACAAATAATTGAAAGTGTGTGTAATTAGCGGTAGACTACAGCCAGTGTACTTGCAACGCCGCAAAGAAAAACTCAAACAAGCACACAGCGTTGCACAACCATGGGCGCGCTGACATGTACTTATAAAAAAAATCTCATTCAAAACATGAATGAGTTGGTCGCTTGTTGGTTTGATTGAGATGGGTGTAGATGAATGTGTGCGATTTGAGGCTCTCCGGCGACATTATTTGTTTATTGTCTATAATTGTTTTTGAATCGGAGGGGTCTGATGTATTTTAGATGGATGAAGAAGATTGGATGGAGAACTCTTCGAAACTAGTAGACATCTTGTGGGTTCTAGATGGATGAGGGAGATAGGAGATGGAGCAGGGAGTAGTGAACTAACCGCCGCCGCCGCCAACTTCAATTTGTATGGTACTAGTGATTCTCATCATGAGGTGATCTTGGATTAGAAGAATGATTTTCATTGTGGAAGACATAGGATCATTACTGTGTGATATTTACTAACTATTGTTAGAAATGACATATACTAAAGTTATGTAACTAAATAAAAATAATCTTTAGTTATATGTATTTCCCGATTAAAGAGCTCCATTTTGTACATTGTAATGTATGTCCATTAGACGAATATCCATGGCTTAGAACTCAAGTTATGTGTAATCACTTCAAGGGCATGTGGGCCTATAACGTGGTAAAGATATGGTTCCAAATAAAAGGTGAATATAGCAACTCGATTTACTATAAGAAAAGCAATGTATGCGCTGAAATCAGAGACACATGTAGCCATACATGTCGATAAGTACAATGTAATGAGCTCTTAAAACAGCTTTGCATCAGTAATTCCATATGGGACATAACTACATCACAAACCTCTTAAGTCAAGTTCTTAAGTGATTGTGAAAAAGATCATTCATACATTCAAATACTCATAGCACGTTATCGAAATGTATTGCATAGGCTAGAGACACATTGGAAATTATTGTGTGACAAAGCGGCAGAAACGTGTGAGCGATTTGGTCTCTTGGGCCTCCTTTACAAGATAAGAACCAGTAGTGTGTCTTTAATCTACATGTATGCGACATTAACCATGCATCAAATTGGCGTCACAAGACTACATGGTGCTACATGCCTCCATTGTTCTAATTGCCGAATGTTGGCGATCATGTTCTTAATCTTTTTTGTTCCTAAGTTGCATAGTGTTTTAACTATGGCAACATTCTAGTGGAATCCGCAAAGGGTAGTTTATGAGTGGCATGTCCTTATGTTTAGACCATAATTCTACACTAAGCTGGCAATCCCCGGAGAGATTCAGTTTACTTGTTATCACTGAAATGATATGACAAATGTCAAGTTTGGCACCCTAGCTCATTAATATGGAAACTATCCCAGTGTGAAACTTGGCGTTGGCTATTCTCCCAGATGCGAAAAGAAAGGCTTTGATGACCTACAGTTGTAGAAACAAATACAAACTATGTGACATGTGAGATTTGATACTTCCTGACCTTGGACACTCATATCTTGACTTGAAGGTACAAACATTAAACAAGATGACACAATCAAGAGCCTATGTTGTTTATTTAAACTAGAGCTAAACCTGGCAGTACGCACAAGACAAGACATCGTAATAAAGATTTGGAGATAATTGCACTACTACAGAATACCCCTTGGGTGATAGTTCATCAATGATAGGCTCAAAAAAAACCTCAAAAGTGCTACACCAATGGCCTGATTTACCTAAAAATATCACTAGTGAAGGCCCAAATCTTTGCATGTAATCATGGATTCGTGGACTAATGATGGTTTGAAAGATTACGTTACTGGTGGTGGCCTGACCTCCACTAACATGTCGATTAAAGGCATGTAACCACCAATATCTCATCCCATCCATGGCCAAAAGCCCATCAGCAAATTTTCACCCTCCCCCCTCCCCCCCCCCCCACACACCTCATATTTAAAACCATCTCTCCAACTGATAGAGTGACATAAATCTTTCAAAACCATCTTCCTATAGCATTTTCCTTTTTGTTTCAAAAAATCTTATGACAACGTAAGCTAAGAGCGGAATCATCATAGAACATGATTCATGACTACATATGCTTAGGTGACCTCTATAAGGTTTGCTCAGCACTAGTGCCCGTTTCTTTCTCTGTTTTCATTGGTTTTCTTTGTTTCTTCCTCGGTTTTCTCGGTCTCATTAGTTTCCACTAGTTTATTTGGTCTTTTATTTCTTTTCTTATATTTTTATTTTTGGTTTCCATTTTAGTTTTTACGGAGTTTCGAAGCTTTTCTTTGATTTTTTCTCCATTTTCATTGATTTCTTGTTTCGTTCAACACGTGCTAGTTAAAAAAAATGTGCAGTTTTAAAAAAAATTTACTTCAATTTTTTTTTATTATACACGTCTAACATTTTAAAATATATGAAAGAAATTTTTTGAAAAAATATTTTTTTATTTATACTTTTTCCATACACATTGTACGTTTTGGATATATATTCATAAAGTTTCCTAATACATGTTTAGCATCTTTCAAAATACAAGTTTATACTTTTTAGTACCTGTTAAACATTTGTTTATACGCATTTAACATTTTTAAAATTCATGACCTCTTTCAAGTACAAGATTAATATTTTTTAGTACATGTTCAAACAAATATAAACATATTTAGCATTTTCAAATGCTTGATTAATTTTAAAAAATACAAGATTAACATTCTATTAATACATGATAAAAAATATATACACATATAACATTGTTTCAGATTGTTGATTAACTTTTTGTAAATACTTGTTTAGCAAAATTCAAATGGTTGGTTAACATTTTTAGAATACATGATCCATTTTTGTTACATGTTTTCTTATACATGATTAAGTACATTGTATATTTTTACATATATTTTCTTATACATGCAAAACAAATTCTCTATACGCATTGAACATTTTTCAAATGCTTGGTTAATATCGGTTTCAAATTTATTACATAAATAGTTTTTGAATATTTATTAAAACATTTTTAAATATAAACAAAAGTAAGAAAAAGAAAAAATCAAAACAAAAAATTGATAATAGAAGAGAAACGAGGACTTGGCTCCCATGCACCCGGGCCTGCTCATCTTGCCTTGCCTTCGGGCGAGAGTTACGTACGTCTCATGTGAAGCGAGACATAGGGGCGCCTGACGAATCCTATATGTTGCTTGCATTCGTCATATAGACAAGGCTTAGCTGAAGAATCCTCCGGATGGGCCGGGTGTACGTTGCGGCTGTTCTGTTTTGATTATTTTGTTTTCCTTTGTTCTTTTCCGTTTATCTTTCCAGATTTTTGTGTTCTTTCTATTTTTGTACTTTTTTGTAGATTTTGTAATATATGGTGGATTGTTTTCCAATATTGTGAATATTTTATAAAATAGACAATGAACATTATAATACATTTAAGCTTTTTCAAATACATATTGAACATTGTTTAATATATGATTAACATTTTTTGTATACATTATAATTTTTAATACACGACAAACTTTTTAAATTATAATAGGAACTTTTTTGTAAGACACACTGAACATTGTTTTAATATACCCTGTGAACTTTTTCTAATAACCAAACTTTTATATAAAACTCATACTGAACAGTTTTCCAAATTATAATTTTCTATTTTTAATAGGTTTTGAAAATATACGGCTCATAAAAACAATGAAGAGAAAGAAATACAAAAAAGTTGGCTGGCTAATTTGCCCTGGCTTTGACAAAGCCACCCCCGCAGGAGTGAACTAGGAGCTCTTGGGATGGCATCCCGGCTTCAACATTAACAAGGTTAATTATTTTTATCTCATCAAGTGAAGCAACCTGCACATTCCGGCTTATAAGCCACCCGTACACGTTATATGGGGGCAGAATTCGTACGTTTCCTCGGGGGGGGGGGGGGGGGGATATGTCAGACAATCTTTTCAACAGTTCGATTGAAATTGAGAGGTTAGTGTTCATTTGTGTTTATCTAGGCCGGTGATTTCGGCCAGCACACGTATGGTGATATTTTTTGTGCCGCGGCAGGTAATATTGAAGTCTCGAAGCCGCACTTCAAGTTGAAGATGAGGAGCTCCATCGTGCCATCATGCTTGCTGATCAAATGACCATTGCATGAAATAGTTTTATCATAGAATGCATGACGCTGAAGCACGCAATGCTTTCTGCTACCATTGATTATGCGCCCTTGGGATTAAAGTTCAATCGGTTGAAGCTTTTCCACTCGACTACTTTATATTGTAGCTCAAATCATCCTTTTGTCCTCGTGATTCCAATGAACCTGCTCACACTCACGTCTTTGCGTGTGTGTGCCAGCCATCTATGGACGCCATGCTACAAGATTGTGTTGACGGTCCTACAAGATTGTGTAGCCCGTTTGGTGACCAATGATTTAGCCGTGTCTTAATGTGTCTAAAAAAGTGTTTCTTACTGGCATATATGTACTTCATTACGGAACAAATGTTGAAAAAGGTAGGGATTTTTCATTGTATTCATTGTTACATTAAGAGTCTAGAGTGTTTGGTCTCATTTTTCAGTTGGATTGGGATATGCTTGGGAGGCATGCAAGCGATAAGAATGTGTGACATGGAAAATATAATGTTTTTCCACACATAAATGTAAATATAGCAAAATAAAGCTAACAGAGAAGTGTGTTCACATGTGCTAAAAGAGGAGTAGCGGATGCAAGCAATGCAATGTGGTGGGAAAATTTCAAATGGATAAATATCAATCTCTCCCTTGCCTCTCAGTTCCAAAATCGTCACGCAACGGTGAATGGAGCAAGTCCATATATCCAGAGAGTAAAATGTGTGTGTTGTATCCATACGAGGAAGCCCCTTTGCTTGACTATAATCTTTTCTAGATCTTCTCCGTTGTGTTGACGTGGCAATTGTCCCGGATAGGAAGAAAGTTTCACCGCATGTCCTACAGAACTAGGATCGTCGGTCAATTTCTACCTGGGACGCACACATCGCCATTCCCGATATAGAACTCGGGAGCTGACGATGGTAGGCCCCTGAGCCGATGGGCCTGCGACAGGCTCATCCTGCAGCGAGCTTGATGGCATGGGTGGTGGTGTACATGGACATCCTACCATGGTTGTGGATGCTGAGGTGACCGGCAAAAGTTATGCTCGGTACATCCCGAGGCGATGATGGTGTCACCTACGGGCGTCGCTTCCTTCATGAAGGTGTAATCGTTGATGTTCTTGTCACCCTTCCCTCGTTGTTTCGGGAGAAACCCTAGATAGGTCCGAGATTCTCGGACCAGGACAACGATGGCATCTTGATATCGTGTTCCCTCTTGGGGGCACTGTCCTAGAGTTGGATCTAGCTAGAGAGACCCGTGGCTGGCATAGTGGTCGTCGGTGACTCGTGTGGCATCGGCTATGTAGGTGTGCGACGATGGGGTTGCAGTGAGGTTGTGGTAGTCGGCTCTATGGCGTGTCCAGTTGCCCATCGTGTTCTATTTGTTGCGGTGGAGTCGAAGTTGCACGACGGGTCCCTACGGCAATGATGACACGCGGTGGATGGCCCTTCTCGATGATCCTTCACGACGTCAACCTTGCCTATTGCTTTGCTGCTTGTATATTCTCAGATTGATGCTGCCATTTTGCTGACGAGTGTGTTCTTCATTTGATGGAATCTTCATGTGGCTGCTTCTGCTCTACATTGTGTGCATTGTCGTTTGATGCTTGCGGGGCAGTCGGAGGCTCTTACGCGAGGAGAAGTGGTGATGATGACGCCAAAGTGCAACCTCGTCAATGATTCCTATGTAGTGGTTTGTGTGGTTTTATCCTTTGTGCGTGATCAGCGAGTTGTGCGGGTTTTTCGAATGGTTTTCCTCTAATTTAACCAGGAAACTCTCTTTTGAACAAATGAAAATGAAAAATCGTGGCATCGTTTCAAAAAAAAAAGATTCATAAGGGAAGCAACTTCGATGTGATAATTATGAGTTAGGAGGCGTACAACTAATGAAAGCCTGTGAGGCTGTGACGCGACAAATATATAATGGCAAAGATAGAAAATCAAAAGCTGACTATGGAAGAGTCCAACATGTGCTAAAATAGTAGAAGTACACACAAGTGACACAATGCGGTGGGTCGGCATGGCACCTTCATGTCACAACTTCTCAACTCATAAATATCAGCCTCTCCCGGACATCTTAATTCTTTGCAATTCATGTAGCCACAATGAACGGAAATCGTCTATTCATCCATAGAGTAGGAAACGTGTGTTGTATCTATACAACTTGCATAGGATTGATAGGCACCGGGAGTTATTTTATGGCTGGGTGGCCATGTTTTGTGATCAATTTGTCCTGTACATCCTCTGGGCTTCTGTCAATGTGGCAATTGGCTGGAAAGAAAAAGATCTTCGCAGTCCCGCGGCAACGGGAGGCAAGTGCAGGCGCTGCGACCTGTTGCTTGGTCACTCTATGACCCGAGACACCCACATCCAAAGAACAAAATAACTCTAACTTATAGAGAAGCCGATGTGTTTCCTGATTCAAATTAGCATAAAAAAATTCGTCAAAGGGTAGATTTTATTCCTCATAATGAAGCATAAAGTGGATACAAACACAATGAGCACACACCCGGTCTTTGCATAACTAGGATGCACACAATCAACACCAATGCACGCATATAAATAAAAACGCCGGAAAATAGCAAAGTCATATAAGACCAGAGCTATGCCTAAGCGAGAGAGAGAAAACCGAAGCGATCAAATCCGCCATCGACAATCTACAATCTACAACAATGACCATATCCACATCAATCATCTCATAACGCCACAAGGACAATGAAATTCTTCGGCAACGCCTTCAAGAAGGGATCGTCGCTTGAGCATCGCCGTTACCGGATCCAGTCACCAAAGACCATAATCTAGGTTTTCACCCTGAAGAACTAGTCTGGGCATATCCGAGCAATGCCCTTCAACAAGATAATGATGCACAAACATCACCATTGTCACGTATAACCAACTCGGGCCAAGCCTAGGTTTTCATGCCGAAGCTCGAGATTGGGTACTCGGAAAGCACCACCATCAAAGTCAATCGTGTGTTGTTGCCACCACATTTCCACGATACTAGCAGTTGCATGTGTTGGTCAAGAAAACCGATCGCCACTAGGATCATCTCCCCATCTGACCAGACACCGTGGGTCACGAGCTTCATGATGTGGCCCTCTTCCTTGCCTTCCTGCGTGTTGACGGGGTGGTGGGATGACATGAAAACATGGTCAAGTGGACTGGGAGAGACGGGGAGGAGAGATGATCGAAAAACCATGAGAGTGAACAAGGACACAAGTGTCCATATCAATGTTGCTCATTGGGAACCCACGCATGCGCTGGAAATCAAGGAGGCGTGAATGCCTCCTGGTTTCACATTTTCGCTAAACAACACGGGAAAATGGTCGATTAACTTTTGAACATATACAAATGACCAGCCACTAACTACGAAGGTTAATAAAAAATAGTGCCACAGTCCGGCCAAGTATAACGGACACTCTATGATAAATATTCGTGAGCACAAAGTGGAAGAACACGTCGTCACTGTCCGGTCATTTTTTGACTAGGCAATATTAATTACCTCAAACGGTCATGAGAGGCTCATCAACTGACGCCTCCGAGCTTGCTAGCCAGTGTTGAACCTCATCGGTGATGCCTGGCCATTAACCGGTCAGTGATGATGGCTTAGTAGTATTCTCATTCTGCAGTAGTGCTGGCTTTGTGTTTTTCTCTTCGGTTTTCTAGTCGGTTTTCTCAAATATATTTTTTTCACTTTTTAGATGGTCTAAATAACAATCCTATTTTTCAAATACAAGCAATATTTTAGAAACTTTCAGAGTTTATTTTCAAAAATTCACCATACGCCGAAAAATGGTTTGCTATTAATAAAAGAGATCATGTACTGTATTTTATAAAAATGATCAATGCGTACTTTTAAAAAATGTTACTCATATATTTCTTAAAAACTAGTATTTAGTTCAAAAATGTTCAACCTATGTTATAATACAAAAATTATATAAAAAGTAAATGTGAAAAAGGAAAAAAGAAAATAGAAAAACCAAATCAGAAATAAGACAAAAATAAATAAATAAAATAAGAAGAACAAAAAATCAAAGAAAAAAGAGCACCAGCCAGCTACCGAAACCAAACAGCTAACGTACAAGAAGTGGACCGGCCCATCTGGCTCAGCTGTGACCGTGGCCTACGTAGGATATGCCATACAGGATGGCCGGTGAATCCTATATGATGCTGCCATGCGTCATATAATTGAGGATTTCCTGAAGGCACCTATAGACAGGCAGGCCCATGTAATGGGTGTTCTATTTGTTTTTGTTTTCTCTTCTCATAGTTTTTCTACTTTTTTTGCACATTTTCTTTATTATAGTTTTGCAATATACAGTAAGCAATTTCTCAAATATATGGTGAACATGTTTTTAAATACACATTGAAAGTTTATAGTATACTCTGAACCTTTTTCTAATACATATTGAACGTTTTTTAAATATATGACGAAATTTTGTGTTATATACATTTAACATTTTTAAATATATGATGACCTTATCTAACTATACTATTATCATTTTTTTATTATATGGTGAACTTTTTTATAGCCGAACTTTTATATATAACACATACTGAAATTTTTTCTCTAATATATTTGTTTCTATTTTAATAGATTTTAAAACATCTAGCTCCTAAAAAATAATAGAGAGAAAAAATAGAAAATAATGTGGACCGGCCAATTTGCCTTGGCTTCAATGATGCCACCACTAGTTGATGCACGTTGGCACCCCTCCGGTTTCAACATTAAAAGAGTTTTATTTATTTATTTATTCACCATGTGAAACAACATGCTCCTTCCGTTAACCGATGTAAGCCACCCCTTACATATTATATGGGGCAGGATATGTATGTTGCCTGGAAAGAAATTGAGTCAGATGATTTTTTTAGCTATTCGATTGAAATCAAGCGGTAAGTGATCATCTGTGTTTAACTTGGACGGTGTTTTTAGTGAGAGATTGGGAGTTGAGACTTACAAAGCTATCGGCCATTACACGTATGGTGATATTATTTGTGCCGCGGCAAGTAATGTTGAGGTCTCGAAGCCGCACTGCAAGTCGAAGTTGAGGAGCTCCATCATACCATCATGCTTACTCGTCAAATGGGCATTGCACGAAATAGTTTTATCATAGAATGCATGACACTGGAGCATGCTATGCTTTTTGCTAGCATGGATTATGTGCCCTTGGGATCGAATTTCAAGCAGTTGACATTTTTCTACTCCACTAGTTAATTGTTGCTCAAATCATATTTTTGTCCTCGTGATTACAATGAACATGTTCATGCTCGCGTCTTTGCCTGTGTCAGCCTGTACCATCTATGGACGCCATGCTACCAGATTGGGTTGATGGTCCTAGCACAAACCATAGAACTGAACAATAGTTCTACGGTAACAAAATGTAGAAATATATCACCCGGAAAAAAATGTAGAAATATATACAATAACAAAAAAAAGAAACTAAGAAAAGAGGCAAATCAACAAATCAGATTGGGTAGCCCACTTTGGTGACCAGTGATTTAGCCATGTCTTAATGAGTCTAAAAAAAGTATGTCTTAATAGAATATATGTACTTCACTATGGAAAAAATATTTAAAATTGCATAAGAATTTTTCATTGTATTAGTTGTCACACTAAGGATCTAGAGTGTTTGATCTCGTTCTTCAATTGAATTGGGAAATGCTTGGGAGGCATGCAAACAACAAGAACATGCAAATATAAGCTTTAACCACACATAAATGTGAAGATAGCAAATCAAAGCTGACAGAGAAGCGTACCCTCCCATGTGCTTAAACAGGAGTAGCGCATGCAAGCAATGCAATGTGGTGAGCCAGTGAGCCGCCACCTTCATGTCACCAATTTCCAACCGATAAATATCGGTCTCTCCCTTGCCTCTCAGCTCCAAAACCCGCTAGCGACAGGGAACACAGGTCGTCCATACATCCAAAGAGTAAAATGCGTGCGTTGTATCCACACGAGCTACTGCGTAGGCTTGAGAGGCATCCGGAATTGTTCTACGGCGAGGCCGCCACATGGCATGACAGGACATCTTTCATCGCCTTCTCCCTTGCGTCGACGTAGCAATTGGCCCAAACGGGAAGAGACTTTCGCTTCGTGTCCTGCAGCAATGTGATCGCCTCTCGCTTTCTGGCCTGGGACTCACACATCCCAGGTTGTGGTTGGTAGCACATGTAAAAGGATGAAGTTATGCATAGTCAATCTTGCGTCCGTTCCTCCGACCACAAGCGTCTGTCACACCTTGTAAACCAGCTTAGCCGTACCGGGTGGCCCTCCGGCATCAATGGCATATGGCGCAGGGGAGCCAGCCACACAAAGCGATGGAGGAATCAGCTTCATGGCTTCCACATACGTTGGGTGACGGAGTGCAACCAACCAGCTGATGTAGAGACCAGGCAAGAGGATACATGAACCAACCATCTGACACAACAGCCCCAGAAGAGGATTGCTACCAGATATCGTCACCACTTTGTAAGATGCTGCATATGACAGGCTGAGCTATAGCCACATTTCATATTTCATATGACATCTTGTAAGCATGGTTGGAGAAGAAGGCACTTCAGAAATATTTCATATGGCAGTTCAAAAAATAGTTATAGACGAGTTAGAAGGAACAGAACAATCTGATGGCATCTAAACTACACCAAGATGATAGTTATAGACGCAAGTTCAACACTCTATTTTTATTGAACTTACTGATGATACTAGGCATCAAAGCCATCTCTACGGGAGAAGGGGACGAGGAGCAAACAACAAACTAAAAGGGCGCGGAACCCATGGAGGCGATGATCATGGGGAGAGAAAGAAAACATCGCGAGCACCACCATCGGTTCAATGTAGAAGATGAACAAAAAACCAGTCCCCAATTTGATCGGTCTCACCCCCTTCACGAATCATCTAAGGGGGGGCGATATATGTCGAATGTAAGACAACGCAAATTGAAAAGGCATTGTCTATTATAGGCCTAAAAATGCCACTCACGCTCCAACACAGGCATCCTCCTCTCCCTCCGTTATTCCAAGCTTTCAGGGCACGAGAACTTTTGAGCATGGTGTTTTCTTTGGCATTAACGATGGAAGAAACCTGAGGAGCGCGGATCTTACAGGTTCTTGTATGCGACAGTGATGGCTGTAGATCTTCCCAGAAGCAGCAGCACTTGCGCCGACTTGACTGGTGGCATAGCGTGGTGTTGACGCTTGAGGAAGGCTACCATCTTGGTGCTCACCGGGGGGGAGGGGTGTTCATTTTCTTATAGTCTGCGTGGGTTGGTCATGTATTGAACGGCACTAGAGCCAGCCGCTCATGGGCCCAATACATAGACAAGAAGGCCAAACACAGAACGAGAGGAAGGGGAAAACATAAGCCAGAAAGCCACTAACAACCGTCATCCGATCATCATGTGCTAACTCTAAATAGAAAGTTACTGCAGATTTAAATCTTGGGAAAATCTAATAAGAAGCGCCGCACACGTGGAGAGGCAAATCGGGTTGGGTTGCAGTCTTGCAAAGGGGAACGATGTGGCGCGGGGCTAAGCGGAATCACGCCGGTGATGGATGAGGATTACTCCTTCCTCCATCCATTATCGTTGTGTGTCGGGGGCGATTTTTTGGGGTGGTGTGTCCAACTCGGGGGGTGGGGGAGGGATGGGGCGACGACAAGCGGGAAGAGCGACGGCTAGTCCAATCGAGCTCCTTGCTCGCCCGGTCCATAGAGGCCGCCGCCAACGTGCCGAGACTGCCCGATGCTAGTTCACCAGCGCCACAAAAAGGCATTTGTGCTGGTTCACCCGCAGAGGAAACCTGAACAAGATCGAGAATGGAGAAGGAGGTCATGCCTCCAACCAAAAAAAAGGGGGCATGGCTTTATGATCCACCGCGAGGATTTTCAGCTGCTTCTTCTAATCTTCCTGTTGTTTCTTCCCAACTTATGCCACTGCTCAACCCTTCTCTGCAGCTGCCTTGCTCTGTTTTGTTCGCCCTTCCTGGCTAGCCATCTTCAGTCAGTAAGTTACTGGAGCTCGATGGAAGCATCTGGTGAGTGCTTCCATATGCTACATAATCAGGAAAAGTGGACGTAGAGAAGTCCATCTTCAGTAGAAAGTTGAGGATTCTGCTCAGTGTTTTGTAAATGTGTAACCTCAGCCACATTATCGGATATTTTTTGCACAACATCACGTGAATCCATAATCTGATAATGCCTCTTGGGTCCGTAGTTCCATCCTTAGAGGGTGGTTCTGCAACACCAATTGTGTCTGATGGGTCGTAAGCAACGACCAGAGATGCAGTTGAATCAGATACACGAGGAGCTGGTTCAAGACTTTGAGTGGCATCATCAGACGCGGTGTATTTATTGGTGGTCGGATGATCTAGGTCACTGATGTTGCGTTCTAATCGGTGGTCCATCTCATGTTCAGCTGGCATCTCGGTTGTTTCTAGATTAGGAAATTTGTGTTGTATCGATGGGAGCCTCACTAGTGGCATCCAGGGTATCATCGGCTGGTGACAAATCCTAGGAAGCAGCAGCAGGAGCTTCGGGTTATTGGACAGGAGTGACATCCTGGGTAGAGTAGGATGGCGTTGTCTCCGTGTGTAGGTGCCTTTGATGCTGCATAGCATATATATATATGTAAGGGCTTGACTAGGCAGCGGCGCCACGCGTAGGTCTTGTCGTGCGGAGGCACCTACACGCACTAACCATTAAACCATGACTCGGAACGCGTGTGCATGGCGGAAAAAAAAGAAAGAAGGTATGCCCCTAGGCTGGCGCCCACACATTCTAGATTAGTTGTCTTTAATTGTCAGATTTGTTGTACCAATTTCCAAATTAATTGTCTCAAGTTGTCAAAGATGGATTTGTTGCACACCAAGTTTCATGATTACTCTAATTGCCAGATTAGTTATCTCTAATTACCAAATTAGTTGTATCAGTTTCCAAACTAAATTGTCTCAAGTTGCCAAAGATGGATTTCTATACTCACCTACACCTAGTTTTCAGATTAGTCATGTCTAATTTCCACATTAGTTGTATCGGTTGACATACTAGTTGTTGAGTTTGTCATTCTCGTATCCCTACCCTTGCCGAAAATCCCTAGCGTTCGCATACATGTGAGATGTAACGCGAAACTCCGAGAGATGTTGTGGCACTTCCCGGGAATGGTGATGTAAAATGTTTTGTTCAGTTTTTAGAGACCTATACTTGTCTAGTAGTACTATTTTTACAACATGCATGCCCTGTTTGTCAATTATATCGCACACCATGGTTTGTTTCTTTAATCTGCGGCCCTCTCCCTTAACGGCATTTTCCCTGTTTAAAAAATAAGCAGGGGTTTCTGAAGAGCCGGCCGGAACCAGTTGCAGGTGGCAGGCGGGCAACCAATAAGGTTTCTGGTTTTACAATTTTACTCCCCTTTTTTACCACATTGTTTCGTATCAATTGCCACTTTTTTCCAGTAGTACTTGTCAAAACAGCAAGTAATAGTTGCCATTTTTTTCCTTTTTTAATCAGTAACATCATGGCAAGTATGCATAATTATACTGGAAAGTAGGACACTTTTTTATCTGGAAACTAGTAGAATGGAAATATTTAAAAAAAATCTAGAACATCATGGCAAGTAGGCACAACTTATTCTGATAACTAGGGCATTTTAATCTGGCAAAACTAGTGCAATATAATCCATTTTAAATCCGGAACATCATGGCAAGTAGGCATAGTTATACTGGAAAGTAGGCCATTTTTTTATCTGGAAACTAGTAAAATACAAATCCTTTTAAAAAATGGAACATCATGGCAAGTGGGCACGAATTGTTCTGTTAACTAGGGCGTATTTATCCGGCAAAACTAGTGCAATGCAAAACCTTCTTTTAAGCTGGATTATCGTGGCAAGTAGGTAGAAATTATTCTAGTAACTAGTACGTTTTTTATCTGGCAATAATAGTACAAGGTAAAACCTCCTCTTAATCTGGAACATCATGGCAAGTAGGCACGAATTGTTCTGGTAACTAGAGCGTATTTATCAGGCAAAACTAGTGCAATGCAAAACCTTCTTTTAAGCTGGATTATCGTGGCAAGTAGGTACAAATTATTCTGGTAACTAGGACGTTTTTTATCTGGCAATACTAGTACAAGGTAAAACCTTTTTTTAATCTGGAACATGATGGCAAGTAGGCATAATTATACTGGAAAGTAGGTTTATCTAGAAATTAGATTGGGAACAGAGAAAATAACCTGGCAACAAGTACACATTGAAGCTTCCTTCAAACGTGTCAGCCAGACTGGCAATATTGAGATTCGACTTATGTGAAAGTTGTTTGTTGTCCCCTTCACCAACCTTCAAAGATTTCACGAGATTAAAAACGTACCAGCTAACACGTTTTTCTTCCTTTGTGTCCGGGAAGGTGGAAAACAAATCAGCCTTATGAAGAAAAGCTATGGAGGTTTTCTACATGTCATGGCAAAGCATGTAAACAAGTTTCTGGAGTTTTTTTGTGTGCCGACGAAGTAAGTAAGCAAAACCATGGATCTTTTTGTTTCTTGTCCAGGATGTTTGAAAGAGAGATGTGGGATGACGTACATGTATTTTTGCTGTGTTTTTAAACTAGATCCCCTCTCTGTTCTGCTACCGTGATGTATTGGATGTCAGTTTTCCCTCTTGAAAAAGGAAGCTATTATTATTATTATTTTGAGATCAAGGAAGCCAGTAAGGAATTAGCATTTTCTTTCGATCGGGGCGAGTCGGCCCAGTAAGAAAGCCTTCGTTTCGAAACGGCCCAGTAAGAAAGCCATCACTTTGAGGGGCCATGAATGGTGTAGAACATGTGCACACCTAAAACGGGGATTAGCGAGCCGCCCGCACGGGAAGCCACCCATGCGGCGCTGCTAGGTAGTGGAGTCCTTAAATCTTACTGTAAGTGACATCTTATTAAAGTTAGATCTTCTATATATCGTACATATATCATCACAACTGTTTTTTTTCTTTTCTTGATTTGCTAAGCCTAAAATATTTGCACAATTGTTTGATCACAAATGCTAAAATACCGCTTGGATGCTGGCTGTCGCGTTCGAGCATCCAGCGCGACGGCCGTCGCCCATGCGAAGACACGCCATGGCATTTATCCCGCGTTTAATAAGCCAACGAACATGACACATACTACCCGAGGCCCAGCACTACCCCCACGAGACGGTGCCGTTGGCCCGGTTTTCGACACTGCCGAGCCAGGCGCCGCTCTCTCCACCCAACCCCATCTCTCGACGTTTCTAGCTCGTCATCGCCGCCGGGGCTGGAGAAATTGGAGCGCCCTCCGGCTGCGGCAGAGGTCGTGGGTGGTCATTGAGAGCGCGAGCTTCGGAGACGCCGGCAGTGGTCGCGGGGTCTGTAGAAGAAGGGCGCGCGCTGCTCTGTCTCTGATCCAAGGGTTTGTTGCATAGACTCAACAAGCAACAGAAATTATTTTATGGCCAAGTCGCTAGGTTTGGGGGAATATCTCGCTTCTGTCAATGTGGCAATTGGTCGGATGGAAGGATACCTTTGCGGTCCTATAGCAATAGGAGACAAGTGCGGGATCCGTAGCCTATTGCCTGGTCACTCATTGACTCGAGACACCCACATCCAGAGAATAAAATAACCCTGAACTTATAGAGAGGTCGATGTATTTTCGCATGTTCAAACTAGTATAAATTGGTGGGTTTTGCAATGCGAACCTTTTTCCGCAACTATGTTGCATATATTTTTGTTGATAGATGAAGTTAGAACGAGTACAAGCACATGGCACAAATGCTAGATGGTGTGAGCATGGCTCCTGACTAGATAGGCATGGGATGCTCGGCCCAGCAAAGGATACAACACAATGCTAAACTCATCTAGCTTGACTCTAGTCAAGGAAGGCAAGGAAACAAGACGCGGGGCACCTGGACCGCGTCTTGACCAACACAAGGAACCTTTGTCGTGGAGCCATGGCTCCAAAATAGATAAGATCAGCATACATGCCCCCTCCCCCCCCCCCCCACACACACACACCCACACACACCCATCACCACCACCATCACAACCATATATAGGTGCTTAGAGAGTCGGCAAGTGGCGTGAAGGATCCGGACAGGTCAGAGGAAGAAGTCATGGAGGAAGCACTGACGAAGTCATACACTATGCCCGGAATGCTCACGCCAAAAGAAGCAACCCAAACCAACGCGATGTCCAAAATCTCCAAAACCAACACTAGGGTGCCACGAGAACACAAGAGAGTGCCTTCAAGACGGGAACAATGCCGCCATCCGATCTGAAGAACCGGACCTAGGGTTTTCCCTGGTGCTCGAGGAAGGGCATCGATAAAGGCCATGACAACACCTTCAAAAATGGGACGGCACCCTCACGTGTCACTGCTGCCAGCATCGTTGAGCCGAGAAGGGATTTCTCCCTAGCCTATGCCCCAGAAATCCCATAACTGCCAGATCATGGTCCAAAGATAAGGAAATCGGGTAGCTGGCTGGAACCGTCACCATAGGAAGGTGATTTCCGCCTGCTATGGAAGAAGAAGGTGCAAGTTGATGCTGTCGGACTCGCGAGCACTAGAACTGGCTTGGACATGGTTAGATGCTAGAGGCGATGTAGGTCCAAGACTACGAGAACTAGAGTCACCCCGGCAAAGAATCCACCACAAAACCACACACACCCACCGCACCTCTCGAAAACCAATGGGCCGTCAGCACCACCATAGACCGGATTTGGCTCGTAGCGGTGAACCCACCAACACCCTCACTGCCCCTCCTCGGCAAGAAAGAGCATCCAGGCAACAATAGTTCGAACCTAACTAATATGTTTAGTAGATCATGTAGTTCTTTACCTCCCAGTAAGTTAGTTTTTTTGCAAAAAGAAAAATGCATTTCCAATGTGAGGTATGATCCTGTGGCATTTTATCATGTTGAGGAAAATATGGGGCATGTCACAAGTGCTAACATACTTAACTATAATAGTAATTTGATTTTAATAAGACATCCATCTAAACTGAAACAAGGACTTGATAGGAGGAATGGACGTACACCATAACACCAACTCAGTACAACATGATACAGTACACTCGTTATATGTTCAAGTACATTGTCACGCTAGCCATCATGTGTCCATATATGCAATATGATGATTTATGTTTGGGAGGCACCCAACTGATGAGAACCTATGACACAAAAAGTATATGTAGATTTGCCACACATAAAGGTGAACATATGAATCAATATTGGCTAGAGAAGAGTGCATAAGCCATGCAATGCAGTGGGCCAGGCACCTTCATGTCACCGATTCCCCGCCTATAAATATCCGTCTCTCCCCTGCCTCTCAGTTCTGAATCCTAACAACGATGGAAGATAATTGTTCTTGTATCCAGAGAGTATTAAGCAGATATATGATCAGTTGCAAAAGCTTGGAAGGCGCTAAAAATTGTTTTACGTCACACAGTTGCATGGACTTGGAAGGCATCAGGAATAATTTTACGGTTAGAAAGTCTAGTCATACAACCAGACTTTTGAGTACATCTTGTCCCTTCTTTAGACTCGGTGAGAGGCCCTTGCGATGCAGTAGCATTGGGAAATGAGTACATGCCCCACCTTCTTCTCACGAGTCACTTTCTGGCCTGATAGTATAAGCACATGCACATCTGGCTGGGAACACATGTAAGAGGATGATGACATGGATGGGCTATCTTGCTTTTGTTCCTCAGGTCACAAACATATGGCGGAAGGTTACCATCTTGGTCGCATAGCATGGTGTTGGCATGATTGTGTTGCTTTCGCCACAGCACCTATCACTGCATGTCTCGATTGGTTGCTTTGTAATACAAAGCGTTAGAAACTTCTTCGCTGCATTGTGACCAATCTATTTATAAATATTATGTAACACTATGTTCCCTAATTTTAAAAAGATCACATTTAATTGAGGTCTCCAATTATAGTTGCGTTACCCGATTTTGACCAGGTCGACAATTCCATAAAACTCTCATTTAATTGTTTTATATATATCCTCTAATACACTAATCCCACTTGAATTGATGAGCCCAGAATCAATTGAGGGTAGCAATTCTGAATTGGACAGATGATTTTGAGTCGGTCAGGCGCTGCTGTTTGGTGGGCCATGCCTGTAAGTGACGCAGCCTTATGGGCTTTTGGTCTCATGGCAGCTTGTTATCTGTTTGTTGGCAGTGTGACCTCCGATGGTCGGTAACTGGTGTGGGAGGGCGAGAGGGGTGAGGTGATTTGTTGCGTCGTGGGTGCCATTACCTGTTATTTGAAGCTCGCCTGCCGATGTCCTACCTATTTTGCCCCCCCCCCTTGTCCGTTGCTGGAGTTCTGCGATTGCCGCCCACTCCCTCATTCACCGGGCGCCGGGCTGGAAGACTCCCGGTCCATCTCCCGAGCTCGGCACGCCAACTACCACCCTGAAAGCTCCTTTCGGCCAGTATGCAGTCGCTCCATCTGTCTCAGGCCGTTCGCTTCCATTTTTTTCTTATCTTATATCAAGGGAGATAGAGAGGGGTTGACCTACCCGGGGGGAGTTTTGGTTATGGATGGGATCCGAAGGTGAGCTGCCACTCCAGCCAACGGGAGGCATGGCCGAAGACCCGGGCACGGGGTGAGACGATGGTGGTCGACGAGCGTGAGACGCAACCGTCGTAGCTTGCGGCGACAGATCTGACAAAGGCGGGAAAGGGGGTGGGGAGGCGGTGGTCGGGTCCGGGCATTCTCTAGCGTCTCGACCTCATGCGTGCTTGCTGGCCGGCTATGGCTGATGTGGTTTGTGCGTCCTTGCCGGTCGCCTATCGCTTTTTTGGTGTGTGCGTGCTTGCCAGCCCGGCTTTTGTTGTTGCTTCCTAGTGTGCTTGCTATTGTGTGTGCTTTCTTCTTTAGCTTGCAGCCGACTATTGCATTCGTGTGTTTATTTTTTTTCTAGCGTGCCGCTTATGAATGTTGTGGCTATAGTTGTAGATTGTTGTGATGTAAAATTAAAGTTACTTCAATAATCTAAAGCTGAAATTTCTTGATTGTGCGGTATGATAGATAATTGATGGCATGAAAGCCAATAATCACTTGGATTATCCAATGACATGCTCCCATATCTCTGATGTGGGTGATGCCCTATACCATAGATTGTGTGAAAGTTGCACTAATCTTTGCACAAAGTGGCTGAACAAAATTATTAACCTAGAGTGCTATTGCCAACATGAAAGTGCCGGTAAGAACTTCTATTCGTTTGTTACCAAACTTTAGTATGTGATGCCATAATTAGTCAAGATGTTTTCATATGTCCTTGCTTGCATTATTCTGTTCACATGAAAAGTTACGGTGTGTACAAAAAAATGTCATTGATCGGTAGTTTATATCTGTTAAGAAAAAGGAGATATAGGCTAGTAAGTTAAACTAAAGCCATTGGATGCCATTTTTACAACTTCACAACTTAGAAATTCCAATAAAAACAAGAGGAGACAACCCTCTCCATATGCGAATGAATTGACATTTAAACTACAGGAATTGGGTTTTGGTGCAAGGATTGTAAAAGACTTACCAAACTCCTGAAATTTCATATTGTTCCATTCTTGACAACTATCTCTTAAAAGGCAGGTGATGGTGCAGCCTGCTGAAGACTAACAAAGCTACTTCCGCTTGGGTGTGCTTCTTTGGGTATCCAGTGTATCATTTTGAGTAAACTAACTTGGTGAGTTCACAAGTGTTTCTATTTTCTTTCTATCCACATGATGCAGTAGGGTTTTCACCTAAATAGCTCCAATTCAGGAACCTGCTATAATGCTGCGGAGCCTAATAGCAGAACTTTTATAATGTTGGCTCTCTTCTAACGATTTGACACGAATGATTTGACATAAAGAACAACCTTTAGATGTCTATGGTATGATAGAAGCCTAACAATTTGTTCGTTCTAGTGATAAGTTCTTTAGAACTGCATTATCTGTTGAAATGGAGAAGCTACAAGATTCTCCCATGATGTGCTGAGCTGTCTAAATTCGATGCAGACTATAAGTATTTTTCCATTTTTTTACATTTATGATCTATCTATTTTATAATGAAAATATTTACAAGTTTCAATAAGGTATGTGGGAATGTTTTTGCGAAAAAAGGAGGTACATGGGAATGAACAGTAATACACACCAGAAATGGAAACATTGTGTAGTCAGGGTGCTTATTTAAATTGCTTTTTATGATGTTCTAATCTAAGACTATCATGATGGTGGTCAAGGATTTGATGGAACGGAATGTGATTCGTACGTAGCATGATGCATTCTATACCAATAATCCACCTTCATAATTGAGTTCGAGCAGTGATAAACGAAAATCGCCTCCAAAGTAGGCCTCATCTGGCAAAGAGAAAAGATTCAGATCCCGGGAAGCAAGCGAATGATCAGACCCACGAACAGATGTGGAAGCGGAAATTACAAATCTGGGAAGAAGTTTTTGTAACCATTCCCTTGACAGCTAGCATAAGAAAGCCACGTTGAGCAAACATGATTTATGTTTCAGCTATGCTATTCTATCATGAATCGTGGTTTGCATTGATTGTCTAGAAGCATTCTCCAAACCCATTTGACGTGTTACCTTATTGTGAATGATCGTGCTATCTAATTTTGCTCTAGTATTTTGATTTATGCTACTATTTCTCAGAATCTGACTAGAGTAAAACTGTTGGGTTCTACTTATGTTTGTAATATGAAAAAGCAAGATTAAGCTGTTTTCACTCATAATAGTGGTCTTCTATACATTAGCGTCGTTTGAATCTGAACGTTTTTATGTTGCACACTCAAGTGCAATATTTTTTCTTTCTTTTTTTGGGAAAATTACATGCAGTTGCTTCATAAACATTGCAGGTCATTAATTATCCATGCCTATACTGTTAGGCAATATTTCTCAAAACTAATTCAGCGAACATGAATAGTTGTCATCATGCAGTACTGGTGAGCAGCCACGGAGACCTGAGCAAGTTGTTTACTGTTAGTATTGGTTGGCAATGTATCATAAATAAAACTACGATATAAACAAAACACATTGTAATTTCACGGCGCAGCAAAGTGCGCCCTTTGCTTCTAGTTATACGCGATGCTTCCTAATTATTAAGGCCTCACAATTAACAGAGGTCTTCAATTTAGAATTGGGTCATTCAAAGTCAACAACTTCTCAAGGAGCTGACCCATTCAATACATTTAGTTCCCTATCTTCCCTAATTTTGAAGTTTCTTCATTCAATTGAGTTATTAAATTATGAATTTGATTTAAGATTTTGATCGGGCCAGTGGTTTTTCAAATCAATCAACAGCAACCGACCCCCCCCCCCCCATCACCTAGAAAAAAGAAGTGTCGTCATGTGATACTATAGCATCAATATAGTACATGCACCCACCGACACAAAAGATTCTCCACATAAATAT
Organism: Hordeum marinum; assembly: GCA_022496015.1. NCBI lineage: Eukaryota > Viridiplantae > Streptophyta > Magnoliopsida > Poales > Poaceae > Hordeum > Hordeum marinum. The sequence continues at coordinate 32,164,720 of CM039678.1, forward strand.
AAGTTGGTTAGCGGATAACACGAAACCACCCCCCACACTATAAATGAAAATAAAACACGCTTCATCATCTTCGCACCTGTATAAGGTTTTTTTTTTGGACAGTTAAATTTCTTTAACTTTAACCAAGTTTAGAGTAAAAAATATCGACATCCACAATATTGAATAAAAAATATGGAAATTCATTTCCCGATGAATCTAACATACCGGGTTGATATTAAGGATTTTGATATATTTATCTACAAATTTGATCAAACATAAAAGGTTCGACTTTTAAAAAATTGATACACCTTATATTCTAAAACAAAGTGAGCAAACAAATTAAACCCAACAACACCAATGGTGCAGCAAAGCGCACCTGTCCCTTCGAGTAAATACGCTATGCTCCCTAATTTGTAAAGCCTCGTAGTCAATTGAGGTCTTCTATTTGAAATTGACTCGTCCAATTTTGATTGGGTCAATAATTTATCAAGGAGCTCTCTCATTTGATGCTTTTAATTCCTAATGCTCCCTAATGTTGGAGCTTTCCCATTCAAATTTGATTTGATTCATCATTTTGACTGGGTCAATGATTTTTCAAATCAATCGGCAACAATTGGCCTATAAAACCATATCAAAGCCCCGCACCCTATCACCACGCTAGAAAAAAAGCGCCAACAAGTGATATTGTAACATAAATATAGTACATACAGCCACCAACTTAGAAAATAACCTTGCATAAGTATGAGTTATTAACAGATAAAACAGAATCACACCTCGAAAGTCCCACAAAAATACTCCCTCCTTCCCAATATGTTGGGTGTATTAGGTTCTAGCACGAAAATTAGCATAGCCGTAGGAAGGCATGCATGATCTAATTTGACCATCTTGTTTGGTTGATACAATCCCAAACAAAGACCACACCAGAGGACCGTCCTCTTTTCTTTTTCTCCCAACAAAAGTAGCAATCGTTTGGCCAGGTTGTAAGTGTGCACCCTACAATATGGGATTGCATGAGATTCCTAATACACCTAATATATTGGGAAGGAGGAAGTACCTCTTTAAAAATAAAAAGAGAACATTATGCATCATCTCTCCCACTCGACAAACCAAATACTCCCATAATTCCAAATATAAGGTGTATTGGTTTTTTGAAAATTCGAGCTTCTTTAACTTTGACCAAGTTTAGAGCCAAAAATATCGATATCCACCATATTGAATAAATAAAATGTGAAAATTCATTTCGTAGAGAATCTAATGATACCAATTGGATACAATGGATATTGATATTTTTTCTATAATTGGTCAAACTTAAAGAGGTTTGACATTTCAAAGAACTAATCAACTTATAGTTTGAAATAAAGGAACTGATTATTTTAATTAAAAAAACAACATCATCGGCGCAGAAAAGCGCGCCCAACCCTTCTAGTAAAGAGAAGAAAGATAAACGGTGAACAAGAAGGGAGGGGGAAACCATAAGCTCAAGGGTCCAACCAACCATAAAGGCACTAACGGATGTTATATGATCCCGTCCTAACTCCCAAACAAAGATTTGTTGTAGATTTTAATTTTACCTACAAGTGAGATCATATTAAAGTGTCTTCTTTGAGTGTATTGATATCTTCATAGTTAGGTTTTTTGTTTTGTTACCTTGTTAAGCCTAAAATATTTTTATAATTGTTTGATCGTCAACTTTATTCCGCTCATAAAGAAAGACAAAAATATACTAGCATAAGTCATGTGCCTTGCTATGGAATTACAAATAATTGAAAGTTTGTCTAATTAGCGGTAGACTACAGCCAGTGTACTTGCAACGCCGCAAAGAAAAACTCAAACAAGCACATAGCGTTGCACAACCATGGGCGCGCTGACATGTACTTATAACAAAAATTCTCATTCAAAACATGAATGAGTTGGTCGCTTGTTGGTTTGATTGAGATGGGTGTAGATGAATGTGTGCGATTTGAGGCTCTCCGGCGACATTATTTGTTTATTGTCTATAATTGTTTTTGAACCGGAGGGGTCTGATGTATTTTAGAGGGATGAAGAAGATTGGATGGAGAACTCTTCGAAACTAGTAGACATCTTGTGGGTTCTAGATGGATGAGGGAGATAGGAGATGGAGCAGGGAGTAGTGAACTAAACGCCGCCGCCGCCAACTTCAATTTGTATGGTACTAGTGATTCTCATCATGAGGTGATCTTGGATTAGAAGAATGATTTTCGTTGTGGAAGACATAGGATCATTACTGTGTGATATTTACTAACTATTGTTAGAAATAACATATACTAAAGTTATGTAACCAAATAAAAATAATCTTTAGTTATATGTATTTCCCGATTAAAGAGCTCCATTTTGTACATTGTAATGTATGTCCATTAGATGAATATCCATGGCTTAGAACTCAAGTTATGTCTAATCATTTCAAGGGCATGTGGGCCTATAACGTGCTAAAGATATGGTTCCAAATAAAAGGTGAATATAGCAACTCGATTTACTATAAGAAAAGCAATGTATGCGCTGAAATCAGAGACACATGTAGCCATACATGTCGATAAGTACAATGTAATGAGCTCTTAAAACAACTTTGCATCAGTAATTCCATATGGGACATAACTACATCACAAACCTCTTAAGTCAAGTTCTTAAGTGATTGTGAAAAAGATCATTCATACATTCAAATACTCATAGCACGTTATCGAAATGTATTGCATAGGCTAGAGACACATTGGAAATTATTGTGTGACAAAGCGGCAGAAACGTGTGAGCGATTTGGTCTCTTGGGCCTCCTTTACAAGATAAGAACCAGTAGTGTGTCTTTAATCTACATGTATGCGACATTAACCATGCATCAAATTGGCGTCACAAGACTACATGGTGCTACATGCCTACATTGTGCTAATTGCCGAATGTTGGCGATGATGTTCTTAATCTTTTTTGTTCCTAAGTTGCATAGTGTTTTAACCATGGCAACATTCTAGTGGAATCCGCAAAGGGTAGTTTATGAGTGGCATGTCCTTATGTTTAGACCATAATTCTGCACTAAGCTGGCAATCCCCGGAGAGATTCAGTTTACTTGTTATCACTGAAATGATATGACAAATGTCAAGTTTGGCACGCTAGCTCATTAATATGGAAACTATCCCAGTGTGAAACTTGACGTTGGCTATTCTCCCAGATGCGAAAAGGAAGGCTTTGATGACCTACACTTGTAGAAACAAATACAAACTATGTGACATGTGAGATTTCATACTTCCTGACCTTGGACACTCATATCTTGACTTGAAGGTACAAACATTAAACAAGATGACACAATCAAGAGCCTATGTTGTTTATTTAAACTAGAGCTAAACCTGGCGGTACGCACAAGACAAGACATCGTAATAAAGATTTGGAGATAATTGCACTGCTACAGAATACCCCTTGGGTGATAGTTCATCAATGATAGGCTCAAAAAAAACCTCAAAAGTGCTACACCAATGGCCTGATTTACCTAAAAATATCACTAGTGAAGGCCCAAATCTTTGCATGTAATCATGGATTCGTGCACTAATGATGGTTTGAAAGATTACGTTGCCGATGGTGGCCTGACCTCCACTAACATGTCGATTAAAGGCATGTAACCACCAATATCTCATCCCATCCATGGCCAAAAGCCCATCAGCAAATTTTCACCCTTCCCCCTCCCCCCCCCCCCCCACACACACCTCATATTTAAAACCATCTCTCCAACTGATAGAGTGACATAAATCTTTCAAAACCATCTTCCTATAGCATTTTCCTTTTTGTTTCAAAAAATCTTATGACAACGTAAGCTAAGAGCGGAATCATCATAGAACATGATTCATGACTACATATGCTTAGGTGACCTCTATAAGGTTTGCTCAGCACTAGTGACCGTTTCTTTCTCTGTTTTCATTGGTTTTCTTTGTTTCTTCCTCGGTTTTCTCGGTCTCATTAGTTTGCATTAGTTTGTTTGGTCTTTTATTTCTTTTCTTATATTTTTATTTTTGGTTTCCATTTTAGTTTTTACTGAGTTTCGTAGTTTTTCTTTGATTTTTTGTCCATTTTCGTTGATTTCTTGTTTCGTTCAACATGTGCTAATTAAAAAATGTGCACTTTTAACTTTTTTTACTTCAAAACCATTTTTATTATACACGTCTAACATTTTAAAATATACGAAATACATTTTTTGAAAAAATATTTTTTTTTATTTATACTTTTTCCATATACATTGTACGTTTGGGATATATATACATAAAGTTTCCTAATACATGTTTAGCATCTTTCAAAATACAAGTTTATACTTTTTACTACCTGTTAAACATTTGTTTATACGCATTTAACATTTTTAAAATTCATGACCTTTTTTCAAGTACAAGATTAATATTTTTAGTACATGTTCAAACAAATATAAACATATTTAGCATTTTCAAATGCTTGATTAATTTTTAAAAATACAAGATTAACATTATATTAATACATGATAAAAAATATATACACATATAACATTGTTTCAGATTGTTGATTGACTTTTTGTAAATACTTGTTTAGCAAAATTCAAATGGTTGGTTAACATTTTTAGAATACATGATTCATTTTTGTTACATATTTTCTTATACATGATTAAGTACATTGTATATTTTTACATATATTTTCTTATACATGCAAAACATATTCTCTATACGCATTGAACATTTTTCAAATGCTTGGTTAATATCGGTTTCAAATTTATTACATAAATAGTTTTTTAATATTTATTAAAATATTTTTAAATATAAAGAAAAGTAAGAAAAAGAAAAAATGAAAACAAAAAATTGAAAATAGAAGAGAAACGAGGACTTGGCTCCCATGCACCCGGGCCTGCTCATCTTGCCTTGCCTTCGGGCGAGAGTTACGTACGTCTCATGTGAAGCGAGACATAGGGGCGCCTGACGAATCCTATATGTTGCTTGCATTCGTCATATAGACAAGGCTTAGCTGAAGAATCCTCCGGATGGGCCAGTCTACGTTGCGGCTGTTCTGTTTTGATTATTTTGTTTTCCTTTGTTCTTTTCCGTTTACCTTTCCAGATTTTTGTGTTCTTTCTATTTTTGCACTTTTTTTTGTAGATTTTGTAATATATGGTGGATTGTTATTCCAATATTGTGAATATTTTATAAAATAGACAATGAACATTATAATACATTTAACCTTTTTCAAATACATATTGAACATTGTTTAATATATGATTAAAAAAATTTGTATACATTATAATTTTTAATACATGACAAACTTTTTAAATTATAATAGGAACTTTTTTGTAAGACACACTGAACATTTTTTTGATATACACTGTGAATTTTTTCTAATAATTAAACTTTTATATAAAACACATACTGAACAGTTTTCCAAATTATAATTTTCTATTTTTAATAGGTTTTGAAAATATACGGCTCATAAAAACAATGAAGAGAAAGAAATACAAAAAGGTTGGCTGGCTAATTTGCCCTGGCTTTGACAAAGCCACCCCGCAGGAGTGAACTAGGAGCTCTTGGGATGGCATCCCGGCTTCAACATTAACAAGGTTAATTATTTTTTATCTCATCAAGTGAAGCAACCTGCACATTCCGGCTTATAAGCCACTCGTACACGTTATATGGGGGCAGGATACGTACGTTTCCTCGGGGGGGGGGGGGGGGGGGGGGGGGAGGGGGTATGTCAGACAATCTTTTCAACAGTTCGATTGAAATTGAGAGGTTAGTGTTCATTTGTGTTTATCTAGGACGGTGATTTCGGCCAGCACACGTATGGTGACATTTTTTGTGCCGCGGCAGGTAATATTGAAGTCTCGAAGCCGCACTTCAAGTTGAAGATGAGGAGCTTCATCGTGCCATCATGCTTGCTGATGAAATGACCATTGCATGAAATAGTTTTATCATAGAATGCATGACGCTGAAGCACGCAATGCTTTCTGCTACCATTGATTATGTGGGATTAAAGTTCAATCGGTTGAAGCTTTTCCACTCGACTACTTTATATTGTAGCTCAAATCATCCTTTTGTCCTCGTGATTCCAATGAACCTGCTCACACTCACGTCTTTGCGTGTGTGTGCCAGCCATCTATGGACGCCATGCTACCAGATTGTGTTGACGGTCCTACAAGATTGTGTAGCCTGTTTGGTGACCAATGATTTAGCCGTGTCTTAATGAGTCTAAAAAAGTGTTTCTTACTGGCATATATGTACTTCATTACGGAACAAATGTTGAAAAAGATAGGGATTTTTCATTGTATTCATTGTTACACTAACAGTCTAGAGTGTTTGGTCTCATTTTTCAGTTGGATCGGGATATGCTTGGGAGGCATGCAAGCGATAAGAATGTGTGACATGGAAAATATAATGTTTTTCCACGCATAAATGTAAATATAGCAAAATAAAGCTAACAGAGAAGTGTGTTCACATGTGCTAAAAGAGGAGTAGCGGATGCAAGCAATGCAATGTGGTGGGAAAATTTCAAACGGATAAATATCAATCTCTCCCTTGCCTCTCAGTTCCAAAATCGTCACGCAACGGTGAATGGAGGAAGTCCATATATCCAGAGAGTAAAATGTGTGTGTTGTATCCATACGAGCCGTGTAGGCTTGAGAGGCATCTAAAACTATTTTACGACGAGGAAGCCCCTTTGCTTGACTATAATCTTTTCTAGATCTTCTCCGTTGTGTTGACGTGGCAATTGTCCCGGATAGGAAGAAAGTTTCACCGCATGTCCTACAGAACTAGGATCGTCGGTCAATTTCTTCCTGGGATGCACACATCGCCATTCCCGATATAGAACTCGGGAGCTGACGATGGTAGGCCCCTGAGCCGATGGGCCTGCGACAGGCTCATCCTGCAGCGAGCTTGATGGCATGGGTGGTGGTGTACATGGACATCCTACCAATGTTGTGGATGCTGAGGTGACCGACAAAAGTTATGCTCGGTACATCCCGGGCCGATGATGGTGTCACCTGCGGGCGTCGCTTCCTTCATGAAGGTGTAATCTTTGATGTTCTCGTCACCCTTCCCTCGTTGTTTCGGGAGAAACCCTAGATAGGTCCGAGATTCTTGGACCAGGACAATGATGGCATCTTGATGTCGTGTTCCCTCTTGGGGACACTGTCCTAGAGTTGGATCTAGCTAGAGAGACCCGTGGCTGGCATAGTGGTCGTCGGTGACTCGTGTGGCATCGGCTATGTAGGTGTGCGACGATGGGGTTGCAGTGAGGTTGTGGTAGTCAGCTCTATGGCGTGTCCAGTTGCCCATCGTGTTCTATTTGTTGCGGTGGAGTCGAAGTTGCACGACGGGTCCCTACGGCAACGATGACAAGCGGTGGATGGCCCTTCTCGATGATCCTTCACGACGTCAACCTTGCCTAGTGCTTTGCTGCTTGTATATTCTCAGATCTGATGCTGCCATTTTGCTGACGAGTGTGTTCTTCATTTGACGGAATCTTCATGTGGCCGCTTCTGCTCTACATTGTGTGCATTGTCGTTTGATGCTTGCGGGGGAGTCGGAGGCTCTTACGCGAGGAGAAGTGGTGATGATGACGCCAAAGTGCAACCTCGTCAATGATTCCTATGTAGTGGTTTGTGTGGTTTTATCCTTTGTGCGTGATCAGCGAGTTGTGCGGGTTTTCGAATGGTTTTCCTCTAATTTAACCAGGAAACTCTCTTTTGAATCAATGAAAATGAAAAATCGTGGCCTCGTTTCAAAAAAAAAATTAATAAGGGAAGCAACTTCGATGTGATAATTATGAGTTAGGAGGCGTACAACTAATGAAAGCCTGTGAGGCTGTGACGCGACAAATATATAATGGCAAAGATAGAAAATCAAAAGCTGACTATGGAAGAGCACAACATGTGCTAAAATAATAGAAGTACACACAAGTGACACAATGCGGTGGGTCGACATGGCACCTTCATGTCACAACTTCTCAGCTCATAAATATCAGTCTCTCCCGGACATCTTAATTCTTTGCAATTCATGTAGCCACAATGAACGGAAATCGTCTATACATCCATAGAGTAGGAAACGTGTGTTGTATCTATACAACTTGCATAGGATTGATAGGCACCGGGAGTTATTTTATGGCTGGGTGGCCATGTTTTGTGATCAATTTGTCCTGTACATCCTCTGGGCTTCTGTCAATGTGGCAATTGGCTGGAAAGAAAAAGATCTTCGCAGTCCCGCAGCAACGGGAAGCAAGTGCAGGCGCTGCGACCTGTTGCTTGGTCACTCTATGACCCGAGACACCCACATCCAAAGAACAAAATAACTCTGAACTTATAGAGAAGCCGATGTGTTTCCCTGATTCAAATTAGCATAAAAAAATTCGCCAAAGGGTAGATTTTATTCCTCATAATGAAGCATAAAGTGGATACAAACACAATGAGCACACACCCGGTCTTTGCATAACTAGGATGCACACAATCAACACCAATGCACGCATATAAATAAAAACGCCGGCAAATAGCAAAGTCATATAAGACCAGAGCTATGCCTAAGCGAGAGAGAGAAAACCGAAGCGATCAAATCCGTCATCGACAATCTACAATCTACAACAATGATCATATCCACATCAATCATCTCATAACGCCACAAGGACAATGAAATTCTTCGGCAACGCCTGCAAGAAGGGATCGTCGCTTGAGCATCGCCGTTACCGGATCCAGTCACCAAAGACCATAATCTAGGTTTTCACCCTGAAGAACTAGTCTGAGCATATCCGAGCAATGCCCTTCAACAAGATAATGATGCAGAAACATCACCATTGTCACGTATAGCCAACTCGGGCCAAGCCTAGGTTTTCATGCCGAAGCTCGAGATTGGGTACTCGGAAAGCACCACCATCAAAGTCAATCGTGTGTTGTGGCCACCACATTTCCACGATACTAGCAGTTGCATGTGCTGGTCAAGAAAACCGATCGCCACTTCTGCACAACATATCCTCTGCGTCAAGTCATTGTCCATAGACTGCATCTCACCACCGAGGCAAACACCGGATCTAGAGAAAGGAACCCTCGCAAAGACCTTTTGGTGGACCCATAACCGCGACGAGGCTGCCACCGCCGCAAGCCAGAGGGTCACCACACGGACTAAAGTAGCAAAATTAGGTGGATTTTGCAATCTGAGCCTAACTACTAATAGGTTGTACTAGATCATGCAGTTCTATGTTTAATCTCCATATATAAGTCCTATGTCTGGTGCTTGAACAACAAGCTAGTTTACCATGTTTAATTACCTTCTTGTTAGTCTTTTTTCCAAAACGGAAATGCATTTCCAAATTTGGGTACGATCATGTGAGCATTTTCTTCTATTGAGGAAAATATTGGATTTGTTTTGCACGTTCTAACATGTTTAACTACAAGAGTGATTTGCTTTTAATAAGACAGCCGTCCATACTGAAACAAGGACTTGGAAGGAGAAATGGATGTACACCATAACAAATTAACACCGACTCCTTTCATCAACTCAACACAGCATGATACACTACAGTGGTTTTAGGTTATAGTACACTATCTGGCTACCCATCATATGTCCATTATATGCAATATGCTGGTTTATTTCTGGGAGGCATGCAACCGATGAGAACCGAACCTACGACACCAAAAGTATATATAGCTTTTACCACACATAAAGGTGAAGATACAAATCAATATTGACAAGAGAAGAGTACATAAGCCATGCAATGCGGTGGGCCAGCGAGGCACCTTCATGTCACCGGTTCCCAACCGACAAATATCAGCCTCTCCCGTTCCTCTCAGTTCCAAATCCTAGCAATGGTGAAAGGCGATTGTCCTTACATACAAAGAGTACAAAGCAAAACGTGGCATCTATATGTTCAGTTTCGTAGGCTTGAAATGCACCATGGGGTGGGGGTGTTGGGTTATTTTACAGCAATCGGTTGCGTAGACTTGGAAGGCACCAGGAATCATTTTACGGCGCGAAAATCTTGTGTCACCGCCATGCTTTTCACTTCATCCTGTACCTCCCTTACTCTCGGCAACTTCTCTGGACGGGAAGAGACCTTTGCGGTCCAGCAGCAGCGGGAAGCGGGTACGGGCTTCGCTTCAATTTCTCGAGTCACTTTCTGGCCTGGGACGCGCACATCAAGACTTGAGGCCGGTAGCACATGGAAGAGGATGAAGATATGGATAGCCTATCTTGCTCCCGTTCCTCCAGCCACAAGAGTTTGTGCAACTTCAGATATCTGCTTAGCCGTACCGGGTGGCCCTCGCTCTACACCAGCATACAGCGCAGGGGAGGCAGCCACACAAAGCGATGAAGAGATCAGCTCCATCCCTTCCACATACGTTGGGTGATGGAGTGCAACCAGCCAGCTGCTGTAGAGATCAGGCAAGAGGATGCACGAACCAACCATCTGAGGCAACAGTCGCCGTGGAGGATTGCTACCAGATATCATCGCCACTTTGTAAGATGCTTCATAAGACAAGCTGAGCTGCAGCCACATTTCATATTTCATATGACATCTTGTAAGAATGGTTGGACAACAAGACACTTGACACGAATGTTTCATATGGCAGTTCGGAAAATAAATCGGTATAGACGAGTTAGAAGGAACACAACAATCTGATGGCAAACACTATCTTTATTGAACTGACTGATGATACTAGGCATCATAAGCCGTCTGTATGGGAGAAGGGGACGAGGAGCAAACAGCAAACTACAAGGGCGCACAACCCACGGACACGATGATCGCTGGGGAAGAAAGGAAAGAAAACATCGCCAGCACGAGTATCAGTTCAATGTAGAACAATAAACAAAAACCAGTCCCCAATTTGATCGGTGTCTCGCCCCCTCCACGAATCATCATCTAAGGGGGGCGATATGTATCGAATGTAAGACAACGCAAATGGAAAAGGCATTGTTTATTACAGGCCTAAAAATACCACTCACGCTCCGACGCAGGCATCCTCCTCTCCCTCTGTTATTCCAAGCTTTCTGGGCACGAGACCTTCACAAGTGTGGTGTTGTTCTTTGCCATCAATGATGACAGAACCTGAATGAGTGTGATGGTCTTACAGGCACTTGGCTGCAGCGATGACGTTCTCCGCGGTGATGCCGTACTCCTTGTAGATCTTCGGGGCAGGAGCGCTGGCGCCGAACTTGTCGATGCCGATGGTCTTGCCCTTGGATCCGACGTACTTTTGCCATCCGAGGGTAGAGCCAGCTTCAATGCTGATCCTTGCGGTGACGGCCTCAGGGAGCACGCTCTCCTTGTATTCATCTGACTGCTCATCGAAAAGCTCCCAGCAAACAAATGACACAACGCGGACGGTCTTCCCCTCCTTCGTCAACTCTTCGGCGGCCTTCACGGCAATCTCTACTTCAGAACCAGTGCTCATTATGATGTAGTCAGGCTTGTTTCCACTCGAGTTGTCAGAGATGGTGTATCCACCCTTCGCAACACCCTCAATTGAGGTACCAGGCAGATGAGGAAGCTTTTGCCTGGAGAGAGCCAGAATAGATGGCCTCTTCCTGTTGAGGACAGCCACCTTGTATGCCCCAGCAGTCTCCTTGCCATCAGCAGGACGGAACATCAGCATGTTCGGCATTGCGCGGAAGCTCACCAAGTGCTCAATGGGTTGATGGGTCGGACCATCTTCACCCAGACCAATAGAGTCATGGGTCATGACATAGATAACTCCAGCTTCAGACAAGGCTGAGATCCTCATGGCACCTCTCATGTAGTCAGTGAAAACAAAGAAAGTTGCACAGTACGGAATGAGCCCCGGGGTGTGCAGCGCAATGCCGTTACAGATGGCGCCCATTCCGTGCTCCCTGACTCCAAAGCGAACATTGCGCTCCTCAGGGGTATCCTTCTGGAAGTCGCCAAACATCTTAAGCAATGTCATGTTGGAGGATGCAAGATCAGCACTGCCTCCGATAAGACCAGGCACAACTTTAGCAAGTGCATTCAAGCATTGCTGGGAGAGATTCCTGGTGGCATCTGCTGGGCTCTCTGTAGTGTATTGCTGGAGAAATCAAACAATCTACCATTAGTGATCTCATTGTTTACAGATCAGCTAAAGTATAACAAATAAATATGGTAAACCACTTACAGGAAGAGCATCGGCCCAGCCAGCGGGCAACTCCCCTGTGATAATACTTTTCAAGGTGGCGGCATCTTCTGGGTACTTCTGCTCATACTGTGCAAACTTAGCATCCCAGTCAGCCTCAAGCGCGGCACCCTGGGGAATATGGCGACTCCAGTGGCTGCAGAAGGGTCCAGGCAAAAAGAAATGATAAGCTGGACGCCAAGCAGGTTCATCACCCTCATACAGATAACCAACAGACACAATAAACAAACCTCTTGACATCCTCGGGCACAAAGAATGGCTCATAGGGCCATCCAAGGTTTGCCCTGGTTGCTTCGACCTCGCTGGTGCCCAATGCAGCTCCGTGCACAGCATATGAGTTGGCCTTGTTGGGGGATCCAAAACCGATTGTGGTGGTCACCTAAAAAGAGCAAAATCTTGGCTAAATATGATGAACTGTACAACAACGACAAAACAGAGATGATTCTCAGATAATAGTAGAAAGTAACCTTGATCATTGTGGGCTTGTCGGTAACTGACTTTGCTTCCTGAATGGCTTTACGGATCTCGTCATAACCATCATTGCCGTTCTTAACCCAGAGTGTGTGCCACCCAAGAGCATCAAAGCGGCCACTCACATCCTCTGTAAAAGCAATCTCTGTGTCTCCGTCAATGGAGATGTGGTTGTCATCGTAGAAAACAATAAGCTTGCCAAGACCCCAATGCCCAGCCAACGAGCAAGCTTCAGTCAAGATACCCTCCATGTTGCACCCATCTCCCACAATACAGTACCTATACGAAACACGCATATAACAGGTTAACGCACTGCACCACTCAAACTAAACGGAAGATAACAAGGTCAGAGAATTACGTGTAGTGGTCAACGATTTCACTGTCGGGCTTGTTGAAACGCGCAGCCAGGTGCTTCTCAGCAAGCGCCAACCCGACGGCATTCGCGATACCCTGACCAAGAGGACCTGCATAAGCCAAGCAAAAGTTCAAATTAGCATCATGCTCCGGCATGGCAGGTCGGAGCTGCTGTGAGCTCGGCTGAGATGAACAGACCAGTGGTGACTTCAACTCCAGGAGTCTCGAAGTTCTCAGGGTGTCCCGGGGTGGAGCTTCCCCACTGTCTGAACTGCTTCAGGTCCTCTTCCTGCAGCAGAACAGGGGTGAAGGTTACAACGAGTTCAGTGGCGCCATAAGAGGTAAATCAACCATGTTAATTAAACACCTAAGCAGATTACTCCAGGTTTTAGGAACTACTCCGGTAAGCATGAGTGATGAATCCAAGGTGCACAATCTGAGATTCCAACAATTTTTTGGCAGGAGCTTTGAATTTAATTAGACAGATCTCTGACAAGTGGGCAAAGGCACGGCGTTTTCTACTAGGAAAGGATCGGCCTAAGAAAAAATAGCAGCCAGGATCTGGCCTTTCGACTGTTCCACCTAACAAAGATCCAGCTTTGCACAAACCTACCCCCGATTCCGCCGCCCCAGCCAACGGAAACCGGCGGCGCAGACGACCAGGAACGGGGGAGAAAAAGGAACGGACGCAAGCATCGCGGGACGGGGAGGAGGGGCGGTTGGGTTTACCTTGACGGCGTCGTATCCGGCGAGGTGGAGGAGGGCGTACTGGAGCATGCAGCCGTGGCCGGCGGAGAGGACGAAGCGGTCGCGGTTGAACCAGTAGGGGTTCTTGGGGTTGTAGCGCATGACCTCGTCGTAGAGGATGTGGCCCATGGGCGCGCAGCCCATGGGGAGGCCCGGGTGGCCGGAGACGGCCTTCTCGACGGCGTCGATGGCCAGGAACCGGATCGCGTTGACCGACTTGTCGAGCAGCTCGCCCGTGGCGGCCGCCTCGACGGTCTCGACGGCCGCGGAGGCGCGCACGCGGTGCTGGCTGCCGCTGCGGCGGGAGGAGGCGGCCGCGGCGGGGGAGGCCCGGCGGGCCGGGAGCGGCGAGCGCAGGGCGCGGCCGGCCAGCGAGCTGAGGCGGAAGCCCAGGCGCTCGGCCGGGGCGGCCGCCGGGGAGGATGGCGCGGCGCCCGCGCGGGGCGCGATGGTGGCGTGCGCGGCGGCGACGGAGTGCGCTGCCATGGTGTGGGGTGGGGTGTGTGGCGGACGGCGGAGATGGCGAGGTGGGTGGGGGTGGGGTGGGGACTGGGGTTAGAGGGGGTGGTGGCGGAGGGGTTATGTATAGATTTCCAGGTGCGTTTTGGGGGCCTCGTGGGGGCGGCTACTGGGTTTTTCGTGGACTTGGTGCATGGACCGTGGACCGTAGTGTCAATCTACCAATCCTAAGCCGCCGGTGGCTGCTGTGAGGGTGATATTATTGTTTATTTTGCCTGGTTTTTGTTTGGCCTGATTAGTGATTGGAAAGGGTGGTTTCAAAAAGTTGCAAGGGAAAATAATTGGTATGGAGCTTCAGTTTCAACAATCTCATTTTGTCCTTATGAACAGGAATAGACACTATACGCAAAGCGTTTTTTTCCCGTCCTTTCTATTGTTAGGCCGAACGAACTTGTCCTGTCCAGGCTTCGTCGTCGAATCCATTGATTCGCCTCTCCTCTGTCCGTCGTTTCGGCGGCCAATGAAGGTAGGGGGGATCCTGATGCCTCGGCTCCGGCCAGTAGTTTAGGTCATGATGGCCTTTTTAGTCCTTCCCCACTTCCTCCAGTGGCACTCGGGCACATGGTGACGCTTTTTCTTTGAGTTGGTTTTCTGGGCATCGACCCTCCTCAAATTCGTCTGTTCGGATGGAGTCGGCGGAAATTCGGCTTAGATTCTTGTCGTCTCCTTGGGTGGTGAGGTTAGGATTTTTTTTTGTCCCGTGTTTTGCAATGTCGAGGTTTGTTGTCAGTTGTTTCAAATCGATTCAATGGTTTAACAACAACAACGACTGATGCTTTAGGGCGTTGGTCGTTATTAGCACATGAAGACTTCATGGTTGTCATCACCAGGGTTAGACTGGGCCATATAGGGGAGCGGACGTAAAGGTGTGTCGATAGCTTGTTTTGATGGTGGTAGTGGTCATTCTATGACCGAGAAACCTAAATATGATCTTATCTTGTTTGTTCGTGTTCCAAAGACCAAACTGTAAATTTTATTATGTGATATTTTAGTTTCATGTTAAGAAGAAATGAAAACTAAAATGGATAGATATTTCAATTTCTCAAACCTTTCACGAGCTCTCTGTCTCTTTCATAGTACTTTGTACTTCTGATTAACTTTTAATACATATGATTTTTTCTAAATCGCCATGAACTTCATCATTGAATAAGGGCTACATATTGTCCACCGGTGGCTACCACGAGGGTGATATTATTGTTTAATCAACCTGAGTAGTGTGAACCGTTTGTCTGCTGAATAAAAAGAGTAAAAAAAATAGTTGGTACTATAGGTTTTCAACAATCTCATTTGGAGCATCTACCATCAGACCCACTTCCCCTAAATGTTTGGCCGGACAACTCAGACACCACCCGGGGCAAAAAATGATATCCTGCTGTACCCCTAGATCCATCTCGTGCGTCTAGGTTATTCGGAACCCCTCACATTCAACCCATATGAGTGTGCGTGGGGAGGGGGGATAAGGAGATGTACATATACATCCAAGCGCATATGTCAGACTGTCAAGTCGAACAGGCCCAGACTGGCCTAGTACGACTCAGTATGACCCCACATATAACCCACCCTCTCTACATCATGTACCAAACCCTAGCACTCACTCTTCACCCCTCCACTCCACTTCAGTCAAGTCCCTTCCCCGTCATCTTCCCTCCCGTCTGCTCCACCATGTCGGCTTCCAAGGAAAATCTGAGTCTGATTGGTCCGAATCAGTCGACTCGAAGCTCGCCGCTTGCTTGGACAAGGATGACAGATCCATCCTATCACAGCTTGTCACTCCCTGGAGGATATCGGAGCCCTAGCATGGTAGTCCCCCTGTTGTGGATCGACCAGTTGGGTGTCGTGTCACTCTGAGTCTAGCGGTAGCGTCATGTCCAACCGAAGCTCATCACTCGTGCTCGCTCCGTCACCGCAGTCGACGAGTGCGGCTGAGTGGGTTCTCGGCAGAAGGTTTCGACGCCATGGCTCAGCGTATCCCAAAAGCTGGGTCCTTTCTCCTCAGGAAGTCAACCTCAAAGTTTGAGGCCAATGGCATCAATGCTCAAGGCTATGGATGCCCATATGCAAAAGTTGTGGACGAGTGTCCATGGTCGAGGCATGGGGTGCCCGTCGCGACAAGGAGAATGTGTGTCATGTGACGGAGTCGTGGCATGTCTGGAAGAAGAAGGCCAAGGAGGACGCCTGTCGGGGATATACCCCGCGGTATGACCCGGCAGACAGTTATGACCCATTAGACAATTATGATCCGGTTGAAAGTTAAAGTCCCGGAGACGAGTCCCTGAAGATGAGTCTTGAAGATAAGCCCTGGTTGTAAGCCGCCCGGCGTAAGTCGCCCAGTTGTAAGCTGCCCGGTGTAAGCCGCCCGCCTGAGATAAGAAGTCCGGGACTCAGAAGCCCATGAAGAGAAGCCCATAATGGGAAGTCATAATAGGTTAAGTCTCAATCCGACTTAGACTCTAGATGTAAGCCGCCCCTTCAGCTTATATAAGGAGGGGCGGGTCGCCTCGAGAGGGTCAGGTTTTTAGACGTCTCAATAGACAGATCTTAGATAGACAAGTGATGAGAGATAGACAGATTAGAGACACTCGAGATTAGAGGTAGAGATTCCGCACCCTTGTAACCGAGATCGTCGTCATCATCATCAATACCAGACAAGCAGGACGTAGGCTTTTACCTCCATCGGAGGGGCCGAACCTGGGTAAACTTGCGTCTCTCGATTCCGACCACCCCCTTCAAGCCGCCACATAGTGACGCTTCTGCCCCGAACCTAAGTCCGTTCATCCGGACATCTTCCGTGACAAATCCACGACAACGCCCATGTGTGGAATCTTGGTGAAGCGGCAAGCCCGGGCCCTCACGTTAGAGCAAGCTCGGGTTGTCCCTGCCCTTGTCTAAGGGCTGCTGATGCGGACAAAATGATACCCAACCTTCTTTTTCTTCAATTTAATTATATGTTACCTCATCAAAAGTATTTAATTAGCATGCATGATACTAGGTACGATACTCCGATTACAAGCAGTCCATGGAAACTCCCAGTGAGTAAACAAAATGTATAGATTACATGCTATGCTGGCCGTACAGAATAGCAGCCGGGGCATATGTGCATAAACAAATAACTGAACTAACCTTGTTGCTCATTAGAGAACAATGGCTTTTGGCGTCATCAGGTTTGGGTGCACCGTGCACGTATGGACCGGGCGCACGGGGAAAGGTGTGGTGAGGTGGGTTGGTGGATGAGGGGCTCGTCGGCGGCCGTCCATCGGACCAGACGAGCAGATCACGGCCGTCGGAAGGGGGTAGGAAACGACTGGATATTATAAAAGATATTTTTTCCCGGCCTTTTGTTTTTGGGTCACGAAAGCTTGGCCCTTTGCGCAGGTTGGGGGCGTCGCCGTCACGGTTGTTTCCTTGGGTCATTCCAGCGCCGACGGCGATGGGTTTCATGCCACACAAGAATTTCAAGTCAAGAACGCTTCGTAGGTGCTGGCATGTTCCTGGTAATTTATTCTCACGCACCAAGTCCAGCCACACGGGAATAACAACAGAGCAATAATAGGATTGATTGACATGCTATCCATCAGCAGCAGCAGGGGTATGTGCATGGGAATATTCTTGCTGATTTTTATTTTGTGTTTCGCAAAAGTGTCGATTCAAGATTTTTTGTGATTTTTATGAAAGGGTGGATTTTTAACGACTTGAAATGGCACCACACGACGCTTCTGGTCGCAATCGGTGGTCGCCACGGTGTCAAGGGTGAGAGCTAGACCCGTGCCGATATTGTGTGAGGCATCATTGCTGGCGGAGGGACGATGGGGGCCAATGAGATGCTAGCTCCACCACCACTTACGCCGATGGATATATTGTCCGGTTATCCTCTGTAGGTTTGAAAGTGAAAAACAAAAGTTAAAAAAAGTACGTAAGTACAAGTAACGAAAGGATCCAGGCATCCCTGAGGATTTATGCATGGGAATATTCTTGATATTTTTGCGGGGATGCTAATTCTAGAATTTTATGACTCTCATAGCACCACACATCGCCTCAGCTCACTCATGGGGCGTGGTCTTTTTATCGACATATTGGCATGTGCAGAGGCTTGATCAAAGGCCATGACGTGAGTGGTTATTCTATGTACAAGTTGTGCGGCCAGTTGACCCTACAACTTTTGGGGAAAATAGGCTAAAATCACTGTGCAGTTAATGTATGAAGGAAACAGAATCAAAAAAAATTAGCAATGACCCCACAACTTCTTTTGTCTGGCTTCACTCCGGCCCGTGCTCCATTCCGGAGGGGAGTCGACAATATCCAAGTTTTGCCTACAGTGCTTGAATATGTCTCTAGTTCTCCGGTCGCGAGGTTGGAGAATGTCTATATGATGTCCAAAACGCAATTTCCCACCGAAAAAAGGTCGACATAACCAAAATGTTGGTCTTTTTTGGAAGTTTGCCAAGTTATCGGTAACTAGTGTCTCTGTTGAAGAATTATTAATTCTTTTTTCTAATTTGTGTGCTAATAAACCTAGTGACGGGCGAAAAAACATGATCTAAATTTTGGACGGCCAAAAAGTTTGTTGGAGGGATTTGGGCCAAACTACGAGTTTAAGGTTTAAACAAACTTCACTCCTACTGCGACCGTATAGAAGTAGCGGTACACACCAGAGTCTACATATGCATGCATGACGCATATATATATGCATGATCTGTCCTGGCTACTGCCGCGTTCAAGAGACCAAGGGCGGCACGCCTCCATGGCATCCAGCAACCTTTGACCGTTTGCAGAGTTCACCCTTTCAAAGCACAAAGGGATCAGGCAACGGGCCATCTGGGTACCTACGTGAGCTCGTCGGTTGAGTTGAGGCGTTGAGTCTCATCCTTGGCTGGCCACTTGCTGCCCCAAGGACCATGCTGCTGACCATGAGATTCTGGCCGGCCGGAGGCGTGCACCAAATGTAACTAGTACGCACTTTGCTTGTCACGTTGGGAGCCTAGGAGTTTCGACATCGTGCAGTAATTGCTATAGCTATCTGGAGTCAAAAAAGGCATTAAAAAGCTTGGGTTTGCGGTGTTGGTGGTGAAAGTGAAAATCAGTCTTTGTTGCTTGCCAAAATCTTCTTGCTCCGGCGTCGTTCGGTCGACGAATCGCACCGGCCAACTAAACCAATGCGCGCACGTGTACGTCTGTGGAGCTGTTTTTTTTTTTTTTTGCTCCTATGACGGTTAATTACATCACGTGTAAACGGAATGGTTGGCAAGAAACTGATAGAGTTTTTACTGAAACTCAATTGCAAATATGAGGGCAGATATGGAAACACAACAACTGGCACTACTCAACTCACAGGTGAAATCGAGTTGGCCCGAGTTTCTTGGCTGGTGGCTTGTGAGATTCCTTCTTTTTTAAAGAACAAGATTGGTTGGTGGACGCCATGAGAAAACAGCAGCAGTTTTTTTTTTTTTTGAGAAAACAGCAACAATGTACGGCGAAGAGCGCATACATGCGCCGGGTAAGGGAGAAAGGCTTTAAACCAGGCCTGGCCCAGTATCAGGTGAACCAAGGTTGGCCTGTTAGCTACGTTGTTTGTTTGTCTAAAAAAAAGCTAAGTTGTTTGTGCATTTTTTTAACGACAAATGACTTAAGTTTTTTTTAAGATATACAAGTGAATAAAGTTTTGTCAAGATAGAAACGAATCATAGGCCGATTAAATTGTGCGCAAGTGGCCAAACGTGACCTCTTTTGGTTCATAGGATATAAATATCATAGAAATTGGAAATAAACTCTAGCAATTGATATGACATGTATCTCAATTGATGTGAATAAATATATAAAAATATATATAATTTTGTTTGAGTGATAGTATTTTTCCATTGGGTTTGGGCTAATGTTTATTTTCTTCTAAAATATGAAGGATATGAATCAAATTTTTATAGGAATATATGTATGATTTTATTCCGACAAACCAATGGGCTCTAAAAGGATTTGTTTTGGCAAAAATCATATCTATATGATTTCTATAAAATTCATGCAAACCAAAGCATGCTTAAGTAGTCTGGGAAACCTTGGCGTGCAGGTCTGACAGATGTCCAAGCCCCATAAGCTGCACAATTTTTGTCTTTTTTACATTTCGAGGGAGCTTAGGCTCCCAAACCACACAATACATGTGACCATGTGAGGGTAAGTCGCCTTCTCAGCCCGAGCTCAAATGAGCCGGGGTGAACAGTAAAATCGAAAAACAACTCACAATAATATGATTTTTTTAGACAAATGTTTTAAGAGCTTGTTGTTTTGAAAATGAATTTCCAGATTATCGTTTTTTTGTTGCCAAGCCTTCCAGAAATGAGATTCCGTAATGAAAAAACAGTTTTTTATTTTGTTTGATTTTTTTCAGTTTTACTATTCATTCGAGCTCGAAATGAGCTAAGAGCAACTCTAGAATATCCCGTATATCGTGGATCTGTATCACACGTTTACAGTTCATGAAAAACGCTTTTTACAGGTTGGCGAGGGCCATGGCAGAACAGAACCCGCATCTCGGAAGTGTAAAACAGAATATTCGCAGATATTCGGTTTCACGGTTCCGAGATGTGGGTTTTGTTCTGACGTGTCCCTCGCCAGCCCATAAAAAGCATGGTATTTGCTGGAATTGACTAAAAATCATAAGATCAGATGTCCAAATCATAATACAACAATCATTCAGATTACAATAATTTTTCAAATCTCCGAAATAAAATAATAATTCAATACAAAACCTATTCGAATACAACAATGATGAAAATCACACATGAATTAAATGAAATGAATGAAAAAATGGCAGAAATTACTGCCCATGTCTCTTCCAATGGTGCTCAATGAGATCCTCTTGAAGCTGATAGTTGGTGTTTGTGTCCTCAATATGTTGCTTGTCTGAAGAAATGCTTGTATGTGGTCAGGGTCTCTAGCTAGTTTCACACGGCTACCGACATTGTCGTAGAAGAGTTCCAAGTTCATGTCCTTTTCATCTTCGAGGATCATGTTGTGAAGAATCACACAACAATTCTTTTTTTTTGACAAGCTAAAACAGCAGGAGAGGCTCCTACTGTTGCTATATTAAAAGAGGACAGTTACAAAGTGTTTTACATAGCCATGTAGAGTAGGCAAACGAGAAAGCAGAAGCTGAACTAGGTTGAGCTAGAGAGGTTACAAAGGGGGCAAATTTACAACCGGATAGCTAGGAGAAGTCTATCCAGGAAGGCAGAATCGTCAGCTTTAAGTCTGAATCGCAGGATTTCCAAGTCTGCCTTCAGCATCCGAATCCACTCCTGTTGCGTCACCATCACACCATCAAAAACCTTCCGGTTGCGTTGTTTCCAGATATTCCACACGCCCAATATGCATATTTCCTTAAACATGTGTTTAGTCCATCTTTTTTCCATTAGATCCAACCATGCCTGCATGTCCAGAAACATATCCCAAGTGATGCCAAGTTTCCCCCAGCAGGAAGTTGCAAAGGGGCATTGGTAGAAAAGGTGGTCGTCAGTTTCCAGCAGACCTCCATCACACAGCACACAAGAGTGGTCTTCGCCTATATTGAAGTGTCTTCTCACCAGTAAATCTTGAGTGTTTAGCCTATCCATTCTCTACAGCCAAGCAAACACTTTGTGTCTGGGAATGCATTCCGTTTTCCATATGGTTGATATGTAGGATGGAGTATGTTCCTGTCTAAACAGGTATCGGTAGAAACTCTTTGGCTTGAAGTGCACCTCTCCCCAACAGTATATCCATTCATCAGCCTTCAAGGGGTCCAAGGTCATCATGTTAATGATGATCATCAAATCTTCCAATTCCAACCGTGCTTCACGTGATAATGGTAGGTGGAAGTGGGAAGCCGGGTCTGCATCCATCACGAACTGGGCCAGAGACACATCCTCATTGGTCGCATAGGAGAGTAAATGTTCATGTGAATTTGCTAAGACATTTTCGTTATGCCACTGGTCCTTCCAAAGTAAGACAGTATCACCCAAGTTTGGGATGCAAGTTGTAATCCCTCTAAAGATGTCAGAGAAGGACATGATATCTCTCCATCAGAACGATCCACAAACCGGCATTGCATGTGGGGGTGTTGTATCGTAGTATGCGTTCCATACCAACATTACCCAGGGAGTGTCCACCTTATGGTAGAATTTATGAAGAAATTTCAACAACAGAGCCTGGTTCTGTAGCTTCAGGTTTATGATACCAAGGCCCCCTTTATCCTTCGGTTTGCACACTAGCTCCCATGTTGCCAGGGAGTGTGTTTTTGCGTCTCTGTCCACCACTTTTCTCCATAGACAGTGCCTACGAGCTCTATCAAATATGTCAATGATTTTCATGGGCAACCTCAGCACGCACATAGCAAACGATAGGAGTGATGATAAAGCTGAGTTGATGCATTGCACCCTTTCCCCGTATGAATGCCAGATAGCCGTGCTTGTCAGTCTACGTTCAATCCTATCAACAAGCGGCATCAGATCCCTCACCGATGGTCTTGAAGTGCCCATCGGAACTCCAAGATAAGTGAAAGGCATCGATCCCACCTGGCATCCAAGTAATGAAGCCAATTCATGAGCTGCTTCTTGGTTAATATTGATGGGCATTAGTTGTGATTTGGAGTAGTTTATCTTGAGACCCGTGATACTAGCATAGGCATCCAACAATTGTTTAATAATGCTAATTTCCGAGCTCTTTGCAGGGAGGATGAGCAATGTATCATCGGCATATTGGATCACCGAATACATCTCCGAGGCAGGTTGTTCAATTGGCAATGATAGGTGTGTTGGAAATATGCCCTAGAGGCAATAATAAATTAGTTATTATCATATTTCCTTGTTCATGATAATCGTTTATTATCCATGCTATAATTGTATTGATCGGAGACTTAGATGCATGTGTGGATACATAGACAAAACCATGTCCCTAGTATGACTCTAATAGACTAGCTCGTTGATCAAAAGATGGTTAATGTTTCCTAGCCATGGACATGAGATGTCATTTGATAACGGGGTCACATCATTAGGAGAATGATGTGATGGACAAGACCCAAACTGCAAACGTAGCATATGATCGTGTCAGTTTATTGCTACTGTTTTCCGCATGTCAAGTATGTGTTCCTATGACCATGAGATCATGCAACTCATAGATATCGGAGGAGTGCCTTGTGTGTATCAAACGTCGCAACGTAACTGGGTGACTATAAAGGTGCTCTACAGGTATCTCCGATGGTGTCTGTTGAGTTGGCATGGATCGAGACTGGGATTTGTTACTCCGTGTGACGGAGAGGTATCTCGGGGCCCACTCGGTAATGCAACATCACAATAAGCCTTGCAAGCAATGTGACTAATTGTTAGTTGCGGGATCTTGTATTACGGAACGAGTAAAGAGACTTGCCGGTAACGAGGTTGAACTAGGTATGGAGATACCGACGATCGAATCTCGGGCAAGTAACATACCGAAGAACAAAGGGAACGTTATACGGGATTAACTGAATCCTTGACATAGAGGTTCGACCGATAAAGATCTTCGTAGAATATGTAGGAACCAATGTGGACGTCCAGGTCCCGCCAGTGGTTATTGACCGTAGAGGTGTCTCGGTCATGCCTACATAGTTCTCGAACCCGCAGGGTCTGCACACTTAAGGTTCGGTGACGTTTCGGTAGTGTAGAGTTATGTATGGTGGTGACCGAAGTTTGTTCGGAGTCCCGGATGAGATCCCGGACGTCACGAGGAGCTCCGGAATGGTCCGTAGGTAAAGATTCATATATAGGAAGTCCCAGTTTGGTTTCCGGAAAAGTTTCGGGCTCATCGGTAGTGTACCGGGAGTGCCGATAGTGTACCGGGAGTGCCGGTAGTGTACCGGGAGGCCTCCGGGAGGGGTATTTCGACCCCAAGAGGTCCATGGGCTGTGGAAGAATAATAACCATCCCTTAGTGGTCTGGAAAAACAGCCACAAAGGCCCATGGCGCAGGAGAGAAAGTCCTAAAGCAAAAAGTGGAAAATCAGCCAATAGGAGGCAATCCTACTCCAACTAGGATTGGAGGTGAAGTAGGATTGCTTCCCACCTCCTATTTCGGCTGACCCAAAGGCCTTGGCTGCCTCTCCTATCTTCTCCTCCTATATATACTAGTGGATTGGGTGGTTTTTGGACAGAATTTCTGGCCACGTGCTACCCGTTACACCGGTGCATAGTTTCTCCTCTAGATCGGTTTTCTACAGCGCTTAGGTGAAGCCCTGCCGGAATTGCTCCACAACCATCACCGGAGCGCCGTCACGCTGCCGGTGAACTCTCTCTCCTATCCACATCCTCTCGCTGGATCGAGACGGTGGAGATCGTCATCAAGCTGCACGTGTGCTGAACGCGGAGGTGCCGTCCGTTCGGCGCTAGATCGGAAGGACCGTGATCGAGATCGCGAGACGGTTCGTGATGTGATCACGGAAGGGATCGTGATGAGTTCGCGGGACAGATCGTGATCAAGATCATGAGACGGATCGTGATGAGTTCGCGGGACGAATCATGATGTGTTCGCGGGACGGTTCGTGATTGGATCGCGGGACGCTCGGCGATTTGGATCGCGAAGAAGTTCGACTACACCAACCGCGTTTTTTAACGCTTTCCGTTTACCGATCTACAAGGGTACGTAGATCCACTCTCCCTCTCGTAGATGCTCATCACCATGGATAGGTTTGCGTGTGCGTAGGAAATTTTTTGTTTCCCATGCGACGTTCCCCAACAGTGGCATCATGAGCTAGGTTGATGGTTCGATGAGATCTCGAGTAGAACACAAAAGGTTTGTGGGCGTTGATGCTTAGCTTGCTTCCTCCCTTGGTCGGATTTTGGTTCAGCGGGATTGTGAGATGAAGCGTCCCGGACCAACATTACTCGTACGCTTACGAGAGACCGGTTCCCTCGACGCAACTTGTTGCTTAGATGGCTTGCGGGTGACAGTTTCTCTCACTTTAGTTGGATCGGATCCGACAAAGGCGGTCCTTGAGAAGGTTGAAAAGCAATCTATGTATCACTGTTGTGGTTTATGCGTAGGTGAGAATCGTTCTTGCTAGATACCCGTAGCAGCCACGTAAAACATGCAACAACAATTAGAGGACATCTAACTTGTTTTTGCAGGGTATGTTGTGATGTGATATGGCCAATTACATGATGAGATATATGTGATGTATGAGATGATCATGTGATGTATAGAATTTCACGACTTGCATGTCGTTGAGTACGGCAACCGGCAGGAGCCATAGGGTTGTCTTTAATTATTGTATGACCTGCGTGTCAATCATTAAGCGCTATGTAATGCTTTACTTTATCGCTAAGCGGTAGCAATAGAAGTAGAAGCAGGGCTGGCGCCACAACCCCAATGGAAACACATTGATGGAGATCAAGATGATGGAGATCATGGTGTTGTGCTGGTGACGATGGAGATCATGCCGGTGTTTCGAAGATGGAGATCTTAAACACAAGTTCATGGCCATATCATGTCACTTATGAATTGCATGAGATGTTAATCCTTTTATGCACCTTGTTTTGCTTAGTACGGTGGTAGCATTATAAGGTGATCCCTCACTTGAATTTCAAGATGAACTGTGTTCTCCCCGAGTGTGCACCATTGCGAAAGTTCGTCGTGTTGAGACACCACGTGATGATCGGGTGTGATAGACTCTACGTTCACATACAACGGGTGCAAGCCAGATTTGCACGCGCAGAACATTCGGGTTAAACTTGACGAGCCTAGCATGTACAGACATGGCCTCGGAACACGAGAGACCGAAAGGTCGAACATGAGTCATATAGTAGATATGATCAACATAATGATGTTCACCATTGCAGCCACCTCAACTCACGTGATGATCGAACTTGAGTTGGTGAATTTGGATCATGTATCACTCGAATGATTGGAAGGATGTCAATTTGAGTGGGAGTTCTTAAGTAATATGATTAATTGAACTCATTATCATGAACATAGTCAAAGTGTCTTTGCAAATTATGTTGTAGATTACTAGCTCACGCTGTAGCTCTCTTAAATTTTTATATGTTCCTAGAGAAATAGAGTTGAAAGATGTTGGTAGCAATATTGCGGACTGGGTCCGTGATCTGAGGATTGTCCTCATTGCTGCACAGAACGCTTATGTCCTTAATGCACCGCTCAGTGCGCCACCCCCTCTAGCGTCGTCTATAGATGTTGTGAACATCTGACAGGCACGTTTCGATGACTACTTGATAGTTTAGTGCGTCATGCATTACGACTTAGAATTGAGGCTCCGAAACGTTTTGAACGTCACGGAACATATGAGATGTTCTAGGAGCAGAGATTGTGAACTCAGGCTCGTGCCTGTCTTGTGAGATATGAGATCTCCAACAAGATTCTTTGCCTGTAAGATGAAGGAGAATAGCTCAATCGTTGAGCATGTACTCAGATTGTCTGGGTACTACAATCGCTTGAATCAGGTGGGAGTTGATCTTCAAGATAAGATAGTGATTGATATAGTTCTCCAAGTCACTGTCACTAAAGCTACTAGAACTTAGTGATGAACTATAATACACCAGGGATAGAAGTATTGATCCCTGAGCTGTTCGCGATGTTTGACACCGCGAAGGTAGAAATCAAGAAGGAGCGTCAAGTGTTGATGGTTAATCAAACCACTAGTTTCGAAAAGGGCAAGAGAAAGGAGGGAAACTTCATGGATAGCAAGTCAGTTGCTGCTCCAGTGAAGCAACCCAAAGTTGAACTCAAACCCGAGACTAAGTGCTTCTATTATGAGGTGAGAGGTCGCTGAAGCGGAACAACCCTAGATACTTGGTAGATAAGAAGGCTGGCAACATCGACAGAAGTATATTTGATATACGCGTTATTGATGTGTACCTTGCTAGTACTCCTAGTAGCACCTGGGTATTGGATACCGGTTCGGTTGCTAAATGTTAGTAACTCGAAATAAAAGCTACGGAATAAACGGAGAACTAGCTAAGGGTGAGGTGACGATGTGTGTTGGAAATGTTTCCAAGGTTGATGTGATCAACATCGCACGCTCTCACTACCTTCAGGATTAGTGACAAACCTAAATAAATGTTATTTGGTGTTTTGCGTTGAGCATGAACATGATTAGATCATGTTTGTTGCAATACGGTTATTCATTTAAGTCAGAGAATAATAGTTATTCTGTTTACATGAATAATACCTTCAATGGTCATGCACTCAGTGAGAATGGTTTGTTGAAATCTTGATTGTAGTAATACACATGTTCATAACATTGATGTTAAAAGATACAAAGTTGAATAATGATAGTACCACATACTTGTGGCACTGCCGCAAAATGTCATATTGGTATAAAGCGCATGAAGAAACTCCATGGAGATGGATATTTGGACTCATTCGATTTCGAATCGGTTGAGACATGCGAACCATGCCTCTTGGGCAAGATGACTAAAGGATCCCGTTGGATGGAGCGGGCAAGTGATTCATGGGAAATGATACATGTTGATGTATGCAATCTAGTGAGTCTTGTAGCGTGCAGTGGATATCGTTATTTTCTTACCTTCCCTGATGATTTGAGTAGATATAGTGTATATTTACTTAATGAAACACAAGTCTGGATCGTTTGAAAGGTTCAAGCAAATTCAGAGTAAAGTTTAAAGATCATCGTGACAAGAAGATAAAAATGACTGCGATATGATCGTGGAGGTGAATATCTGAGTCATGAGTTTGGAATACAACTTAAGACAATGTGACAGTTGTTTCACAACTAAACGCCACCTGGAACACCATAGTGTGATGGTGTGTCCGAACATCATAGTTATGCTCTATTGGACATGGTGCGTGTTATGATGTCTCTTGTCGTTTTACTACTATAATTTTGGGGTTATGCATTAGAAACAACTACATTCACTTTAAATAGGACACCATCTAAATCCATTGAGATGACACCATGTGAATTATGGTTTGATAGAAACATAAGCTGTCATTTCTTAATACTTGGGGCTGCGACACTTGTGTGGAAAATGTTTTCACCTAATGAGGTCGAACCCAAGGCAGACAAATGCATCTTCATAGAATACCCTAAGATCAGTTGGGTGAACCTTCTATCTCAGATCCAAGTGCAAAGTGTTTGTTACTAAAACGGATCCTTTCTCGAGGAAAAGTTTCTCTCGAAAGAATTAAGTGGGAGGAAGATAGAACTTGATGAGGTTGTTTAAACTTTGTTCAACCAGAGAGTAGCGCAGCGCAGGATGTTGTTTCTGTGAAGCCTACGTTAGTTGAAGAGGAAGTTAATGATGATGATCATGAAGCTTCAGGATCAAGTTACTATCGAACTTCGTAGGTCGACAAGGATGTGTACTGCTCCTAAGCGGTACGACAACCCTGTCTTGGAGGTCATGTTGTTGGACAAACGATGAACCTACGAGCTATGGAGAAGCGATGATGGGCCCGGATTCCGACAAATGGTTGGAGGCCATGAAATCCGAGATAGGATCCATGTATGAAAACCAAGTGGACTTTGGTAGACTTGCTCATTGGACGGCAGGTCGTTGAGTACAAATGGATCTTTAAAATGAAGACAGACACTGATGGTGAATGTCACTATTTGTAAAGCTCGACTTGTTGCAAAGATGTTTGTGACAAGTTCAAGGAGTTGACTACGATGAGACTTTCTCACTCGTAGTGGTGCTAAAGTCTGTTGGAATTATGTTAGCAGTTGTTGTGTTTTCAATTATGAAATCTGGCAGATGGATGTCAAAACATCGTTTCCTTAACGGTTTACTTGAGGAAAGGTTGTATGTGATACAACCAGAAGGTTTTGTCAGGCCTAAGGATGCTAAAAGGTGTGCAAGCTTCGGTGATCCTTCCATGGACTGAAGCAAGCATCTCGGAGTTGGAATATACGCTTTGATGAGGTGATCAAAGTTTTGATGTTTATACAAAGTTTACGAGAAACTTGTATTTGCAATAAAGTGAGTGGGAGCACTATAGAATTTCTGATAAGTATATGTGGATGACATATTGTTGATCAGAAATAATGTAGAGTTTCTAGAAAGCATAAAACAGTCATTTGGAAAGTGATTTTCAAAGGAAGACTTGGATGAAGCTACCTAATTGTTAAGCATCAAAATCTATGGAGATAGATCAAGATGCTCGATGAGACTTTCAATGAGTGCATACCTTGACAAGATTTTGAAAGAGTTCAAAATGGATCAGTCAGAGAAAGAGTTCTCGCCTGATTTGTAAGGTGTGAAAGTTGAGTGAGACTCAAAGCTCGACAACGGCAGAAGAAAGAGAAAGGACGAACGTCGTCCCCTATGCCTTAGCCATAGGCTCTATATTATGCCATGTTGTGTACCGCACCTGTGTGTGCCTTGCCATGAGTCCGTCAGGGGGTACAAGAGTGAACCAGGAGTGGATCACTGGACAGCGGTCAAGATTATCCTCAGTAACTAAGAGACTGAGGAGATGTTTCTCGATTATGGAGGTGATAAAGAGTTCGTCGTAAGGAGTTACGTCGATACAAGCTTTAACACTAATCCGGATGACTCGTAGTAGCAATCTGGATACATATAGTGGAGCAGCCATTTGGAATAGTACCGAGCGGAGTGTGGTAGCAGTGTTTACAGTTTGACATAGGTATTTGCAAAGTGCACACGGATCTGAATGTTACAGATCCGTTGACTATAAGACCTCTCTCACATGCAAAGCATGATCGAGCCCCAGAACTCGTTGGGTGTTAGATTCATAACAATGCGGATCACATGGTGATGTGAACTAGATTATTGACTCTAGTGCAAGTGGGAGACTGTTGGAAATATGCCCTAGAGGCAATAATAAATTAGTTATTATCATATTTCCTTGTTCATGATAATCGTTTATTATCCATGCTATAATTTTATTTATCGGAGACTTAGATGCATGTGTGGATACATAGACAAAACCATGTCCCTAGTATGCCTCTAATAGACTAGCTCGTTGATCAAAAGATGGTTAATGTTTCCTAGCCATGGACATGAGATGTCATTTGATAACGGGGTCACATCATTAGGAGAATGATGTGATGGACAAGACCCAAACTGCAAACGTAGCATATGATCGTGTCAGTTTATTGCTACTGTTTTCCGCATGTCAAGTATGTGTTCCTATGACCATGAGATCATGCAACTCACAGATATCGGAGGAGTGCCTTGTGTGTATCACACGTCACAACTTAACTGGGTGACTATAAAGGTGCTCTACAGGTATCTCCGATGGTGTCTGTTGAGTTGGCATGGATCGAGACTGGGATTTGTTACTCCGTGTGACGGAGAGGTATCTCGGGGCCCACTCGGTAATGCAACATCACAATAAGCCTTGCAACCAATGTGACTAATTTTTAGTTGCGGGATCTTGTATTACGGAACGAGTAAAGAGACTTGCCGGTAACGAGGTTGAACTAGGTATGGAGATACCGACGATCGAATCTCGGGCAAGTAACATACCGAAGAACAAAGGGAACGTTATACGGGATTAACTGAATCCTTGACATAGAGGTTCGACCGATAAAGATCTTCGTAGAATATGTAGGAACCAATGTGGATGTCCAGGTCCCTCCATTGGTTATTGACCATAGAGGTGTCTCGGTCATGTCTACATAGTTCTCGAACCCGCAGGGTCTGCACACTTAAGGTTCGGTGACGTTTCGGTAGTGTAGAGTTATGTATGGTGGTGACCGAAGTTTGTTCGGAGTCCCGGATGAGATCCCGAACGTCACGAGGAGCTCCGTAATGGTCTGGAGGTAAAGATTCATATATAGGAAGTCCCAATTTGGTTTCCGGAAAAGTTTCGGGCTCATCGGTAGTGTACCGGGAGTGCCGGGAGTGTACCGGGAGTGCCGGTAGTGTACCGGGAGGCCTCCGGGAGGGGTATTTCGACCCCAAGAGGTCCATGGGCTGTGGGAGAATAATAACCAGCCCTTAGTGGGCTGGGAAAACAGCCACAAAGGCCCATGGCGCAGGAGAGAAAGTCCTAAAGCAAAAAGTGGAAAATCAGCCAATAGGAGGCAATCCTACTCCAACTAGGATTGGAGGTGAAGTAGGATTGCTTCCCACCTCCTATTTCGGCCGACCCAAAGGCCTTGGCTGCCTCTCCTCTCCTCTACTCCTATATATACTAGTGGATTGGGTGGTTTTTGGACAGAATTTCCGGCCACGTGCTACCCGTTACACCGGTGCATAGTTTCTCCTCTAGATCTGTTTTCTGCAGCGCTTAGGCGAAGCCCTGCCGGAATTGCTCCACCACCATCACCGGAGCTCCGTCACGCTGCCGGTGAACTCTCTCTCCTCTCCACCTCCTCTCGCTGGATCAAGACGGTGGAGATCGTCATCAAGCTGCACGTGTGCTGAACGCGGAGGTGCCGTCCGTTCGGCGCTAGATCGGAAGGACCGTGATCGAGATCGCGAGACGGTTCGTGATGTGATCACGGAAGGATCGTGATGAGTTCATGGGACAGATCGTGATCAAGATCGTGAGACGGATCGTGATGAGTTCGCGGGACGGATCGTGATGTGTTCGCGGGACGGTTCGTGATTGGATCGCGGGACGCTCGGCGATTTGGATCGCGAAGAAGTTCGACTACACCAACCGCGTTTCTTAATGCTTCCCGCTTAGCGATCTACAAGGATACATAGATCCACTCTCCCTCTCGTAGATGCTCATCACCATGGATAGGTTTGCGTGTGTGTAGGAAATTTTTTGTTTCCCATGCGACGTTCCCCAACAAGGTGCCCCTTCGTCCAAGCTGCATTAACCATTGATTGTAGAAGATCCGCCACTAAGACAAACAACAGGGGGGAGAATGGATCACCCTGTCGAACTCCCCTTTTGCATTGAAATTCCTTGCCCGACACTCCATTCAGTAAGATCGACGAAGATCCTGAATTTAAAATCATTTCAACCCAAGAACACCACTTGTCATCAAAGCCCTTACATCTCATCATTTGAGTATGAAGGAATGGTCCATTGTATCAAAAGCTTTAGCAAAGTCCAACTTGAGGACCACAATTTCCTTACCCGATTATTTGCATTGGTGTAAAAATTCATAAGCCCATGCCAGACAATCTTGGATAGTTCGGGACCTTATGAAGCCATATTGGTTGCGATGCACAATCTTTAAGATGCAACCTTGCAGTCTTTCGGCCAATAGCTTTGTGAGAACTTTAAGAACATAGTTGAGTAAAGATATTGGTCGGAAATCATTTACTGTCTCTGGTGAGCTGGTTTTTGGAATGATAATAATCAAGGGTGTGTTTAAACATTTGAGATCAATTTTTCCCTCCCAGAAGTCATGGCAAAGTTGATAAAATTCCTCTTTAATCACATCCCAACAAACTTTGAGGAACAAACCATTGAATTCATTGGGTCCAGGCGCCCTATCTGAAGGGATATTTTTGATAACATTGTCTATTTCCTCATGAGTGAAAGGGGAGGACAATCCTTCCAATCCATCAACACATTGCACCAGCTCCTGGAGCTCAAACTCCGCAGAAGTTTCTGTGACAACTCCCATTCTACTTTTAAAAGCATTGATAGAAGGCTGCTGCTTTGTCGTCATGATTTTCAATAGTCATACCATTTGGCAGTAACAAGGAGGATATGGTATTCCTCATGTATCTTTCTGTTGCCCTTGCCTGAAAATACTTAGTGTTTTCCTCCCCCTCGACAACCCATCTGTAAGTATATCTTTTTTTCTAGTACGCACTTTGGTATTTGAGTAGTTTTATCAACTGATTTTTCAGAATGAACCTGAAATTAGATTCAGGTAGGGATAAAGTACGAAGGTCCTCCAAACTGTCTAAATGGCGCAGTTGTTTATTGCAGTTTTCAATCAATAGTTTCAACTTGGAGAGATGCTTACTCCATTGTTTAAGGGCGTATCTTAATATTGTCAGTTTAGCCGAGATGCGAGTGGCAGAAGATGTTGCTTTGATGGGCTTATTCCAAGAGTTCTGCACCGTCTCCATAAAACCCGGACATGTGGCCAGTAATTCTCAAATATAAAGAGCTTGCATCGTGGAATAGATGTTTGAATCTGCATGACACATGGAATATGATCGGAAACTGGTTTAGCGAGAGGTTTCACCATAGTATTGGGGAATTTTGAAGTCCATTCAGGGGATGTAAAGAACCAGTCCAGTTGCTCTAGTAATGGGTTTTCCTGCATATTGCTCCAAGTGTATTTTCTGCCTTTGATTGGGATCTCGATCAGGGCCAGAGAGCTGAGAATTTCATTAAATGTAATAATATCATCAATGTTACCTCCAGGGTGGTCGCGATTCTGTAGCGATCGAATGAAATTGAAATCCCCCATGAAAACCCATAAATCATCAATTTCAACATTGAGACCCTCAAACCATTGAGTGAAATCATCTCTCTCTGGGCCACTGCATGGTCCATAAATGTTGGTTAGTAGCCACTGTTGATTTGAATGAACCGATGTAAATTTAACGGTTATAGCAAAAAGCATGTTTATGCATTACCACTCCAATGAAAAGACTACTACACCAAATAATTATAAGGCCACCAGATGCTCTCTCACACGGAACAAAAGCATACTTATCAAACCTTCTAGGGCAACATTTACGAATGAAAGAGTGATCAAACTCCTCTTTCTTAGTTTCCTATAAACAGACGATCGAACAGTTGGATTCATCAATTTTGTTACGCAGCACCAAACTTTTAGACTCATGGTTCATACCATGCATGTTCCAACATAGAATGTTCCAAGTAGTAGTGAACATCAAAATAAAGGCGGGAAATAAGCAAATTCAAGTATGGTAAAATGAAGCATCAGCCCACTAGGGAGCAATGTCCATATCCTCCTGGGCCTCGAGCTGAGCCTTCTCCTGCTGGTTCATCAAGATCTCCACCGTCAGCTCCTCCCTAGGAATGACACATTGAACCACTCCAATGTGTTGAATAGTAGGAATTGGTGTCTCTGGGGGGATTACCCTCGGTTCTGCAGCTATCACAACAATTCATGATGTTCTTCAGGGTTCGTGTGTCCCAAAAATGAGCAGGGCCATGAACAATGGCAAACCTTGATTGCAAAACCCACTTTTTCAATATCTTTTCGGGCAACCTCTTGTACCTTTGCAAATTCAACATGCTTCCTAGTGTTGGGTTTTTTAATGCTCTTGACAAATGTACACTAAAAAGGATAAATACCATCTGCAAGATAGTATCCCTTAATATACTCATGCCCATTGACCATGTAGTTGCAAGTAGGAGCATCACCACTAGCAAGTCTAGCAAACAAATGAGACCATTGCAACACATTGATATCATTGAGAGTATCCGGTATGCCAAAAAAGCAATGTCAAATCCATAAATCCTCGGATGCTATGGCTTCTAGCACAATTTTTGCATCACGAGACTTGCCACAATATTACCCGTGCCATGTCTTCGGACAGTTTTTCTAAATCAGACGGAACGCCATACGCAATCACTCGCATAGCTGCCAAGATTTTTTGATATGTGGTAAAATCCTTCAAGCCAGCGACGTTTGTCCTTTGAGTAAAAAAAGAGGACTTTCCTCTAAAGCTTGCACTAATTTTATGAAGAGGGGTCGACGAATTCGATACCTTGTTCGAAAGAGGTGAGGCAGATATGTTGGATTCTCTGTGAAGTAATCTCGCATGAGTATCTCGTTTCCAAGATGGAGGTTGCAAGGGATGCACGGGCGGCCAACGGTAGATCCTCGTTGTCTTTTCCGGTTCCTATCCTCGTACCCCTTCACGGCGAGCACGAACACCACCATTTGCTGCCGATGTCTCTTGAGCAGTGACTCTATGTCCGAGTCGTTTGATGAGGACGAATCCTCGAGCAAAAACTCCTTGCAAGGGCTCAAATCCATCTACAAAAATGGTGCACCCGAGCTCGCATGAATGGATTTTCTTCGCCAAATCGATCGCTACTTCGAAGTAGACAAGGGCACGAAAGGACTCACCTGCGGCGGGCCGGTGGCAGAGGCAAACTTGCGGATCCGAGGCGAAGGCGGGCCGGAGCTGGCGGCGGCTCGACGGGTGTCGATCTGATCCAACGGGCACCTGGGGGCGACGAGGCTTGGCAAATCCGGTGGTTTTGCGAGGCGGCGCGGTGGAGCGGGCTCAGGAGCGGTCCGGCGGCGTGATTTTCTTGGTGGCGGGTATGGCCGAAATCGCAGGCGGCAGTATTGAGGGATGAGGGAAGGTAACCAGCGCGGGCTAAGATGTCCCTTCCGCCAACTGCTTTCGTGATATACAAGGCGCCAACGGGGCAGGGGCGAAAACTGTGTATTCGTGGGTCGGAGGGGCACTTTTACCACACCCCTTAAATGGGTATTCTTGGGTAGGAGGGGCACTTTTACTGCGGCCTTAAATTTTTTTAAGGGTCTACCGTGTTTACGGGGTCTATTCGGCACACTTTTTCACCGCGAAACTGTAAAATAAAGGTTATTTTGCAGGTCAAAGAGATATACGGCCTGCTAGAGTTGCTCTAAGGCTGAGGAACTCCACGTCCCTATGTGAGTGAGTTTGGTGGCCACAAGTTATGCTATGTAAGGATGCTTGCCTACGGCCAAGCTAGGTGGCCGAAGTGCATATAGAGGTGGGAATATTACCGGGAACTAAATTTCTGAACCAACAGAATCAGGCCAACAACAAACATACTAAAACCTGAAATTCCGATGCCTAATTTGCCTAATTCAGTTCAGGAAGGCTTCATTCTATGATGATGTGATGATCTTATTACCTTTATAGTTATTGTTTATGAAAAATAAATCATGTGGTGATACTATTTTTTTTCTATTATTGCTCGTGAATAATCGATGAAAGTAGGCGAAGCATAGGGGAAAAAACCCGAACTTTGTTACATGTCAATACTTCAGTTATATACAGTTAAAACCGATAAACTAAACCAAACAACCTGTTCCAAAGAAATTTGGTTCTTGATCTATCAAAGAACTATCCGGTGGCTCAAACAAAAAAAACCTGACCCGTAAGAAGGCACGGACGATCTAACCCTAATCGTTCCCCCGTGATCTTATTTTTCTCGCCGCCGCTGGGCAAGGCCCGGGCAGCGCCGATGGCGGCAGGGAGCAGGGGCGAAGGAGCGGGTAGGGCGGCTACCCCATCTTAATTTTCTGTACAAGTGTTTAGGCGGGTATACATTGTGTATATGTCGTGACCGGCTGGGTTGATTTCTTCGAGAGGCGTGGTCTCGCTGGGAAAAAGGGGATATACAGATAAGCAACCTTATATGGGCCGTGAGCCAACTACATGAACTCCCGCTGATGGGCGGTTAGCCATCAATTTAGAGCTTACAGGTTATCAAAGAGATGAAGCGAAATCCTTATATGACACTTATTGCGTCAATTTGATGGGGCTCAGATCGAGCGAGCATTCGGGGTGGGCTGCCCATTAAGTGTTTCAGCGATCCCGGTTTTGGGTACCTTCTAACATGTTCTCATCCGGGTTTTTTCAGTTTCGGGAACATTCTAGGAGGTAGATTCCTCAACCATTTTTTTCCTTCTGTTTTTTCTTTTTGATTTTTTCATTCTACTTTTTTTCCTGTTTCTTTTCTTTTCCTTTTCTTTTCCTCTCCGTAAATATTTTAACTTTTTTTTCCAAAAAAGTATGTTCTTTGAAAAAATATCAATTTAGATTTTTTTGTGTGTTTTACAAACATTGTTCAAAAAATGAAAAAAATGTTCCCGTACTAAAAAAAATACATAAATCCAAAGTAAGTTCGCAATTTTCAAAAAATGTTCAGAAGCTCAAACAATGTTTGTTATTTCACTTTATGTTCAGAAATTCAATTAATGTCCAAAATTTTCAGAAAAAACAAAAAAAATGTTGCCTTTTC
Source organism: Hordeum marinum (assembly GCA_022496015.1). NCBI lineage: Eukaryota > Viridiplantae > Streptophyta > Magnoliopsida > Poales > Poaceae > Hordeum > Hordeum marinum. The sequence goes on from CM039678.1 coordinate 32,201,767, forward strand.
CCAAAAAAAATTAGTTTCAAGAATTGTTACGGATGCAAAACAAATATTTACATTTTAAAATTGTGTTCAGGGTTTCAGAAAGTTTTCCCATTTCTCCGAAAATATTCGTAAGTTTGTTCGTGTTTCAGACTTCAGATTATCACAATTTGTTATTGGTTTTTGGAAAATGTTCACAGTTTTTTCTAAATCAACTTTCTAAAAATGTTCAAAATTTGTCCGTTCTTTTCAGATGACTATTCATGCTTTTGAAAATAATATTTTCGTGTCTCAAAAAAAAATCTATACTGCCTGTCCCGTGCCGCTACAATACCTTCTGCAGTTGGATCTGCCTCTGCAAATAGTTCTTTAAAGTTCTGTGGTGCTCAACTAACACAAATGCTTGGTATCTGAATATCCACCCAACGTCAGATTTTTAGGGATAATAAATCAAACATTTTTCAAGGCAAGTTATGATCGTCGAGGATGACAAGTTTAATTGGCGAGCATGGAAAATCCAGTCAGTTCATTTTCTTACCAGAAAACTGTTGTGCTTGGAAACTAAATTTGTCATCCTTGTGCCGATATAAATTACCATGAAAAACATTTGATTTGCCATGTCTAAAAATATAACTCAGATTTTTAGCATGTCCCGAATGCTTATTAGCTCTGGTGAGTCCCAACTCGTTTGCCCCCGAGGTCACACTCGCCCCCCTTCTCCCTCCCTCTCCCTCCCGGGTCGTCCCCGCGGGAGACGGGGGGAAACCCTAGGGCACTATCGGCCGGGGTCTCCCTCTCTCCGCCCTCCTCCCTCGGTGCCGCCCGTTCGCACCGTCGGGCGAAGCCCGTTTGGTGCTGGTGGCGACGGGGCTCCTCTCCCCTTGCTCGGGTGGTGGCGGCCCGGGGTGCTCTGCTTGGGCGGCGGCGATGCGCTGACGGGGGGGGGGGGTGTGGCTCTGCGGGCCGACGACGATGCTGCTAGCGCATGAAGGTGCGTGGAGGGCCTCGCTGGGCGGTCCGCATCCAGGACGGCAGCGAGGATCTAGATCCGCGACTGGGTGCAGGTGGGTGCAGGCTTGCTCGGCTCCGGCCGGACCTATCGCCGGGGTGCTGGCAGGTGGCGCGGGGCGGAGGATGGAGCTCTTCTGGGCCCCTGCTGGCTGGTGGCAGGTGAGGGCGTCGCTGCTCTGTGTCCCCACGGCGGGCGTCCTTCGGTCGTCGGGCTTGCCTGCTGCCGCCGATGTGTTCCGTGGTCCATCCTGCGGGCGTGGAGGTAGGTTAGAGGGTAGTGGGTGGTGGCCGTGATTTTGGCTGGTGGCGGTAGGTCTGGATGTGGGGAGTCAAGGGGAGGTGGGGCTGGCGTTGGCGTCGTTGCTCGGCGGCCGGAGTTACTGGCTGCCATGAGAAACCCCTTATGATGGGGTGGTGCTCACCTCGTCCGGGTGCGTGTGTCGGCAGTTGACCGGCACCATGGATTGGCCGTCAGGCCTGGGGTTTGCCATGGTCCTCCCGCCCGTGGTTGGTTGCTCCTTGCTCAAGGTCTGGCACTTGGTGCCTTGGAGTTGGGAGTCTCAGCTCCGAGTCACCGCCGATCTAGCCAATGTGGGTGCTTGCGGTCCGATTGGAGAGGCGTCCTCGCGTTATGGCGTCGGTGATGGTCTGTGGTGGTGGTGGTTGGGACATCGGTGTGCAAACAGTTGGATCAGTGCTTCAAGCCTTGGACTTGGCGTTGTCTGAGCTGGTTGCTCAACAACGGCCGTCGGCAGTCACTAAGTCATGTCCCCGCGTCCATTGGGATTAGCGGGGATTACAGGTGTGGGCGCCCGACGATGGTGGTGTTGACCCTGGCTCGGTTGCTGATGCCGGCCTTTTACTACCGAGGTTTGTGCATTGTGAAGCGGGCGGTAGACGATGTCTCGCGATGTGGATGCCGGGGCGGCGGTCCTGGAAGGTGGTCCGCCTGGTTGGCTCTCTAGCGGGCACCATGGCGGCGGTGGTGGCTATACCTCTCGGTCATGTGGGCGGCAAGAGGGATAGCAACGGGTGGCCCGGGTGAGTCCTTGCTGTTGGCAGTGGCGGAACCCTGATCTGTAACTGGGGATTCGGACGAGTCGTGCTCCTCTTGAAGACCTCATGGTGGCATGGAGGAGCTTCCGAGCGAAAGCTCTGTGCTTTGTCGCTGACGACGGCGAAGCTCATGGGCGTCGTTATCTTCCTGAAGACGCCGTCGTGGTGCTCTTCACTGTGCCAGGGTTCCGGGTGAAAACCGTGGTCCGACGTGGACTCGACAACGGTGACACCCGGTGCCGCTCCCCCTCCTGATGGCGTTGTCGTGGAGCTTAGGTGTACTAGGGTGTATTGTGGCATTGTTTTCAGGTTCCTGTGTGTTATCTTTTGGTTGCGTACTTGTTTACATGGGCCGACTATCTTGGGATCGGCTTTGTAAAAGGGTTACCTCACCATCTTGTTTTGTTCGGCCGTGTATTTTATGTGGTTGTTGCTTTATTTATAAAGCAGGATGAAGGCATGTTTCGAGAGAGAAAGAGCATCAGGAATCCAGGGGTCATGAGATCAGCCCCGCATGACACCTTTTCTTTAATTTATACTGCCTTTTTTCTAGACAAATTTATCCTGCTACACACATCGCTCGCGGTTGGTGCTATTGGACGGGCCCATTCTGGGCGCCCCGACGCGGGCACTGTTTTTTTTATTCATATCGCTTTTTCATTTAGACAAATTTATACTGGTACATGCATTCCTCGCAGTTGTTGCTATTGGGCCAGCCCATTCGGGGGCGTCCACTGTGTGAATCTACAATTTCATGGACCATGTGATCCTAAAAAAAGAGAGTACAATTTCAGGGGACTCCGTCACACCGTAGTGGGCATTCGGTTTTTGCCGAAAAGGCTCCCGCCCCGTTTTATATATAAAACAAAGATCAACATCATCTTATAAACGCACGCCATCACAACACACGCACACATCCAAAACAGGATACATCGGTGCCGAGCGTAGCCACACCACCCCGAGCACTACAACGCAAAGAGATGAAGCCGCATACGACGAACCGTGGGCTCCAAGTCGGTGCCTTCAGAAGGGATACGACGCCGGTGCGCTGTCGCCCGTTCCAAGGATCAGAGTTTTCCCTAGAGCCGCAAGACGGGCAGTGAGAGCCGTGGTGACTCCTTTAAGAAGGGAACGAGCTTCGCCGCCGCCGATCCGTCCGAAGATAGAACATGTTTTCACCCCGACCAAAACTCACTGCCACCGGACGCCACACCCCGGCCACCATGTCGCCCACACGACCATGGCCACCGGGCAGCACCAAGCCACGGCCCCTGCCCAAGAGCATCGCGCTACCACCACCAGGACCGCCGCCCCGACATCCAAGACCTCGACAGCAACTCCCCCGACACCTGCCACTACCCCAACCAACGAGACGAGTGGAAAGGTCCGACCCTTCGCACCCCTGGGCCGCCCCCAGTGCCGAGACCCAAAAACCCGGCCACCGCTAGCCTCCCTCAACCCGTCCCGCAGCACCGGCCGCGAGACGAGCTCGGTCATGCGGCACCATGCGTGAGACAAGGTCAGTCCTGCTGCATCGTGCGCGAGACGAGATGGTTCTACCGCACCGTGCGCGAGACGAGCTCAGTTCTGCCGCACCGGGCGTGAGACGAGTGATGAAACGCAACTGGGAGCCCGCCAACCCATCGACGAGAGAAGCGATCGGACGATAAGGAGAGGGTCAGAGGCCGACACAAGCCAGGTGCGGACGAACCGATGCCGGAGCCAGCCAGCCGTCGCCGTAGCCGACCTGCCAAGCGCCATGGAGCTATCCATGGCTGGGACAGCAGCCACCCCGCACTGTTGTCCATCCTGCACCGCCCGGCGAGCTCCAAGCGCCGGAGCCGCCGGGCACGCACCGATGCGCCAAGCTGCCGAGGGGGAGGAGCCCTGCCGGAGCCCTCAGACCTGGTCGATCCAGGTCGGAGAAGGGCAGGCCCGACCCCCACACACACCAGCCACCATGGGCCACCACCGCGCAGACCACACCGCCACCCACCGCGCACAGGAACCAGCCGCCCTCGCACGCCGGAGGGCCACTGCAAGCCCCGCGCCCATCACCTCCTACCGAGGTCCGCAACCGCACGCATGTTGGAGTGCCGCCGCGCACCCCGCCGCCGCTCGCCAAGACCTGCCGCCTCGCGCCCTACCGCGAGCGCCATAGGACACCGCCGCCAAATGCCTAGATCCACCGCCCGCGGGGAAGGGAAGACGGGAGATGGAGACCCCCGCCGCCGCCGTCTGCCACACGGGCGTCACCCGGCGGCGGCGCGGGGAGGGAAGGAGGAGAGGGTGGCGGCGCGGCCTAGGGTTGCAGAGCCCCAGAGTCGCCCAGGGCGAGGACGATGGGGGGAGGGGGGGGGGGCAATTCGGTTTTTGTAAGCTCATGTTCCATTGCATTGACTCAAACAAAAAACTATGTACAACGCATTAGTTATATATAAGCAAAATCGAGCTCTATCGTTGTGTGGCGTCGCGCATGCCACTGTTACCGGTAGTGGCAACTTTTTATGCCAGATTTTGTCTATAACAAAAATGTCCTCCGCCACTTGCTAGGAGGTTGTTGTTCATCAGCAGCTCGGAATGGAGGAGTTGGTGGGCTGTGGCGGAAGGACAACGGTGATGCATGGCCGTGGTTTGACTGTTAGCAACGGATGCTCGGCTACGATGTCGGTGATCCAGTGCAGCGATCTTCAACGGCGACACGGCCTGGCTAGGTCACCGTACAAGAGGGAGTCTATACATGTTTCTGAACGGCGACGAGGTCGGCGTCAGATCCGGACCCGTCGTGCAACGATATGGCGAGTGATTTTTTTCCTAGGTTTTCTTTAGGAGCATTAGACTTTGCTTTGGAAAGGCGGTGACGTTGTGTCCGTCTAGGAACAATATATTCCCCGGCCCCCCTCCCCCGCGTTTGTGTGCTTATCACCAGCGAAGAGTGTGTGGAGCCAGTCTGGGGGAGGGGGGGAGGGTGGTTCTTCCGAGATCCAGCCGTTTCAGGTGTTTGGTGGATCCCCTTATCAGTGTTTTATTTTTTACAGTGGAGATTTGCTTGAAAATTGCGGTGGTCGACATCTCTCTTGGTCTACATCGACGACTATCCGGTTATTATTTTCACAAACTCATGAGTTTAAAAAAGTTTGTTCCACAAAGACGAAGGCCCAAGGACAGCAACTAGCTATGCTCATGACGCATCGCTGGTAGATGCAAGAGAATGAAGACTTCGGCATCCCAAATATTTAAATGTGATTTTATCTTTCTATATGGTTTTTTTCCTAAGGATATTTGATACTTCATACATGGCTTTGGACCCTTTGACCAAAAGAAGAAGAAAATCCTGACAGGTAAACAATTTTGGATGACCAATTTTTTTTCAAGAAAAATGGAGAACCAAACCATTTGGGTTGATTGATTTGGTCTACCGAATGCGAGGGCGCAAGTCCGTTGCCTACTTTGATGCCACAAGAATTTTGAAAAAACAAACAATACGCACATGATGCTTGTGGGCGTGCGTGCACGTGTGCTCATATTTTTTTTGTGAGTGGGTGTTCATTGTATTGGGTGTTTCTGAAAAGACAAATCCCTGTTCCCGAACACATGCATCTGATGCATGCTACTTTTTTTTTGCGGGATATCTGATGCGATGCCTATCAGTTTTTTCTCTAGAGAACAAACGGATATGCTTTGGCAGTTGGCACCAGATTCTTTTCGCATCTTGGCCAATGGCGATGCGGCTCGTAGATCTTCGTGTGGCAGTGTGGGCCAAACGCGACCACTTTTTCATTACAAAAATGACTTAGGAAATTAATAAATTGATATACACTATAAAGTACTTCCTTCGTATTTACTCCATATACCAGATCAAACTTTATAAAGTTGGATCACGTATATATAAAACAATCAAAATTTTCACAATAATAAATACTTCCTTCATTTCTAAACATAAGTCGTTTTAAAAATTTCAATACAAATATATATAGACATATTTTAAAATATAGATTCACTCATTTTCCTCTGTATGTAGTAGTCCATAATGAAATCTTTGAATAGACTTATATTAAGGAACGGAGAAAGTAGACATGATACAAATATATATTAATGATGATTCTAATGGTATTCATTTCATATTCTGGATGTTAATAATTATTTTCCAAGCTTGATCAAAATTTACAAAGTTTAACTTGACACAAAAAACTATTATGCGAAGTAAAGAAAACAAAGGAAGTATATATGTGAACCTACATATTTAAGCCATGGGACATGCACTAGTAAAGTAGAGATGTCGACGCTCTTGAATATTTTCTTTGAAATAAAGAAGTAGAGTTGTACATATTTATCTTTGTTTAAACTGTTTCAAAAAGTTGAGATAGCTTTAATAATTCTTCTAACAACCACCAATTTGGATCTCAACAATAACCATATTTATGTTAGATGTTGGCATATTCATAAACCTATTTTATACACCAGAACATAAGATGAGTCTAAACCAGTGGTCTTTGGCGGGTTCTCCCCGTCATGTTTTGTTTAGGAAAAACTTTCGATCTGTTCATCAAACATCATGGCAGTACAAAGAACACGAGAAGTAACAAAAATCACATCCATGCATGTAGACTACCTAGCGATGAGTACAAGCTTTGGAGCAATGCGAAGGCGCACCGTCGACATCACCCCTCCCTCACCTGAGCCGGACAAACTTGTTGTAGTTGACAATCGGGAAGTTGTCGTTCTAACATGCCAAAGGACTAACACACCAGAACAACTGCCTCCGATGAAGCGAAGCGTAAATCGAAAGGATCCAACATGTAGACACATGGACGCAAATGAACCACACATCCCGTTTAAAGTCATGGGTTCCTACTCCTTTCTGTGGCTGCTCAGTTGAGAAGAAAAAACTCGAAGAAATAGCTCGCATGTGTGATCAAGCCAACAGTTGCTTGGTAGACTTGCACTTTGAGTACATAGTTGGTGACAAGCCTATGAAACATGATCCAAAAATGTTCATGGTTTTAAAAGTAATGTTTAAAATTTTAAGAATCTTTACAATCTTTTCAAAAATTCTAAAAATTATTTATGCATTTGATTTTTTAATGAAATTTTAAGATACCTAGGAATGTTGGCTCTTGGTGCGTCGGGGCTTTGGGTTCGCAGATGGGCCCAATTATAACCGGGTATTTTGACACATTGTTGTTTGGACTTGTTCACGGCTCGTGGCGGTCCTATAGTTTTATTGGTATTACATCTTGGCATGTGTGTGTGTGTGTGTGTGTGTGTGTGTTTTGTTTGATTGTGGTCGATTGGTTTTGCGGCCATAAAGGAGTTCATGTGACCACCATCTACCGCCACTGAAACTAGAATGTGTAATAATACTAAAGGCAAACACCGAACAATTACACCTTCCTTTGAAAACAAACCGCATAGAACAAAAAGTCAAGCCGGTACCAATGAAAGAACATACAACCATGCACGACATATTTAAAGGCTAATCCAACACAGACAAAACCAACTCCTATCATATATACCTAAGAAAGTCATCCTCATTAACTTATTTATCTCAACATGCAAGCATACCACATCACCATACAAAGATAAGGCCAACATGCAACCATGCATGAGAAAAGACCCACCAACACATGCAACCAAGCATGGAAAAAATCCATTGTACTATTCTACTTATATTCAGTAAATATTGTACAACTATACACAATCAAACATAGTAAGTCGTATGTATTTTCAATTTTCCTTCTTGTATTATTAGTTTCAATATCTATATTCCACACAATCAAATCCATTGAAATATATTGCAACAAATTCCCGCAACAACATGTGGGGTAGTATCTAGTTAAAACAACAGACTGTAATAATCAATAGCAAGCAACACACACTAGGCCACCACCCAAGCAGCCCTATGTGCATATTGTGCTGGCAGTTTTTCTTGATCAGATTATTAGTTTATTTTTTAATTATGGTTAGTTTCTTATTGAAATTCTCTCCGAAATATTAAAACATATTTACCATTGCGAGCAAACGTGTAGGGCTGTGACACATGTAGCGCTTTGTGTGTATTCGTTAGTGTTTTCCCCATGGAATTTTAGCTGATTTTACTTATTTCATTTGTTTTTCCTACTAAAAGACTATTCAACTTTTTCCTTCTAAAATCTGCATTTTTGTGAATTTCCAAAAGTATTCATAATTTATAGAAAACATTCACGAATTTCAACAATGTTGGTAAATTTAATAATTGTTCATGAATATGAAAACATATTCATGAATTCTACATATATGTTCAAGAGTTTTCGAATTGTCATGATTTTGAAAAATTGGTCACAAGTTTAAGAAATTATTTGCAGATGTTAAAAATGCTGAAACTTTAAAGAAAATCACGATAAAAAAATCCTTCATGGTTTTTCTAAAATATTCACAATGTTTTGAAAACATTTATGATTTTTGGCAATGTTCAAGAATTTTAATTATGTTCCTGGATTTTGAAAAGAAATATGAAAAATATTTATGAATATTTCTTAGAAATTAAAAATAAAACTATATAAAACAAACCACTATAAAGTATGTGTGGGCCTACATATTTAAAGCCATATAGGAAAAAAACTTAAAACTGATCCACTATAAAATATAATGGGCCTAAATTTTGAAGACATGTGACCTACACTAGTAAAGTAGAAACGTTGACGCTCTGGAATGTTTTCTTTTCAAAAAGTAGAGTATACAAAGTTTTCTTTGTTTAAACCATTTCAAAAAGTTGAGATAACTTGAGTAATTCTTTTAACCATCCAATCACAGTTTGGTTATCAACAAACATATTTATGCTAGATGTTGGCTTATTCATTAACCTATTTTGTATACCAAGACATACAAGACTATCAAGATGGGTGTAAGTTAGTGATCCTTGGCAGGTTCTCCAAATGTCACACTTAAGGGTCATGGATTGCTACCCCTTTCCCGTGGCTGCCCAGTGCAATAGAAAAACTCCCAGAAAGCTTGCATTTGTGAGCAAGCCAATGGTTGCTAGGTCGACTTGTACTTAAAAAAAAAGTATATTCGCAAAAAATAGTTGAGTACATAGTTGGCAACAAGACTATGAAACACTGACTACAAGAAAGACTATGAAACATTGTGTAGTGGTCGGGCTGAACATCTTTTGCGAGATCATGTATCGAGCACGACTAATAGATTGGTATGTCAGAAATATGCCCTAGAGGCAATAAATAAAGTGTTTATTATTGTATTTACTTGTTCATGATAATCGTTTATTATCCATGCTATAATTGTATTAATTGGAAACATGGATACATGTGTGGGTACATAGACAAACACAATGTCCCTAGTATGCCTCTAGTGAACTAGGTCGTTGATCGAAAGATGGTTAAGGTTTCCTAGCCATGGACATGAGATGTCATTTGATAACGGGATCACATCATTAGGAGAATGATGTGATGGACAAGACCCAAACTACAAACGTAGCTTATGATCGTGTTAGTTTATTGCTACTGTTTTCTGCATGTCAAGTATATATTCCTATGACCATGAGATCATGCAACTCACAGATATCAGAGGAGTACCTTGTGTGTATCAAACGTCGCAACGTAACTGGATGACTATAAATGTGCTCTACAGGTGTCTCCGAGGGTGTCTGTTGAGTTGACATGGATCAAGACTGGAATTTGTTACTCCGTGTGACCGAGAGGTATCTCAGGGCCCACTCGGTAATACAACATCACAATAAGCCTTGCAAGCAATGTGACTAAGTGTTAGTTATGGGATCTTGTATTACGGAACGAGTAAAGAGACTTGCCAGTAACGAGGTTGAACTAGGTATGGAGATACCGACGATCGAATCTTGGGCAAGTAACATACCGAAGAACAAAGGGAACATCATACGGGATTAACTGAATCCTTGTCACAGAGGTTCGACCGATAAAGATCTTCGTAGAATATGTAGGAACCAATGTGGACATCCAGGTCCTGCCATTGGTTATTGACCGTAGAGGTGTCTCAGTCATGCCTACATAGTTCTCGAACCCGCAGGGTCTGCACACTTAAGGTTTGGTGACGTTTCGGTAGTATAGAGTTGTGTATGGGGGTGACCGAAGTTTGTTCGGAGTCCCGGATGAGATCTCGGATATCACGAGGAGCTCCGGAATGGTCTGGAGGTAAAGATTCATATATAGGAAGTCCCGTTTTGGTCGCCGGAAAAGTTTCGGGCTCATCGGTAGTGTACCGGGAGTGCTGGTAGTGTACCAGGAGGCCTCCGGGAGGGGTATTTCGACCCAAGAGGCTTCATGGGCTGTGGGAGAGTGAATATCAGCCCTTAGTGGGCTGGTGGAAACACCCACACAAGGCCCATGTGGCTGGAGAAAAAAAACCAATAGGAAAAGGTGGGAAAAAAAAGGCAAAAAGGAGCAATCCTAGTCCTACTAGGATTGGAGGAGGAGTCCTCCTCTCCTAGTAGGTTCGGCCGAACCAGCTAGGCTTGGTGGCCAAGATGCCTCCTCTCCTCCTCTCCTCCTATATATACTGGTGGTATTGAGGGTTTTTGCACTAGATTTTCAGCCACGTGTTACCCGTTCCTCCTGTGCATAGTTTCTCCTCTAGATCGGTTTTCTGCAGTGCTTAGGCGAAGCCCTGCCGGAATTGCTCCACCACCATCGCTAGAGCGTCGTCAGGCTGCCGGAGAACTCTTATTCCTCTCCACTCCCTCTTGCTAGATCAAGACGGTGGAGATCGCCATCAAGCTGTACGTGTGCTGAACCCGGAGGTGCCGTCCGTTCGGTGCTAGATCGGAAGGATCGTGATCAAGTTCGTGGGACGGATCGTGATAGGATCGCGGGACGGATCGTGATTGGATCACGTGACGTATCATGATGAGATCGCGGGACGCTCGGCGATTTGGATCGCGAAGATGTTCGACTACACCAACCGCGTTTCTTAACGCTTCCCGCTTAGCGATCTACAAGGGTACGTAGATCCACTCTCCCTCTCATAGATGCTCATCACCATGGATAGGTTTGCGTGTGCGTAGGAAAATTTTTGTTTCCCATGCGACGTTCCCCAACAGTGGCATCATGAGTTAGGTTGATGGTTCGATGAGATCTCGAGTAGAACACAAAAGGTTTGTGGGCGTTGATGCTTAGATTGCTTCCTCCCTTGGTCGGATTTTGGTTCAGCGGTATTGTGAGATGAAGCGGCCCGGACCAACATTACTCGTACGCTTACGAGAGACCGGTTCCCTCGACGCAACTTGTTGCCTAGATGGCTTGTGGGTGGCAGTTTCTCTCACTTTAGTTGGATCGGATTCGACAAAGGCTGTCCTTGAGAAGGTTGAAAAGCAAATTATGTATCACCGTTGTGGTTTATGCGTAGGTGAGAATCGTTCTTGCTAGAAACCCGTAGCAGCCACGTAAAACATGCAAACAACAATTAGAGGATGTCTAACTTGTTTTTGTAGGGTATTTTGTGATGACATATGGCAATTACATGATGTGATATATGTGGTGTATGAGATGATCATGTGATGTATAGAATTTCACGACTTGCATGTCGATGAGTACGGCAACCGGCAGGAGCCATAGGGTTGTCTTTAATTATTGTATGACCTGCGTGTCAATCATTAAGCGCTATGTAATGCTTTACTTTATCGCTAAACGGTAGCAATAGTAGTAGAAGCATGCAGGGCGTGACAATCCCGATGGCGACACGTTGATGGAGATCAAGATGATGGAGATCATGGTGTCGTGCCGGTGACGATGGAGATCATGCCGGTGCTTTCAAGATGGAAATCTAAAGCACAAGTTCATGGCCATATCATGTCACTTATGAATTGCATGTGATGTTAATCCCTTTATGCACCTTGTATTGCTTAGTACGACGGTAGCATTATAAGGTGATCCCTCACTTAAATTTCAAGATAAAATTGTGTTCTCCCCGAGTGTGCACCATTGCGAAAGTTTGTCGTGTTGAGACACCACGTGATGATCGGGTGTGATAGACTCTACGTTCACATACAACGGGTGCAAGCCAGTGTTGCACGCGCAGAACACTCGGGTTAAACTTGACGAGCCTAGCATGTACAGACATGGCCTCGGAACACAAGAGACCGAAAGGTCAAACATGAGTCATATAGTAGATATGATCAACATAATGATGTTCACCATTGAAGCCACCTCAACTCACGTGATGATCGGACTTGAGTTGGTGGATTTGGATCATGTGACACTCAGATGACCTGAGGGATGTCAATTTGAGTGGAAGCTTTAGTAATTTGATTAACTAAACTCATTATCTTGAACAATAGTCTAAGTAAACTTTGCATATTTATGTTGTAGATCAATGGCTCGCGCAGTAGCACCCCTGAATTTTAATGCGTTCCTAGAGAAAGCTAAACTGAAAGATGATGGAAGTTGACTGGGCCCGTAATCTGAGGATTATCCTCACAGCTTCCCAGAAATCGTATGTCCTTGATGCACCGCTTGGTGACCAACCAGAAGACATGACCTCCGAAGACGTTAAGAACGCTTGGGAGGCACGTACTGGAGATTACTCAATAGTTCAATGTGCAATATTGTATGGCTTAGAACCGGGACTTCAAAGACGTTTTGAACGTCATGGAGCATATGAGATGTTCCAGGAGTTGAAGTTTATCTTTCAGAAGAACGCCCGGATCGAGAGGTATGAAACCTCCGATAAGTTCTATGCTTGCAAGATGGAGGAGAACGGGTCTATCAGTGAACATATACTCAAAATGTATGGGTATTCAACTCGTCTAGCGGAGTTGGGAATTGCCCTTCCGCCAGAGGCGTTCACTGACAGAGTTCTTCAATCACTGCCACCTAGTTACAAGAGCTTTGTGATGAACTATAACATGCACGGGATGAACAAGTCAGTCGCTGAGCTGTTTGCGATGCTAAAAGTCGCTGAGTCTGAAATCCAGAAAGAACATCAAGTGCTGATGGTCAATAAAACCACCAGTTTCAAGAAAAATGGCAAAGTCAAGGGCAAGGGCAAGAAGAGTAAAACCAAGAAGGATGGCAAAGTAGTTGCTACTCCCGTAAAGAAGCCCAAGCATGGACCCAAGACAGAAACTGAGTGCTTTCATTGCAAGGGAACTGGTCACTTGAAGCGGAACCGCCCCAAGTACCTGGCTGACAAGAAGGCTGTTGGGAGACGTAGTAGTAAATCAAAATTTTCCTACGTGTCACCAAGATCTATCTATGGAGAAACCAGCAAACGAGTGGGGAGAGATTGGATCTTCATACCTTTGAAGATCGCTAAGCGGAAGCGTTACAAGAACGCGGTTGATGGAGTCGTACTCGCAGCGATTCAGATCGCGGTAGATCCGATCAAGTGCCGAACGGACGGCACCTCCGCGTTCAACACACGTGCAGCCCGGTGACGTCTCCTACGCCTTGATCCAGCAAGGAGGAAGGAGAGGTTGGGGAAGAGCTCCAGCAGCAGCACGACGGCGTGGTGGTGGTGGAGTAGCAAGGTATCCCGGCAGGGCTTCGCCTAAGCACTGCGGAGGAGGAAGAAGCAGAATAGGGCTGCAGCGAGAGAGAAAGAGTTCATCGTCTCAAACCTGCCCAAACCCTTGCATATATATAGGAGGAAGGAGGGCTGGCTTGGCCCCTCCTCCAAGGAGGAGGGATTCGGCCGAAGTGGGGGGAGAGTCCTCCTCCCACACGGGAGGTGGACCCCCCCCCTTTTAAATCCCTTTTGCCTCTATCTCCAGATCCCTGGCGCATGGGCCCTTTCTAGAAGGTATTGGCTGGCCCAATATGGGCTGGCACACCTCCTCTAAGGGCCCATGAGGTCCTTTGGTCGTCACCCCCTCCCGGGGGTCCTCCGGCACCCTCCCGGCACTCCCGGTACAATACCGATGAGCCCGAAAACTTTCCGGTGACCAAAACTGGACTTCCTATATATCAATCTTTACCTCCGGACCATTCCGGAGCTCCCCGTGACGTCCGGGATCTCATCCGGGACTCCGAACAACCTTCGGTAATCACGTATACCATTTCCCTATAACCCTAGCGTCATCGAACCTTAAGTGTGTAGACCCTACGGGTTCGGGAGACACGTAGACATGACCGAGACACCTCTCCGGCCAATAACCAACAGCGGGATCTGGATACCCATGTTGGCTCCCACGTACTCCACGATGATCTCATCGGATGAACCACGATGTCGGGGATTCAATCAATCCCGTATACAATTCCCTTTGTCTATCGGTATGGTACTTGCCCGAGATTCGATCGTCGGTATCCCCATACCTTGTTCAATCTCGTTACTGGCAAGTCTCTTTACTCGTTCCGTAATACATCATCCCGTGGCTAACTCCTTAGTCACATTGAGCTCATTATGATGATGTCTTACCGAGTGGGCCCAGAGATACCTCTCCGTCACACGGAGTGACAAATCCCAGTCTCGATTCATGCCAACCCAACAGATACTTTCGGAGATACCCGTAGTGCACCTTTATAGCCACCCAGTTACGTTGTGACGTTTGGCACACCCAAAGCATTCCTACGGTATCCGGGAGTTGCACAATCTCATGGTCTAAGGAAATGATACTTGACATTGGAAAGCTTTAGCAAACTAACTACACGATCTTGTGCTATGCTTAGGATTGGGTCTTGTCCATCACATCATTCTCCTAATGATGTGATCCCGTTATCAACGACATCCAATGTCCATGGCCATGAAACCGTGACCATCTATTGATCAACGAGCTAGTCAACTAGAGGCTCACTAGGGACATGTTGTGGTCTATGTATTCACACATGTATTATGGTTTCCGGTTAACACAATTATAGCATGAACAATAGACAATTATCATGAACAAGGAAATACAATAATAACCATTTTATTATTGCCTCTAGGGCATATTTCCAACAGTCTTCCACTTGCACTAGAGTCAATAATCTAGTTCACATCACCATGTGATTAACACTTACATCACCATATGATCATATCATCATGTGATTAACACCCAATAAGTTCTGGGGTTTGTTCATGTTCTGCTCGTGAAAGAGGTTTTTAGTGAACGGGTCTGCGACATTTAGATCCGTGTGTACCTTGCAAACTTTCCATGTCATATTTGTAGATACTACTCCCATGCTCCACTTGGAGCTATTCCAAATGGCTGGTCCACTATACGTAGCTGGATTTCTACTAAGAGTCATCCGGATTGGTTTTAAATCTTGCATCATCGTAACACTTTACGATGAACTCTTTATCACCTCCATAATCGAGAAATATTTCCTTAGTTCTCAAGTTACTAAGGATAACTTTGACCGTTGTCCAGTGATCCACTCTTGGATTACTCTTGTACCCCTTGACAGACTCATGGCAAAGCACACACAGGTGCGGTACACAGCATGGCATACTACATAGAGCCTATGGCTAAAGCATAGGAGATGACACTCATCTTTTCTTTATCTTCTGCCGTGGTCGGGTATTGAGTCTTACTCAATTTCACACCTTACAATACAGTCAAGAACTCCTTCTTTGACCCATCTATTTGAACTCCTTCAAAAACTTGTCAAGGTATGTCTTCGTCGAAAAAACTTATCAAGCGAATTGATCTATCCCTATAGATATTGATGCTCAATAAAATAGTAGCTTTATCTGGGTCTTCCTTTGAAAAAAAAAACTCTTTTCAAACAACCCTTCATGCTCTTCCAGAAATTCTACATCATTTCCGATCAATAATATGTCAACTACATATTCTTATAAGAAATTCTATAGTGCTCCCACTCACTTTCTTGCAAATACAAGTTTCTCATAAACTTTGTATAAACTTAAACACTTTGATCACCTCATTAAAGCATATATTCCAACTCCGAGATGCTTGCTCCAGTCCATAGAAGGATCGCTGGAGTTTGCATATTATTAGCATCCTTAGGATTGACAAAACCTTCTGGTTGTATCACATACAACTCTTCCTCACAGAAACCATTACGGAAACCTTGTTTTGTCATCCATCTGCCAGATTTCATAATCGAAAAATGCAGCAACTGCTAACAAAATTTTAATAGACTTTTAGCATCGCTACAGATGAGACAATCTCATTGCAGTCAACTCCTTGAACTTGGCGGAAACTTCTTTGCGACAAGTCGAGCTTTATAAACGGTGACATTTCACCATTAGCGTCTATGTTTATCTCAAAGGTCCATTTGTACTCAATGACCCGCCATTCAACAGGCAAGTCTACCAAAGTCCATACTTGGTTTTCATACATGGATCCTTTCTCGGATTTCATGGCTCCTAGCCATTTGTTGGAATCCGGGCCCACCATCGCTTCTCCATAGTTCGTAGGTTCATCGTTGTCCAACAACATGATTTCCAAGACAGGGTTGTCGTACTACTCAGGAGCAGTATGCGTCCTTGTCAACCTACGAGGTTCGATAGTGACTTGATCCGAAGCTTCATGATCATCATCATTAACTTCCTTTTCAACTGAGTAGGCTCTACAGAAACATCTTTCTGTGTTGCGCTATTCTCTGGTTGAAACAAAAGTTCAACAACCTTATCAAGTTCTATCTTCCTCCCACTCAATTCTTTCGAGAGAAACTCTTTCTCAAGAAAAGACCCGTTCTTAGCAACAAACACCTTTTGCGCTTGGATCTGAGATAGAAGGTATACCCAATGTCTCATTAGGGTATTCTATGAAGATGCATTTGTCTGCTTTGAGTTCGAGCTCGCTAGGTGAAAAACCCATTTTCACATAAGCGTCGCAGCCCCAAACATTAAGAAATGACAGCTTAGGCTTCCGTCAAACCATAATTCTCACGGTGTCATCTCAACAGACTTAGATGGTGCCCTGTTAAAGTGAATGGATTTGTCATTAATGCATAACCCCATAACGATAGTGGTAAAACGATAAGAGATATCATAGTACTCACTATATCCAATAGAGCACGACTACGACGTTCGAACACACCATCACACTATGGTGTTCCAGGAGGCGTGAGCTATGAAACAATTTCCACATTGTCTAAAATTGCATACCAAACTCGTAACTTAGATATTCACCTCCATGATCATATCATAGACATTTATCTTCTTGTCACGATGATCTTTAACTTCACTCTGAAACTCCTTGAATCTTTCAAACATTTCAGATTCGTGTTTCATTAAGTAAATATCCCCATATTTACTCAAATCATCAGTGAAGGTAAAGAAAAACAACGATATCCACTGTGTGTTTCAACACTCATTGGACCACATACATCAACATGTATTAATTCCAATAAGCCACTTGCCCGCTCCATCATATTGGATGACGGGGTCTCAGTCATCTTGCCCAAGAGGCATGGCTCGCATGTCTCAACCGATTCGAAATCGAGCGAGTCAAAAAAATCCATCATCATGGAGTTTCTTCATGCGATTTATACCAATATGACATTACGTGGCAGTGCCACAAGCATGTGGTACTATCATTATTAACTTTGTATCTTTTGGTACCAATGTTATGAATATGTGTACTACTACGATCATGATTCGATAAACCATTTCGAGTGGGTGCATGACCATTGAAGGCATTATCCATGTAAACAGAATAACCATTATTCTCTAACTTATATGAATAACCGTATCGCACTAATCATGATCTAATCACGTTCATGCTCAACGCAAACACCAAATAACATTTATTTAGGTTTATCACAAATCCTGAAGGTAGAGAGAGCGTGCGATGGTGATCACATCAATCTTGGAAATACTTCCAACACACATCGTCACCTTTCACCTAGCTAGTCTCCATTTACTCCGTAGCTTTTATTTCGAGTTGCTAACACTTAGCAACCGAACCGGTATCCAATACCCAGGTGCTACTAGGAGTACCAGCAAGGTACACATCACTAACACGTATATCAAATATACTTCCATTGACATTACCAGCCTTCTTATCTACCAAGCATCTAGGGGTTTACCGCTTCAGCGAACATTCTCCTCATAACAGAAGCACTTAGTCTCGGGTTCGGGCTCAACCTTGGGTTTCTTCACTAGAGCAACAACTGGCTTGTCATTCCTGAAGTTTTCCGTTCTTGCCCTTGCCCCTTTTGAAACTAGTGGTTTCACTTAACCATCAACACTTGATGCTCCTTCTTGATTTCTACCTTCGTGGTGTCAAACATCACGAACAACTCAGGGATCATCTTATCCATCCCTGGCATGTTATAGTTCATCACGAAGCTCTAGTAGCTTGGTGGCAGTGACTTGGAGAACTGCATTAATCACTATCTCATCTGGAAGATTAACTCCCACTTGATTCAAGTGATTGTAGCACCCAGACAATCTGAGCACACGCTCAGCGATTGAGCTATTCTCCTTTATCTTGCAGACAAAGAATCTTGTTGGAGGTCTCATACCTCTCAACATAGGCACGAGCCTGAGATCACAATCTCAGCTCCTAGAACATCTCATATGTTCCGTGACGTTCAAAACGTTTTGGAGCCTCAATTCTAAGCCGTAATGCATGACGCATTGAACTATCACGTAGTCACCAAAAAGTGCCTGTCATATGTTCACAACATCTACAGACAACGCTTGAGGGAGTGATGCAGTTAGCGGTACATAAAAAACATAAGCTTTCTGTGCAACAATGAGGACAATCCTCAGATCACGGACCCAGTCCGCATTATTGCTACCATCAACTTTCAACTTACTTTTCTCTAGGATTGTATCAATAAAACTGGGGAGCTACAGCGTGAGCTATCTACGACATAATTTGCAAGGACATTTTTAGACTAAGTTCATGATAATTAAGTTCATTTAATCAAATTATTAATGAACTCCCACTTAGATAGACATCTCTCTAGTCTTCCAAGTGATACATGATCCATGTCAACTAGCCCGTGTCCGATCATCACGTGAGACGGACTAGTCATCCATGGTGAACATCTCTATGTTGATCGTATCTTCTATACGACTCATGTTCGACCTTTCGGTCCTCCGTGTTCCGAGGCCATGTCTGTACATGCTAGGCTCGTCAAGTCAACCTAAGTGTTTCGCATGTGTAAATCTGGCTTACACCCGTTGTATGCGAACGTTAGAACCTATCACACCCGATCATCACGTGGTGCTTCGGAACGACGATCCTTAGCAACGGTGCACAGTTAGGGTGAACACCTTTCTTGAAATTTTATTGAGAGATCATCTTATTTACTACCGTCGTTCTATGCAAATAAGATGTAAACATGATAAACATCACATGCAATCAATATAGTGACATGATATGGCCAATATCATCTTGCTCCTTTGATCTCCATCTTCGGGGCACCATGATCATCACTGTCACCGGCACGACACCATGATCTCCATCATCATGATCTCCATCATTGTGTCTTCATGAAGTTGTCTCACCAAATATTACTTCTACTACTACAGCTAACGTTTAGCAATAAAGTAAAGTAATTACATGGCGTTTATGATTGACATGCAGGTCATACAATAGTATAAGACAACTCCTATGGCTCCTGCCGGTTGTCATAGTCATCGACATGCAAGTCATGAACCCTATTACAAGAACATGATCAATCTCATACATCACAATGCATCACATCACATCCTTTTGGCCATATCACATCACACGGCATATGCTGCAAAAACAAGTTAGACGTCCTCTAATTTGTAGTTGCAAGTTTTTACGTGGTTGCTATAGGTTTCTAGCAAGAACGTTTCTTACCTACGTCAAAACCACAACGTGATATGCCAATTGCTATTTACCCTTCATAAGGACCCTTTTCATCGAATCCAATCCGACTAAGGTGGGAGAGACAGACACCCGCTAGCCACCTTATGCAACTAGTGCATGTCAGGCGGTGGAACCGGTCTCACGTAAGCGTACGTGTAAGGTTGGTCCGGGCCGCTTCATCGCACAATACCGTCGAATCAAGATAAGACTAGTAACGGCAAGCATATTAACAAAATCGACGCCCACAACTACTTTGTGTTCTACTCGTGCATAGATTCTACGCATAGACCTAGCTCATGATGCCACTGTTGGGAGACGTAGTAGTAAATCAAAATTTTCCTACGTGTCACCAAGATCTATCTATGGAGAAACCAGCAAACGAGTGGGGAGAGATTGGATCTTCATACCTTTGAAGATCGCTAAGCGGAAGCGTTACAAGAACGCGGTTGATGGAGTCGTACTCGCAGCGATTCAGATCGCGGTAGATCCGATCAAGTGCCGAACGGACGGCACCTCCGCGTTCAACACACGTGCAGCCCGGTGACGTCTCCTACGCCTTGATCCATCAAGGAGGAAGGAGAGGTTGGGTAAGAGCTCCAGCAGCAGCACGACGGCGTGGTGGTGGTGGAGTAGCAAGGTATCCCGGCAGGGCTTCGCCTAAGCACTGCGGAGGAGGAAGAAGCAGAATAGGGCTGCAGCGAGAGAGAAAGAGTTCGTCGTCTCAAACCTGCCCAAACCCTTGCATATATATAGGAGGAAGGAGGGCTGGCTTGGCACCTCCTCCAAGGAGGAGGGATTCGGCCGAAGTGGGGGGAGAGTCCTCCTCCCACACGGGAGGTGGACCCCCCCCCTTTTAAATCCCTTTTGCCTCTATCTCCAGATCCCTGGCGCATGGGCCCTTTCTAGAAGGTATTGGCTGGCCCAATATGGGCTGGCACACCTCCTCTAAGGGCCCATGAGGTCCTTTGGTCGTCACCCCCTCCCGGGGTCCTCCGGCACCCTCCCGGCACTCCCGATACAATACCGATGAGCCCGAAAACTTTCCGGTGACCAAAACTGGACTTCCTATATATCAATCTTTACCTCCGGACCATTCCGGAGCTCCTCGTGACGTCCGGGATCTCATCCGAGACTCCGAACAACCTTTGGTAATCACGTATACCATTTCCCTATAACCCTAGCATCATCGAACCTTAAGTGTGTAGACCCTACGGGTTCGGGAGACACATAGACATGACCGAGACACCTCTCCGGCCAATAACCAACAGCGGGATCTGGATACCCATGTTGGCTCCCACGTACTCCATGATGATCTCATCGGATGAACCACGATGTCGGGGATTCAATCAATCCCGTATACAATTCCCTTTGTCTATCGGTATGGTACTTGCCCGAGATTCGATCGTCGGTATCCCCATACCTTGTTCAATCTCGTTACTGGCAAGTCTCTTTACTCGTTCCGTAATACATCATCCCGTGGCTAACTCCTTAGTCACATTGAGCTCATTATGATGATGTCTTACCGAGTGGGCCCAGAGATACCTCTCCGTCACACGGAGTGACAAATCCCAGTCTCGATTCATGCCAACCCAACAGATACTTTCGGAGATACCCGTAGTGCACCTTTATAGCCACCCAGTTACGTTGTGACGTTTGGCACACCCAAAGCATTCCTACGGTATCCGGGAGTTGCACAATCTCATGGTCTAAGGAAACGATACTTGACATTGAAAAGCTTTAGCAAACGAACTACACGATCTTGTGCTATGCTTAGGATTGGGTCTTGTCCATCACATCATTCTCCTAATGATGTGATCCCGTTATCAACGACATCCAATGTCCATGGCCATGAAACCGTGACCATCTATTGATCAACGAGCTAGTCAACTAGAGGCTCACTAGGGGCATGTTGTGGTCTATGTATTCACACATGTATTACGGTTTCCGGTTAACACAATTATAGCATGAACAATAGACAATTATCATGAACAAGGAAATACAATAATAACCAATTTATTATTGCCTCTAGGGCATATTTCCAACAAAGGCGGCCAACGACAAACAAGGTATATATGATATACATGTTATGTCGGGGAACGTCGCATGGAAACAAAATTTTCCTACGCACACGCAAACCTATCCATGGTGATGAGCATCTACGAGAGGGAGAGTAGATCTACATACCCTTGTAGATCGCTAAGCGGGAAGCGTTAAGAAATGCGGTTGGTGTAGTCAAACATCTTCGCGATCCAAATCGCCGAGCGTCCCGCGATCACATCACGATCCGTCCCGCGAACTCATCACGATCCGTCCCGCGATCTCATCACGATCCGTCTCATGATCTTGATCGCGATCTGTCCTGCGAACTCATCACAATCTGTCCCGCGATCTCATCACGAACTGTCTCGCGATCTCGATCATGGTCCTTCCGATCTAGCGCCGAACGGACGACACCTCCGCGTTCAGCACACGTGCAGCTTGATGATGATCTCCACCGTCTTGATCCAGCAAGAGGAGGTGGAGAGGAGAGAGAGTTCACCGGCAGCGTGACGGCGCTCCAGTGATGGTGGTGGAGTGATTCCGGCAGGGCTTCGCCTAAGCGCTGCAGAAATCCGATCTAGAGGAGCACCGGTGAAACGGGTAGCACGTGGCCGTAAAATCTGTCCAAAAGCCACCCAATCCACTAGTATATATAGGAGGGAAGGAGAGGGAGGGCTGGCGCACAAGGCACCACCCTTTGGAGTCGGCCAAGGAAAGGTGGGAGAGGAGGACTCTCTTCCTCCAATCCTAGTAGGACTAGGATTGCTCCTTTTTGGCCTTTTCCACCTTTTTCCTTTAGGAAACCTACTCCCTGCGCCATGGGCCTTATGTGGCTGTATCACCAGCCCACTAAGGGCTGGTTATTACTTTCCCACAGCCCATGGACCCCTTGGGGTCGAAATACCCCTCCCGGAGGTCTCCCGGTACACTACCGATGAGCCCGAAACTTTTCCGGCGACCAAACTGGGACTTCCTATATATGATTCTTTACCTCCGGACCATTCCGGAGCTCCTCGTGACGTCCAGGATCTCATCCGGGACTCCGAACAACCTTCGGTCACCACCATACATAACTCTACACTACCGAAACGTCACCGAACCTTAAGTGTGCAGACCCTGCGGGTTCGAGAACTATGTAGACATGACCGAGACACCTCTACGGCCAATAACCAATGGCGGGACCTGGACGTCCACATTGGTTCCTACATATTCTACAAAGATCTTTTATCGGTCGAACCTCTATGTCAAGGATTCAGTTAATCCCGTATAACGTTCCCTTTGTTCTTCGGTATGTTACTTGCCCGAGATTCGATCGTCGGTATCTCCATACCTAGTTCAATCTTGTTACCAGCAAGTCTCTTTACTCATTTCGTAATACAAGATCCCGTGACTAACACTTAGCCACATTGCTTGCAAGGCTTGTTGTGATGTTGTATTACCGAGTGGGCCCTGAGATACCTCTCCGTCACACGGAGTAACAAATCCCAGTCTCGATCCATGCCAACTCAACAGACACCATCAGAGATACCTGTAGAGCACCTTTATAGTCACCCAGTTATGTTGCGACGTTTGATACACACAAGGAACTCCTCCGATATCCATGAGTTGCATGATCTCATGGTCATAGGAACATATACTAGACATGCAGAAAACAGTAGCAATAAACTGACACAATCATATGCTATGTTTGTAGTTTGGGTCTTGTCCATCACATCATTCTCCTAATGATGTGATCCCGTTATCAAATGACATCTCATGTCCATGGCTAGGAAACCTTAACCATCTTTTGATCAACGAGCTAGTCTACTAGAGGCATACTAGGGACATGGTTTTGTCTATGTATCCAAACATGCATTTAAGTCTCCGATCAATACAATTATAGCATGGATAATAAACGATTATCATGAACAAGGAAATATGATAATAACTAATTTTTATTGCCTCTAGGGCATATTTCCAACATGTTATTGATGTGTACCTTACTAGCTCTCGTAGTAGTGCCTGGGTATTTGATACCGGTTCGGTTGCTCACATTTGCAACTCAAAGCAGGAACTATGGAATAAACGAAGGCTAGGAAAGGACGAAGTGACGATGCGCATGGGAAATGGTTCCAAGGTTGATGTGATCACCGTCGGCACGCTCTCTCTTCGATTACCATCGGGATTAGTGATGAACCTGAATAATTGTTATTTAGTGCCTGCGTTAAGCATGAACATTATATCTGGATCTTGTTATTGCAAGACGGTTACTCATTTAAATCAGAGAATAAAGGTTGTTCTATTTATATGAGTAATATCTTTTATGGTCATGCACCCAATGTTAGGGGTTTATTCATACTAAATCTTGATAGTGATGACACACATGTTCATAACATTGATGCCAAAAGATGTAGAGTTGATAATGATAGTACCAATTTCTTGTGGCACTGCCGTTTAGGTCATATTGGTGTAAAACACATGAGGAAGCTCCATGCTGATGGACTTTTGGAGTCACTTGATTTTGAATCACTTGACACATGCGAACCATGTCTCATGGGCAAGATGACTAAAACACCGTTCTCTGGAAAAATGGAACGGGCGAGTGACTTATTGGAAATCATACATACTGATGTGTGCGGTCCAATGAATGTTACAGCGCGTGGTGGATATCGTTATTTTCTCACCTTCACTGATGACTTAAGTAGATATGGGTATATTTACTTAATGAAACACAAGTCTGAAACATTTGAAAAGTTTAAGCAATTTCAGAGTGAAGTTGAGAATCATCGTAACAAGAAGATTAAGTTCCTGCGATCTAATCGAGGAGGTGAATATATGAGTTACAAGTTTGGCAGTCACTTAAGACAGTGTGGAATTGTTTCACAGTTGACACCGCCCGGAACACCATAGCGTAATGGTGTGTTCGAACGTCGTAATCGAACCTTATTAGATATGGTGCGTTATATGATGTCTCTTGCTGATTTGCCACTATCGTTTTGGGGTTATGCATTAGAGACAACTGCATTCACTTTAAATAGGGCACCATCAAAATCCGTTGAGACGACGCCATATGAACTGTGGTTTGGCAAGAAACCAAAGTTGTCATTTCTTAAAGTTTGGGGATGTGATGCTTATGTCAAAAAGCTTCAGCCTGAAAAGCTGGAACCCAAAGCGGAGAAATGCATCTTCATAGGATACCCGAAAGAGACAGTCGGGTGTACCTTCTATCTCAGATCCGAAGGCAAAGTGTTTGTCGAACGGAACATTTCTTGAGAAAGAGTTTCTCTCGAAAGAATTGAGTGGGAGGAAAATAGAGCTTGATGAGGTTATTGAACCTTTACTTCAACCAGAAAGTAGCACAACGTAGAAAGATGTTTCTATGGAACCTACGACGGTAGAAGAGGAAGTTAATGATGATGATCATGAAGCTTCGGATCAAGGTGCTATTGAACCTCGTAGGTCGACAAGGCCGCGTACTACCCCTGAGTGGTACGGCAACCCTATCTTGGAGGTTATGTTGTTGGACAACAATGAACCTACGAGCTATGGAGGAGCAGTGATGGGCCCGGATTCTGAGAAATGGTTAGAGGCCATGAAATCCGAGATGGGATCCATGTATGAAAACAAAGTATGGACTTTGGAAGTATTACTTGAAGGGCGAAAGGCTATTCAGAACAAATGGATCTTTAAGAAGAAAACAGACGCGGACGGTAATGTCACCGTCTACAAAGCTTGACTTGTGGCAAAGGTTTTTTTCACAAGTTCAAGGAGTTGACTACGATGAGACTTTCTCACCCGTAGCGATGCTGAAATCTGTCAGAATCATGTTAGCAATAGCTGCTTATTTCGACTATGAAATTTGGCAGATGGACAAAACAGTGTTCCTCAACGGTTTCCTTGAGGAAGAGTTATATATGATGCAACCCGAAGGTTTTGTCTATCCAGAGAATGCTGACAAAGTTTGCAAACTCTAGCGATCCATTTATGGACTGGTGCAAGCATCTCGGAGTTGGAATAAGCGCTTTGATGAGGTGATCAAAGCGTTTGAGTTTATACAAGTTTACGGAGAAGCTTGTATTTACAAGAAAGTGAGTGGGAGCTCTATAGCGTTTCTAGTATTATATGTGGATGACATATTGCTGATTGGAAACAATATAGAAATGCTGGAAAGCGTGAAGGAATATTTGAACAAGAGTTTTTCAATCAAGGACCTAGGAGAAGCTGCTTTCATATTAGGCATTAAGATCTATAGAGATATATCGAGACGCTTAATAGCACTTTCACAGAGCACATACCTTGATAAAGTTTTGAAGAAGTTCAAAATGGAACAGTCCAAGAAGGGGTTCTTGCCTGTGTTACAAGGTGTAAAGTTGAGTAAGACTCAATGCCCAGTAACTGCAGAAGATAGAGAAAAAATGAGTGTCATCCCCTATGCTTCATCCATAGGCTCTATCATGTATGCAATGTTGTGCACAAGACCCGATGTCAGCCTTGCCATAAGTATGGCCAGAAGGTTTCAAAGTGATCCTGGAATGGAGCACTGGCAAGCGGTCAAGAATATCCTTAAGTACCTGAAAAGGACTAAGGAAATGTTTCTCGTTTATGGAGGTGAAGAAGAGCTCGTCGTAAAGGGTTACGTCGATGCAAGCTTTGACACTGATCTGGACGACTCTAAGTCGCAAACCGGATACGTATTTTTTCTTAATGGGGGAGCGGTAAGCTGGTGCAGTTCCAAGCAAAGCGTGGTAGCTGATTCTACGTGCGAAGTGGAATACATCGCAGCCTCGGAGGCGGCAAAGGAAGGTGTCTGGATGAAGCAGTTCATGACAGATCTTGGAGTAGTGCCCAGTGCACTGAATCCAATGAACCTGTTCCGTGACAACACTGGTGCCATTGCTCTTGCCAAGGAACCAAGGTTTCACAAGAGGACCAGACACATAAAGCGACGCTTCAACTCCATCCACGATTACATCATGGAGAAAGACATAAATATTTGCAAAGTGCACACGGATCTGAATGTTGCAGACCCGTTGACTAAACCTCTTCCAAGGGCTAAACATGATCAACACCAAAACTGCATGGGTGTTCGATTCATTACAATGTAAATCACATAGTGATGTGAACTAGATTATTGACTCTAGTGCAAGTGGGAGACTGTTGGAAATATGCCCTAGAGGCAATAAATAAAGTGTTTATTATTGTATTTCCTTGTTCATGATAATCGTTTATTATCCATGCTATAATTGTATTAATTGGAAACATGGATACATGTGTGGGTACATAGACAAACACAATGTCCCTAGTATGCCTCTAGTGAACTAGCTCGTTGATCGAAAGATGGTTAAGGTTTCCTAGCCATGGACATGAGATGTCATTTGATAACGGGATCACATCATTAGGAGAATGATGTGATGGACAAGACCCAAACTACAAACGTAGCTTATGATCGTGTCAGTTTATTGCTACTATTTTCTGCGTGTCAAGTATATGTTCCTATGACCATGAGATCATGCAACTCACAGATATCGGAGGAGTACCTTGTGTGTATCAAACGTCGCAACATAACTGGGTGACTATAAAGGTGCTCTACAGGTGTCTCCGAGGGTGTCTGTTGAGTTGGCATGGATCAAGACTGGGATTTGTTACTCCTTGTGACGGAGAGGTATCTCAGGGCCCACTTGGTAATAAAACATCACAATAAGCCTTGCAAGCAATGTGACTAAGTGTTAGTTACGGGATCTTGTATTACGGAACGAGTAAAGAGACTTGCCAGTAACGAGGTTGAACTAGGTATGGAGATATCGACGATTGAATCTCGGGCAAGTAACATACCGAAGAACAAAGGGAACATCATACAGGATTAACTAAATCCTTGACATAGAGGTTCGACCGATAAAGATCTTCGTAGAATATGTAGTAACCAATGTGGACATCCAGGTCCCGCCATTGGTTATTTACCGTAGAGGTGTCTCGGTCATGTCTACATAGTTCTCGAACCCGCAGGGTCTGCACACTTAAGGTTTGGTGACGTTTCGGTAGTATAGAGTTGTGTATGGTGGTGACCGAAGTTTGTTTGGAGTCCCGTATGAGATCCCGGACATCACGAGGAGCTCCGGAATGGTCCGGAGGTAAAGATTCGTATATAGGAAGTCCCGTTTTTGTCGCCGGAAAATTTTCGTGCTCATCGGTAGTGTACCGGGAGTGCCGGTAGTGTACCGGGAGGCCTCCGGGAGGGGTATTTTGACCCAAGAGGCTTCATGGGCTGTGGGAGAGTGAATATCAGCCCTTAGTGGGCTGGTGGAAGGATCGTGATCAAGTTCGTGGGACGGATCGTGATCAAGTTCGTGGGACAGATCGTGATCGGATAGCTGGACGGATCGTGATTGGATCGCGGGACGGATCGTGATTGGGTCGCTGGACGGATCGTGATTGGATCGCGGGACGCACGGCGATTTGGATCGTGAAGACGTTCGAGGACACCAACCGCGTTTCTTAACGCTTCCCGCTTAGCGATCTACAAGGGTATGTTGATCCACTCTCCGTCCCGTAGATGCTCATCACCATGGATAGACCTACGTGTGCGTAGGAAAATTTGTGTTTCCCATGCAACGTTCCCCAACATGGTAAGGTAGTCATCTTAAGGTCTATTTGGTGAGTTATGTCTTGAAATGTGAAGATTACAAGAAGGATGGGTGGGGTAGGAGGAGGGGTGTATAGAGTCGTGACGGAAGGTGGCGGTGAAAGGAGAGAGGGTTACATGCTGGTGAAATACACACGCCGAGTGTTGGTGCTACGTAGATGGTCAATACACAATCGAACACATGACAAAACAGTTTGCCCTATCCACATTCTCCCTATACATAAGGTGATAGAGACCCTCGATGATGAAAGAGTACAATATTTTTCTCAAAACAATTGGTCTCATGAACGACTCCAATGCTAAGCCAACCGCCAACTAAAGTAATAGACACACAATGGGTGTTAACCGTTGCCTTGGAAGAGAGTGATCAGGTCATCAAAGATGCATCCATAGGTTTTAGCTAGCTGAAGTTCAACTTTTTATGTCGTTTGTTTCTCTTTATTAAGGTTGGCATCTTCATTGATTCCTCTTCACAATGATAGTTGGCTTAGTTTGTGCTTCTTGAAATATGACGTGCCCAACATAATTCATTTTTTGTTGCAAAAAACGAAGACAAGAGTACGGAAAATCTACTTATCGAAACACTAAAATAGATGAAAGCATAGAGAATCACTCTTCTCCTTTTTCAAAATACTTTTCACATTGATTTTATTTCAAGTCAAACTTCATGAAGTTTGACCAAGTCTACCAAAGAGACCAACATATACAAACAACAAATCAATACAATTGGATTGATCTGGATATAATTTTGGTAAATATGTTTGTTAAATAAAATTGGTCCAGGTATATGTAAATGTTCACTCAAGACAAAAATTAATGTGCAAAGTATGTCGGGAGCTCCTATTTAACGCTTCATGCGTCCGGGAAGCACGAGCGGGTGCTAATGGGCCGGCACATGTACGTGTTCACATTTAAGAGACAAAAAAAGGCAGGAATAAATCGCCAACATAGGAAAAAACATGAATTCAAAGAAGTTCATGAGCTTAAAAAAGTTTCATCAAATTTGAATAAATTTCACCGATTTAGAAAAAAGTGCATCAATTCTAAAAAAATCATCAAATTTGGAACAAATATTAATTGATTTTGCAAAAAAATCTGTAAAATTCATCATTTTTAAAAAAATTCATCAAATTTTATAAAAGGTTCACAAATATTTAAAAAATAATGGTTTAAAAAAAGTTCACTCATTTTGGAAAAAATCACGAAATTTAATTTAAAAAAAAGCTAAACACATGGGACTAACTTAGAGGGATTCAGGTGTCCGTTTACAAATGGCGCGCTTGGTTGCCCGCATATGGGCCAACCAGGCCTGCGTGGGAAGAAAACAGTTTCTAGGGAGTTTCTAGGGAGCCAGGCCCTATCGAGGCACGTGGGCGACAGCAGCTACACGCAAGCAGCCACCCTCGAGAAGCCGCGTTGCTTCCCGAAGCACCGACAATTATTACCCTCACCTTCCCTCCCCTCTATGCTCTCCCCTCTCTCCACTCACCTAAGACGGTGGAGGCGGCATGCAACAGACCGAAGAACAACAAGTCGACCTCCGTCCACCTTCAATAGAATCCACGGCACAACACTTCGGCAATGGCAGCAAGAAAATTTCCCCCCTTCGCACCTACTACTTTGCATTCAATTCGAGTTAGGGGATTGGGAATCGGGTATCGCCGTGACTAGGGGATTGGGGAAGAGGTTCCCGATCCAGATTGAGTACAAGAGGGATGGGTATTAGGGTTCATATTACACAGTACGCATGGATCTTATCCTTGGGGATGTCGGAAATATGCCCTAGAGGCAATAATAAACTAGTTATTATCATATTTCCTTGTTCATGATAATCGTTTATTATCCATGCTATAATTGTATTGATTGGAGACTTAGATGCATGTGTGGATACATAGACAAAACCATGTCCCTAGTATGCCTATAATAGACTAGCTCGTTGATCAAAGATGGTTAAGGTTTCCTAGCCATGGACTTGAGATGTCATTTGATAATGAGATCACATCATTAGGAGAATGGTGTGATGGACAAGACCCAAACTACAAACGTAGCATATGATCATGTTAGTTTATTGCTACTGTTTTCTGCATGTCAAGTATATGTTCCTTTGACCATGAGATCATGCAACTCACGGACACCGAAGGAGTGCCTTGTGTGTATCAAACGTCACAACGTAACTGGGTGACTATAAAGGTGCATTACAGGTATCTCCGAAGGTGTCTGTTGGGTTGGCATGGATCAAGACTAGGATTTGTTACTCCGTGTGACGGAGAGGTATCTTAGGGCCAACTCGGTAATACAACATCACAATAAGCCTTGCAAGCAATGTGACTAAGTGTTAGCCACGGGATCTTGTATTACGGAACGAGTAAAGAGACTTGCCGGTAACAAGGTTGAACTAGGTATACAGATACCGACGATCGAATCTCGGGCAAGTAACATACCGAAGAACAAAGGGAACATCATACGGGATTAACTGAATCCTTGACATAGAGGTTCAACCGATAAAGATCTTCGTAGAATATGTAGGAACCAATATGGGCATCCAGGTCCCGCTATTGGTTATTGACCATAGAGGTGTCTCGGTCATGTCTACATAGTTCTCGAACACGCAGGGTCTGCACACTTAAGGTTTGGTGACGTTTTGGTAGTATAGAGTTATGCAAGGTGGTGACCGAAGGTTGTTCGGAGTCCCAGATGAGATTCTGGACATCAAGAGGAGCTCCGGAATGGTCTGGAGGTAAATATTGATATATAGGAAGTCCTATTTTGGTTGCCGGAAAAGTTTTGGGCTCATCGGTAGTGTATCTAGAGTGCCGGTAGTGTACCGGGTGACCATCGGGAGGGGTATTTCGACCCAAGAGGCTACATGGGATGTGGGAGAGTAAATACCAGCCCTTTGTGGGCTGGTGGAAGTCCCACACAAGGTACATGCGGCTGGGAAGAAAAGCCCAAAAGGAAAAAGGTGGAAAAGGCAAAAAAGGGCCAAATAAGGAAGGAGTCCTAATCCTACTAGGAGTGCAGGAGGAGGACTCCTCCCTCCTTGGTTCGGCCGACCCAAGGGCTGCC
Organism: Hordeum marinum; assembly: GCA_022496015.1. Taxonomy (NCBI): domain Eukaryota; kingdom Viridiplantae; phylum Streptophyta; class Magnoliopsida; order Poales; family Poaceae; genus Hordeum; species Hordeum marinum. The sequence continues at coordinate 32,233,239 of CM039678.1, forward strand.
TCTTTGGAAGCCAAGCCTCCTACACCTCTCCTCCTATATATACTAGAGGATTTTAGGGTTTTGGCACCAGATTTTCAGCCACGTACTACCCGTTCCTCTAGTGCATAGTTTCTCCTCTAGATCGGATTTCTGCAGTGCTTAGGCGAAGCCCTGCCGGAATTGCTCCACCACCATCACCTTGGCATTTTCACGCTGCCGGTGAACTCGTCTAACTCTCCGCTCCCTCCGCTGCTTAGGCGAAGCCCTGCCGGATCAAGAAGGCGCCTCCGTCATCGAGCTGTACGTGTGTTGAACGCGGAGGTGTCGTCCGTTCGACGCTAGATCGGAAGGACCATGATCAAGATCGCGAGACGGATCGTGATGAGTTCGCGGGACGGATCGTGATGAGTTCGCGGGACGGATCGTGATTGGATCGCGGGACAGATCGTGATAAGTTCGCGGGACGGACCGTGATTGGATCGCGGGATGGATCGTGATGAGATCGCGGGACGCTCGGTGATTTGGATCACGAAGACGTTCGACTACACCAACCGTGTTTCTTAATGCTTCCCGCTTAGTGATCTACAAGCGTATATAGATCCACTCTCCCTGTCATAGATGCTCATCACCATGGATAGATCTTGCGTGTGCGCAGGAAATTTTTTGTTTCCCATGCGACGTTCCCCAACAGTGGTATCAGAGCTAGGTCTATGTGTAGATAAGATCTCGAGTAGAACACAAAGAGTTTGTGGACGTTGATGCTTAGAGTGCTTCCTCCCTTGGTCGTGTTTTGGTTCAGCGGTATTGTGAGATGAAGCGGCCCAGACCAACATTACCCGTATGCTTACGAGAGACCGGTTCCCTCAACCGCAACTTGTTGCATAGATGGCTTGCGGGTGCAAGTTTCTCTCACTTTAGTTGGATCAGATTCGACAAAGGCAATCCTTGAGAAGGTTGAAAAGAAACTAGTGTATCACCGTTGTGGTTTTTGCGTCGATGAGAATTGCTCTTGCTAGATACCCGTAGCAGCCACGTAAAACATGCAACAACAATTAGATGACGTCTAACTTGTTTTTGCAGGGTATGTTGTGATATGATATGGCCAATTACATGATGTGATATATGTGATGTATGAGATGATCATGTGATGTATAGATTATCACGACTAGCATATCGATGAGTACGGCTACCGGCAGGAGCCATAGGGTTGTCTTTAATTATTGTATGACCCGCGTGTCAATCATTAAGCGCTATGTAATGCTTTACTTTATCGCTAAATGGTAGCAATAGTAGTAGAATCATGTTGGGCGTGACAACCCCGATGGCGACACGTTGATGGAGATCAAAATGATGGAGATCATGGTGTCTTGCCGGTGACGATGGAGATCATGCCGGTGCTTTCAAGATGGAGATCAAAAGCACAAGTTCATGGCAATATCATGTCACTTATGATTTGCATGTGATGTTAATCCTTTTATGCACCTTGTTTTGCTTAGGACGACGATAGCATTATAAGGTGATCCCTCACTTGAATTTCAAGATGAACTGTCTTCTCCTCGAGTGTGCACCGTTGCGAAAGTTCATCGTGTTGAGACACCACGTGATGATCGGGTGTGATAGACTCTACGTTCACATACAACGGGTGCAAGCCAGTGTTGCACATGCAGAACACTTGGGTTAAACTTGACGAGCCTAGCATGTACAGACATGGCCTTGGAACACAAGAGACCGAAAGGTCGAACATGAGTCATATAGTAGATATGATCAACATGATGATGTTCACCATTGAAACCACCTCAACTCACGTGATGATCGGACTTGAGTTGGTGAATTTGGATCATGTACCACTCGAATGACTGGAGGGATGTCAATTTGAGTGGGAGTTCTTAAGTAATATGATTAATTGAACTCATTATCATGAACATAGTCAGTACTGTCTTTGCAAAATTATGTTGTAGGTTACTAGCTCACGCTGTAGCTCCCTTGAATTTTTATATGTTCCTAGAGAAATAGAGATGAAAGATAATGGTAGCAATATTGTGGACCGGCTCCGTGATCTGAGGATTGTCCTCGTTGCTACATAGAAGGCTTATGTCCTTAATGCACCGCTCGGTGCGCCAACCCCTCTAGCATCGTTTGTAGATGTTGTGAACATCTGACAGGCATGTTCTGATGACTACTTGATAGTTTAGTGCGTCATGCATTACGACTTAGAATTGAGGCTCCAAAACGTTTTGAACGTCATAGAACATATGAGATGTTCTAAGAGCTGAAATTAGGATCTCAGGCTCGTGCCCGTGTTGCGAGATATGAGATCTCCAACAAGATTATTTGCCTGCAAGAGGAAGGAGAATAGCTCAATCGTTGAGCATGTGCTCGGATTGTCTGGGTGCTACAATCGCTTGAATCGAGTGGGAGTTGATCTTCTGGATAAGATAGTGATTGATATAGTTCTCCAAGTCACTGTAACTAAGCTACTAGAACTTGGTGATGAACTATAAAATGCCAGGGATAGAAATAATGATCCCTGAGGTGTTCACAATGTTTGACACCGCGAAGGTAGAAATCAAGAAGGAGCATCAAGTGTTGATGGTTAGTCAAACCACTAGTTTTGAGAAGGGCAGGAGCAAGGAGGGAAAACTTCATGGATAGCAAGTCAGTTGCTGCTCCAGTGAAGCAATCCAAAGTTGAACCAAAACCCGAGACTAAGTGCTTTGATTATGAGGAGAGCGGCCGCTGAAGCGGAACAACCCTAGATACTTGGTAGATAAGAAGTCTTGCAACATCGACAGAAGTATATTTGATATACGTGTTATTTATGTGTACCTTGATAGTACTCCTAGTAGCACCTGGGTATTGGATACCGGTTCGGTTACTAAATGTTAGTAACTCGAAATAAAAGCTACGGAATAAACAGAGCACTATCTAAGGGTGAGGTGACGATGTGTGTTGGAAATGTTTCCAAGGTTGATGTGATCAACATTGCACGCTCTCTCTACCTTCGAGATTAGTGACGAACCTAAATAAATGTTATTTGGTGTTTTGCGTTGAGCATGAACATGATTAGATCATGTTTATTGCAACACGATTATTCATTTAAGCTAGAGAATAATGGTTATTCGGTTTGCATGAATGATACCTTCAATGGTCATGCACCCAGTGAGAATGGTTTGTTGAATCTTGATCATAGTAATACACATGTTCATAACATTGATGCCAAAAGATACAAAGTTAATAATGATAGTACCACATACTTGTGGCACTGCCGCTAAATGTCATATTGGTATAAAGCGCATGAAGAAACTCCATGCTGATGGATCTTTGGACTCATTCGATTTCGAATCGGTTGAGACATGCGAACCATGCCTCTTGGGCAAGATGACAAAGGACCCCGTTTTCCACATTGATGGAGTGGGCAAGTGATTTATTGGAAATGATACATGTTGATGTATGCAATCCAATGAGTCTTGTGGCGTGCGGTGGATGTCGTTATTTTCTTACCTTCACTTCTGATTTGAGTAGATATAGTGTATATTTACTTAATGAAACACAAGTCTGAATCGTTTGAAATGTTCAATCAAATTCAGAGTGAAGTTTAAGATCATCGTGACAAGAAGATAAAAATGTCTGCGAAATGACCGTGGATGTGAATATCTGAGTTACGAGTTTGGCATACAACTTTACACAATGTGAAAGTTGTTTCACAACTCACGCCACCTGGAACACCATAGTGTGATGGTGTGTCCGAATGTCATAGTCGTACTCTATTAGATATGGTGCGTGCTATGATGTCTCTTATCGCTACTGTAATTTTGGGGTTATGCATTAGAGACAACTACATTCACTTTAAAATAGGGCACCATCTAAATCCGTTGAGATAACTACATTCACTCTAAAATAGGGTAAATTTGGGGTTATGCATTAGAGACAACTACATTCACTTTAAAATAGGGTAATTTTGGGGTTATGTCTCTTATCGTTGGTATCCCTATACCTTGTTCAATCTCGTTAGTTGCAAGTCTCTTTACTCGTTCCATAATACATCATCCCGTGACTAACTCCTTAGTCACATTGAGCTCATTATGATGATGTCTTACCGAGTGGGCCCAGAGATACCTCTCCGTCACACGGAGTGACAAATCCCAGTCTCGATTTGTGCCAACCCAACAGACACTTTTGGAGATACCCGTAGTGCACCTTTATAGCCACCCAGTTACGTTGTGACGTTTGGCACACCCAAAGCATTCCTACGGTATTCGGGAGTTGCACAATCTCATGGTCTAGGGAAACGATACTTGACATTGAAAAGCTTTAGCAAACGAACTACACGATCTTGTGCTATGCTTAGGATTGGGTCTTGTCCATCACATCATTCTCCTAATGATGTGATCCCGTTATCAACGACATCCAATGTCCATGGTCATGAAACCATGACCATCTATTCATCAACGAGCTAGTCAACTAGAGGCTCACTAGGGAGATGTTGTGGTCTATGTATTCACACATGTATTACGGTTTCCGGTTAACACAATTATAGCATGAACAATAGACAATTATCATGAACTAGGAAATACAACAATAACCATTTTATTATTGCCTCTAGGGCATATTTCCAATAGTCTCTCACTTGCACTAGAGTCAATAATCTAGTTACATTGTGATGAATCGTACACCCATAGCATTCTGGTGTTGATCATGTTTTGCTCGTGAGAGAGGTTTAGTCAACGGATCTGCGACATTCAGATCCGTATGCACTTTACAAATATCTATATCTCCCTCCTAAATGTAATCATGGATGGAGTTGAAGCGGCGCTTGATGTGTCTTGTCTTCTTGTGAAACCCGCGCTCCTTTGCAAGGGTAATAGCTCCAGTGTTGTCACAGAAAAGAGTCATTGGGCCCGACGCACTTGGAATTACTCCTAGGTCGGTGATGAACTCCTTCATCCAGACTCCTTCCTTTGCTGCTTCCGAAGCAGCTATGTACTCCGCTTCACATGTAGATGCTGCCACAACGCTGTGCTTGCTGCTGCACCAGCTGACTGCCCCTCCGTTCAAAATATACACGTATCCGGTTTGCGACTTGGAGTCGTCCGGATCTGTGTCGAAGCTAGCATCGACGTAACCCTTTACGACGAGCTCTTCGGCACCTCCATATACCAGAAACATGTCCTTTATCCTTTTCAGGTACTTTAGGATATTCTTGACCGCTGTCCAGTGTTCTGCTCCGGGATCACTTTGGTACCTGCCTACCAAACTTATGGCAAGGTTCAAATCAGGTCCGGACACAGCATGGCATGCATAATAGAGCCTATGGCTGAAGCATAGGGGATGACACTCATCTCTTCTCTATCCTTTGCCGTGGTCGGGCATTGAGTCGTACTCAATCTCACACCTTGTAACACATGCAAGAACCCCTTCTTGGACTGATCCATATTGAACTTCTTCAATATCTTCTCAAGGTATGTGCTTTGTGAAAGACCTATGAGGCGTCTCGATCTATCTCTATAGATCTTAATACCTAATATGTAAGCAGCTTCTCCAAGGTCCTTCATTGAAAAACACTTATTCAAGTAGGCCTTTATACTTTCCAAGAGTTCTATATCATTTCCCATTATCAGTATGTCATCCACATATAATACGAGAAATGCTACAGAGCTCCCACTCACTTTCTTGTAAATACAGGGTTCTCCATAAACCTGTACAAACCCAAATGCTTTAACCACTTCATTAAAGCGAATGTTCCAACTCCGAGATACTTGCACCAGCCCATAGATGGAGCGCTGGAGCTTGCATACCTTGTTAGCATCTTTAGAATCAACAAAACCTTTCGGCTGCATCATATACAATTCTTCCTTGAGGAAGCCATTAAGGAATGCCGTTTTGACGTCCATTTGCCAGATCTCATAATCATAAAATGCGGCAATTGCTAACATGATTCGGACAGACTTCAGCATCGCTACGGGTGAGAAAGTCTCATCGTAGTCAACTCCTTGAACTTGTCGATAACCCTTAGCGACAAGCCGAGCCTTATAGACGGTCACATTACCATCCGCGTCAATCTTTGTTGGAAATATGCCCTAGAGGCAATAATAAATTAGTTATTATCATATTTCCTTGTTCATGATAATCGTTTATTATCCATGCTATAATTGTATTGATCGGAAACTCAGATACATGTGTGGATGCATAGACAACACCATGTCCCTAGTATGCCTCTAGTAGACTAGCTCGTTGATCAAAAGATGGTTAAGGTTTCCTAGCCATGGACATGAGATGTCATTTGATAATGGGATCACATCATTAGGAGAATGATGTGATGGACAAAGACCCAAACTACAAACGTAGCATATGATTGTGTCAGTTTATTGCTACTGTTTTCCGCATGTCAAGTATGTGTTCCTATGACCATGAGATCATGCAACTCATAGATATCGGAAGAGTGCCTTGTGTGTATCAAACATCGCAACGTAACTGGGTGACTATAAAGGTGCTCTACAGGTATCTCCGATGGTGTCTGTTGAGTTGGCATGGATCGAGACTGGGATTTGTTACTCCGTGTGACGGAGAGGTATCTCAGGGCCCACTCGGTAATACAACATCACAATGAGCCTTGCAAGCTGACAAATTTTTAGTTGCGGGATCTTGTATTATAGAACGAGTAAACAGACTTGCCGGTAACGAGATTGAACTAGGTATGGAGATACCGACGATCGAATCTCGGGCAAGTAACATACCGAAGAACAAAGGGAACGTTATACGGGATTAACCGAATCCTTGACATAGAGGTTCGACCGATAGATCTTCGTAGAAGATGTAGGAACCAATGTGGACGTCCAGGTCCCGCCATTGGTTATTGGCCGTAGAGGTGTCTCGGTCATGTCTACATAGTTCTCGAACCCGCAGGGTCTGCACACTTAAGGTTTGGTGACGTTTCGGTAGTATAGAGTTATATATGGTGGTGACCGAAGGATGTTCGGAGTCTCGGATACGATCCAGGACATGACGAGGATCTCCGGAAGAGTCTGAAGATAAAGATTGATATATGTGATAATAGTGTTTTGATCTCTGGAAGAGTTCTGGAATTAACTGGAAGGGGTTCTGGATGTTTACCGAAGTGTTCGGGTACAGCAACACTTTATATGGACCAATGGGGTAAAACCCACGAGGTATTGGAAAGGGCAAAAGGAAGTTTTGCTGCTGCCTTAAGCAGTAAGGCAGTACTACCGCTTGTGAAGCGGTACTACCACTCAAGCAGTACTACCGCTCGTGAAGCAGTACTACCGCTCATGAAGCGGTACTACCGCTTGTGCGCGGGACTGCAGGGATCCGAGTTGGACTCTTTTCTTGCGGGCCAAACCGACCTTGTGCGGGCAAAATCGACCTTGTAGAGGTTTTTGCTCCAAGTTTAGACCCCAGGGCTCAACATATAAATAGAGGGGCAGGGCTAACACACGGGACACAACTTACGGCCACGTGCTACCCGTTTCACCGGTGCTCCTCTAGATCGGATTTCTGCAGCGCTTAGGCGAAGCCCTGCCGGAATTGTTCCACCACCATCACCGGAGCGCCGTCACGCTGCCGGTGAACTCTCTCTCCTCTCCATCTCCTCTTGCTGGATCAAGACGACAGAGATCGTCATCAAGCTGCACGTGTGCTGAACGTGGAGGTGCCGTCAGTTCGGTACTAGATCGGAAGGACCGTGATCAAGGCCACGACACGGATCGTGATGAGTTCACAGGACAGATCGTGATGAGTTCACGGGACGGATCGTGATGAGATCGCGGGACGGATCGTGGTGAGTTCACGGGACGGATCGTGATGAGATCGCGGGACGGATCTTGATGAGATCGCGGATCGCTCGGCGATTTGGATCGCGAAGATGTTCGACTACACCAACCGCGTTTCTTAACACTTCCCGCTTAGCGATCTACAAGGGTATGTAGATCCACTCTCCCTCTCATAGATGCTCATCACCATGGATAGGTTTGCGTGTGCGTAGGAATTTTTTTGTTTCCCATGCGACGTTCCCCAACAGTGGTATCAGAGCTAGGTTGATGGTTCGATGAGATCTCGAGTAGAACACAAAAGGTTTGTGGGCGTTGATGCTTAGATTGCTTCCTCCCTTGGTCGTATTTTGGTTCAGCGGGATTGTGAGATGAAGCGGCCCGGACCAACATTACTCGTATGCTTACAAGAGACCGGTTCCCTCGACGCAACTTGTTGCTTAGATGGCTTGCGGGTGACAGTTTCTCTCACTTTAGTTGGATCGGATTCGACAAAGGCGGTCCTTGAGAAGGTTGAAAAGCAACTAGTGTATCACCGTTGTGGTTTTTGCGTAGGTGAGAATTGTTCTTGCTAGATACCCGTAGCAGCCACGTAAAACATGCAACAACAATTAGAGGACGTCTAACTTGTTTTTGCAGGGTATGTTGTGATGTGATATGGTCAATTACATGATGTGATATATGTGATGTATGAGATGATCATGTGATGTATAGATTATCACGACTTGCATGTCGATGAGTACGGAAACCAGCAGGAGCCATAGGGTTGTCTTTAATTATTGTATGACTTGCGTGTCAATCATTAAGCGCTATGTAATGCTTTACTTTATCGCTACGGTAGCAATAGTAGTAGAAGCATGCAGGGCGTGACAACCCCGATGGCGACACGTTGATGGAGATCAATATGATGGAGATCATGGTGTCGTGCCGGTGACGATGGAGATCATGCCGGTGCTTTCTAGATGGAGATCAAAAGCACAAGTTCATGGCCATATCATGTCACTTATGATTTGCATGTGATGTTAATCCTTTTTATGCACCTTGTTTTGCTTAGGACGACGGTAGCATTATAAGGTGATCCCTCACTTAATTTCATGAGAAATTATGTTCTCCCCGAGTGTGCACCATTGCGAAAGTTCATCGTGTTGAGACACGACGTGATGATCGGGTGTGATGGACTCTACGTTCACATACAACGGGTGCAAGCCAGATTTGCACGTGCAGAACACTCAGGTTAAACTTGACGAGCCTAGCATGTACAGACATGGCCTCGGAACACAAGAGACCGAAAGGTCGAACATGAGTCATATGGTAGATATGATCAACATAATGATGTTCACCATTGCAGCCACCTCAACTCACGTGATGATCGGACTTGAGTTAGTGAATTTGGATCATGTATCACTCGAATGATCGGAGGGATGTCAATTTGAGTGGCAGTTCTTAAGTAATATGATTAATTGAACTCATTATCATGAACATAGTCAAAGTGTCTTTGCAAATTATGTTGTAGATTACTAGCTCACGCTGTAGCTCCCTTGTAAATTTTATATGTTCCTAGAGAAATAGAATTGAAAGATGATGGTAGCAATATTGCAGACTGGGTCCGTGATCTGAGGATTGTCCTCATTGCTGCACAGAAGGCTTATGTCCTTATTGCACCGCTCGGTGCGCCACCCCATCTAGCGTCGTCTGTAGATGTTGTGAACATCTGACAGGCACGTTTTGATGACTACTTCATAGTTTAGTGCGTCATGCATTACGGCTTAGAATTGAGGCTCCGAAACGTTTTGAACGTCACAGAGCATATGAGATGTTCTAAGAGCTGAGATTGTGATCTCAGGCTCGTGCCCTTGTTGCGAGATATCAGATCGCCAACAAGATTCTTTGCCTGTAAGATGAAGGAGAATAGCTCAATCGTTGAGCATGTACTCAGATTGTCTGGGTACTACAATCGCTTAAATCAAGTGGGAGTTGATCTTCCAGGATAAGATAGTGATTGATATAGTTCTCCAAGTCACTATCACTAAGCTACTAGAACTTGGTGATGAACTATAAATTGCAAGGGATTGAAATAATGATTCCTGAGCTGTTCGCGATGTTTGACATCGCGAAGGTAGAAATCAAGAAGGAGCGTCAAGTGTTGATGGTTAATCAAAACCACTAGTTTCGAAAAGGGCAAGAGCAAGGAGGGAAACTTCATGGATAGCAAGTCAGTTGCTGCTCCAGTGAAGCAACCCAAAGTTGAACTCAAACCCGAGACTAAGTGCTTCTGTTATGAGGTGAGCGGTCGCTGAAGCGGAACAACCCTAGATACTTGGTAGATAAGAAGGCTGGCAACATCGATAGAAGTATATTTGATATACGAGTTATTAATGTGTACCTTGCTAGTACTCTTAGTAGCACCTGGGTATTGGATACCAGTTTGGTTGCTAAATGTTAGTAACTCGAAATAAAAGCTACGGAATAAACGGAGAACTAGCTAAGGGTGAGGTGACGATATGTGTTGGAAATATTTCCAAGGTTGATGTGATCAACATCGCACGCTCTCTCTACCTTCAGGATTAGTGACGAACCTAAATAAATGGTATTTGGTGTTTTGCGTTGAGCATGGACATGATTAGGTCATGTTTATTGCAAATACGGTTATTCATTTAAGTTAGAGATTAATGGTTATTCTGTTTACATGAATAATACCTTCAATGGTCATGCACCCAGTGAGAATGGTTTGTTGAAATCTTGATCGTAGTAATACACATGTTCATAACATTGATGTCAAAAGATACAAAGTTAATAAAGATAGTACCACATACTTGTGGCACTGCCGCTAAATGTCATATTGGTATAAAGCGCATGAAGAAACTCCATGCTGATGGATCTTTGGACTCATTCGATTTCGAATCGGTTGAGACATGCGAACCATGCCTCTTGGGCAAGATGACTAAAAACCCCGTTGGATGGAGCGGGCAAGTGATTCATTGGAAATGATACATGTTGATGTATGCAATCAAGTGAGTCTTGTAGCGTGCAGTGGATATCGTTATTTTCTTACCTTCACTGATGATTTGAGTATATATAGTGTATATTTACTTAATGAAACACAAGTCTGAATCATTTGAAAGGTTCAAGCAAATTCAGAGTGAAGTTTAAGATCATCGTGACAAGAAGATAAAAATGACCGCGATATGATCATGGAGGTAAATATCTGAGTTACGAGTTTGGCATACAACTTAAGACAATGTGAAATTTGTTTCACAACTAAAACGCCACCTGGAACACCATAGTGTGATGGTGTGTCCGAACATCATGGTCATGCTCTATTGGACATGGTGCCTGCTATGATGTCTCTTATCGTTTTACTACTATAATTTTGGGGTTATGCATTAGAGACAACTACATTCACTTTAAAAAGGGCACCATCTAAATCTATTGAGATGACACCGTGTGAATTATGGTTTGATAGAAACCTAAGCTGTCAGTTCTTAATATTTGGGGCTGCGACACTTGTGTCGAAAATGTTTTCACCTAATGAGGTCGAACCCAAGGCGGACAAATGCATCTTCATAGAATACCCTAAGATCAGTTGGGTGAACCTTCTATCTCAGATCCAAGTATAAAGTATTTGTTGCTTAAACGGATCCTTTCTCGAGGAAATGTTTCTCTCGAAAGAATTGAGTGGGAGGAAGATAGAACTTGATGAGGTTGTTAAACCTTTGTTTAACCAGAGAGTAGCGCAGCGCAGAAAGATGTTTCTGTGAAGCCTACGTTAGTTGAAAAGGAAGTTAATGATGATGATCATGAAGCTTCAGGATCAAGTTACTATCGAACTTCGTAGGTCGACAAGGATGTGTACTGCTCCTAAGTGGTACGACAACCCTGTCTTGGAAGTCATGTTGTTGGACAACGATGAACCTACGAGCTATGGATAAGCGATGATGGGCCCGGATTCCGACAAATGGTTGGAGGCCATGAAATCCGAGATAGGATCCATGTATGAAAACCAAGTGTAGACTTTGGTAGACTTGCTCGTTGGACGGCAGGTCGTTGAGTACAAATGGATCTTTAAAATGAAGACAGACACTGATGGTGAATGTCACTATTTGTAAAGCTCGACTTGTTGCAAAGATGTTTGTGACAAGTTCAAGGAGTTGACTACGATGAGACTTTCTCACTCGTAGTGGTGCTAAAGTCTGTTGGAATTATGTTAGCAGTTGCTGTGTTTTCAATTATGAAATCTGGCAGATGGATGTCAAAACATCGTTTCCTTAACGGTTTACTTGAGGAAAGGTTGTATGTGATACACCAGAAGGTTTTGTCAGTCCTAAGGATGCTAAAAGGTGTGCAAGCTTCGGTGATCCTTCCATGGACTGAAGCAAGCATCTCGGAGTTGGAATATACGCTTTGATGAGGTGATCAAAGTTTTGATGTTTATACAAAGTTTACGAGAAACTTGTATTTGCAATAAAGTGAGTGGGAGCACTATAGAATTTTTGATAAGTATATATGGATGACATATTGTTGATCAGAAATAATGTAGAATTTCTAGAAAGCATAAAACGGTTATTTGGAAAGTGATTTTCAAATGAAGACCTGGATGAAGCTACCTAATTGTTGAGCATCAAAATCTATGGAGATAGATCAAGATGCTCGATGAGACTTTCAATGAGTGCATACCTTGACAAGATTTTGAAAGAGTTCAAAATGGATCAGTCAGAGAAAGAGTTCTCGCCTGATTTGTAAGGTGTGAAAGTTGAGTGAGACTCAAAGCTTGACAACGGCAGAAGAAAGAGAAAGGACGAACGTCGTCCCCTATGCCTTAGCCATAGGCTCTATATTATGCCATGCTGTGTACCGCACCTGTGTGTGCCTTGCCATGAGTCCGTCAGGGGGTACAAGAGTGAACCAGGAGTGGATCACTGGACAGCGGTCAAGATTATCCTTAGTAACTAAGAGACTGAGGAGATGTTTCTTGATTATGGAGGTGATAAAGAGTTTGTCGTAACGAGTTACGTCGATACAAGCTTTAACACTAATCCGGATGACTCGTAGTAGCAATCTGGATACGTATAGTGGAGCAGCCATTTGGAATAGTACCAAGGGGAGTGTGGTAGCAGTGTTTGCAGTTTGACATAGGGATTTGCAAAGTGCACACGGATCTGAATGTTACAGACCCGTTAACTATAAGACCTCTCTCACATGCAAAGCATGATCGAACCCCATAACTCATTGGGTGTTAGATTCATAACAATGCGAATCACATGGTGATGTGAACTAGATTATTGACTCTAGTGCAAGTGGGAGACTGTCGGAAATATGCCCTAGAGGCAATAATAAATTAGTTATTATCATATTTCCTTGTTCATGATAATCGTTTATTATCCATGCTATAATTGTATTGATCGGAAACTCAGATACATGTGTGGATGCATAGACAACACCATGTCCCTAGTATGCCTCTAGTAGACTAGCTCGTTGATCAAAAGATGGTTAAGGTTTCCTAGCCATGGACATGAGATGTCATTTGATAACGGGATCACATCATTAGGAGAATGATGTGATGGACAAAGACCCAAACTACAAACGTAGCATATGATCGTGTCAGTTTATTGCTACTGTTTTCCGCATGTCAAGTATGTGTTCCTATGACCATGAGATCATGCAACTCATAGATATCGGAAGAGTGCCTTGTGTGTAGCAAACATCGCAACGTAACTGGGTGACTATAAAGGTGCTCTACAGGTATCTCCGATGGTGTCTGTTGAGTTGGCATGGATCGAGACTGGGATTTGTTACTCCGTGTGACGGAGAGGTATCTCAGGGCCCACTCTGTAATACAACATCACAATGAGCCTTGCAAGCAATGTGACAAATTGTTAGTTGCGGGATCTTGTATTACACAACGAGTAAACAGGCTTGCCGGTAACGAGATTGAACTAGGTATGGAGATACCGACGATCGAATCTCGGGCAAGTAACATACCGAAGAACAAAGGGAACGTTATACGGGATTAACCGAATCCTTGACATAGAGGTTCGACCGATAGATCTTCGTATAATATGTAGGAACCAATGTGGACATCCAGGTCCCGCCATTGGTTATTGGCCGTAGAGGTGTCTCGGTCATGTCTACATAGTTCTCGAACCCGCAGGGTCTGCACACTTAAGGTTTGGTGACGTTTCGGTAGTATAGAGTTATATATGGTGGTGACCGAAGGATGTTCGGAGTCTCGGATACGATCCAGGACATGACGTGGATCTCCGGAAGAGTCTGGAGATACAGATTGATATATGTGATAATAGTGTTTTGATCTCTGGAAGAGTTCTGGAATTACCCGGAAGGGGTTCCGGATGTTTACCGAAGTGTCTGGGTACAACAACACTTTATATGGACCAATGGGGTAAAATCCACGAGGTATTGGAAAGGGCAAAAGGAAGTTTTGCTGCTGCCTTAAGCAGTAAGGCAGTACTACCGCTTGTGAAGCGGTACTACCGCTCAAGCAGTACTACCGCTCGTGAAGCGGTACTACCGCTTGTGCACGAGACTGCAGGGATCCGAGATGGACTCTTTTCTTGCGGGCCAAACCGACCTTGTGCGGGCAAAATCAACCTTGTAGAGGTTTTTGCTCCAAGTTTAGACCCCAGGGCTCAACATATAAATAGAGGGGCAGGGCTAGCACACGGGACACAACTTACGGCCACGTGCTACCCGTTTCATCGGTGCTCCTCTAGATCGGATTTCTGCAGCGCTTAGGCGAAGCCCTGCCGGAATTGTTCCACCACCATCACCGGAGTGCCGTCACGTTGCCGGTGAACTCTCTCTCCTCTCCACCTCCTCTTGCTGGATCAAGACGGCGGAGATCGTCATCAAGCTGCACGTGTGCTGAACGCGGAGGTGCCGTCCGTTCGGTACTAGATCGGAAGGACCGTTATCAAGGCCACGAGATGGATCGTGATGAGTTCACGGGACGGATCGTGATGAGTTCACGGGACGGATCGTGATGAGATCGCGGGACGGATCGTGATGAGATCGCGGGACGCTCGGCGATTTGGATCGCGAAGATGTTCGACTACACCAACCGCGTTTCTTAACGCTTCCCGCTTAGCAATCTACAAGGGTATGTAGATCCACTCTCCCTCTCGTAGATGCTCATCACCATGGATAGGTTTGCATGTGCGTAGGAATTTTTTTGTTTCCCATGCGACATTCCCCAACAGTCTTCTTCTTAAAGATCCATTTATTTTCAATGGCTCGCTTATCATCAGGCAAGTCCACCAAAGTCCACACTTTGTTCTCATACATGGATCCTATCTCGGATTTCATGGCTTCAAGCCATTTGTTGGAATCTGGGCCCGCCATCGCTTCTTCATAGTTCGAAGGTTCACCGTTGTCCAACAACATGAACTCCAGGACAGGGTTGCCGTACCACTCTGGTGCGGAACGTGTCCTAGTGGACCTTCGACGTTCAATAGTAAGTTGATCTGAAGTTTCATGATCATCATCATTAACTTCCTCTCCAGCCGGTGTAGGCTCCACAGAAACAACTTCCTGTGCTGTGCTACTCTCCGGTTCGAGTGGAGGTACAGTTACCTCATCAAGTTCTATTTTCCTCCCACTCACTTCTTTCGAGAGAAACTCTTTCTCGAGAAAGGATCCATTCTTGGCAACAAATACTTTGCCTTCGGATCTGAGGTAGAAGGTATACCCTATAGTCTCTTTGGGATATCCTATGAAGACGCACTTTTCCGCTTTGGGTTCGAGCTTCTCAGGTTGAAGTTTCTTCACATAAGCATCGTAGCCCCAAACTTTTAGAAACGACAGCTTAGGTTTCTTTTCAAACCATAATTCATACGGTGTTGTCTCAACGGATTTTGACGGTGCCCTATTTAAAGTGAATGTGGCAGTCTCTAATGCATATCCCCAAAATGATAGCGGTAAGTCGGTAACAGACATCATAGATCGTACCATATCTAATAGAGTGTGATTACGACGTTCAGACACACCATTTCGCTGAGGTGTGCCAGGCGGCGTGAGTTGTGAAACAATTCCACATTTCCTTAGGTGCATGCCAAACTCGTGACTTAAATATTCTCCGCCACGATCAGATCATAGGCACTTTATTTTCCTGTCACATTGATTCTCTACCTCACTCTGAAATTCCTTGAACCTTTCAAAAGTTCCAGACTTATGTTTCATTAAGTAGACATAGCCATATCTACTCAAGACATCAGTGAGGGTGAGAACATAACGGTAGCCACCACGAGCCTCGACACTCATTGGACCGCATACATTGATATGTATTATTTCCAACAAGTCAGTTGCTCGCTCCATCGTTCCGGAGAACGGAGTCTTGGTCATCTTGCCCATGAGGCATGGTTCGCACGTGTCAAATGATTCGAAATCAAGAGACTCCAAAAGTCCATTAGTATGGAGCTTCTTCATGCGTTTGACACCAATATAACCAAGGCGGCAGTGCCACATGTAAGTGGGACTATCGTTATCAACCTTACACTTTTTGGTACTCACACTATGGACATGTGTAACATCACGTTCGAGATTCATCAAAAATAAACCATTGACCAACGGAGCATGACCATAAAACATTTCTCTCATATAAATAGAACAACCATTATTCTCAGATTTAAATGAGTAGCCATCTCGCATCAAGCGAGATCCAGATACAATGTTCATGCTCAAAGCTGGTACTAAATAACAATTATTAAGGTTTAACACTAATCCCGAAGGTAGATGTAGAGGTAGCATGCCGATGGCGATCACATCGACCTTGGAACCATTCTCGACGCGCATCGTCACCTCGTCCTTTGCCAGCCTTCGCTTATTCCGCAGCTCCTGCTTGGAGTTACAAATGTGAGCAACTGCATCGGTATCAAATACCTAGGAGCTACTACGAGCGCTGGTTAGGTACACATTAATAACAAGTATATCACATATACCTTTAATGTTGTCGTCCTTCTTATCCTCTAAGTACTTGGGGCAGTTCCGCTACCAGTGACCGGTACCCTTGCAATAAAAACTCTCAGTCTCAGGCTTGGGTCCATTCTTGTTCTTCTTCTTCTCGGCAACTTGCTTACCGGGCATGGCAACAGCTTTGCCGTCCTTCTTGAGGTTCTTCTTACCCTTGCCTTTCTTGAAACTAGTGGTCTTATTCACCATCAACACTTGATGCTCCTTTTTGATCTCGACCTTTGCTGATTTCAGCATCGAGTACAACTCAAGAATGGACTTCTCCATACCTTGCATGTTGTAGTTCATCACAAAGCTCTTGTAGCTAGGTGGAAGCGACTGGAGGATTCTGTCAATGACCGAGTCATCCGGGAGATTAACTCCCAGCTGAGTCAAGCGGTTGTGTAGCCTAGACATCTTGAGGATGTGCTCACTGACAGAACTATTCTCCTCCATCTTATAGCTGAAGAACTTGTCGGAGACGTCATATCTCTCGACCCGGGCATGAGCTTGGAAAACCAGTTTCAGCTCTTGGAACATCTCATATGCTTCGTGTTGCTCAAAACGCTTTTGGAGACCCGGTTCTAAACTGTAAAGCATGCCGCACTGAACAAGGGAGTAATCATTGCAGGGAGAATGCCAAGCGTTCGCAACGTCTTGCTCTGCTGGGAGAAGGGGTGGGTCACCTAGTGGTGCATAAAGGACATACGATTTCTTGGAAGCTATGAGGACGATCCTCAAGCCACGGACCCAGTCCGCATAGTTGCTTCCATCATCTTTCAGCTTGGTTTTCTCTAGGAACGCGTTGAAATTGAGGGTGACATTCGCGTTGGCCATTGGATCTACAATATAGATCGTAAAGACAATTTTAGACTAAGTTCATGATAATTAAGTTCACATAATCAAATTATTTAATGAACTCCCACTTAGATAGACATCTCTCTAGTTATCCAAGTGACACATGATCCATGTCAACTAGCCCGTGTCCGATCATCACGTGAGACGGACTAGTCATCCATGGTGAACATCTCCATGTTGATCGTATCTTCTATACGACTCATGGTCGACCTTTTGGTCTTCCGTGTTCCGAGGCCATGTCTGTACATGCTAGGCTCGTCAAGTCAACCTAAGTGTTCCACGTGTGTAAATCTGGCTTACACTTGTTATATGCGAACGTTAGAGCCTATCACACCCGATCATCACGTGGTGCTTCGAAACAACGATCCTTAGCAACGGTGCACAGTTAGGGTGAACACTTTTCTTGAAATTTTATTGAGAGATCATCTTATTTACTACCGTCGTTCTAAGCAAATAAGATGTAAACATGATAAACATCACATGCAATCAATATAGTGACATGACATGGCCAATATCATCTTGCTCCTTTGATCCATCTTCGGGGCGCCATGATCATCACTGTCACCGGCACGACACCATGATCTCCATCATTTTGTCTTCATGAAGTTGTCTCGCCAACTATTACTTCTACTACTATGGCTAACGTTTAGCAATAAAGTAAAGTAATTACATGGCGTTTATGATTGACACGCAGGTCATACAATAAAATAAGACAAGTCCTATGGCTCCTGCCGGTTGTCATACTCATCGACATGCAAGTCGTGAATCCTATTACAAGAACATGATCAATCTCATACATCACAATGCATCACATCACATCCTTTGGCCATATCACATCACAAGGCATATGCTGCAAAAACAAGTTAGACGCCCTCTAATTTGTAGTTGCAAG
Source organism: Hordeum marinum (assembly GCA_022496015.1). Taxonomy (NCBI): domain Eukaryota; kingdom Viridiplantae; phylum Streptophyta; class Magnoliopsida; order Poales; family Poaceae; genus Hordeum; species Hordeum marinum. The sequence continues at coordinate 32,251,713 of CM039678.1, forward strand.
TTTTTACGTGGCTGCTATAGGTTACTAGCAAGAACGTTTCTTACCTACGCCAAAAACACAACGTGATATGCCAATTGATATTTACCCTTCATAAGGACCCTTTTCATCGAATCCAATCCGACTAAGGTGGGAGAGACAGACACCCGCTAGCCACCTTATGCAACAAGTGCATGTGAGGCGGTGGAACCAGTCTCATGTAAGCGTACGTGTAAAGTCGGTCCGGGTCGCTTCATCCCACAATACCGCCGAATCAAGATAAGACTAGTAGTGGTAAGCAAATTAACAAAATCGACGCCCACAATAACTTATGTTCTACTCGTGCATAGATTCTACGCATAGACCTAGCTCATGATGCCACTGTTGGGAGACGTAGTAGTAAATCAAATTTTTTCCTACGATCACCAAGATCTATCCATGGAGAAACCAGCAACGAGAGGGGATAGATTACATCTTCATACCTTTGAAGATCGCTAAGCGGAAGCATTACAAGAACGCGGTTGGTGGAGTCGTACTCGCAGCGATTCAGATCGCGGTGGATTCCGATCTTAGCGCCGAACAACGGCGCCTCTGCGTTCAACACACGTGCAGCCCGATGACGTCTCCTACACCTTGATCCAGCAAGGAGGAAGGAGAGGTTGAGGGAGAGCTCCGGCAGCACGACGGCGTGGTGACGGTGGAGCTACATGAACTCCGGCAGGGCTTCGCCAAGCGCTACGGAGAACGAGGAAGAGGAAGGGTAGGGCTGCACCGAGAGAGAAAGAAGTCATGTCTCAAATCAGCCCAAACCCTTGCATATATATAGGAGGAGGGAGAGGGAGGGCTGCCTTGTCCCATCCTCCAAGGAGGAGAGCTTCGGCCTAACTAGGGGGAGAGTCCACCTCCCACAAGGGTGGTGGATCTCCTCCTTTTAAACCTTTTTCAGCCCTATCTCTTATCTCCAGCCGCATGGGCCTTTCTAGAAGGTCTTGGCCAGCCCAATAAGGGCTGGCACACCTCCTCTAAGGGCCCACGAAGTCCTTTGGTCGTCACACCCCTCCCGGGGGTCCTCCAGCACCCTCCCGACACTCTCGGTACACTACCGATGAGCCCGAAAACTTTTCGGTGACCAAAACTGGACTTCCTATATATCAATCTTTACCTCCGGACCATTCTGGAGCTCCTCGTGACGTCCAGGATCTCATCCGGGACTCCGAACAACTTTCGGTAATCACGTATACCATTTCCCTATAACCCTAGCGTCATCGAACCTTAAGTGTGTAGACCCTACGGGTTCGGGAGACATGTAGACATGACCGAGACACCTCTCCGGTCAATAACCAACAGCGGGATCTGGATACCCATGTTGGATCCCATATGCTCCACGATGATCTCATAGGATGAACCACGATGTCGGGGATTCAATCAATCCCGTATACAATTCCCTTTCTCTATCGATATGATACTTGCCCGAGATTCGATCGTCGGTATCTCTATACCTTGTTCAATCTCGTTACCGGCAAGTCTCTTTACTCGTTCCATAATACATCATCCCGTGACTAACTCCTTAGTCACATTGAGCTCATTATGATGATGTCTTACCGAGTGGGCCCAGAGATCCCTTTCCGTCACACGGAGTGACAAATCCCAGTCTCGATTCGTGCCAACCCAACAGACACTTTTGGAGATACCCGTAGTGCACCTTTATAGCCACCCAGTTACATTGTGATGTTTGGCACACCCAAAGAATTCCTACGATATCCGGGAGTTGCACAATCTCATGGTCTAAGGAAACGATACTTGACATTGAAAAGCTTTAGCAAATGAACTACACGATCTTGTGCTATGCTTAGGATTGGGTCTTGTCCGTCACATCATTCTCCTAATGATGTGATCCCGTTATCAACGACATCCAATGTCCATGTTCATGAAACCGTGACCATCTATTGATCAACGAGCTAGTCAACTAGAGGCTCACTAGGGACATGTTGTGGTCTATGTATTCACACATGTATTACGGTTTCCGGTTAACACAATTATAGCATGAACAATAGACAATTATCATGAACTAGGAAATACAATAATAACCATTTTATTATTGCCTCCAGGGCATATTTCCAACAATGACACCGTGTGAATTATGGTTTGATAGAAACCCAAGCCGTCATTTCTTAACGTTTGGGGCTGCGACGCTTGTGTGGAAAAATGTTTTCACCTAATGAGCTCGAACCCAAAGCGGACGAATGCATCTTCATAGAATACCCTAAGAACAGTTGGGTGTACCTTCTATCTCAGATCCAAGTGCATAGTGTTTGTTGCTAAAAACGGGTCCTTTCCTGAGAAAAGTTTCTCTCGAAAGAATTGAGTGGGAGGAAGATAGAACTTGATGAGGTTGTTGAACCTTTGTTCAACCAGAGAGTAGCACAGCGCAGGAAGATGTTTCTGTGAAGCCTACGTTAGTTGAATAGGAAGTTAATGATGATGACCATGAAGCTTCGGATCAAGTTACTATCAAACCTCGTAGGTCGACAAGGACGTGTACTGCTCCTGAGTGGTACGACAACCCTGTCTTGGAGGTCATGTTGTTGGACAACGATGAACCTACGAGCTATGGAGAAGCGATGATGGGACCGGATTCTGACAAATGGTTAGAGGCCATGAAATCCGAGAAAGGATCCATATATGAAAACCAAGTATAGACTTTGGTAGACTTGCTCGTCGGACGGCAGGTCGTTGAGTACAAATGGATCTTTAAAATGAAGACACACGCTGATGGTGAATGTCACCATTTATAAAGCTTGACTTGTCGCAAAGAGGTTTCCGGCAAGTTCAAGGAGTTGCCTATGATGAGACTTTCTCACTCGTAGCGATGCTAAAGTCTATTGAAATTATGTTAGCAGTTGCTGCATTTTTCAATTATGAAATCTGGCAGATGCATGCCAAAACATCATTTCCTTCCTTAAGGAAAGGTTGTATGAGATACAACTAGAATGTTTTGTCAGTCCTAAGGATACTAAAAGGTGAGCAAGCTTCAGTGATCCTTCTATGGACTGAAGCAAGCATCTCGGAGTTGGAATATACACTTTGATGAGGTGATCAAAGTTTTTGAGTCTATACAAAGTTTATGAGGAACTTGTATTTACAATAAAGTGAGTGGGAGCACTATAGAGTTTCTGGTAAGCATATGTGGTTGACATATTGTTGATCGGAAATGATGTAGAATTTCTGGAAAGCATAATCGGTTGTTTGAAAAAGAGTTTTTCAAAGGAAGACCTGGATAAAGCTACCTAATTGTTGAGCATCAAGATCTATAGAGATAGATCAAGAAGCTTGATGAGACTTTTCAATAAGTACATACCTTGACAAAGTTTTTGAAAGAATTCAAAATGGATCAGTCAGAGAAAGAGTTCTCACCTGATTTGTAGGGTGTGAAGTTGAGTAAGACTCAATGCCCAGTGACTGCAGAAGATAGAGAAAAGATGAGTATCATCCCCTATGCTTCAGCCATAGGCTCTATCATGTATGCAATGCTGTGCACAAGACCCGATGTCAGCCTTGCCATAAGTATGGCCGGAAGGTTTCAAAGTGATCCTGGAATGGAGCACTGGACAGCGTTCAGGATTATCCTTAGTAACTAAAAGACTAAGGAGATGTTTCTCGATTATGGAGGTAATAAAGAGTTCGCCGTAAAGAGTTACGTCGATGCAAGCTTTAACACCAATCCGGATGACTCGTAGTAGCAATCTGGATACGTATAGTGGAGTAGCCATTTAGAATAGTACCAAGTGGAGTGTTGTAGTAGTGTTTACAGTTTGACATAGAAATTTGCAAAGTACACAGGGATCTGAATGTCGCAGACCCGTTGACTATAAGACCTCTCTCATATGCAAAGCATGATCAAGCCCCAGAACTCATTGGGTGTTAGATTCATAGCAATGCGAATCACATGGTGATGTGAACTAGATTATTGACTCTAGTGCAAGTGGGAGACTGTTGGAAATATGCCCTAGAGGCAATAATAAATTAGTTATTATCATATTTCCTTGTTCATGATAATCGTTTATTATCCATGCTATAATTGTATTGATCGAAGACTTAGATGCATGTGTGGATACATAGACAAAACCATGTCCCTAGTATGCCTCTAATAGACTAGCTCATTGATCAAAGATGGTTACGGTTTCCTAGCCATGGACATGAGATGTCATTTGATAACGGGATCACATCATTAGGAGAACGGTGTGATGGACAAGACCCAAACTACAAACGTAGCATATGATCGTGTCAGTTTATTGCTACTATTTTCTGCATGTCAAGTATATGTTCCTTTGACCATGAGATCATGCAACTCATGAACACCGGAGGAGTGACTTGTGTGTATCAAACATCGCAACCTAACTGGGTGACTATAAAGGTGCATTACAGGTATCTCCGAAGGTGTCTGTTGGGTTGGCATGGATCAAGACTGGGATTTGTTACTCCGTGTGACGGAGAGGTATCTCAGGACCCACTCGGTAATACAACATCACAATAAGCCTTGCAAGCAATGTGACTAAGTGTTAGCCATGAGATATTGTATTATAGAACGAGTAAAGAGACTTTCCGGTAACGAGGTTGAACTAGGTATACAGATACCGACAATCGAATCTCGGGCATGTAACATACCGAAGAACAAAGGGAACATCATACGGGATTAACTAAATCCTTGACATAGAGGTTCGACCGATAAAGATCTTTGTAGAATATGTAGGAACCAATATGGGCATCTAGGTCCCGCTATTGGTTATTGACCGTAGAGGTGTCTCGGTCATGGCTACATAGTTCTCGAACCCGCAGGGTCTGCACACTTAAGGTTTGGTGACGTTTCAATAGTATAGAGTTATGCATGGTGGTGACCGAAGGTTGTTCGGAGTCCCGGATGAGATCCCGGATGTCACGAGGAGCTCCGGAATGGTCTGGAGGTAAAGATTGATATATAGGAAGTCCTGTTTTGGTCGCCGGAAAAGTTTCGGGCTCATCGGTAGTGTACCGGGGGACCATCGGGAGGGGTATTTCGACCCAAGAGGCTACATGGGTTGTGAGTAAATACGAGCCCTTTGTGGTCTGGTGGAAGTCCCACAAAAGGCCCATGCGGCTGGGAAGAAAAGCCCAAACGGAAAAAGGTGGAAAAAGGCAAAAAAAAAGGGCCAAATAAGGAAGGAGTCCTAATCCTACTAGGAGTGGAGGAGGAGGACTCCTCCCTCCTTGGTTCGGCTGACCCAATGGCTGCCTCTTTGGCATCCAAGCCTCCTCCTCCTCTCCTCCTATATATACTAGAGGATTATAGGGTGTTGGCACCACATTTTCAGCCACGTGCTACCCGTTCCTCTAGTGCATAGTTTCTCCTCTAGATCGAATTTCTGCAGTGCTTAGGCGAAGCCCTGTCAGAATTGCTCCACCACCATCACCTTGGCGCTGTCACGCTGCCGGTGAACTTGTCTACCTCTCCACTCCCTCTTGCTGGATCAAGAAGGCGGAGATCGTCATCGAGCTGTACGTGTGCTAAACGCGGAGGTGTCGTCCGTTCAGCGCTAGATCGGAAGGACCGTGATCAAGATCGCGAGACGGATCGTGATGAGTTCGTGAGACAGATCATGATGAGTTCGCGGGAAGGATCATGATTGGACCGCGGGACAGATCGTGATGAGTTCGCGGGACGGATCGTGATTGGATCGCGGGACGGATCATGATGAGATCACGGGACGCTCGGCGATTTGGATCGCGAAGACGTTTGACTACACCAACCGCGTTTCTTAACGCTTCCCGCTTAGCGATCTACAAGGGTATGTAGATCCACTCTCCCTCTCGTAGATGCTCATCACCATGGATAGATCTTGCGTATGCGTAGGAAATTTTTTGTTTCCCATGCGACGTTCCCCAACAGGGGACCCTAGAGGCGATTGGAGCGGTGGATGGCCTTGGCCTTGGTCTTGGTCTTCTTCATCTCTTCTTCCCCACCGGAGTCCAGCTCGATGATCAGGCTTCAGTGTCCTTACACTGACGCCCTTACTATCATGTCCACCACATCTTCTTCCACCTCCATATGCACTGGTTCTTGATCTTCCTCCAGCGGCACCATCACAGTGTTTGCGGTCAAGTACATTGACACATGATGGTCATGAGGACGCTGGTAGTGTCTGTACTTGGCCCACCTTACCCTCTGTCCAACATTGCTGCAGTTGGCCCGATTCATGGGCCCAGTGAAGTATGTTCACTAACATAGCATCGTTCGCTGGGTTAGGAATCAGTGTCTTCAACTCCTCCGACGTGGCCTTGTTCACCACAACGTCTGCCTCTTTTGTGCAGCTCTTCCATGCTGCTGAAGTTTAAGCACACTTCCATGGTGTGTATCAAACTTGGTGCGCTCACTGAGCGAGCACCCTAGGAAGAATGCTTTCCATCCAATGCCCCAAGGGAAGAGGTTGGGGCTGGGTTTGGGGTTCGACTTGTTGCCGGAGTTCATGTTGATGGGTTGGAGGAAGAGTGAGAGACAGATAGGTGGGGTGGTGACCGTCAGACTGGCTAAATAAAGGGGGTTCTAGGCGATAGGTTGTAATGACAATGTTGTAACATTCATATTGTAGATCCTGACCGTTTGAAATTCTTCATTATGCAGATCGACATGAAGAGCAAGGGAAAGGAGGTGGTGCCACCCAAGGAACAAGACAATAGCAAGGACGTGGTGTCGTCATCGGAGGTGACGCCTGTCCATACCCCTGGCAGGGACGGTGACCAGCCAGAGGATCCCCCTATCGGAAAGCGCCAGAACTACGACCCCTACCATTACGTGGGAGGGCCAACCAACTTGTGCAATGTGATCATGGCCCCCATCTAGAGGCCATACCTATGCTGCTGGACTTCACTAAGCACTTCCCGTCGGTGCCACAGGAGTTCAGGTTGAAGACCAACACCGACTGCTCCTGGAGGGGCCACCCTCGACCAGGGCTGGGCCACCTTTGTCGTTGCCCATCAGATCAAGATTGGCTTCATGGTGACCTTCAAGTTGCTCACTCCCGACATGCTGAAGGTTAGCGTGTTCAATGACGATGACATTGAAGTGGTGGCCAGGCACGAGAAGCACGACGACGCCTTCGCCGTGAACCCCTAAGACAACCTCGACATGCTCCAGCTGCTTTACTTTAGTATCGAACTGCTATTTTGAACTGATTTGTTATGTGTGGCACAATATTTGTATCTGCACTATGTTATGTTACGTTTGTTCTTCCCGAGGCTGATGTGTGCTGGTAACCTCACCACCGCGCCGAAGAGGTTACCAGATAACATGCGGTGCATACCACCAAACAACAAGCTGTGTGTTTACGCGTGCATAAACGGGCAACCAAACAACATGCCTAGAATGACACCTCATGCAGCCTCTCGAGTGTATGTAGACAACCAAACTAAATGCATATGTTAGTTTTCTGTCCGTTTTACCTCAGGCTGGCCTTATTTACCCTGGCTCAATGGGCCAGTCCTGGCAACTACGCCTACCAAGCACGTCCAAAATTGCATAGTAAGAGACGGACCGAAGCACCAAGTGCCTTTTTTCCAACACAACGTGAAAGTATGTTACTATGTTGATCGCAATATGACTGACAATATGACGGCACCAACCACGATTCTGACAATATGACTGAGACAATGAGACAGTCATATGTTAAGATCTGCAATGTGGAGTAGAACTGTGTGTGGAAGTGCATGGGCCGCGGGTCGGCGCAGGACCCGGAGCGTCGCAACGTGACCCGAGGCGTCGAGGGCAACCCCCGGCACGACCGAACGTTCGGCTCCACGTGAGAGACAAGCCCCACCTAATGAAGCCACCGACACCCCCTCGTCGGAGAGACTTGGGCTCTCGCCGGCTTCGGGGACTACTAACGGGGTTATTACCCCTAGGTAGGCCAAAGCTAAGGGGTTCTCCCCCCGTTTCAAGAAAAACCATGCCGCCAGCTCGTCCGTGGCCGGCTGGGCCACGACCGGCTGGTGGGCCGCCAGCTGCCTCAAGGCCGGCTAGCGGATGGCCGACAGGCCTGTTGCCGGCTGGCTCATGGCCGCCTGGTTGAGGAGCCAACCGTTTGATCCCCGACCGGCTCTTCCGCTGACCTTCGGACGGACAAGCTCCTGTCCCTTCCCTCTGCGCGCAAGTACGACAAGAAGACAAGACGCCCACGACGGGTCCCGTTGTGGCCACAGCGACCGCTGACTGAGGGGCGCGCATGGCTACAGTCCATTCGGTCGTACCACTGACCTTGGCTGACCGCGACCTGGCGAGGCAATAGTGCCGGTACGCCTCCACCCACTCCATTACCTGCCACCGCATGGCTATAGTGCTGCCGGTCGTACCAAAGACCCCGGCCGGTTGGCGCAAGGCGACACCACTTGTGGCGGCCCATGCCGCGACATGTGAGCACGGGCTAATCACGGAGCCGGCTGGCGGGCCCCCATGGGCGATGGGACCGCGCAGCCGGCGGGCCCTACAAGCAACGAGACAGCTCGACAGGCGGTCCCCCTGGCCAGTCGAAGAGGTTGCCAGCCGGGTCCCCCCAACCAATACTTTAGAGATATTGTAAGCCGTGGGGTTGACCTATAAAGCCTCCTGAGCCCCCCATGCATAGACAGACAGACACAGGCGTGGGAACACTTCTCCCCAGACTTACGTAGCAAAGGGAGAGGAGCCGGCTGCTCCTTCTTCCACCTCTAGACACAACTCAAGGAGCACCATTGTAACCATACCCATCCATCAACCTAGACCAAGCAGGACTAGGGATGTTACCTCCCACGGAGGGCCCCGAACCTGGGTACATCTTGTGTCCTCCATCGCTTGTGCCTAATCCTGCTCCCGGATCCCGTTGGCATCCTCCGGATCCAACCACCTTCGATAAGCCTACCCATGACATCTGTCGTGAGAAAACAATGACATGAAGTTTGAGCACACTTCCATGGTGTTATCAAACTTGGTGCGGTCACCGAGTGAGCACCCTAGGAAGAATGCCCTCCATCCAATGCCCCAAGGGAAGAGGTTGGGGTTGGGGTTCGACTTGTTGCCGAAGTTCATGTCGATGGGTTGGAGGAAGAGTGAGAGAAAGATAGGTGGAGTGGTGACCGCCATACTGGCTAAATAAAAGGGGTTCTGGGCGATAGGTTTTAATGATGATGTTGTAACGTTCATAGTGCAGATCCTGACCGTTTGAACTTCTTCATTATGCAGATCGACACGAAGAGCAAGGGGAAGGAGGTGGTGCTACCCAAGGAGAAAGACAAGGGCAATGACGTGGTGCCGTCGTCGGAGGTGACGCCTGTCCAGACCCCTGACAGGGACGGCGACCATCCGGAGGAGCCCACTAGCGGCAAGCGCCGGAACTACGACCACTACCATTACGTGGGAGGGCCAACCAACTTCTGCAAGGTGATCATGGCCCCCCACCTGGAGGCCATACCTATGATGTCGGACTTCACGAAGCACTTCCCGTCAGTGCCACATGAGTTCAGGCTGAAGACCAACACCAACTGCTCCTGGAGGGGTCACCCTAGATCAGGGCTGGGCCACCTTCGCCATTGCCCATCGGATCAAGATTAGCTTCATGGTGACCTTGAAGCTGCTCACTCCCGACATGCTGAAGGTCATCGTGTTCAATGACGACGACATTGAAGTGGTGGCCAGGCGCGGGAAGCATGACGACGCCTTCGCCGTGGACCCCTAAGACAACCCCGACATGCTCCAGCTGGTTTCCTTTAGTATCGAACTGTTATTTTGAACTGATCTGGTATGTGTGGCATAATATTTGTATGTGCTCTATGTTCTGTTACATGTGTTCTTTCTGAGGCCGATGTGTGATGGTAACCTCACCACCGCGCCGATGAGGTTACCAGACAACATGCGGTGCATACCACCAAACAACAGGCCGTGTGTTTACGAGTGCATAAACAGGCAACCAAACAACATGCCTAGAATGACACCTCATGCAACCTCGAGAGTATGTAGACAACCAAACTAAATGCATATGTTAGTTTTCTGTTTGTTTTACCTCAGGCTGGCCTTATTTACCCAGGCTCAATGGGCTAGTCCCAGCTAGGGCTGGGCGTTCAGTTTATATGGTTAATACGGTTCGGTTTATTCGTTTTTTTATAATCTCGTTTTTCAAGAAATAGGAACCGAGATAATCACACAAAATTTAGAAACCGAACCATATTAACCATAATATATCGGTTCGGTTTGTTCGGTTAACCGTAAAACCAAAATACATGCACTTGTCAATATAAGTGTAATGACTCAAGAGCACTGATTTGGATTGTATAATATGCATAAAATAATCACGAGCGCTAGCAACCTTTATATTATTCTATGGTATATTCGGTCAAGCAAACCAGTAAATATAGTTAAGTAAAAAGATCACATGGAACGTGAAATGTATTATGTGCGGAGTAAAAAGATTACATGGGGTATCTTACCTATCGGTTTGTTCGGCCTATTTGGTTTCTGTGCACTGAAAACCGAACAAAAACAAAACACCGACCAAACTTAAAATTTCCCACCAAACCAAAAACCGAACCACCAAACTAACAGATAGATCGGTTAATACGGTTCGGTTTTTCGGTTTTCGGTTAGAGTGCCCACCCCTAACTCTCCCTCGAAAAACAAAGTACGCCTTTTTTTTCAACACAAGGTGCAAAACATGTCTTGTTGATCGCACGGTACATCGGTATAGACCATGGCGGCACCAACCACGAGTCTAACAACATGACTGAGACAGTGAGACGGTCATATGTCAAGATCTGCAAACCCAAAGTTGCCCATAAAAATCCGCCACCTCCTCCAAAAACCCACATGCCCTGCTAGAAGACGCATTTCCTTTCCCCGCTTTCCTCCTAACCACAGATCCCTGGATCAACGGTACATGAGCAGCGGCGTGGCCCACTATGAGATAAGGCCAATTCGAATCAACTCCCCCCAATCGCAGAAGCGATCTCTCTAGCATTTTCCTGATTCCCCCCAATTCCGATTCAGAAGAATCTACCAGTTCATCCCGAACTACTTTGTGACCGGAAACTGTATTCACTAGAGGGACAACCCTCGAATCGTCTGCCTCACCCTCAAGAACAGCATCACAGTTCACCACATATCTTACGTTCCTACGGAATGAGCAGAGATGATTTTTACGGATACTGACCTTAGCAGAGAGATGTACGATCTCTCCATGATCCCCCGGCCATGGCGGCGGATCGAGACTGGTTTCATCACCACGTCTGTTCCTCCGCATGCCGGGGGTAATCACCTTCAGGGGACCCGAGGAAGGGACACGCCCGCGAGGGAGGGAGTGGGGCGAATAAGAGGAGGGAGGCGAGGGACATGCGCGGATATATATATTAAAAAAAGAGAGCAACGTATTCCTTTTTTTTCAACACAACGTGCAAAGTATGTTATGTTAAGCGCACGGTACACCCCCGCAAAAAAAAAAAACCGCACGGTTCATCGGTATAGTCCATGACGAACAACACCAACCACCCCTCTGACAACACGATCAAGACGGTCACACGTTCAAGATCTGCAAATCGAACTGCATCGTGTGCAAGTGCAGACGAGTCAAGCCACGAGCCCCTTTGCCGGGGGGGTTGGTGGCGCTGCCAGCGGCGGCCTCGCCCCGTCCTCTACTTACCACCACCTCGCCTCGCCCTCCCCCCTTTTTTCCCTCCCTATTTCTCCCTCCCTTCCTTCGTCCGTCCCCCCCGTCCACCCCACCCCACCAACCCACCACCCGCCCAATCCCTCCTCCCACTCCCCCACCAACCGCGGCGGCACAGGCAATGGCGATGGCAGCCGCGGCGACCGTGGCGGCGTCCTCCAGCGCGGTGTCGCTCGACCGGGCCGCCACCGCAGCGCCGGCGCCCCCGCGCCGGCTCCGGATGCCGGCGGCCCGCGCGGCCCACCGCGGGCCGATGCGGCTGCGGGGGCGCGCGGCGCGCGCGACGTCCGTGGCGGCGCCCGCGGCACCCGCGGGCGCCGAGGAGGTCGTGCTGCAGCCCATCCGCGAGATCTCCGGCGCCGTGCAGCTGCCCGGCTCCAAGTCGCTCTCCAACCGGATCCTCCTCCTCTCCGCCCTCTCCGAGGTGACTCCACCCTCCCCTCCCCCCGCTCTTCCTCTGGGCGGGTGAATGAATGGATGAATCGAATTGGGTGTCGAGATGGGATTCTGTGGGGGTTTAGGAGCGGTCGTCCCTTTTGTCATGCTGACTGTCGTCTGCTGGATCATGGGAATTTGAACTAGAGTTCGATCCAACCATGAGATTTTGCTGACAAGGGGTGTAGGTTGTTTGATAGCCAATTCACGCGTTTCTTTTACCGGATCATTAGATTGTGTAGCTTCTACTTGGATCAAGATGATGCATCATACTGTAATAATCAGGCTACTAAGTTTTCTTTTCTGATGGACCCTTTATGAAATTATTATGCTGTACTGGTGTCATGAACATTTAGAATTCATATAAGTCTGCTCAAAATTATGCAACCTAAAGTCAATACACATTTTCTGAGACGGCGTCACGCCGTGACCATAAAAATGCGATATTATTTTAGATGACAAATCATTGCATTGCTGTTGGTAGCAGGGGCATTAGCTTTCATGAGCTATATAGGTACCAAATCTAGGGAGGATCATCCAGGCTTTATTCGGTTTACACTGATCAGAAAATTGTAGTGCAGCATGTCCTGTTATCTTATTTATCGTAAGATGAGAATTTGGAGCTGGTTTACTTTACTGTCATCTCTAGCTGATCCCTAGCTTGTTTTTGCTCATTAGGGAACGACGGTCGTTGATAACCTGTTGAACAGCGAGGATGTCCACTACATGCTCGAGGCCCTGGAAGCCCTCGGACTCTCTGTGGAAGCAGATAAAGTTGCAAAAAGAGCTGTGGTTGTGGGTTGCGGCGGCAGGTTCCCGGTTGAAAAGGACGCCAAAGAGGAAGTACAACTCTTCTTGGGAAATGCTGGAACTGCAATGCGGCCATTGACGGCAGCTGTTGTAGCTGCTGGTGGAAATGCAACGTATGTTTTCTTTATCCTAGTGGAAATAAGTATTGATATCCATGGGTATGTTTTGAGACTGATGGTGTCTTTTAAAAAAAAACTTCAGTTATGTGCTTGATGGAGTGCCAAGAATGAGGGAGCGACCTATTGGTGACTTAGTTGTCGGTTTGCAACAACTCGGTGCAGATGTCGATTGTTTCCTTGGCACAAACTGCCCACCTGTCCGTATCAGTGGCAAAGGAGGGCTACCTGGTGGCAAGGTTAGCTGCTCATGAACTTGCATGTTATGTACCTTTGTGCACATTTCAGTTATTTTTCAAAGAGAAATTATTATTATGGCTAGTACGATGCAATGCAACCTTACACCATGCACAAAATTTTAAGAACCAATCAACATTGAATAATTTCAATACGTGAGTATTGCGTGATCTATCATAGGTTGGTGCTAAAGATTGAATAATTTCACAGGTTAAGCTCTCTGGTTCCATCAGCAGTCAATACTTGAGCTCCTTGCTGATGGCTGCTCCTTTGGCTCTTGGGGATGTCGAGATTGAAATCATTGATAAACTGATCTCCGTTCCTTACGTTGAAATGACATTGAAATTGATGGAGCGTTTTGGTGTGACTGCGGAGCATTCTGATAGTTGGGACAGATTCTACATTAAGGGAGGACAAAAATACAAGTAAGTTCTACATTGTTCTACTTCTTCTAATAGTGAAGTACTAAAAAATGATTCTAATTTTCAGTCCACCCAAATATTTATAGACGCATCCCCCTTTTGAATTATCAATAAACCAGGAAATAAATATTGTACAAAATCTGTTGACTGCTCAGTAGCTCTGAAGGCGCACTGTAATAGGAAACCAGTGCCTACTGCCTAGGCAATCTACCCTGCTACTTACAATGCATTGCACAGCTATGTTTTCTGGTACATAGACTTGATCACACCACAAGTACCATCCATCTTAATTTTCTTTTTCAAGAAAATGCAAAAGAATTTGCATTTCATTGAACAGGAAGACATCGGGGAACCTCCAGAAAGGAGGGACACACACGCGTGCGCACACACACACACATGACCGTCCTCAACAAGTGACTACAACTATGTAAGGAGGTGCCCTCAACTACAGACATGCAACGACATCAGGCCTCATGCAGCCTTGCCTCCAGTCACAAATGGCATGGCACCGTGACTCGGAGCAACAGGGCAGCGTCACCGCCATTGCCAGACACCTCCAGGGACGATTGCAGCTATCCATCCTAAAAGTTGTCTGAAAATAGGGAATATCGGCAGTTTAATGCCAGTTGTTTGGCAATTAACATCTTTGCAGATGATTCTTGATTTTGCTTCTTTTGGCCATTTTCATGTTATGCCCTTGCTGCCATATGTCCCATCAGGATACACATCCATGCTTTTACTGAACATACTCCTCTTATGTACTCGGAAACTGTTAGTTCAAACTTCATAAAAGTTGAAATTACCTTTTCCTAAATGAGCCATCCGTTACACTGGATTGACAGGTCCCCTGGAAATGCCTATGTCGAAGGTGATGCCTCAAGTGCGAGCTATTTCTTGGCTGGTGCTGCCATCACCGGAGGGACTGTGACTGTCGAAGGTTGCGGCACCACCAGTTTGCAGGTAATATTCTACTATCTATTTATACCCTTTTGTTTGAGTATAGACATATTACATTATTGAATGTATACCTTTGTGAACCAAAACATGCTTCAAGTGGCTATTCGTAGCTGAATCTATCGAAATACAGTATTGCAAGCGTCTTCCTTGTGCTGTCATTCTCCCCTGACAATGCGTAATACTGCAGGGTGATGTGAAATTTGCTGAGGTACTTGAGATGATGGGAGCGAAGGTTACATGGACTGACACTAGTGTGACTGTTACTGGCCCACCGCGTCAGCCCTTTGGAAGGAAACACCTAAAAGCTGTTGATGTCAACATGAACAAAATGCCCGATGTCGCAATGACTCTTGCCGTTGTTGCGCTGTTTGCCGATGGTCCAACTGCTATCAGAGATGGTAAACTTTCTATGGCCTCCCATACCTATCATGTGTGTAGTGATTACTCTGTTAGCATCAGGGAGGGGACAAAGGACTTGAAAGCACCCTGTTATGTGTTGCTGTTGATTTGTTTTACATGTTTTGGTCCTGACACTTCTTCATTCTTTTCTGCAGTTGCCTCCTGGAGAGTGAAGGAAACTGAAAGAATGGTCGCGATCCGGACCGAGCTGACGAAGGTAATAATACACATGTCTCTTGTTCTTATATCTCAGCCTCCTGTTGCACCCCATGTGCTTACCTGTCCTGTGTCCTGTGCCCTATAGCTGGGAGCAACGGTGGAGGAAGGCCCGGACTACTGCATCATCACGCCACCGGAGAAGCTGAACATCACGGCGATCGACACCTACGACGACCACCGGATGGCGATGGCCTTCTCCCTGGCGGCTTGCGCTGAGGTGCCAGTCACCATCAGGGACCCGGGGTGCACCCGAAAGACCTTCCCCGACTACTTCGACGTGCTAAGCACCTTCGTCAAGAACTAGATCGGAGAATCTATGGTGAATTGCGCTTGTACTTTTGTAGCCTGTCCATGGTCTGAGGAATTTTCTCCTTTTTTGTCTTCTCGCGAGAAGGTGTACGAGTCTGTAATATTAGTTTTAATATTAGTTTTGTAGTGCGTTGGCCTTGAGGTAAAATGAAATGTATTGCGCACTGTATTCGTTTTTTTGAATAAGAGATAAATTACCGTTGAGTGATTTTGATGTCATGCTGCTGGTCTAGTAGGATTTTCAGCATGCAAGTTATAGGAAAGGAGGCAGCATTCTCGCACAAAGAACTGAACAGCTCTCTCAGCTGAGTGCTTGAATGTAAGAGCATCTATAGCTGGCCTCCTCAAATATCCATGGAAGTGTCTGGTCAGTCCGTCGTATAGGACTCGGCCTACCATAGACCATATTTTTTCTTTCTTCATCTTAAACAATCACATGCAAATGACCGGACATATAAGAAATAAATAAAAGTATGTTTGCATGTGCGTATAAATAGGGTATCAAATGAACACGTCGGAGCATTGATCGGGCGCGTTCGTAAATGTTTAGGGTTTTGATTTGTTAAGCCCAACTGTAGGGGCTCAAAATGAACAAGTTGGAGCACTAATCGGGCTCGTCCGTGAATGTTTAGGGGTCTGAGTTGTTAAGCCCAACCGTAGATACTCTAATACTCAAACCTAAATGAAATAGTTTAGGTATGGATTCTCTATGTGAGATCCAACGGAGAAAGAGCGTGCCACCGGCACTGAAGATCGCTGTTCACTGTTTGTTGCATTATGCGTTAAGCATGCTATGGAACCTTAATTAGTGTTTGTAACGATATTATTAATGTACTGGGTGGAAATAGTTAGCGTACATAAATGGGCCAATTCGTATTGAGAAAAAAACTATCGCATCATGTCCGGATGTGCAATTTTCTATCTTGCACATAACAAATAGTGTAGCGCCTGGAGGTGCAACCTCACGTTTGGATGTGTGTATTTTGGGTCAGTGAGTGTCACTTTGCCCCAAGGCGGGGACTATATTTATCTCCTACGTTGGCTAGCCCGCAAAAGTCTCTTCCGGTCCTGACCGATCACTATCATCTTGACAAAGGCTAGATAAGAAAAATGAACTGGTTCACAAACTCCACCTCATTACCCTAAAATCATTCCCGGTGCCTTTCAAGCCTAAACAATTTGTAACCAACGATTTTCACTCCATATATATGGGTGGCCTTTGTTGATAGAGCAAATATGAATTGGAACTAAGAGGCACGCGAAAGATTGATCTCTCTCCATCGTTGCTAAAGGAAATTGGATTTGGAGTCGAGAGGCACGACATAGACTAGTATTTATTGGTTGGGTATGGTGACACGAAGGTGCTATGCTAGCCCACCACATTGTATGTGTTTTATGTGCTTTCGGTACCATTTTAGCACATGGGCTACACATCTCTAGTCAGTTTTGATTTGCTATCTTCACCTTTATGTGTAGTAAAATCATACATTCACCATATCATAGGCTCACGCCTAGTGAGCTCCACGGATAAACCACCGGCCATCGACATGCTACAAAATCTGGTATGTAGCGCAACCACATAGCATGACTTCCATGGACGGATCATGAGCAGGTTTATTACAGTCATAAGGAGAAATCACCATAATGGTTTCATTTCTTTGAATGAATCTTCGAACTTTGTAGGAAACCACCGGCCATCGACATGCTACAAAATCTGGTATGTAGCGCAACCACATAGCATGACTTCCATGGATGGATCATGAGCAGGTTTATTACAGTCATAAGGAGAAATCACCATAATGGTTTCATTTCTTTGAATGAATCTTCGAACTTTGTAGGAATCCTCATCCGATGTATGAATTCCCTTGAGGAAATGGGGAAACAAATCTAACTATTTTATTTGTATAGAAGCAATGGCAATATCGAGGGAGAGTGTGGAAGAAATAGTGGAAGCATATGCTCCATAGCAGGGACGCGTGCGTGTTTATGTAAATGGACATTGTACAAGATAGATAGCAGGTTGTTACAAGTCTTGACCTCTACTCCAAGCTATACAAGAGATAGAATCATATCTATGCTAACAACCCGCCTAGAGGTTACAAACAGAATGCACACACCCATCGTGTTATAAGTCACGTTACAACACAAGCCTATTGTTTAACATCCTCCCTCGATCTCTACATATCAAGGTTTAGATTGTTCTTAAAGGCCTGAAGTTGTCTAACTTGTAGTGGCTTAGTGAAACCATCAACCACTTGATCTCCAGTTTGAATAAACTTTATTTCCAACAACTTTTGTGCAACTCTTTCATGAACGAAGTGAAAATCAATCCCTATATGCTTTGTCCTTGCATGAAACACAGGGTTTGCAGAAAGATACATTGCACCAAGGTTATCACACCATAAGTATGGAACATGTGGTATGTGAACACCCAACTCATCAAGTAGTGTTTGAAGCCACATTACCTCAACGGTTGCATTTGGTAAGGACTTGTATTCTGCTTCAGTGCTGGAACGTGAGACAATTGCTTGTTTCTTTGCATTCCAAGATATGAGGTTAGAACCAAGAAAAATAGCAAAGCATCTTGTGGATTTCCTATCATCTGGACATTCGGCCTAGTTCGAATCAGAGAAAGCACTTACTGTAGTTTATGGAGACTTGCATATTTTTATGCCCGTTCCAGCATTTCCTTGAATGTATCTCAAAATCCATTTTACAGTTGTCCAATGTAGAGAGGTCGGTGCATGCAAGAATTGACATACCTTATTAACATAAAATTATATATCAGGTCTTGTCAATGTTAGATATTGAAGTGCCCCAACTATGCTTAGGTACCTAGTTCCCTCTTCTGGACTTAGCAATTTTCCCTCATACAAAGAAATTTTTCCAGTTGTTGACATGGTGTACTAGAAGGTTTGCAGTCCTTCATTCCTACACGCTTAGTATATCTGAAGCATACTTTTCTTGGGTGAGCAAAATGCCATCTTGTACTTTCTTTACCTCAATGGCTAGAAATTAATGTAATCCTCCCAAATCTTTCAATGCAAATTCACTTTTTAAGTTTCTAAACAAGGCTGAAGTAGCTTCTTGTGAAGAGCTAGCAACAATTTTGTCATCAACATAAATTGACATAAATATGGTCACATTCTCTTTTGTGAAGAAAAACAAGGAGGTGTACGCATTTGATGGACGAAAACTAAGCTATTGCAGTTTGTGACTCATCCTTGAATACCATCCTTCGGCTGCCTGTTTTGGGCCATATAAGGCTTTGTCCAACCTGCATACATGATGTGGTTTAGAATCATCTTGAAAACCAGGTAGTCGTCGCATATAGACCTCTTCCTCAAGAACACCATGTAAGGCATTTTGTACATCCAGTTGGCAAGAACTCCATCCCCTGAAAACAACAATAGATAGAACAAGCCTGATAGTAGTAGCTTTCACTACTGGACTAAAGGAGTCCTCATAATCAATGCCATAATGTTGTTTACATCCTTTATCCACTAATCTAACTTTGTATCTATCTATTGTGTCGTCATCTTTCTTCTTAATTTTGTATACCCACTTACAGTCAATAAAATTCCCCCTAACTCTGGTGGAACTAGATGCCATGTGTGATTTTTCATTAATGCATCATATTCATCATTCATAGCACTTGTCCAAAATTTATCATTTAGTGCTTATGTCACATTTTCTGGTTCAGCAATAGCAACAAAATGGGCAAACTTAAAGTTCTAGTTATACCTGATCGCCCCGTCCTTGGGTACCAAAGGTTTAACAATACCTTGTTGTGATCAAGTCACCTGTGTAGTTGTGCTTGTGTCATAGGAGCAAACAACTGTAGAAGCTCCGGTTCCTGTAGCCGCAAAAGATCCAGTCGGAGCCACACGCGATCCACCTCCTCGTATGACACATGGGAATCCCCTCGATGGCCACGCGATCGGCTAGCGTCAGATCCGACGCCCGTGGGGCAGCTAAGGGAGACCCACTAAGGGGCGATAAGTGGCCAATGGCACGCGATGGGCCCTCGTCCTCATCATTATGTCCCTGGTGGGCATCTCACACACAGTTGACCTGTGCCAGCTGTTGATCCGCGACAAAGGCGAGCAGATCGTGCCCGACCGTGCCGCTCCATCTGGGTGCATGTCGTTCGCGAGTGGGTTTGCGCTTGCGCATGCGGCTGATGGCTTCAACGAATCCGCTGCGGGATCCGCGCCTGTAGTAGGAGGCCCGCCTGCGCCAAATCTCTCAGTATTGGCGCCGCTAGTAGGATCTTCTCGTGTCTGGCGCTTGTACACCAAGGGTTCCACATTAAATCACAGATTTGGGCAGCGTTTTTTTTTGTTTTGCAATTTCCATCAGTAGCATCAGGTTTATGACTATTGGCCAAATGATCATCAACATATTTATTACCCCCCATGATCGGAAGTGTTTAAGAGCTCCAGAGACAAGAGAAGAATTTCGGCTTGGAGACGGGCACCGACATTTGGGTGCAGTGGAGAAGGGAAAACTGTTTTGTTAAAACAACATCCCTAGAAATATAAACCCGCCTAGTAGAAATATCTTGGCACTTGAAACCTTTGTGTAGATTACTATAACCTAGGAAGGCACATTGCTTAGAGTGAAATTGGAGTTTGTGAGTGTTATAAAGACATAGATTCATCCAGCAATCTTATCGAAAAATACAAAGTGCGAGTAGTTGGGTTTTTCATGAAATAGTTTCTCGAGTGGAGTTTCAAAGTTGATAAATTTGCTTGGCAAACGGTTGATGAAGTAAGTGGCTGCAATAAAGGCATCATCCTAGAATTTAAGTGGCATGCAGGCTTGAGCTAGGAGAGAAAGCCCAACTTCGACAATATGTCGATGTTTCCATTCGGCTGGCCCATTTTGTTGGTGTCCATGGGGGCATGTGACATGGTGGGAAATGCCAATCTTTGTAAAAAAAAATCAACTTCTCATACCCTCCTCCCCCAATCAGATTGAGGGCAAGAATTTTCTGATCGAATTGACGTTCAACGAGATTTTGAATGTCATGAATTTTTTGGAAAACTTCTGACTTATGTTTGATTAGGTAGATCCATGTGAACTTACTGAAATCATCTATGAAGCTCACGTAGTATTTTTTCTACCTACTTATTCAGCAGCTGGTCCCCACACATTAGAAAAATGAGTTCCAAAGGGAACTTTGATCCACTTATGGATTTTGGATAAGTCAATTGATGGCTTTTGCCTTGTTGACAAGAATCACAAACAAATTCATTATTAAACCACTTGACACATGAGAGCTTATTTTGACAAATTATTTTGCTAACAATGGTGGATGAAGGATGCCTTAGGCGTCAGTGCCACCTATCCGAGGTGGGTGTGACACTGCGCACTTGCTTCTTGGCGCCTTGTCCCATGTGTTTTACAAGGTATAGGCCTCTACTACCCCTGCCTTGCAGAAGAATTATCCTTGTTCCCTGATCCTTTACAAGCATACCGATCCACCTGCGGTGTAGATTTGTTCATCTCCACGGTACCGATCTCGGACTGTGAGCTTCTCTAGGTCTCCCGTGATGTCGTTGGTTGCACCACTATCCAGGTACCAGTTGGTGTCAACCTCGTATTGGGGAGCCACCATGTTCACTGAGCGCTCCTCCCCTCAATAGTAGGAGGAGTCATATAGTTTCAAGCACTTCCATGCTGGATGCCCGATCTTGCCACTAATCTTGCAGATCGGCTTGGTAGAGGGATTGTTGGTGTAGTTTCCATTGCCGTCGCTGTTGCAATTGTTCCCCCATTCCCACGGTTAGGTGAGTTGGGAGACTTGGAGAAGTTGCCGCGAGGGCGACCATCACCACCAGACTGTTTGTTGGGAAGGTTGCGGCTACGGTGACCAACGTCGCCGTTGTTCTTGTTGAAGCGGTCACGGGTTGCGGCGTTGCAAACAACAAGAAGGATCTGTTGGAAATATGCCCTAGAGGCAATAATAAATTAGTTATTATCATATTTCCTTGTTCATGATAATCGTTTATTATCCATGCTATAATTGTGTTGATCGGAAACTCAGATACATTTGTGGATACATAGACAACACCATGTCCCTAGTATGCCTCTAATAGACTAGCTCGTTGATCAAAGATGGCTATAGTTTCCTAGTCATGGACATGAGATGTCATTTGGTAACGGGATCACATCATTAGGAGAATGATGTGATGGACAAGACCCAAACTACAAACGTGGCATATGATCGTGTCAATTTATTGCTACTATTTTCTGCATGTCAAGTATATGTTCCTATGACCATGAGATCATACAACTCACTGACACCGGAGGAGTACCTTGTGTGTATCAAATGTCGCAACGTAACTGGGTGACTATAAAGGTGCTCTATAGGTATCTCTGAGGGTGTCTGTTGGGTTGGCATGGATCAAGACTGGGATTTGTTACTCCGTGTGACGGAGAGGTATCTTAGGGCCCACTCGGTAATACAACATCACAATAAGCCTTGCAAGCAATGTGACTAAGTGTTAGTCACGGGATCTTGTATTACGGAATGAGTAAAGAGACTTGCCGGTAACGAGGTTGAACTAGGTATGGAGATACCGACGATCGAATCTCGGGCAAGTAACATACGGAAGAACAAAGGGAACATCATACGAGATTAACTGAATCCTTGACATAGAGGTTCGACCGATAAAGATCTTCGTAGAATATGTAGGAACCAATATGGGCATCCAGGTCCCACTATTGGCTATTGACCGTAGAGGTGTCTCGGTCATGTTTACGTAGTTCTCGAACCCGTAGGGTCTGCACACTTAAGGTTCGGTGACATTTCGGTAGTATAGAGTTGTGTATGGTGGTTACCGAAGGTTGTTTGGAGTCCCGGATGAGATCCTGGACATCACGAGGAGCTCCAGAATGGTCCATAGGTAAAGAGTGATATATAGGAAGTCCTGTTTTGGTCGTCGGAAAAGTTTCGGGCTCATGGGTAGTGTACCGGGAGTGCCGGTAGTGTACCGGGAGGCCATCGGGAGGGGTATTTCGACCCAAGAGGCTACATGGGTTGTGGGAGAGTGAATACCAGCCCTTAGTGGGCTGGTGGAAGTCACACACAAGGCCCATGCGGCTGGGAGAGAAAACCCAAAGAGATAAGGTGGAAAAAAGGCAAAATAGGGAGGAATCCTAGTCCTACTAGGATTGGAGGAGGAGTCCTCCTCTCCTCCTTGATTCGGCCGAACCAAGGGCTGGTCCCTTGAGGGCCAAGCCTCCTCCTCTCTTCCTCCTATATATACTGGAGGTTTTAGAGTTTTTGGCACTAGATTTTCAGCCACGTGCTACCCGTTTCTCCTATGCATAGTTTCTCCTCTAGATCGGATTTCTGCAGTGCTTAGGCGAAGCCCTGCCAGAATAGCTCCACCACCATCACCGGAGAGCCGTCATGCTTCCGGAGAACTCTTCTACCTCTCCGCTCCCTCTTGCTGGGTCAAGAGGGAGGAGACCGTCATCGAGCTGTACGTGTGCTGAACACGGAGGTGTCATCCGTTCGGCGCTAGATCGGAAGGACCGTGATCAAGATTGCGAGACGGATCGTGATGAGTTCGCGGGATGGATCATGATTGGATCGCGGGACGGATCGTGATGAGATCGCGGGATGCTTGGCGATTTGGATCGTGAAGATGTTGGACTACACCAACCACGTTTCTTAACACTTCCCTCTTAGCGATCTACAAGGGTATGTAGATCCACTCTCCCTCTCGTAGATCCTCATCACCATGGATAGGTCTTGCATGAGCATATGGTTTTTTTGTTTCCCATGCGATGTTCCCCATCAGTGGCATCAGAGCTAGGTCTATGTGTAGATGAGATCTCGAGTAGAACACAAAAAGTTTATGGGCGTTGATGCTTAGATTGCTTCCTCCCTTGGTCATGTTTTTATTTAGCGGTATTGTGGGATGAAGCGGCCCGGACCAACCTTACTCGTATGCTTACGAGAGACCGGTTGCATCGACTGACGTGTAACCTCGTTGCACAAAGATGGCTGGCGGGTGTCTGTTTCTCCTACTTTAGTTGGATCAGATTCGACAAAGGCAGTCCTTGAGAAGGTTGAAAAGCAACTTATTTATCACTCTAGTGGTTTTTGCGTAGGTGAGAATTGTTCTTGCTAGATACCTGTAGCAACCACGTAAAACATGCAACAACAATTAGAGGACGTCTAACTTGTTTTTGCAGGGTATGTTGTGATGTGATATGGTTAATTACATGATGAGATATATGTGATGTATGAGATGATCATGTTTTGTATAGAATATCACGACTTGCATGTCGATGAGTACAGCAACCGGCAGGGCCATAGGGTTGTCTTTAATTATTGTATGACCTGCGTGTCAATCATTAAGCGCTATGTAATGCTTTACTTTATCACTAAACGGTAGCAATAGTAGTAGAAGCATGGTGGGCGCAAAAACCCCGATGGCGACACGTTGATGGAGATCAAGATGATGGAGATCATGGTTTCATGCGGGGATGATGGAGATCATGCCAGTGCTTTCAAGATGGAGATCAAAAGCACAAGTTCATGGCCATATCATGTCACTTATGATTTGCATGTGATGTTAATCCTTTTATGCACCTTGTTTTGCTTAGGACGACGGTAGCATTATAAGGTGATCCCTCACTTAATTTCAAGATAAATTGTATTCTCCCCGAGTGTGCACCGTTGCGAAAGTTCGTCGTGTCGAGACACCACGTGATGATCGGGTGTGATAGACTCTACGTTCACATACAACGGGTGCAAGCCAGTGTTGCACATGCAGAACACTCGGGTTAAACTTGACGAGCCTAGCATGT
This sequence comes from Hordeum marinum, assembly GCA_022496015.1. Lineage (NCBI taxonomy): Eukaryota > Viridiplantae > Streptophyta > Magnoliopsida > Poales > Poaceae > Hordeum > Hordeum marinum. Next base: position 32,276,142 of record CM039678.1, read on the forward strand.
ACAGACATGGCCTCCGAACGCAAGAGACCAAAAGGTCGAACATGAGTCATATAGTAGATATGATCAACATGATGACACTAGTAGGAAAAGGGCTATAGCTAATATAGACATTAGTGGCGCACTATGTATGCGGTGCGCCATTGCTATATAGCAGTGGCGCACCAGATACTGGGGCGCCATTAATGGCCATATTACTAATGGCACACCTGGTGTGTGGTGCGCCATTACTAGTTGTGTCCTGGCCCCCCCCGCAGACTTAGCAGTGGCGCACCAGGTGGAAGTGCGCCATTACTAGTTTTAACTATTAATGGCGCACCACACATACGATGCGCCACTACTAACACTTTTTTTCAATTTTTTGTTCAAAACTAGTAATGGTGCACCATGCACCAGGTGCGCCATTAGTAACCCTGGTTACCAATGGCGCATTCTAAGGAGGTGCGCCATTGGTAACCTGAGAGCGGCTAGATATTTAATTTTTTACAGCCACCTACTACACTCACTTTTCCCACTTCATTCTCTCCACCTCTAGCTACCAAGCTTGGTCTCGGCTGCCTCCTCCTCCTCACCTCATCTGCACCATAGATTCACCCAAATTAAGTGGTTAAATTTTCTTTTTTTGATAGGTAAGTAAGGGGAAAGCTTTCTTTATGTTCTAGATCTACTTTTTTCTCCCTCCAACGTACACACTTTTTATGGCCTAGATCTATGTATGTTTGTGGTGCGCCATTGTTTGTGGTGATGACCCTCCCCTAAATGTTGCCAATATTTTGCCGGAATGTTGATTCATTTCCATTTCGGCGAGAATTTGGCACTATGCATTCTTTTTGGTCCTATTTTTAGGCAAAGTCATGCCAAATTTTTTTTGGTTCTAGAATATCGTTTTGCTCTACCCCGCAGGCGACCATGGTCCGCACGATGACCGAAGGCATCGTGAATAGGTTTTTGAGCTCCGCGAAGGCCGAAATGCTTCAAAACAACGAGATGGAGATAAGATGTCTGTGTCAAAGATGCAAGCTGAAGAGCCTTATGGACCCGGATTCCAGACAGGTGCGGGACCACCTGCTCGTGCGTGGTTTCATGGATGGCTATCGGTGGCAAGGTGATGAAGATGATTATGAAGTCGTCCATGGGGGCCGGGCAAGAAATACGGAAGGGTAGCTTGACAATAGCGGCGAGGGCGGGCGAGAAGACGAAGAATCTCCAGGACATGATCACGAAGTAGATGCAGGACACAGTCATCATGTAGAAGATGCCGGACATGATTATGAGGAAGATCAAGATGAAGGGCATGATCATGAAGATGAAGATGCCGGAGCAAATGACGATGGACCATTGATGGGCTGGGTGCAGGACCCTCATATTCAAGAGCTGCTTCTCAAGCAGACGGGTAACGCAAGAGCTGCCGCCCGAGAGAAAGCCAAGGTGGATCAACTGGAGATAGACGCGGTTACTCCATTGTATGAAGGATGCAGGCTCGAGGATACCCGCCTGAAAGTAATTCTCATGGCTCTGGAGATGAAGGTAAACCACAAAATAACCGACGCATGCTTCGACGAGAACATGTCATTCTGGCACGAACGTCTTCCCAAGGGGAACAAGTGCCCGACCAGTTTGGAGGAGGCGAAGTAAATCGTGTGTCCTCTGGATTTACCGCACATGAAATACCATGTGTGCATGAACGATTGCATCATTTATCGGGACGAGCATGCGGAGTCTACCATATGTCCGGTGTGCGGCGTCACTCGATACAAGAAGAGGAAGAAAGCTCCTCGAAAAGTGGTGTGGTACTTTCCGATCACTCCTCGTCTGCAACGGTATTTCGCGGACCCTAAGCTAGCAAAGCTCCTGCATTGGCACGCGGATAGGGAGGAGAAGAAGCGGGAAGATGACGGAAATGATTCGGAGATAAATAAAAAAGACAAGATGCTGAGTGACCCTAAGGATGTGAGCCAGTGGCAAGCGTTGAACTTCGAACACCCAGGATTTGGGGACGATCCAAGGAACATCATGCTGGGCGCGAGCACCGGTGGAGTCAATCTGTTTGGCAGCCAGAGAAGCACACATAGCACCTGGCCTGTGTTTGTGTGGATGTACAACCTTCCCCCCTGGATGTGCATGAAGAGGAAGTACATTCACATGAGTATGCTAATTGAAGGGCCGAAACAATCAGGGAATGACATTAATCTGTATCTGGGGCTGCTGAAAGAGGAGCTAGACACGCTGTGGAAAATGCCAGCCAATACGTGGTACGCCGCAGCAAAACAATATTTCCCTATGAGAGCCGCACTGCTCATGACGGTGCAGGACTTTCTCGGTTACGGATATGTTGCGGGGCAGGTGGTCCACGGATTTAGTGCATGCGTCAGGTGCATGGATGACACAACGTATTGCCAGCTAGATAGAGATCCTGGGTCTTCGAAAACCGTGTTCATGGGACTTCAAAGGTGGCTTCGCGACGATGACGCATGGAGAAAACGCAAGGATCTGTTCGATGGTGAAACCGAACCCAGAAGACCCCCACGTACGATGAGCGGCGAGGAAATAGACGAGCTGTTGAAAAATTGGAAAGAGTGCCCACCGCCGGGAAAGAAGCGAAAGGCGCCAGAGCCGCTGCTGAAGGTATGGAAAACGAGGTCTGTTTTCTGGGACTTGCCGTACTGGAAGATCCTCCGTGTGCCTCACAACCTTGATGTCATGCATATCACGAAGAACGTGTGCGAGAGTCTGCTTGGTACCCTTCTCAACATGCCAGAGAGGACCAAAGATGGGCCGAAAGCAAGGGCAGACTTGCAATCAATGGGCATCAGGGAGGAGCTTCATGCAAAACTCCCTAATGATGATGATGATGATGATGATGATGAGGCGAAGGACACGGAAAGTCATCGCAACAAAGGCAAAAAGTCCAAGAAGATCGAATATGAATGCCCTCCCACGTGCTTCACTCTAAGTCAGAAGGAGATCGAGCAGTTTTTCACTTGCCTCGTAGGAGTAAAACTTCCTTACGGTTATGCGGGGAAGATAAGCAGATACCTAGACTCAGTGAAGCAGAAGTTCAGCGGGATGAAGTCTCACGACTGTCACGTGCTGATGACGCAGATACTTCCAGTTGCAATCCGTGGGATCATGGACACGCACGTTCGTGGAACGCTATTTGGCCTATGCAACTTTTTTGATGTCATCTCTCGGAAGTCGGTTGGCGTGAATCAACTCAGAAGGCTACAGGAAGAGATCGTGGTGATACTATGCGAGCTTGAGATGTACATCCCGCCCGCATTCTTCGATGTTATGGTGCATCTGCTGGTCCATATCGTGGAGGATATCATCCAACTCGGGCCGACGTTCCTGCACAGCATGATGCCATTCGAAAGGATGAATGGTGTCATCAAAGGATACGTTCGCAACAGGGCACGTCCAGATGGAAGCATAGCCAAGGGCTTTCTGACCGAAGAGAGCATCTCCTTCTGCACGAATTATCTAGGCATCGAGAACCCTGTTGGTCTGCCCGTCAATAGGCACCTCGGCAGGCTCGCTGGATGGGGTCGCCACGAGGGTCGCCGCAAAATGCATGTCGACTTCAAGGGTCAACTCGTCGACTTTGAAAGAGCAAACCTAGTCGCGCTACAACACATAGACGTGGTCGATCCTTGGGTGGTAGAGCACAAAAGATTTATTGAGAAGACGTACAATGACCGAGGCCAACAGAGGACGGACGGAGATATAATCAAAGAGCACAACTCATGTTTCACGCATTGGTTCAAGGACATGCTTCTGTCGTACCCTTTACATGAGGATTCTTCTGCGAAAAAAAACTCATATTCGCCTTGTCACAGGGCGCCGAGCATAACCTGATGACCTATGAGGCGTACGATATCAACGGCTACACATTCTACACCAAGGAAAAGGACATGAAAAGCGATTATCAGAACTCCGGGGTAACGATGGAATCCTACACCGGTAACGACAAGGACAGATACTACGAAAGGATCGAGGAGATCTGGGAGCTGAGCTACGCTGGAGAGAAGGTCCCGATGTTCCGTGTCAGATGGGCCAAGAGCGTCCTAAAAGAAGACCGGTATTTCACCACCATGGTTATACCCAAAGCCAAATCCAATACCGCGGGCGCAAACGTCACCGCAAAAAATGAGCCATGGGTACTGGCTTGCCAAGTGGACCAATGCTTCTTCATTACCGACCCGTCAAAGCCCAGTCATGTTGTCGTGAGGAGAGGCAAAAGGAACATCATCGGAATGGATGGAGTCGCCAATGAGCAAGACTTCGACAAGTACGGCGACCCGAAGATGGAAGATGACGATGACGATGAAGTACCATACACCACAAGAAGAAGCAGGACCACCCTACCTAAAGGACATCCATTCAAGAGAAGAACTCAAGGGGTTCCGGGGCTAAATTATTCAACCGCGAGTAAGAAGGGAAAGAAGATTGTGAAAATATAGTGAAGATCAAATCACAATGCTTTTGCATGTGTGCAAAAAACCCTACTCTTTTTAACTAAGTAGCACCTGACCATAAGGATTCTACATGTGGTTCCTACGCAATAGATAACTTTGTATCATAGTGAACCAACTACACAACAACCACCAACATACACACTTTGTATCATACCATGTCATATAATTCTAAACTATTACATGCAAACTAAAATCCAAAAAAAATAAAAAAGTTAGTAATGCGCACCAGGAGAAGGTGCGCCATTGCTATCACTGTTTCTATCGCGCACCTCTAAAAGGTGCGCCATTGATATACCAATAAAAAAATGTTAGTAATGGCGCACCAGGAGGAGGTGCACCATTGCTATCACTGTTTTTATGGCGCACCCCTGAAAGATGTGCCATTGCTAACCCTCCCCCCACTACGGCCTTTTCCCTCCCTCCCTCCCCTTCCTATCATTGTTTCACAACCGGCCCTCCCACCCCTGCTCCGCCGTCGCCTCCCACCCCCGCCCTCGCCGCCATCGACTGCGTCTCCATCGCCGGATCCCCCGCCGCAACCCAGCGGAGCCCGCCTCGCCGCCTACCTACCTGCTCCCTCCCCCCTGTGGTAAGCGCCTCTCTACCTGCTCCCTCCCCCTTCCAGCGTGCTCTTCCCCCCAAAACACCACCAACCCATGCTTGATGGACAGTTTGATGGACCGTATCAGTGCCCTTTCCAATCTGGAACATTTGGACTTGTCTTGGAATCGTGGTATTACTTCCCTACCTGAAAGTTTTTGTAACCTGAAAAAACTGCACACACTGGACCTCAGGTACTGCAGAAATATTCAGAAGATAGCAGAAAGTATGGGTAGAATTGATAGTTTGAAGACCCTATATTTAGATGGCTGTGATGCTCTTGTTGAAAAGCCTGTACCTCATCCCAGTACCAGATTCATATCATTACCCCGTTTTGAGGTGCGTGCTAGAGATGGTGAATCGAGCAGCAACCTTGTCTGCTTACAGGATACAAATCCTTGGGAGCTGGAAATAGTCGAGCTTGAAAATGTGATGTCCGTAGAAGAGGCTCAGAGTATAAAGCTGATGGAAAAAAACAACCTCAAGATGTTAACATTATCGTGGACTGAAGGTTCCGAGAGGTTTGTGGATGATAAAGTGTTGTTGGAGAAACTAGTGCCACCGAAAAGTTTAGACCAGTTGGTGATAATGGGTTATAATGGCGTCAGCTTGCCAACATGGGTCAGCCAATAGAACATTGGTCAGCCAACTGGTATGGAACATCTAGAAGAGGTGAGTGTGTCAGACTCCAGGGGCATGTATTATAAGTTGAGCATAAATAACTGCCCCAAGTTGAGGATGGGGCCACTTCTTCCTAGAGCAGTTCGCAACTTGGTGATAACAAACAGTAATAATGTGCTGTCATCATGGGAAGAGTGTACAATATCAAGCACCGGTGCTTCCTCCTCTTCTTCTGCTTCTTCTTCAGTATTAACTAGTGTGATGGTTACAGACAGTGAGCTACCCATGCAGCAGTGGAGACTGCTTCGCCACCTCTCTGGCCTTGGGAATTTATACATCACGAATTGTTGTCCTGACCACCAAACTTATTTAAGCTATACGGTTTGGTCAGTTTACCGATGGCGCTAGGAATCACCCCACTGAAATTATTATTTGATTGTATTCGAATGCTAATCTAGTCAGGTTGGGAAGATATTCTATGCCGGAGGGTCAATTCTTTGTCTGTAAGGTGAAGATAAATGACTCGCCGAGGATCTTTCATTTCTTGAGCCGCAAATTTGTCTTCCAAGAGTAAACCAGAAATTAATCATATAGCGATCCTCTTGTGGGGTTATGGGTTGTTGGTCATTTTGAAAGGGAGGTGGTGCTTCTTTGGAGTAAAATTCAACTCTCCTGCACATATGGAGGTGGGCAAGTGATACCCTATTATGTTTCCTTTTTCTTACATGTAGATTCCTTGTATGATAACTTGACAGGACAAAACAGAGAGCCTGTGTTCAGTATTATACCTGAATTAGAACTAAGGAGTCTGAATTCTGCTCTCTGAAGAATAATGTGGGATGCTGTAACGGTTTATTTTAAGTTTGGAACCAGGGAAACATTTTGGCCGTATATTATCAAAATTGGAGTAACTAGGATTTAACTAGCTAAGAAACTTGGCTTATTTCCATGTGCACTTCACACTGATTATAAAATTATAATCATCATAGAACTAGAAACTATTTACACACAGAAAACTGAAAAGGATACATGAACTATCCATTAATTTCAGGCATTAAGTTTTTGGTCTTCGTATGACAGTATCGCATTAGCTCGTGAGTCTGGAATTATATAGGCTGTAATTTTTAAATGCAATCGTTAACTAACTAGGGCATGATCTAATTTGGATTTAGTAGTATTCTTGCTGTCAATCCTCACTCATTAAGTATCATCATTAGGCTAATTGATAGTTGCTTACAAAGTTACAAGTCTTGTCCGAAGATGATTATAATTTCTTCCTGTTGTGAACATTTTCTTGGAGGTGCTGATAGCTGCTGATTAAAATAGTCTTGCAATTCCTAAGCACATGGGGCTGCTGATAGCTGCTTGAGACTGAAGCCCATTCAAAATATCACACATCTGCTTGTATTCTTTTTTATGTAACTTTATATAGAAGTGGTTTAATTCATGGGAAGTTAATAGCCGAAAGTGATTGTAGATATCCCCCATGGGTTTGCATAAGTAACCTCCTATTAGATCCGATAATGTATCAGGATCAGACCCCCTCTCTACTGGTTGCCAATCCAACGGTTTGCAAAGCATCGGAAGATTTAATTTGATAGGGAGCAGATTTATGTTCAAATTGCACATAACATAACAAGAATTCTCTATATACCCTTGACCTTTCTTAAGAACCAGCACTGTGGTCGTGAGTCTGTAGTAGAAGACTAGAAATATAATTGCATTGTGGTCATTTTTGTCCAAATTTAAGCATTATGGTCATTTTTGTCCAAATTTAATTGTTATTTGTAATGTTATTTGTAGACTGTTGTAATAGGAAGAAGAACAGACATAATATCAATAATCTCACTACATGACCTCCTACCTTTTGGGAAGCTACCAAACCTCAAGGGCCTCTATTTGAAGAAAATTTCTGGAATGCTCCAGTTTGGGCCTATATGTTGGTTGTGCCTATATGTAGGCCTTTTTTTGTGCAGGGACAAATAGTTACCCCTTTCTCCTGAAATGTTGATTAATTTCTGTTTCGGTTGAGAATGGGGCACTCCTAGGTCAAGAAAATTAGCAAAGGTCATGCCCAATTTTCTTGACCTAGAAGGTGCCCGTTTCTCAACCGAAACAAAAATTAATCAACATTTTGCATGTTTTATTCTCAGTTTTCCTCTAATTCTGAGAAGAATAGATACTACCCTGATCTCATCCAATAACTCTAGTAGCCTTTTTTTCCTATTTAGAGCGAACATGGCCGACAACGATGAGGCCGGCGGTTCGGGCAAGCCATTCTGGGAGCTGTCCTAGGAGATGGAGGAGAAGCTCACCGCTATGAGGACGCCACGGAAGACACCGATCCTGACTACACAACCCCTAGTGGCGTCGGGGATGACACCACTAATGGTGCCGTCGGGGATGCCACCACTGATGATAGCAGCGAACACACAGATGGTAGCCAACCAAAGAGGCAACGGAAGGACCGGCACCCGAACGTGCTCGGCACCGTCAAGGAGGAATTTACCGAAGTGTCCTCCAGTATGCATCCAACAGCGCCCAAAGAATTAGTCCGTGGGTACACGGGACAACTCGGGTGCATTTTCCGGAGCACCGTCTCGATCAACACCGAGAACCTAAGGCATCCTGACCGATGGAATTTGCGCAACCTCCTCTTCACGAAGCTGCACGAAGGATACAAGTTCCCCGGTGACTTCACAAACACATGTCTCTCAGGGAATAAAGTGAACAATGCCGCCCTCACGAAGATGAGCACGACCTTGGCTACTTGGAGAGCCACGGTGAAGAGAAGGATTCTAAGTGGTGATAGTTATGAGAAGATCAAGGCGACAAATCCTTCGATCAGCGAAGAGGACTACCTGAAGTTCAAGGTCAAGTGCGAGAGCAATGCATCCGCGGAATCAAGTTAGTGGGGGAAAGATATGTGGGACTTGAACTTAGGGGTCCACAAACTCGGTCCCGGCGGTTATGGAGTGGCGGAATCTAAATGAGACAAGGAGGACGCAGAGCGTGCCGCGCAAGGCCTACCGCCCCTCTTCGATAAATACCATGAAAAGCAGACCGGGAACTATGTCAGGGCCCGGTACAAGGTGGACCCGGTAACAGGGGAGCTTACCACGGATCCGAAGGTGAAGGAGCTTGAGCGTGTTCTGGTAAGGAATACACCCCCGTGTAATTACCTCCATATGGTTGCATTCTAATTAATGAAGCCAAATTTCTAAATGGTTCACATTCCTTCCGTAGGAAACTGAAAGCAGTAGCGCGGGGTCTCAGAGCTCCCCGCCTGCTGCCCCTTGGGACACCTCTTTAAATAGGGCGTTGAACGTTCTGAAACAAAAGGATAAGTTCAGAAAGCCGTCGTCATCTGGTCGTGTGTCCAGTGAAGGCTTGTCCACGAAATGGTCGGAATACTATAAGGCTGGGCGAAAGGAGAGAAAGACCAGCTCGGAAAGCCAGGAGCGTGAGGTTAAAGAACTCAAGGCACAAGTGGCGCGGATTCCGGAGATAGTCCAAGAGCAAGTGCGAGACCAACTGGGAGCGACGATCACCACCATTATGCCTTCCTTGCTTGAGGGGCTACGGGGGTGGATTGCGGGCGGCCTACAGGGGCCTTCCCCGATTCCCAACTTCACGGGCAGCAACTCGCACAATGCACCGACAATGGTGTCTCCGGCAGAGGGGGCATTGGTGTCTCCGGCGGAGGCGGCATTGGTGTCTCCAGCGTCGGCGTCGGTATTGGACCTTAATGCACCCGGGTGTGGGAAGAATACACCGGCCGGCACCTCGGTAGCAAGCGGACCCTCCGTCACTTGCACGCTCGCCATATGCGGTGCCTCGACATTAGCCGAGCTCGACGCCATCACGGTAACTAAGCCTCGGCCAATGACTACTTCATCTCCTTGCCTTTGACTGGGCATCCCTGATGCCCTACATGTTTTTGCAGGGCGCCGGCAACGTTCCATGCACTCTCCTGCACTTCGTGGACGGCGATTTGATCGATGTCGCCAATGCCAAAATTGTTGAAACGGGCATCCGCGTGTTCCACGGTAATCCGATGCCACCCACCGTGTATAGGGTTCAACTGGTTTGGGTGCTGCGGGGCTACGACGACTTGTTACCTCCGTATCGACCCCCTGGGACCAACGAAGATGATGTGATGACCCTCAACGCTTGCTTAAACTGGTCCATGCTTTGGCCGAAGAGCCTGATTCGTTTGGGGGCGGGGGACACCACCCCACAGACAACACCGCTAGTCGTGCCGGCACCAAGCCATGGCAAGACTGCCGCAACGCTACCGCCGTCATCTGATCCGGACATGCGTATGGCATAGGATCCGGACGACGACGACGGTACATTTTCCAACGTTGATAAGTACATCAACGAAGATGGGTACGGTGACGAATTCTTGGGGCCTCCTTCTCAAGAACCCAACCCTGCAAAAGACGATCGAGATCTAGCTGGTACCGCGAAGAAACCCAATTGCAACAGGCATCATCTGTTCAGTTCTCAGGAGACGCCTCCAGCTGCCGTCTTCACCGAGACTCAAACAGCCGAGGTGCGAAATATTATCATCCCTAACACACTCAAGAAGGTGGTCTCTGAGCAGAACTCGATCCCATTACAGCAGAAGAAGGAGAATGCACGGAAAAGAAAAAATAACAAGGGTGCAAGCCAGCAGGCACCGAGTACGATCCGTGCTCAGGACGGGCCACCAATACCTAAGGATATCTCGAGGAGGGTGCATGTGGCGGGTAGGCCGATGCTACCGACTAATCTGCTCAATGCTGCAACCGGTGCTATGCGGAGTCTGCATGACGGTGTTCTTACTATGGAGAAGCGGCGTCTCACTGAGAATGATGTGGCATACCCGGTTTTCGTGGCCAAGGTGCCAGAGGGCAAGGGCTTTGTCGAGAGCACCGTCGGGCGTATGATCTTCTTGCGGTTTGATGACATCTTCGCTATGTTTAACCTTTATCCGCTGCACTACACCTTCGTTCGGCTATTTTCGCTCAGTATGGAGATGCGGATCATTAGAGACAAGACCCCGGACATCGTGATAGTCGACCCCTTCTACATGCGTGCCAAGATCTTGGGCAGTGCCGGGGACCGGCAAGTCGCGAGTTCATACCTCGAAGGCGTCATTCTGGTGAACCCAGATAAGGATAACTTCCTCGTGTCTTACTTTCCCGAGTAAGTCATCCCCTCACCACCCCGTAACATATGATTTCTTACATTTCGATCGTGTTTTTCTAACATTCCGTGTTTTGTGCAGTGACACTCATTGCACACTCATCCTCTTAAGCCCGAAATATTCCATGGCCACGTATTTCGACTCGGACCGTCAGTCGAAGAAAGACTACACAAATATCAAGAAAGTTCTTGATGATGCTCTCCCCGGCTATGGCAAATCTGGAGGCACCTTCAGGAGGCCAATTTATAGGTACGGCAAGCACGTGTTCACCCACGTAATGACGTTCCCCTGCGTCAAGCAGCCGCCTGGCAGTCAGAAGGATGCCTACTACGCCCTCCATCACATGCGGGCGATCGTACGGGACTTTCATCACCTTATGCTACCAAGTAATCTCAAAGATTGGGCCGCACGCTTGTCGGAAATCCAGGACGCAGACATCAGGCAAGAATTCTTTTGCATCTAGTCGGATATTGCGGAAATCATCTATCAAGATGTCCTTCGGACCTCGGGGCAGTTCTACCTCAAATATCATCCGTCGAACAGTGAAATAGAAACAACGCTACAAATGCAGGCTGACAAGGACTGCACATTCATGACCATCACGAAAGACGGCGGCATCATCCACGCTCCGGTCCCTGAGCCGAGTCGAAAGTATTGATGCTATGTAGTTCTGGAAGAAGAGTTTAGCTCATGTTGTAATTAAACTTTAATAAACTTGTATGTCTCTTTAGTTTGGACAGTCGTTCAACTTATATGTAATCGATGCTATTTATTAGTAGGACCATGAATCGTGCTATTAATGTGTTGCTTTTCTCTTCCGATCCTTTTGTTATTTACTTATATATTGCTTATATATTATCTGTGAATTGCCACTAACGTTTTGGTTTGTCTAGTGCATAGAGATGCCGTCGTATGTCGTGTACAAGGGTAAGGTTCCCGGAGTCTACGATGACTGGGAGGAGTGTCGGAGACAGATTCACCGTTTCAGCGGTAACAGTTACAAATGGTACACCACTAGGGCGGAGGCGGAAGCTAGATACGCGCGCTATCTAGTGGGAGAGAGGAGGGAGCAGAGGAGGAACCGGATGACGACCAGTTTCATCGCGATGATGCTCATCGTGACCGCAACTCTCTTCTATGTGATGGTAGTTTAGATGATCGATATCGACTTTGTAATGTGACAATAAACTCCGCTAATACGATGAACTTTGCTAATGTCTCGAGACCTAAACTTGGCTAATGTTTGAACTTTGTTCGCTATTTTGAATTTGGAGACTAATATGATGAATTCTATTGTGTGATGTTTATATTCTGTGTTGTAACGTATTTTGTTACCTGTGCAAATACCAGAAAAGCAAAAAATAATAATTCTTAATATTTATAGTAGTGGCGCACCATATTGAGCATTAGTGGTGCACCAGGGCCAAATACCAGTAGCGCATTATGGGGCATAGTAATGGCGCACCTGGGGGCATAGGTGGAGGCACATATGCCCCCCTAGGAGGCATATTAATGGCGCACTGTTGGACATAGTAATAGCGCACTCTGTGGTGTGCCACTATTATCTGGGATACTAATGGCGCACCATAGGTGCGCCATTACTATTTGTTACTAGTGGCGTGTTAATAGTGGCGCACCCATAGTGCGCCATTAATATTAAAAATGGGTGCACCACTAACAGCCTATTTTGTAGTAGTCTGATGTTCACCATTGAAACCACCTCAACTCACGTGATGATCGGACTTGAGTTGGTGAATTTGGATCATGTATCACCCGAATGACCACAGGGACGTCAATTTGAATGGGAGTTCTTTAGTAATATGATTAATTGAACTCATTATCATGAACATAGTTAGTAGTGTCTTTGCAAATTATGTTGTAGATTACTTGCTCGTGCTGTAGCTCCGTTGAATTTTTATATGTTCCTAGAGAAATAGAGTTGAAAGATGATGGAAGCAATATTGCGGAATGGGTTCGTAATCTGAGGATTCTCCTCATTGCTGCACAGAAGGCTTATGTCCTTAATGCACCGCTTAGTGCGCCAACCCCTCTAGCGTCGTTTGCAGATGTTGTGAACATCTGACAGGCACGTTCTGATGACTACTTGATAGTTTAGTGCGTCATGCATTACGGCTTAGAATTGAGGCTCTGAAACGTTTTGAACGTTACAAAACATATGAGATGTTCTAAGAGCTGAAATTAGGATCTCAGGATCGTGCCCATGTTGCGAGATATGAGATCTCCGAAAAGATTCTTTGCCTGCAAGATGAAAGAGAATAGCTCAATCGTTAAGCATGTGCTCAGATTGTGTGGGTGCTACCATCGCTTGAATCGAATGGGAGTTGATCTTCCAGATAATATAGTGATTGATATAGTTCACCAAGTCACTGTCACTAAGCTACTAGAACTTGGTGATGAACTATAAAATGCCAGGGATAGAAATAATGATCCCTGAGCTGTTCGCGATGTTTGACACCGCGAAGGTAGATATCAAGAAGGAGCGTCAAGTGTTGATGTTAGTCAAACCACTAGTTTCAAGAAGGGCAAGAGCAAGGAGGGAAACTTCATGGATAGCAAGTCAGTTGCTGCTCCAGTGAAGCAACCCAAAGTTGAACCCAAACCCGAGACTAAGTGCTTCTATTATGAGGAGAGCGGTCGCTGAAGCGGAACAACCCTAGATACTTGGTAGATAAGAAGGCTGACAACGTCAACAGAAGTATATTTGATATACGTGTTAATAATGTGTACCTTGCGAGTACTCCTAGTAGCACCTGGATATTGGATTCCGGTTCGGTTGCTAAATGTTAGTAACTTGAAATAAAAGCTACGGAATAAACGAAGAACTAGCTAAGGGTGAGGTGACGATGTGTGTTGGAAATGTTTCCAAGGTTGATGTGATCAACATCGCACGCTCTCTGTACCTTCGGGATTAGTGACGAACCTAAATAAATATTATTTGTTTTTTTGCGTTGAGCATGAACGTGATTAGATCGTGTTTATTGCAACACGGTTATTCTGTTTACATGAATGATACCTTCAATGGTCATGCACGCAGTGAGAATGGTTTGTTGAATCTTGATCGTAGTAATACACATGTTCATAACATTGATGCCAAAAGATACAAAGTTAATAATTATAGTACCACATACTTGTGGCACTGCCGCTAAATGTCATATTGGTATAAAGCACAGGAAGAAACTCCATGCTTATGGATCTTTGGACTCATTCGATTTCGAATCGGTTGAGACATGCGAACCATGCCTCTTGGGCAAGATTACTAAGGACCCCTTTTTCCAGATGGATGGAGCGGGCAAGTGATTTATTAGAAATGATACATGTTGATGTATGCAATCGAGTGAGTCTTGTAGCGTGTGGTGGATATCATTATTTTCTTACCTTCACTAATGATTTGAGTAGATATAGTGTATATTTACTTAATGAAACACAAGTCTGAATCGTTTGAAAGGTTTTAAGAAAATTCAGAGTGAAGTTTAAGATCATCGTGGCAAGAAGATAAAAATGTCTGCGATATGATCGTGGCGGTGAATATCTGAGTTACGAGTTTGGCATACAACTTTAGACAATGTGAAAGTGGTTTCACAACTCATGCCACCTAGAACACCATAGTGTGATGGTGTGTCCGAACGTCATAGTCGTGCTCTATTGGATATGGTGCATGCTATGATGTCTCTTATCATTTTGCTATTGTAATTTTTGGATTATGCATTATAGACAACTACATTCACTTTAAATAGGGCACCATCTAAATCCGTTGAGATGACACAATTTGGTTTGATAGAAACCTAAGCTGTCATTTCTTAATGTTTGGGGCTGCAACACTTATGCGAAAAAGGTTTTCACCTAATGAGGTCGAACCCAAAGCGGACAAATGCATCTTCATACCCTAAGAACAGTTGGGTAAACCTTCTATCTCAGATCGAAGCATAAAGTGTTTGTTGTTAAAACTGGGTCCTTTCTCGAGAAAGAGTTTCTCTCAAAAGAATTGAGTGGGAGGAAGATAGAACTTGATGAGGTTGTTGAACCTTTGTTCAACCAGAGAGTAGCGCAACGCAGGAAGATGTTTCTATGAAGCCTATGCTAGTTGAATAGGAAGTTAATGATGATGATCATGAAGCTTCGTATCAAGTTACTATCAAACCTCGTAGGTCGACAAGGATGTGTACAGCTCCTGAGCGATACGACAACCCTGTCTTGGAGGTCATGTTGTTGGACAACGATGAACCTACGAGCTATGGAGAAACAATGATGGGCCCGGATTCCGACAAATGGTTAGAGGCCATGAAATCCGAGAAAGGATCCATGTATGAAAACCAAGTATAGACTTTGGTACTTGCTCATTCGACGACAGGTCGTTGAGTACAAATGGATGTTTAAAATGAAGACAGATGCTCAGTTATAAAGCTTGACTTGTTGCAAAGAAGTTTACGACTAGTTCAAGGAATTGACTGTGATGAGACTTTCTCACTCGTAGCGATGCTAAAGTCTGTTGGAATTATGTTAGTAGTTGCTGAATTTTTCAATTATGAAATCTGGCAGATGGATGTCAAAACATCGTTTCCTTAACGGTTTACTTGAGGAAAGGTTGTATGTGATACAACCAGAAGGTTTTGTTAGTCCTAAGGATGCTAAAAGGTGAGAAAGCTTCAGTGATCCTTCTATGGACTAAAGAAAGCATCTCGGAGTTGGAATATACACTTTGATGAGGTGATCAAAGTTTTTGAGTCTATACAAAGTTTATGAGAAACTTGTACTTACAATAAAGTGAGTGGAAGCACTATAGAGTTTCTGGTAAGCATATGTGGTTGACATATTGTTGATTGGAAATGATGTAGAATTTCTCGAAAGCATAAACGGTTGTTTGAAAAGAGGTTTTCAAAGGAAGACCTGGATGAAGCTACGTAATTGTTGAGCATCAAGATCTATAGAGATAGATCAAGATGCTTGATGAGACTTTCAATGAGTACATACCTTGAAAAGATTTTGAAAGAGTTCAAAATGGATCAGTCAGAGAAAGAGTTCTCACCTGATTTGTAAGGTGTGAAGTCGAGTGAGACTCAAAGCTCGACCACGGCAGAAGAAAGAGAAAGGACGAACGTCGTCCCCTATGCCTTAGCCATAGGCTCTGTATAGTATGCCATGATGTATACCGCACCTGTGTGTGCCTTGCCATGAGTCCATCAAGGGGTACAAGAGTGATCTAGGAGTGGATCACTGGACAGCGGTCAAGATTATCCTTAGTAACTAAAAGACTAAGGAGATGTTTCTTGATTATGGAGGTGATAATGAGTTCGTCGTAAAGAGTTACGTCGATGCAAGTTTTAACACCAATCCGGATGACTCTTAGTAGCAATCCGGATACGTATAGTGGAGTAGCCATTTGGAATAGTACCAAGTGGAGTGTGGTAGCTGTGTTTACAGTTTGACATAGTGATTTGCAAAGTACACATGGATCGGAATGTCGCAGACCCATTGAGTATAAGACCTCTCTCACATGCAAAGCATGATCGAACCCCAGAACTCATTGGGTGTCAGATTCATAACAATGCGAATCACATGGTGATGTGAACTAGATTATTGACTCTAGTGCAAGTGGGAGACAGTTGGAAATAACCCCTGAAGGCAATAATAAATTAGTTATTATCATATTTCCTTCTTCATGATAATCTTTTGTTGTCCATGCTATAATTGTGTTGATCGGAAACTCAGATACATGTGTGGATACATAGACAACACCATGTCCCTAGTATGCCTCTAATAGACTAGCTCGTCGATCAAAGATGGCTATGGTTTCCTAGTCATGGACATGAGATGTCATTTCGTAATGGGATCACATCATTAGGAGAATGATGTGATGGACAAGACCCAAACTACAAACGTAGCATATGATCGTGTCAGTTTATTGCTACTGTTTTCTGCATGTCAAGTATATGTTCCTATGACCATGAGATCATACAACTCACTGACACCGGAGGAGTACCTTGTGTGTATCAAATGTCGCAACGTAACTGGGTGACTATAAAGGTGCTCTACAGGTATCTCGGAGGGTGTCTGTTGGGTTGGCATGGATCAAGACTGGGAATTGTTACTCCGTGTGACGAAGAGGTATCTCAGGGCCCCCTCGGTAATACAACATCACAATAAGCCTTGAAAGCAATGTGACTAAGTGTTAGTAACGGGATCTTGTATTACGGAATGAGTAAAGAGACTTGCTGGTAACGAGGTTGAACTAGGTATGGAGATATCGACGATCGAATCTCGGGCAAGTAACATACCGAAGAACAAAGGGAACATCATACGGGATTAACTGAATCCTTGACATAGAGGTTCGACCGATAAAGATCTTCGTAGAATATGTAGGAACCAATATAGGCATCCAGGTCCCACTATTGGCTATTGACCGTAGAGGTGTCTCGGTCATGTTTACGTAGTTCTCGAACCCGCAGGGTCTGCATACTTAAGGTTCGGTGACATTTCAGTAGTATAGAGTTATGTATGGTTGTTACCGAAGGTTGTTTGGAGTCACAGATGAGATCCCGGGCATCACGAGGAGCTCCAGAATGGTCCAGAGGTAAAGAGTGATATATAGGAAGTCCTGTTTTGTTCGCCGGAAAAGTTTCGGGCTCATCGGTAGTGTACCGGGAGTGCCGGTAGTGTATCGGGAGGCCATCGGGAGGGGTATTTCGAGCCAAGAGGCTACATGGGCTGTGGGAGAGTGAATACCAGCCCTTAGTGGGCTGGTGGAAGTCCCACACAAGGCCCATGCGGCTGGGAGAGTAAAGCCAAAGAGATAAGGTGGAAAAAAGGCAAAATAGGGAGGAATTCTAGTCCTACTAGGATTGGAGGACGAGTCCTGCTGTCCTCCTTGATTCGGACGAACCAAGGGCTGGTCCCTTGAGGGACAAGCCTCCTCCTCTCTTCCTCCTATATATACTTGAGGTTTTAGGGTTTTTGGCACTAGATTTTCAGCCACGTGCTACCCGTTCCTCTAGTGAATAGTTTTTGCTCTAGATCGGATTTCTGCAGTGCTTAGGCGAAGCCCTGCCAAAATAGCTCCACCACCATCACCGGAGCACTGTCATGCTGCTGGAGAACTCTTCTACCTCTCCACTCCCTCTTGCTGGATCAAGAAGGCGGAGATCATCATCGAGCTGTACGTGTGCTAAACACGGAGGTGCCGTTCGTTCGGCGCTAGATCGGAAGGACCGTGATCAAGATTGCAAGACGGATCGTGATGAGATCGTGGGACGGATCGTGATGAGTTCGCAGGACGGGTCGTGATTGGATCGTGGGACGGATCATGATGAGCTCGCGGGATGCTCGGCGATTTGGATCGCGAAGACGTTCGACTACACCAACCGCATTTCTTAATGCTTCCCGCTTAGCGATCTACAAGGCTATGTAGATCCACTCTCCCTCTCATAGATGCTCATCACCATGGATAGGTCTTGCGTGAGCATAGGAATTTTTTTGTTTCCCTTGCGATGTTCCCCATTGGGATCCGCTAGGTAGACTCATGCTAGTCTCAAAGATCAACAACTGTGAGTATAGCTCTGGAACCGTGACCGGCTCGAGCGTGGAGCATATGGTCGAAACCACTTGGTGAAACTCCTCATGGAGTACACAAGGATGCGAGGGACAATGTCCTCTTCATCAACCTTCTTCACTGAAGCCATTAGTTCATCTCACAAAGTTCTAATCTTACCAACATAATCGGTGATGCTGCTGTTGCTATTATAGAGATTCTGCAGCGCGTTCCGGACATTGACAGTCCTTGCACGCGTGTGGGAAGCCAGCATCCCTTGAGCGGTGTTCAACATCTCTGCTGCAGTGTGGCATGTCACCACTTGGATCGCCATCTCACGCGGTAGAGAGGTCAGCAGGTAGGAGAACACCTGCTGACCCCACGCGTACCACACGGCAAACTCCGGGTTGGGAGCCTTGACTTGGTTTTTTCATCATCGTTGACGACCTCAATAGTCATGGGCAACACCGTCCGCTCAATGTTGAGGAAGTCCGCCATTTGAGCCCCCTGATCGCTAAGAGCACGGTGGCACGTCATAGAGCCTCATTCCCTATCGTAAGCTTCTCTGTTGTGGCTTGCACAAATGGAGAGGAAGGGAAGGAAGTGGAAGAGCTTTTCATGGATGATCTCGAGGCCGACTCTGATTACCATGAAAGAAATAGTGGAAACTTGTGCTCCATAGTAGGGACGCGTGCATGTTACATAGATGGGCGATGTACGAGATAGATGGCAGGTTGTTACAAGTCTTGACCTCTACTCTAGGCTATACAAGAGAAACAATCATATCTATGCTAACAACCTGCCTAGAGGTTACAAACACAACGCACACAACCACCGTGACATGTTTGAAATATGCCCTAGAGGCAATAATAAATTAGTATTATCATATTTCCTTTTTCATGATAATCATTTATTATCCATGCCATAATTGTGTTGATCAGAAACTCAGATACATGTGTGGATGGATAGACAACACCATGTCCCTAGTATGCCTCTAATAGACTAGCTAGTTGATTACAGATGGCTATGGTTTCCTAGTCATGGACATGAGATGTCATTCGTTAACGTGATCACATCATTAGGAGAATGATGTGATGGACAAGACCCAAACTATAAACGTAGCATATGATCGTGTCAATTTATTATTACTGTTTTCTACATGTCAAGTATATGTTCCTATGACCATGAGATCATGCAACTCACTGACACCGGAGGAGTTCCTTGTGTGTATCAAACATCGCAATGTAACTGGGTGACTATAAATGTACTCTACACGTATATCCGAGGGTGTCCGTTGGGTTGGCATGGATCAAGACTGGGACTTGTTACTCCGTGTAACGGAGAGGTATCTCAGGGCCCACTCGGTAATACAACATCACAATAAGCCTTGCAAGCAATTTGACTAAGTGTTAGTCACGGGATCTTGTATTATGGAACGAGTAAAGAGACTTGCCGGTAACGAGGTTGAACTAGGTATGGAGATACCGACGATCGAATCTCGGGCAAGTAACATACCGAAGAACAAAGGGAACATCATACGGGATTAACTGAATCCTTGACATAGAGGTTTGACCGATAAAGATCTTTGTAGAATATGTAGGAACCAATATGGACATGCAGGTCCCGCTATTGGTTATTGATCGTAGAGGTGTCTCGATCATGTCTACATAGTTCTCGAACCCGCAGGGTCTGCACACTTAAGGTTTGGTGACGTTTCGGTAGTATAGAGTTATGTATGGTGGTGACCGAAGGTTTTTCGGAGTCCCGGATGAGATTCCGGACATCACGAGGAGCTCTATAATGGTCCAGAGGTAAAGATTGATATATAGGAAGTCCTATTTGGGTTGCCGGAAAAGTTTCAGGCTCATCGGTAGTGTACCGGGAGTGCCGGTAGTGTACCGGGAGACCATTGGGAGGGGTATTTCGACCCAAGAGGCTACATGGGCTCTGGGAGGATGAATAACAGCCCTTAGTGGGCTGGAGGAAGTCCCACCAAGCGCCCATGCGGCTGGGAAGAAAAAGCCCCAAAGGAAAAAGGTGGAAAAAGGCAAAAGGGCTAAATTAGGAAGAAGTCCTAATCCTACTAGGAGTGGAGGAGGAGGACTCCTGCCTCCTGGTTCGGCCGACCCAAGGGATGGATCCTTGGGATCCAAGCCTCCTCCTCCTCTCCTCCTATAAATACTAGAGGGTTTTAGGGTTTGGCACAAGATTTTCAGCCACGTGCTACCCGTTCCTCTAGTGCATAGTTTCTCCTCTAGATCGGCTTTCTGCAGTGCTAAGGAGAAGCCTTATCGGAATTACTCCACCACCATTGCCATGGCGCCGTCACTCTGCCGGAGAACTCTTCTGCCTCTCCAGTCCCTCTTGCTGGATTAAGAAGGCGGAGATCTTCATCGAGCTGTACGTGTGCTGAACGCGGAGGTGCCGTCCGTTCGACGCTAGATCGGAAGGATCGTGATCAAGATCACGAGACGGATCATGATGAGATCGCGGGACAGATCATGATGAGTTCGCGGGACGGATCATGATTAGTTCGCCGGACGGATCATGATGAGATTGCGGGACGCTAGGCGATTTGGATCGCGAAGATGTTCGACTACACCAACCACGTTTCTTAACGCTTCCCGCTTAGCGATATACAAGGGTATGTAGATCCACTCTCCCTCTGTAGATGATCATCACCATGGATAGATCTTGCGCGTGCGTAGGAATTTTTTCCCATGCAACGTTCCCCAACAGTGGTATCAGAGCTAGGTCTATGTGTACATGAGATCTCGAGTAGAACACAAAGGAGTTTGTGGGCGTTGATGCTTAGATTGCTTCCTCCCTTGGTAGTGTTTTGGTTCAGCGGTATTGTGGGATGAAGAGGCCCGGACCAACCTTACTTGTAAGCTTACGAGAGACTGGTTCCATTGACTGACGTGTAACCTCGTTGCACAAAGATGGCTGGCGGGTGTCTGTTTCTCCTACTTTAGTTGGAATGGATTCCACAAAGGCGGTCCTTGAGAAGGTTGAAAAGCAACTTATGTATCACCGTTGTGGTTTTTGCGTAGGTGAGAATTGTTCTTGCTAGATACCCGTAGTAGACACGTAAAACATGCAACAACAATTAGAGGACGTCTAACTTGTTTTTGCAGGGTATGTTGTGATGTGATATGGACAATTACATGATGAGATATATGTGATGTATGAGATGATCATGTTTTCTATAGAATATCATGACTTGCATGTTGATGAGTACGACAACCGGCAGTAGCCATAGGGTTGTCTTCAATTATTGTATGACCTTCGTGTCAATCATTAAGCGCTATGTAATTCTTTATTTTATCGCTAAACGGTAGAAATAGTAGTAGAAGCATTGTGGGCATGACAACCCAGATGGCGACACATTGATGGAGATCAAGATGGTAGAGATCATGGTGTCATGCCGGTGATGATGGAGATCATGCCGGTGCTTTTAAGATGGAGATCAAAAGCACAAATTCATGGCCATATCATGTCACTTATGATTTGCATGTGATGTTAATCCTTTTATGCAACTTGTTTTGCTTAGGATGACGGTAGCATTATAAGGTGATCCCTCACTTAATTTCAAGATAAATTGTGTTCTCCCCGAGTGTGCACCGTTGAGAAAGTTCGTCATGTCGAGACACCACGTGATGATCGGGTGTGATAGACTCTACGTTCACATACAACAGGTGCAAGCCAGTGTTGCACATGCAGGACACTCGGGTTAAACTTGACGAGCCTAGCATGTACAGACATGGCCTCGGAACACAAGAGACCGAAAGGTCGAACATGAGTCATATAGTAGATATGATCAACATGATGATGTTCACCATTGAAACCACCTCAACTCACGTGATGATCGGACTTGAGTTAGTGAATTTGGATCATGTGTCACTCGAATGAACGGAGGGATGTTAATTTGAGTGGGAGTTCTTCAATAATATGATTAATTGAACTCATTATCATGAACATAGTCAGTAGTGTCTTTGCAAATTATGTTGCAGATTACTTGCTCGTGCTGTAGCTCCCTTGATTTTTTATATGTTCCTAGAGAAATAGAGTTGAAAGATGATGGTAGCAATATTCCGGACTGGGTCCGTGATCTGAGGATTGTCCTCATTGCTGCACAGAAGGCTTATGTCCTTAAATGCACCGCTCGGTGCGTCAACCCCTCTAGCATCGTTTGTAGATGTTGTGAACATCTAACATGCACGTTCTGATGACTAATTTATAGTTTAGTGCATCATGCATTACGTCTTAGAATTGAGGCTCCGAAACGTTTTGAACATCACGGAACATATGAGATGTTCTAAGAGGTGAAATTAGGATCTTAGGCTCGTGCCCGTGTTGCGAGATATGTGATCTCCAACAAGATTCTTTGCCTGCAAGATGAAAGAGAATAGCTCAATCGTTGAACATGTGCTCAGATTGTCTGGGTGCTACAATCGCTTGAATCGAGTGGGAGTTGATCTTCTAGATAAGATAGTGATTGATATAGTTCTCCAAGTCACTGTCACTAAAGCTACTAGAACTTGGTGATGAACTATAAAATGCCAGGATAGAAATAATGATCCCTGAGCTGTTCGCGATGTTTGACACCTAGAAGGTAGAAATCAAGAAGGAGCATTAAGTGTTGATGGTTAGTAAAACCACTAGTTTCGAAAAGGGCAAGGGCAAGGAGGGAAACTTCATGGATAGCAAGTAAGCTGCTGCTCCAGTGAAGCTACCCAAAGTTGAACCCAAACCCGAGAATAAGTGCTTCGATTATGAGGAGAGCGGACGCTGAAGCGGAACAACCCTAGATACTTGGTAGATAAGAAGTCTGCCAACATCGATAGAAGTATATTTGATATACGTGTTATTGATGTGTACCTTGCTAGTACTTCGAGTAGCACCTGGGTATTGGATACCGGTTCAGTTGCTAAATGTTAGTAAACTTGAAATAAAAGCTACGGAATAAACGGAGAACTAGCTAAGGGTGAGGTGACGATGTGTGTTGGAAATGTTTCCAAGGTTGATGTGATCAACATAGCACGATCTCTCTACCTTCGGGATTAGTGACGAACCTAAAGAAATGTTATTTGGTGTTTTGCGTTGAGCATGAACGTGAGTAGATCGTGTTTATTGGAACACGGTTATTCATTTAAGTTAGAGAATAATGGTTATTCTGTTTACATGAATAATACCTTCAATGGTCATGCACCCAGTGAGAATGGTTTGTTGAATCTTGATCGTAGTAATACACATGTTCATAATCTTGATGCCAAAAGATACAAAGTTAACAATGATAGTACCACATACTTGTGGCACTGCCGCTAAATGTCATATTGGTATAAAGCGCATGAAGAAACTCCATGCTAATGGATCTTTGGACTCATTCGATTTTGAATCGGTTGAGACATGCGAACCATGCCTCTTGGGCAAGATGACTAAGGACCCTGTTTTCCGGATTGATGGAGCGGGCAAGTGGTTTATTGGAAATGATACATGTTGATGTATGCAATCCAATGAGTCTTGTAGCATGCGGTGGATATCGTTATTTTCTTACCTTCACTCATGACTTGAGTAGATATAGTGTATATTTACTTAATAAAACAAAAGTCTAAATCGTTTGAAAGGTTCAAGCAAATTCAGAGTGAAGTTAAAGATCATCGTGACAAGAAGAAATGTCTGCGATATGATCGTGGAGGTGAATATCTGAGTTATGAGTTTGGCATACAACTTTAGACAATGTGAAAATTGTTTCACAACACATGCCACCCAGAACACCATAGTGTGATGGTATGTCCGAACGTCATAGTCGTGCTCTATTGAATATGGTTCGTGCTATGATGTCTCTTATCGTTTTGCTACTATAATTTTGGGGTTATGCATTAGAGAAAACTACATTCACTTTAAATAGGGCACCATCTAAGTCCATTGAGATGACACCGTGTGAATTATGGTTTGATAGAAACCTAAGCTGTCATTTCTTAATGTTTGGGGCTGCGATGCTTGTGTGGAAAAATGTTTTCACCTAATGAGCTCAAACCCAAAGCGGACAAATGCATCCTCATAGATTATCCTAAGAACAGTTGGGTGAACCTTCTATCTCAGATCCAAGCATAAAGTGTTTGTTGCTAAAACTGGGTCCTTTCTCGAGGAAAAGTTTCTCTTGAAAGAATTGAGTGGGAGGAAGATAGAACTTGATGAGGTTGTTGAACCTTTGTTTCAACCAGAGAGTAGCGTAGCGCAAAAAGATGTTTCTGTGGAACCTATGTCAGTTGAAGAGGAAGTAAATGATGATGATCATGAAGCTTCAGATCAAGTTACTATAAAACCACGTAGGTCGAGAAGGATGTGTACTGCTCCTGAGCAGTACGATAACCCTGTGTTGGAGGTCATGTTGTTGGACAACGATGAACCTACGAGCAATGGAGAAGCGATGATGTGCCCGGATTGTGACAAGTGGTTAGAGGCCATGAAATCTGAGAAAGGATCCATGTATGAAAACAAAGTATAGACTTTGGTAGACTTGCTCGTTGGACGACAAGTCGTTGAGTACAAATGGACCTTTAAGATGAAGACTAACGCTGATGGTAAATGCCACCATTTATAAAGCTCGACTTGTTGCAAAGAAGTTAACGACAAGTTCAATAAGTTGACTACAATGACACTTCTCATTCGTAGCGATGCTAAAGTCTGTTGGAATTATGTTAGCAGTTGCTGCATTTTTCAATTATGAAATCAGGTAGATGGATGCCAAAACATTGTTTCCTTAATGATTTACTTGAGGAAAGGTTGTATGTGATACAACCAGAAGGTTTTGTCAGTCCTAAGGATGATAAAAGGTGAGCAAGCTTCAGTGATCCTTCAATGGACTGAAGCAAGCATCTCAGAGTTGGAATATACACTTTGATGAGGTGATCAAAGTTTTTTGAGTTTATACCAAGTTTATGAGAAACTTGTATTTGCAATATAGTGAGTGGGAGCACTATAGAGTTTCTGATAAGTATATGTGGATGACATATTGTTGATCGGAAATAATGTAGAATTTCTAGAAAGCATAAACGGTTGTTTGAAAAGAGTTTTTCAAAGAAAGACCTGGATAAAGCTACCTAATTGTTGAGCATCAAGATCTATAGAGATAGATCAAGATGTTTATGAGACTTTCAATGAGTACATACCTTGACAAGATTTTGAAAGTGTTCAAAATGGATCAGTCAAAGAAAGAGTTCTCGCCTGATTTGTAAGGTGTGAAGTCGAGTGAGACTCAAAGCTCGACCACGGCAGAAGAAAGAGAAAGGACGAACGTCGTCCCCTATGCCTTAGCCATAGGCTCTGTATAGTATGCCATGATGTATACCGCACCTGTGTGTGCCTTGCCATGAGTCCATCAAGGGGTACAAGAGTGATCTAGGAGTGGATCACTGGACAACGGTCAAGATTATCCTTAGTAACTAAACGACTAAGGAGATATTTCTCGATTATGGAGGTGATAAAGAGTTCGTCGTAAAGAGTTACGTCGATGCAAGCTTTAACACCAATCCGGATGACTCGTAGTAGCAATCTGGATACGTATAGTGGAGCAGCCATTTGGAATAGTACCAAGTAGAATGTGGTAGCAATGTTTACGGTTTAACATAGAGATTTGCAAAGTACACATGGATCTGAATGTCGCAGACCCATTGAGTATAAGACATCTCTCACATGCAAAGCATGATCGAGCCCCAGAACTCATTGGGTGTTAGATTCATAACAATGCGAATCACATGGTGATGTGAACTAGATTATTGACTCTAGTGCAAGTGGGAGACTGTTGGAAATATGCCCTAGAGGCAATAATAAATTAGTTATTATCATATTTCCTTGTTCTTGATAATCGTTTATTATCCATCCCATAATTGTGTTGATTGGAAACTCAGATACATGTGTGGATACATAGACAACACCATGTCCCTAGTATGCCTCTAATAGACTAGCTCGTTGATCAAAGATGACTATGGTTTCCTAGTCATGGACATGAGATGTCATTTGGTAACGGGATCACATCATTAGGAGAATGATGTGATGGACAAGACCCAAACTACAAATGTAACATATGATCGTGTCAGTTTATTGCTACTATTTTCTGCATGTCAAGTATATGCTCCTATGACCATGAGATCATGCAACTCACGGACACCGGAGGAGTGCCTTGTGTGTATCAAACATAGCAACGTAACTGGGTGACTATAAAGGTACTCTACAGGTATCTCCGAGGGTGTCTGTTGGGTTGGGATGGATTAAGACTGGGATTTGTTACTCCGTGTGACGGAGAGGTATCTCAGGGCCCACTCGGTAATACAACATCAGAATAAGCCTTGCAACCAATGTGACTAAGTGTTGGTCACGGGATCTTGTATTACGGAACGAGTAAAGAGACTTGCTGGTAACAAGGTTGAACTAGGTATGGAGATAGCGACGATTGAATCTCGGGCAAGTAACATACCGAAGAACAAAGGAACATCATACGAGATTAACTGAATGCTTGACATAGATGTTTGACCGATAAAGATCTTCATAGAATATGTAGGAACCAATATGGACATCTAGGTCCCGCGATTGGTTATTGCCGTAGAGGTGTCTCGGTCATGTCTACATAGTTCTCGAACCCGCAGGGTCTGCACACTTAATGTTTGGTGACGTTTTGGTAGTATAGAGTTATGTATGGTGGTCACCAAAGGTTGTTCTGAGTCCCAAATGAGATCCCGGACATCATGAGGAGCTCCGGAATGGTCTGGAGGTAAATATTGATATATAGAAAGTCCTATTTTGGTCGCCGGAAAAGTTTCGGGCTCATCGATAGTGTACAGGGAGTGCCGGTAGTGTACCGGGAGACCATCGGGAGGGGTATTTCGACCCAAGAGGCTACATGGGCTGTGGGAGGATGAATACCAGCCCTTAGTGGGCTGGAGGAAGTCCCACAAAGGGCCCATGCGGCTGGGAAGAAAAAGCCCAAAAGGAAAAAACGTGGAAAAAGGCAAAAGGGCTAAATTAGGAAGGAGTCCTAATCCTACTAGGAGTGGAGGAGGATGACTCCTCCCTCCTGGTTCGGCCGACCCAAGGGCTGTCTCCTTGGGAGCGAAGCCTCCTTCTCTTCTCTTCCTATATATAATAGAGGGTTTTAGGGTTTTGGCACAAGATTTTCAGCCACGTGCTACCCGTTCCTCTAGTGCATAGTTTCTCCTCTAGAGCGGTTTTCTACAGAGCTTAGGCGAAGCCCTGCCGGAATTACTCCACCACCATTGCCGCGGCGCCATCATGCTGCCGGAGAACTCTTCTATCTCTCCGCTCCCTCTTGCTGGATCAAGAAGGCGGAGATCGTCATCGAGCTGTACGTGTGCTGAACGCGGAGGTGCCGTCCGTTCGACGCCAGATCGGAAGGACCGTGATGAAGATCACGATACAGATCATGATGAGATCGCGGGACGGATCGTGATGAGTTCGCGGGACGGATAGTGGTTAATTCGCGGGACAGATCGTGATGAGATCGCAGGACGCTCGGCGATTTGGATCGCGAAGACGTTCGACTACGCAACCGCGTTTCTTAACGCTTCCCGCTTAGCGATCTACAAGGGTATGTAGATCCATCTCCCTCTCGTAGATGCTCATCACCATGGATAGATCTTGCGTGTGCACAGGAATTTTTTTGTTTCCCATGCAACGTTCCCTAGGTTGAGTCCATGGCGGGCATGGGCACGTGTGCGTGCGTGTGTGTGCATGCGTGTGTATGTCGCGAGTGTGTATGCATGCGCTGGTGGCCGTTGTAGTTAGTGCATGCAGGTTAGCTGCGTACGTAAGTATAGAGAGACCGACTCTGGTTAGTTGGCATCATGGCCTGTGTGGCCGAAGGATCGGCCAGTAGTTGTGTGTAGAAGGTGGGTCGTGCATGGCAAAATGACCGAGTAACTCGGATCACAGCTAGCAGGTCGAGAATGGAGTTGGTGTTCCAGTAGGTGTGTTCCCTGGCCTATAAAAGCCATTGTACTCCCCTGTTGTAATTTCCGAGCCAAGTGTAATACAAGAGAGAAAAAGTCCCGGCGTTCATTGCCGGGAGGGCATCCGTCGCCATCGGTGTTTGTCACCCGAAAAAATTCGTCTTCTCATGTTCTTGTTTGATCATTCCTCAATCCTTGGTTCCAACATAAGCACTAGAATGCCTCTACCGAGGTACCTCTCTGACATGAAATGGGACAATCTACTAGCTACCGGTCCCCGATGCCGCGTATGCTGCCGACATTCGTGGGTTTGTGGGCCTCCTCTGGCTGTCGTAGTGAAACCCTGCGTTCTTGTAGTCAACAGAGGCTACATATCCACCATAGTTTATAGTTTCTAGTTTCTCACCATGACTGTTTTCGTCCGCATGCCACGACATGATCGTGTCGGTAGCCGAGGGCATGTTCGAGCTGAAGCGGACGATGGAAAACATCGACCTCGAAAGACTCGATGCACTGTAGGAGCACATCGACACCATGGTGTCCCACCGGACATTGGGACTGGTGTGTCCATGCAGGTGTACCGCAACGATAACATGAATACATGATCACCATAATCATGCAACATGAGGTGGAGAGCCTGGAGGTGCAGGCTGGGGACGGGAGTTGGCTCGGCGTGCTGCCCGATTTGGCAACCTTCAACATCATGGACGAAAAGATGTTCATCACGGTAAGATAAGAAGAGTCAATGAGTCATGCGCATGAAGGCCCTTTGTCTCGTGTTGCTGACTGTCTCCAGTTCTAATGCTGCAGGTGGTGAGGTGACCAACAGAAGGGTGCCACTACGCCTCCACCAACCACCGTGCACGTGAGGACGCAGGGCAACCGTGAGTACCTATTGGCGCTGTTTGGTTGCCTGGGGAAGTATTACGTCGTGCTGAGGTCCATGGACGAGCTATGGACGTAGACCACCCTTTGCACCATCTGTGTATGAATGAACTACAGACGGTTGTAGCAATCCGACGAAGGGCACAGGTTTGATGATCTTACGAAAAAAGGACCCCCCGCTTTATATTATAAAGCAAAGCACCAACAACCAACATTGAGGGGTTCAAGGTTTAAGTACAACAAGAAAAAAAGGCAAGCCTGGCTAGGGGCACAACACAACAAACCCCAAGCATAAACAAGACTAGCTAATCCAGCTCCGGAGGCGGAGACGGGAGTGGTGGCACGAGGAAGGAGGCGATGGAGCGAAGAGCAACGATGGTGATGTTGATGTCGTCCCGGTGGCGCCGCTTGCTAAGCAGCCGCTAGATCTGCAAGAGACCACACATATTGTAGATGGCGTCAGTAGTCCGTATGGGTATCACATGGTCAATCACATGTTTGTTGCACATAGTCCAAAGCATCCAAGCTAACGCATTAGTGGAAACCCAAAGGTTCGGCCGCATCACGCTAGGAGAATCAAGCGCCTCGCAGAATAGGCCGGGGAGGTTATCATGGCACCAATTACTAATGTACTGGGTGAAACTAGTTAGCATACATAAATGGGCCAATTCGTATTGAGAAAAAAACAATCGCATCATGTCTGGATGTGCAATTTTCTATCTTGCACATAACAAATACTGTAGCACCTGGAGGTGCAATCTCAAGTTTGGATGTGCGTATTTTGGGTCACTGAGTGTCATTTTGCCGCAAGGTGGGGACTATATTTATCTCCCACGTTGGCTAGCTTGCAAAGGTCTGTTCTGGTCCTGGCCGATCACTATTACCTTGACCAAGGCTAGATAAGAAAAATGAACTGGTTCACAAACTCCACCTCATTACCGTAAAATCATTCCTGGTCCCTTTCAAGCCTAAACAATTTGTAACCGATGCTTTTCACTCTCTATATACGGGTGGACTTTGTTGATAGATCAAATATGAATTGGAACTCAGAGGCACGCGAGAGATTGATCTGTCTCCATCGTTGCTAAAGGAAATTGGATTTGGAGTTGAGAGGCACGTCATAGACTAGTATTTATTGGTTAGGTATGGTGACATGAAGGTGCTATGCTGGCCCACCACATTGTATTTCTTTTATGTGCTTTCGGTACCATTTTAGCACATGGGCTACACATCTCTAGTTAGCTTTGATTTCCTATCTTCACCTTTATGTGTAGTAAAATCGTATATTCACCATATCATAGGCTCATGCCTAGTGAGCTCGACGGATAAACCACCGGCCATCAACATGCTACAAAATCTGGTATGTGGCGCAACCACATAGCATGACTTCCATGGACACATCATGAGCATGTTTATTACAGTCATAAGGAGAAATCACCATAATGGTTTAATTTATTTGAATGAATCTTCAAACTTTGTAGGAATCCTCATTCGATGTATGAATTCTCTTGAGGAAATGGGGAAACAAATCTAACTATTTTATTTGTATAGAAGCAATGACAATATGGAGGGAGAGTGTGGAAGAAATAGTGGAAGGGTATGCTCCATAGCAGGGACGCATGCATGTTTATATAAATGGACATTGTACAAGATAGATGGCAGGTTGTTACAAGTCTTGACCTCTACTCCAAGCTATACAAGAGATAGAATCATATCTATGCTAACAACATGCCTAGAGGTTACAAACAAAATGCACGCACCCATCGTGATATAAGTCACGTTACAACACAAGCCTATTGTTTAACATCCTCTCTCGATCTCAACATATCAAGGTTTAGATTGTTCTTAAAGGCTTGAAGTTGTCTAACTTGAAGTGGCTTAGTGAAACCATTAACCACTTGATCTCTAGTTTGAATAAACTTTATTTCCAACAACTTTTGTGCAACTCTTTCATGAACGAAGTGAAAATCAATCCCTATGTGCTTTGTCCTTGCATGAAACATAGGGTTTGCAGAAAGATACATTGCACCAAGGTTATCATACCATAAGTATGGAACATGTGGTATGTGAACACCCAACTCATCAAGTAGTGTTTCAAGCCACATTACCTCAACGGTTGCATTTGCTAAGGACTTGTATTCTGCTTTAGTGATGAAATGTGAGACAATTGCTTGTTTCTTTGCATTCCAAGATATGAGATTAGAACCATGAAAAATAGCAAAGCATCTTGTGGATTCCCAATCATCTGGACATCCAGCCCAGTCGGCATCAGAGAAAGCACTTACTGTAGTGTATGGAGACTTGCATATTTTTAGGCCCGTTCCAGCATTTCCTTGAATGTATCAAAAATTCCATTTTACAGTTGTCCAATGTAGAGAGGTAGGCGCATGCTAGAACTGACATACCTTATTAACATAAAATGATATATCAGGTCTTGTCAATGTTAGATACTGAAGTGCCCCAACTATGGTTAGGTACCTAGTTTCCTCTTCTGGACTTAGCATTTTCCCTCATACAAAGAAATTTTTTCAGTTGTTGACATGGGTGTACTAGAAGGTTTGCAATCCTTCATTCCTACACACCTTAGTATATCTGAAGCATACTTTTCTTGGGTGAGCAAAATGCCATCTTGTACTTTCTTTACCTCAATGGATAGAAATTAATGTAATTCTCCCAAATCTTCCAATGCAATATATCTGAAGCATACTTTTCTTGGGTGAGCAAAATGCCATCTTTTGCTTTCTTTACCTCAATGGCCAGAAATTAATACAATTCTCCCAAATCTTTCAATGCAAATTTACTTTTTAAGTTTCTTAACAAGGCTGAAGTAGCTTCTAGTGAAGAGCTAGCAACAATTATTTCATCAACATAAATTAACATAATATGGTCAGATTCTGTTTTCTGAAGAAAAACAAGGAGGTGTCCCCCTTTGATGGACGAAAACCAAGCTATTGCATTTTGCGACTCATCCTTGAATACCATGCTTCGGCTGCCTGTTTTGGGCCATATAAAGCTTTGTCCAACCTGCATACATGATGTGGTTTAGAACCATATTGAAAACCAGGTGGTCGTCGCATATAGACCTCTTCCTCGAAAACGCCATGTAAGGCATTTTGTACATCCAGTTGGCAAGGACTCCACCCCCTGAAAACAACAATAGATAGAACAAGCCTGATAGTAGTAGCTTTCACTATTGGACTAAAGGTGTCCTCATAATCAATGCCATAGCATTGTTTAAATCCTTTAGCCACTAACCTAACTTTGTATCAATCTATTGTGCCATCATCTTTCCTCTTAATTTTGTATACCCAATTACAGTCAATAATAATCCTCCCTAACTTTGGTGGAACTAGATGCCATGTGCGTTTTTTCATTAATGCATCATATTCATCATTCATAGCACTTTTCCAAAATTTATCATTTAGTGCTTATATCACATTTTTGTTGGGGAACATTGCATGGGAAACAAAATTTTTCCTACGCACATGCAGAGCTATCCATGGTGATGAACATCTATGAGAGGGAGAGTGGATCTACATACCCTTGTAGATCGCTAAGCGGGAAGCGTTAAGAAACGCGGTTGGTGTAGTCGAACGTCTTCGCGATCCAAATCGCCGAGCGTCCCACGATCTCATCACGATCTGTCCCGCGATCCGATCACGATCCGTCCCGTGAACTCATCACGATCTGTCCCGCGAACTCATCATGATCCGTCTCGCAATCTTGATGATGATCTATCTCGTGAACTCATCACGATCCATACCGCGAACTCATAACGATCCGTCCCGCGAACTCATCACGATCCATCCCGCGATCTTGCTCATGGTCCTTCCGATCTAGCGCCGAACGGATGACACCTCCGCGTTCAGCACACGTACAACTCGATGACGATCTCTGGCTTCTTGATCCAGCAAGAGGGAGCAGAGAGGTAGAAGAGGTCTCCGGCAGCATGACGACGCTCCGGAGATGGTGGTGGAGCTATTCCGGCAGGGCTTCGCCTAAACACTATAGAAATCCGATCTAGAGGAGAAACTATGCACTGGAGGAACGGGCGGCACGTGGCTGAAAATTCTATGCCAAAACCCTAAATCCTCTAGTATATATAGGAGGAGAGGACGAGGAGGCTTGGCTGCCAAAGAGGCAGCCCTTGGGTCGGCCGAACCTAGTGGGATTGGAGGATTCCTCCTCCAATCCTAGTAGGACTAGGACTCCTCCTTTTTTTTGCCTTTTTCCACCTTTTTCTCTTTGGGCTTTCTCTCCAAGCCGCATGGGCCTTGTGTGGGACTTCCACCAGCCCACTAAGGGCTGGTATTCACTCTCCCACAACCCATGTAGCCTCTTGGGTCGAAATACCCCTCCCGATGGTCTCCCGGTACACTACCGGCACTCCCGGTACACTACCGATGATCCCGAAACTTTTCAGCGACCAAAATAGGACTTCCTATATATGAATCTTTACCTTCGGACCATTCCAGAGCTCCTCGTGACATACGGGATCTCAGCTGGGACTCCGAAAAACGTTCAGTCACCACCATACATAACTCTATACTACCGAAACGTCGCCAAACCTTAAGTGTGCAGACCCTACGGGTTCGAGAACTATCTAGACATGACCAAGACACCTCTACGGTCAATAACCAATAGCGGGACATGGATGCCCATATTGGTTCCTACATATTCTATGAAGATCTTTATCGGTCGAACCTCTATGTCAAGGATTCAGTTAATCCCGTATGATGTTCCCTTTGCTCTTCGGTATGTTACTTTCCCGAGATTCGAACGTCGGCATCTCCATACTTAGTTCAACCTCGTTACCTGCAAGTCTCTTTACTCGTTCCGTAATACAAAATCCCGTGACTAACACTTAGTCACATTGCTTGCAAGGCTTATTGTGATGTTGTATTACCGAGTGGGCCCTGAGATACCTCTCCATCACACAGAGTAACAAATCCCAGTCTTGATCCATGCCAACTCAACAGACACCCTCGGAGATACCTGTAGAGCACCTTTATAGTCACCCAGTTACGTTGTGACGTTTGATACACACAAGCCACTCCTTCGATGTCCGTGAGTTGCATGATCTCGTGGTCATAGGAACATATACTTGACATGTAGAAAACAGTAGCAATAAACTGACACGATCATATGCTACATTTATAGTTTGGGTCTTGTCCATCACTTCATTCTCCTAATTATGTGATACCGTTATCAAATGACATCTCATGTCCATGACTAGGAAACCATAGCCATCATTGATCAACGAGCTAGTCTATAAGAGGTATACTAGGGACATGGTGTTGTCTATGTATCCACACATGTATCTGAGTTTCCGATTAATACTATTATAGCATGGATAATAAACGATTATCATGAACAAGGAAATATGATAATAACCAATTTATTATTGCTTCTAGGTCATATTTCCAACAGTCTTCCACTTGCACTAGAGTCAATAATCTATTTCACATCACCATGTGATTCGCATTGTTATGAATCTAACACCAAATGAGTTCTGGGGCTCAATCATGCTTTGCATGTGAGAGAGGTCTTTTAGTCAATGTGTTTGTGACATTCAGATCCGTGTGTACTTTGCAAATCTCTATGTCATATTGTAGACACTGCTACCACACTCCACTTGGAGCTATTCCAAATGGCTGCTCCACTATACGTATCCGGATTGCTACACAGAGTCATCCAGATTGGTGTTAAAGTTTGCATCGACGTAACACTTTACGACGAACTCTTTATAACCTCCATAACAGAGAAATATTTCCTTAGTCCTCTAGTTACTAAGGAAAATCCTGACCGCTCCAGTGATCCACTCTTGGATCACTTTTGTACCCCTTGACAGACTCATGGCAAGGCACACACCAGGTGGGGTACACAACATGGCATAATATAGAGCCTATGGCTAAGGCATAGGGGACGACGTTCGTCCTTTCTCTTTCTTCTGTCGTTGTCGAGCTTTAAGTCTCACTCAATTTCACACCTTACAAATCAGGCGAGAATTCTTTCTCTGACTGATCCATTTTGAACTCTTTCAAAATCTTGTCAAGGTATGTACTCATTGAAAGTCTCATCAAGCATCTTGATCTATCTTTATAGATCTTGATGCTCAACAATTAGGTAGCTTTATCCAGGTCTTCCTTTGAAAAACTCTTTTCAAACAACCGTTTATGCTCTCCAGAAATTGTACATCATTTCCGAAATAGCAATATGTCATCCACATATACTTATCAGAAACTCTATAGTGCTCCCACTCACTTTATTGCAAATACAAGTTTCTCGTAAACTTTGCATAGACTCAAAAACTTTTATCACCTCATCAAAGCATATATTCCAACTCCGAGATGCTTGGTTGAGTTCATAGAAGAATCACTGAAGCTTGCACACCTTTGATCATCCTTAGGACTGACAAAACATTCTGGTTATATCACATACAACCTTTCCTCAAGTAAACCGTTAAGGAAACAATGTTTTGACATCCATCTGCCAGATTTCATAATTGAAAGTGCAGCAACTGCTAACATAGTTTCAATAGACTTTAGCATCGCTACAAGTGAGAAAGTCTCATCGCAGTCAACTCCTTGAACTTGACGTAAACTTGTTTGCAACAAGTCGAGCTTTACAAATGGTGACATTTACCATCAGCGCCTGTCTTCATTTTAAAGATCCATTTGTACTTAACGACCTGCCGTCCAATGAGCAAGTCCACCAAAGTCTATACTTGGTTTTCATACATGGATCCTTTCTCGGATTTCATGGCCTCTAACCATTTGTTGGTTTTCAGGCCCATCATCGCTTCTCCATAGTTCGTAGGTTCATCGTTGTCCAACAACATGACCTCCAAGATAGGGTTGTCATACCGCTCGCGAGCAGTACACGTCCTTATCGACCTACAAAGTTTGATAGTAACTTGATCCGAAGCTTCATGATCATCATCATTAACTTCCTCTTCAACTAATGTAGGCTTCACAGAAACAACTTCCTATGCTGCGCTACTCTCTGGTTGAAACAGAATAACCTCATCAAGTTCTATCTTCCTCCCACTCAATTCTTTCAAGAGAAACTTTTCCTCGAGAAAGGACCCAGTTTTAGCAATAAATATTTTAAGCTTGGATCTAAGATAGAAGGTTCACCCAACTGTTCTTAGGGTATTCTATGAAGATGCATTTGTCCGCTTTGGGTTCGAGCTCATTAGGTGAAAACATTTTCCACACAAGCGTCGCAGCCCCAAACATTAAGAAATGACAGCTTAGGTTTCTATCAAACCATAATTCACACGGTGTCATCTCAACGGATTTAGATGGTGCCCTATTTAAAGTGAATGTAGTTGTCTCTAATGCATAACCCCAAAATTATAGTAACAAAATGATAATAGACATCATAGCACGCACCATATCCAATAGAGCACGACTATGACATTTCGGACACACCATCACACTATTGTGTTCCAGGTGGCGTGAGTTGTGAAACAACTTTCACATTGTCTAAAGTTGTATGCCAAACTTGTAACTCAGATATTCACCTCCACGATCATATCGCAACATTTTTATCTTCTTGTCACGATGATCTTAACCTTCACTCTGAATTTGCTTGAACCTTTCAAACGATTCAGACTTGTATTTCATTAAGTAAATATACACTATATCTACTCAAATCATAAGTGAAGGTAAGAAAATAACGATATCCACCGCACGCTACAAGACAAATTGGATTGCATACATCAACATGTATCATTTCCAATAAATCACTTGCCCACTTCATCAAAACAGAAAACGGGGTCCTTAGTCATCTTGACCAAGAGGCATGGTTCGCATGTCTCAACCGATTCGAAATTGAATGAGTCCAAAGATCCATCAGCATGGAGTTTCTTCATGCGTTTTATACCAATATGACATTTAGCGGAAGTGCCACAAGTATGTGGTACTATTATTATTAACTTTGTATCTTTTTGGCATCAATGTTATGAACATGTGTATTACTACGATCAAGTTTCAACAAACCATTCTTACTGGGTGCATGACCATTGAACGTATTATTCATGTAAATAGAATAACCATTATTCTCTAACTTAAATGAATAACCGTGTTGCAATGAACATGATCTAATCACATTCATGCTCAACACAAAAACACCAAATAACATTTATTTAGGTTCGTCACTAATCTCGAAGGTAGAGAGAGCGTGCGATGTTGATCACATCAACCTTGGAAACATTTCCAACACACATCGTCACCTCACCCTTAGATTGTTCTCCATTTATTCCATAGCTTTTATTTCGAGTTACTAACATTTAGCAACCGAACCGGTATCCAATACCCATGTGCTACTAGGAGTACTCGCAAGGTACACATCATTAACACGTATATCAAATATACTTCTGTCGATGTTGCCAGCCTTCTTATCTACCAAGTATCTAGGGTTGTTCCGCTTTAGCGACCTCTCTCCTCATAATCGAAGCACTTAGTCTCGGGTTTGGGTTAAACTTTGGGTTGCTTCACTAGAGCAGCAACTGGCTTGCTATCCATGAAGTTTCCCTCCTTGCTCTTGCTCTTCTCAAAACTAGTGGTTTGACTAACCATCAACACTTGACGCTCCTTCTTGATTTCTACCTTCGTGGTGTCAAACATCGCGAACAACTCATGGATCATTATTTCTATCCCTGGCATTTTATAGTTCATCATGAAGTTCTGGTAGCTTAGTGACAGTGACTTGGAGAACTATATCAATCACTATCTTATCTGGAAGATTAACTCCCACTCGATTCAAGCGATTGTAGCACCCAGACAATCTGAGTACATGCTCAACGATTGAGCTATTCTCTTTCATCTTGCAGGCAAAGAATCTTGTTGGAGATCTCAGATCTCACAACACGGGCACGAGCCTAAGATCCTAATTTTAGCTCTTAGAACATCTCATATGTTCCATGACGTTCAAAACATTTCAGAGCCTCAATTCTAAGCTATAATGCATGCCGCACTAAACTATCAAGTAGTCAGCAGAACGTGCCTGTCAGATGTTCACAACATCTACAGACGACGCTAGACGGGTTGGCGCACCGAGCGGTGCATTAAGGACATAAGCTTTCTGTGTAGCAATGAGGACAATCCTCAGATCATGGACCAAGTCCGCAATATTGCTACCATCATCTTTCAACTCTATTTCTCTAGGAACATATAAAAATTCAAGGGAGCTACAGCGTGAGCAAGTAATCTACAACATAATT
Source organism: Hordeum marinum (assembly GCA_022496015.1). Taxonomy (NCBI): domain Eukaryota; kingdom Viridiplantae; phylum Streptophyta; class Magnoliopsida; order Poales; family Poaceae; genus Hordeum; species Hordeum marinum. The sequence goes on from CM039678.1 coordinate 32,314,654, forward strand.
TGCAAAGACACTACTGACTATGTTCATGATAATGAGTTCAATTAATCATATTACTGAAGAACTCCTACTCAAATTGACATCCCTCCGGTCATTCGAGTGATACATGATCCAAATTCACCAACTCAAGTCCGATCATCACATGAGTTGAGGTGGTTTCAATGGTGAACATCATCATATTGATCATATCTACTATATGACTCATTTTCTCCTTTCGGTCTCTTGTGTTCCGAGGCCATGTCTGTACATGTTGGGCTCGTCAAGTTTAACCCGAGTGTTCCGCATGTGCAACACTGGCTTGCACCCGTTGTATGTTAACGTAGAGTCTATCACACCCGATCATCACGTGGTGTCTCGACACGACAAACTTTCACAACGGTGCACACTCGGGGAGAACACAATTTATCTTGAAATTAAGTGAGGGATCACCTTATAATGCTACCGTCGTCCTAAGAAAAACAAGGTGCATAAAAGGATTAACATCACATGCAAATCATAAGTGACATGATATGGCCATGAACTTGTGCTTTTGATCTCCATCTTGAAAGCACCGGCATGATCTCCATCATCACCGACATGACACCATGATCTCCATCATCTTGATCTCCATAAACATGTCGCCATCAGGGTTGTCGCGCCCACGATGCTTCTACTACTATTGGTACCGTTTAGCGATAAAGTAAAGCATTACATAGCGCTTAATTATTGACACGCAGGTCATACAATAATTAAATACAACCCTATGGCTCCTGCCGGTTGCCATACTCATCGACATGCAAGTCGTGATATTCTATACAAAACATGATCATCTCATACATCACATATATCTTATCATGTAATTGGCCATATCACATCACAACATATCCTGCAAAAACAAGTTAGACGTCCTCTAATTGTTGTTGCATGTTTTACGTGGCTGCTACGGGTATCTAGCAAGAACAATTCTCACCTACGCAAAAACCACAACAGGGATACATAAGTTGCTTTTCAACCTTCTCAAGGACCACCTTTGTCGAATCCGATCCAACTAAAGTAGGAGAAACAGACACCCGCTAGCCATCTTTGTGCAACGAGGTTACACGTCAGTCGATGGAACCGGTCTCTGGTAAGCGTACGAGTAAGGTTGGTCCGGGCTGCTTCATCCCACAATACCGCTGAACCAAAACACGACCAAGGGAGGAAGCAATCTAAGGATCAATGCCCACAAACTTTTTGTGTTCTACTCGAGATCTCATCTGCACATAGACCTAGCTCATGATGCCATTGTTGGGGAACGTTGCATGAGAAAGAAAATTTTTCCTACGCACACGCAGATCTATCCATGGTGATGAGCATCTACGAGAGGGAGAGTGGATCTATGTACCCTTGTAGATCGCTAAGCGGGAAGCGTTAAGAAACACGGTTGGTGTAGTCGAACGTCTTCGCGATCCAAATCGCCGAGCGTCCCGCGATCTCATCATGATCCGTCTCGCGATCTCATCACGATCTGTCCCGCGATCCGATCACGATCCGTCCCGTGAACTCATCACGATCCGTCCCGTGAACTCATCACGATCCGTCTCGCGATCTTGATCACGATCCGTCCCGTGAACTCATCACGATCCATCCCGCGAACTCATCACGATCCGTCCCGCGAACTCATCACGATCCGTCTCACGATCTTAATCACGGTCCTTCCGATCTAGCGCCGAACGGACGACACCTTCGCGTTCAGCACACATACAGCTCGATGCCGATCTCCGCCTTATTGATTGAGCAAGAGGGAGCGGAGAGGTAGAAGAGTTCTCCGGCAGCGTGACGACGCTTCGGAGATGGTGGTGGAGCTATTCCGGCAGGGCTTCGTCTAAGCACTGTAGAAATCCGATTTAGAGGAGAAACTATGCACCGGAGGAACGGGCAACAGGTGGCTGAAAATTCTATGCCAAAACCCTAAAATCCTCTAGTATATATAGGAGGAGAGGACGAGGAGGCTTGTCTGCCAAAGAGGCAGCCCTTGGGTCGGCCGAACCTAGTGGGATTGGAGGATTCCTCCTCCAATCCAAGTAGGACTAGGACTCCTCCTTATTTTTGCCTTTTTTGCCTTTTCCCACCTTTTTCTCTTTGGGCTTTCTCTCCCAGCCGTATGGGCCTTGTGTGGGATTTCCACCAGCCCACTAAGGGCTGGTATTTACTCTCCCACAGCCCATGTAGCCTCTTGGGTCGAAATACCCCTCCCGATGGTCTCCCGGTACACTACCGGCACTCCAGGTACACTACCGATGATCCCAAAACTTTTCCGCGACCAAAATAGGACTTCCTATATATGAATCTTTACCTCCGGACCATTCTGGAGCTCCTCATGACGTCCGGATCTCATCCGGGACTCCGAACAACCTTCGGTCAGCATCATACATAACTCTATACTATCGAAATGTCACCAAACCTTAAGTGCGCAGACCCAGCGGGTTCGAGAACTATGTAGACATGACCGAGACACCTCTACGGTCAATAACCAATAGCGGGACCTGGTTGCCCATATTGGTTCCTACATATTTGATGAAGATCTTTATCGGTCGAACCTCTATGTCAAGGATTCAGTTAATCCCGTATGATGTTCCCTTTGTTCTTCGGTATGTTACTTGCTTGAGATTCGATCGTCGGCATCTCCATACTTAGTTCAACCTCGTTACTGGCAAGTCTCTTTACTCGTTCCTTAATACAAAATCCCGTGACTAACACTTAGTCAAATTGCTTGCAAGGCTTATTGTGATGTTGTATTACCGAGTGGGCCCTGAGATACCTCTTCATCACACGGTGTAACAAATCCCAGTCTTGATCCATGCCAACTCAACAGACACCCTTGGAGATAACTGTAGAGCACCTTTATAATCACCCAGTTACGTTGTGACGTTTGATACACACAAGGCACTCCTCTGATGTCCATGAGTTGCATGATCTCATGGTCATAGGAACATATACTTGACATGTAGAAAACAGTAGCAATAAACTGACACGATCATATGCTACGTTTGTAGTTTGGATCTTGTCCATCACATCATTCTCCTAATGATGTGATACCGCTATCAAATGACATCTCATGTCCATGACTAGGAAACCATAGCCATCATTGATCAACGAGCTAGTCTATTAGAGGCATACTAGGGACATGGTGCTGTCTATGTATCCACACATGTATCTCAGTTTCCGATTAATACAATTATAGCATGGATAATAAAGGATTATCATGAACAAGCAAATATGATAATAACCAATTTACTATTGCCTGTAGGGCATATTTCCAACAATTTTCTGGTTCACCAGTAATAGCAAGATTGGCAAACTCAAAGTGCTACTTATACCTGACCGCCCCGTCTTTGGGTAACAAAGGTTAAACAAAACCTTGTTGTGATTGAGTCACCCATGTAGCTGTGCTTGTGTCATAGGCGCCAACAACTGTAGAAGCTTCGGTTCCTATAGCCGCAAAAGTTCCAGTCAGAGCCACATGAGATCCGCCTCCTCGTATGATACATAGGAACCCCCTCGATGGCCACGTGACCGGCCAGTGTCAGATCCGACGCCCGTGGGGCAGCTAAGGGTGACCCATGAAGGGGCGACAAGTGGCCAGTGGCCCGTGATGGGCCCTCGCCCTCGTCATTATGTTCTCGGTGGGCGTCTCACACACATCCGACCTATGCCAGCTGTTGAGCCACAGCAAAGGCAAGCAAGTCGCGCCCGACCATGCTGCTCCATCTGGTTGCCTATCATGCGCGGATGGGTTTGCGCTTGTGCGTGCGGCTGATGGGGTCAGTGAATCCGCTATGGGATCCACTCTTGTAGTAGGAGGCACGCCTGCGCTAGATCTCTCAAGATTGGCGCCACCAGCAGGATCTTCTTATGTCTGGCGCTCGTACACCAAGGGTTGTGAATAAAATCATACACTTGTACATCATTGTTTTGTTTTGCAATTTCCATTACTAGCATCAGGTTTATGACTATTAGCCAAATGATCATCAACATATTTGTTACCCCCATGATCAGAAGTGTTTATGTGATCTAGAGACAAGATAAGAATTTAGACTCGGAGACGGGCACCGACATTTGGGTGCTGTGGAGAAGGGAAAAATGTTTCGTCAAAACAACATCCCTAGAAATATAAACCCACCTAGTAGAAATATCTAGGCACTTGAAACCTTTGTGTAGAATACTATAGCCTAGGAAAGCACATTGCTTAGATCAAAAATGGAGTTTCTGAGTGTTATAAGGACGTAGATTCAGCCAGTGATCACACCGAAAAATACAAAGTGACGAGTAGTTCGGTTTTTCATGAAATAGTTTCTTGAGTGGAGTTTCAAAGTTGATAAGTTTGCTTGGAAAATGGTTGATGAAGTAAGTGGCTGCAATAAAGGCCTCATCCCAGACTTAAAGTGGCATGCAGGCTTGAGCTAGGAGAGAAAGCCCAACCTCAACAATATGTCGATGTTTCCATTCGTCTGACCCATTTTGTTGGTGTCCATGACTAGTTGAAAATAGGGCATTGGTTCGGGCCTCCTAATGCCATTAATCCCAGTTTGCTCACGAACCGGGACCAACGGTGGCAACCGTCCCGGTTTGTGAGCCCAGGGGGCCGGCCGGGCCACGTGGGCCATTGGTCCCGGTTCATCTGGCCCCTTTGGTCCCGGTTCCAGGCACGAACCAAGACCAATGCGCCTCGCTCCTGGCCCATGACCATTGGTCCCGGTTCGTGGATGGAACCGGGACCAAAGGGAGAACTATTGTCCCGGTGCCAGCCACGAACTGGGACGAATGATCTGCCTATATAAACCCTTGCCCGCCGCTAGCAGAGCCATGGAGTGCTATGTTTTTCTAGGACAACAATGTTAGAGCTTTGTGGTGTTCGATGAAATGCCCGAGCCACACTTAAGGTTTCTCCTCTCGAAGCTCCTTGTCCAAACTCCATTTTCATCAAGATTTGTCTAGGTTTGCCGGTCCATCCTGTCCCATCCCCATCCTGAAACTGCCGTCGATCACCCGCGCATGGTGAGCCTCTTGATCTTATCTTCTTTCTAAAAAAATATATACTTACTCGTATGATTTTCTTACTTCTATTAGTGTTTGTTATTATATAGTGCCATGGTTATGGTATCCGCCCACGTCGGCCCTCGTTCGGTCTATGATTCAGATGTGGTATATTATCTTTTATAACTATTTCACACATCTAATGTCTATGAGAATTAATTATGCCACCAAGTTGACGTAGTTGTTTTTATCTATAGGAAGTAGTTGAACCAGAAATGGATATCGACTATGCAATTCTACTTGACAAGTTAACTAAAGCTGAAAAAGAAATCGATCATTTGAAAGAAAAATTGAAAAGAACTAAAGATGAGAAGATGGGATTGGAGTTGCATATTGTCGATATCGTCTATGATCACAGGACCAAGATGGCTGCAATGCGCTTGAAGCTTAGAAATATTAGAAAATATGCTATTGATAAAGAGGCTTGGTATTATTATGCCATTGGATCAATTGTTACCTTAGTTCTAAATATGATCGCATTTTTTGTTGCATTGAAATGTTTTAAATAGTTTCAATGTATGGTTTAATTAGATGCTCTGGAGAGCTATATGTTGGTCAACGAGAACTATGTATCTACTTTGGTTTTAATGTGATGATGAACTTCTATTAATTTGGTCAATTATGTATTCTTGATGTACTGTAATGGTTTTTGACACACTTAATTATATATAATGCACGCGGATGAATCAGCAATGGATGTATGGTAACAGATGCACCGGCAAGTACATTAAGGGGGTGCATCATTTTCTCGAAGTGGCCGAGGCAAACAAGCAGAATGGTTTTATGTGTTGTCCATGCCCTACGTGTGGGAATTTGAAGTCTTTCTCTGACCAGAAAATCCTTCACAGCCACCTGTTCGTGAAGGGTTTCATGCCACACTATAATGTTTGGACCAATCACGAAGAAATAGGGGTTATGATGGAAGATGGCAAAGAAGAAGAGGATGATGAGAACTATGTGCCCCCTGAATATGGTGATGCTACAACCGGAGAAGCTGAAGATCAAGAGAAACCAGACGATGTGTCCGGTGATGATCTTCGTCGGGTCATTGTTGATGCAAAGAGACAATGCGAAAGTGAAAAGGAGAAGCTGAAGTTCGATCACATGTTAGAGGATAAAAAAAGGGTTGTACCCCAATTGCGAAGATGGCAATACAAAGCTCGGCACCACAATGTAATTGCTGCAGTAGAAGGCAGAGAATGGTGTACCTGACCAAGGATTTGAGAAGCTACTGAAAATATTGAAGAAGAAGCTTCCAAAGGATAAAGAATTGCCCGACATTATGTACGCAGCAAAGAAGGTTGTATGCCCTCTAGGATTGGAGGTGCAGAAGACACATGCATGCCCTAATGACTGCATCCTCTACCGCCATGAGTACGAGGAATGGAACGCATGCCCTGTATGCGGTGCATTGCGCTATAAGATCAGACGCGATGACCCTGATGATGTTAAGGGAGAGCGCCCCAGGAGAGGGTTGCTGCCAAGGTGATGTGGTATGCTCCTATAATACCGCGGTTGAAACGTCTGTTCAGATACAAAGAGCATGCCAAGAATATGTGATGGCACAGAGAGGACCGTAAGAAAGACGGGAAGTTGAGAGCACCTGCTGACGGGTCGCAGTGGAGAAAACTCGAGAGAAAGTACTATAAGGAGTTTGCAGGTGACACAAGAAACGTATGGTTTGGTTTAAGCACGGATGGCATTAATCATTTTGGGGAGCAGAGCAGCAATCACAGCACCTGGCCCGTGACTCTATGTATCTATAACCTTCCTCCTTGGCTGTGCATGAAGCGGAAGTTCATTATGATGCCAGTTCTCATCCAAGACCCTAAGCAACCTGGCAATGACATTGATGTGTACCTAAGGCCATTATTTGAAGAACTTTTATAGCTGTAGAATGGAAGCGGTGTACGCATGTGGGATGAGCACAAATAGGAGGATTTTGACCTGCAATGCTTGCTGTTTGTAACCATCAATGATTAGCCTGCTCTCAGTAACCTTTCAGGACAGATAAACAAGGGATACCATGCATGCACACACTTTTTAGATGACACCAAAAGCATATACCTGGACAATTCCAGGTAGAATGTATACCTAGGGCATCGTTGATTCCTTCCGACCAACCATCAATGTCGAAAGAAAGGCAAGCATTTCAAAGGTGAGGCAGATCACCGAAAGAAGCCCGCCACCCGTACCGGTGATCGCATACTTTATATGGTCAATGATTTACAAGTAATTTTTGGAAAGGGTCCCAGCGGACTATCTGTTTCGAATGACGCCAAGGGACACACACCCATGTGGAAGAAAAAAATCTATATTTTGAGACCTACCCTACTGGAAAGACCTAGAGGTTCGCTTTGCAATTGACGTGATGCACGTGACGAAGAATCTTTGCGTGAACCTTCTAGGCTTCTTGGGCGTGTATGGGAAGACAAAAGATACACCGGAGGCACAGGAGGACTAGCAACGTGTTCACGAAAAAGATGGCATGCCTCCAAAGCAGCATGACGGTCCTGCCAGCTACGCTCTTTCCAAAGAAGAGAAGAAAATCTTCTTTGAATGCCTGCTCAGTATGAAGGCCCTATCTGGCTTCTCGTTGAATATAAAGGGAATAATAAATATGCAGAGAAAAAGTTCTAGAACCTAAAGTCTCATGACTGCCACGTGATTATGACGCAACTGCTTCCGGTTGCATTGAGGGGGCTTCTACCGGAAAACATTCGATTAGCCATTGTGAAGCTATGTGCATTCCTCAATGCAATCTCTCAGAAGCTGATCGATCTAGAAATCCTACCAAGGTTAAGGAGTGATGTATCACAATGTCTTGTTAGTTTCGAGCTGGTGCTCCCACCATCCTTCTTCAATATCATGATGCACATCCTAGTTCATCTAGTCGACAAGATTGTCGTTCTGGGCCCTATATTTCTACACAATTTGTTCCCCTTTGAGAGGTTCATGGGAGTCCTAAAGAAATATGTCCGTAACCGTGCTAGGCCATAAGGAAGCATCTCCATGGGCCATCAAACAGAGGATGTCATTGGGTTTTGTGTTGACTTCATTCCTCAACTTAAGAAGATTGGTCTCCCCCAATCGCGGTATGAGGGGAGATTGACTGGAAAAGGCACGCTAGGAGAGAAGTCAATAATATGTGGGGACGGGCATTCTTGGTCTCAAGCACACTACACAGTTCTATAGAATTCTACCTCGGTGACCCCGTATGATGTCGATGAACACAAGAACATTCTATGCTCCAAACACCCAGAGCAGTTTGACGACTGGATTACATGTGAACACATCAAGACTTTCGGTAGTTGGTTCCAACACGTCTCAAGTGTGACAGCACTATTTCTGATGAGCTATACTCGTTGGCCACGAGACCATCTTTGACTGTATTGACTTACAAAGGGTACGATATAAATGGGAATACATTTTACACGATCGCCCAAGATCAAAGGAGCACAAACCAAAACAGCGGTGCCCGCTTTGATGCAGCAACGACCAATGGGAAGGTCGACACATATTATGGTTACATAGAGGAGATATGGGAACTTGACTATGGACATGATTTGAAGGTCCCTTTGTTTCGATGCAAATGGGTCAATCTTACAAGAGGCGGGGTACATGTAGACCCGCATTACGGAATGACAATAGTGGATCTCAACAATCTGGGGTACACAGACGAACCATTCATCCTAGCCAATGATGTGGCGTAGGTTTTCTATGTTAAGGACATGTCTACCAAAGAGAGAAAAATAAAAGATAAGGAAGCGAATACTTCATACGATGAGCCAAAGCGTCAAATAGTTCTTTCAGGCAAAAGTGACATCGTGGGATTGGAGGGCAAGACAGACATGTCTGAAGATTATGAAAAGTTTCAGGAAATGCCTTCCTTCAAAGTCAAGGCTGACCCAAGCACCCTATTCAACAATGAAGATTATCCATAGTTACGGTGCAATAAGCAAAGGACAGAAGCGAAGAAAAAGTGAAGACTTTCTCTCCACAACTATTATGATGATGCCTTTGATCTATAATATCACTACAGTTACATGTGAAGAAATAAAATGCCTTTTGTAACATCTGAGTTTCCATCCGAAACCCTGATACTTCGAAAGAGACTGTCCGTTTTGTACACGAAGTGCATCCAGCTTTTTCTCTAACCCTCTCAACTTTTTAGGACATGCTATGTGGGTGAAATGATGATACCATGCCAACTTTCAACCATTTCAGAGTTCATTTGTAGTGCTTTTCAATTTCAGTGTCATTTAGCTCAAAAAAATCAATAACTACATGAAAAATAATAAATGAAGTTAGTAAGGGTTGAAAATTGATTATGTGGCTTTGAATGGTGCATTTTAAGCACACAAAAAGTCTGGAGTTCAAATAAGTTGAAGAAAATGAAATCCGTTTGTAACAATGAGTTTTCGTACGAAACCCTTATACTTCGAAAGAGATTGTTGATTTTGTTGACGAAGTGCATCCAACTTTTGCCATAACCATCTCAACTTTTTAGCACATGCTATATGGGTGAAATGATGATACCATGCCAACTTTCAACCTTTTCAGAGTTGATTTGTAGTGCTTTTCAATTTCAGTGTCATTTAGCTCAAAGAATGAACTAATAGCAAAAAGAATCAACTATTTTTTATGAAACCCTAATAGAAAACAGAATGAACTAAAAATAATCTATTTAAATATTATTTTATGATCTATAATATTCTTCAATAGCAGAAAGAATCAACTAAAAAGCTTTTATAAAACTCTAATAGCAAAAAGAAACTCTAAAAGCTTTTATAAACCTCTAGTATTTTTGAAACTAAAATTATATAAAATTTATGCAACTAAAATTATCAAAGTATTTTTTTTCAAAACATTAATAGCAAAAAGAGTTTTTATAAAGAATTTTTTTGGTAGAAAGTTTAATAGCAAACTAAAATAACAAAATGTGTTTTTGATTTAAACAACCATTTCAAATAACCTAAAAATTAACAAATTGAATATAATGTGAAAACAAAGTAATATTAAATAGCAGGAAAAAAGAATCACTCAAAAATCTATTTTTATAGTAAAGTTATTCACAAACTAGTGATTGACATGAATTTCAAAGAATTCAAATTTAAACTATTCAAATTTGAAAAGTAATGGCACTAACAGAAAGTTTATAATTTTTGTGACCTAAAAGCAAAAAGAATCACTGAAAAACTATAAGTAGAAACAAAAGAAAATAAATAAAGAAAAAAACAGGATTTAAAAAAAAGTGCCGTCTACTGGGCCACCATGGCCTGAATATGACTAGAAACCCAACCAGCTAGTTGTGCGAGGATTCAGGCCCGCAGCAGGCCCAGTAGGTCCATAGGCAGAGGAGTGTGCGATTAGGCCCGTAAGCCTACAGTTGAGAGGAGCTCGAGAGGGTTGGCGCAACAACGCTTATAAACCACTCTCGAGCCCTCTCGGCTATCGGGGTGGGACTAAACATTTGTCCCCGGGGAACAAACCCTTTCGTCCCGGTTGGTGGCACCAACCGAGACCAATGACCCCCTTTGGTCTCGATTCGTGCCACCAACCGGGACGAAACGGGGGGGGGGGGTATGCTTCCCTGCCCTTTGGGCTGCTGAAAACAGGGCTTTGCTCCCGGTTGGTGGCATGAACCGGGACCAAAAGGGGGCATTGGTCCCGGTTGGTGCCACCAACCGGGACGAAACAGTTTGCTGCCCGGCGTAGGTCGGGGACGAAAGGGCTTTGGTTTCGGTTGGTGGCATGAACCGGGACCAAAGGTGGCCATTGGTACCAGTTCGTGCCACCAACCGGGACCAATGCTCCTTGTATAAAACCCCACACTTAGCAGTTTTCGACCCATTCGCTCCCCCCGAAGGCCAGATCCCCACCCACGCCATCAGGCTGCCCAAATCTCGCATGCTAGCTCTCCGTCGCCGTCGCCGCTGCCAGCCTCCGTCCCTGACTTCCCCGACCTTGCTTTGGCCACCCCGTCCCGCGCCACCCCGCGCCGGCCGCCCCGCCCCGCTCTGGCCACTTCCTTGCCCCTCTCCGGCCACATCCCCCCTCCCCCTATACGTGAGCAGTTCATGGAAGTGTTCATATATGTGTATGTATGTGTTCATATATGTGTATGTATGAGTTCATATATGTGTATGTGTATGTATGTGTTCATATATGTGTTCTTGTATGTATGTGTTCATATATGTGTATGTGTATGTACGTTTTATTATATTAGCTCTCATTACATGTTATTTAATTATTATTTATATATGCTTGTCATATCTCCGTATTGCTGTTTATAGAAATTTTCGTATCCCGTATCTCCGTACCCGTATCGCCGTATAGATGTTGCCGTATCGGTGCTTCGTACGTTACCGCCACCGCGTGATTATATGTCCGGCCGACATTTTTTTGTTCATATAGAAAAATCCAGTAATTTCGACATGAGGGGTGACTTCGATCAATCCCCTCTCGCCTGACCAACTCTCGAGTCCGCCTAAACCGGGACTGAAAAAGCGTTGTCGATCTCCTACCCCCTCTCGCCCCTACCCGACAAACTCTCGAGGCCACCCAAACCACTAGAAGAATAATTCCGGTAACTTCGATCAACCCCCTCTCGCCTGACCAAACCATAGAAGCATTGCCGAGGCCACCCAATCCCTAAAAGCGTTGCCGAGGCCACCCAAACCCTAGAAGCGTCGAGGCCACCGAATCCCTAGAAGCGTTGTCGAGGCCACCCCAAACCGTAGAAGCGTCGAGGCCACTAATATGATCCTTTTCTATGTTTTCCACTAATTAATATATCCATCTCTCATGTTTGTATATTAATTGCCATGTTGTAATATTTGTAGAAACCATGGATCCAACCATGGATCCAACCATGAACAGAGACTTTGAAGGAGAAGCGTTGTTGGGGGACATAATCCGTGGCGGCGGTTCCATCTTCTCATTAATCAATTTTGACACAGAATAGCTAGGACATGCTGATGACGGCTCCGGTCACCAAATGATGGAGGAAGAAGGAGACCATGATGACGACTCCGGTGACCAAGAGCCAGAGGAAGAAGGAGACCATGATGACGGCTCCGGTGACCGAATGGAGGGAGCTGTTGCAAAGTCGTCCGGCCAGGTATATATATTAATTAAGCCTGTGCTGACTAATTGATGCATTAATTTTTTTGGTATGTACATATATTAACTCTTATTTCTTCCTTTATATAGCCCTCCGGATCGAGCCAAACTTTGGTAACGAGACGAGGCCCGAAGAAAAGGTTGGGCAAGGAAGAAAGGTTCACGATCACCTTAATAGCAAACGATGGCCAACCGATTGAACCGAAGAAGACCAAGAATGCATTTTATCCTTAGTGTGGAGTTATTGTCAGGGACAACATCCCGATCAACATCCAGCAATGGAATGAGACGGCTAAGAACGCTAAGAACTACGACCCTCAAGTTTCTTATGTCACTGATAGACAGAAAGAAGATCTTTGTAAGGCCCTGAAGGCAAATTTCACCCTACCGCCAGAGCAGGATGAGAGTAATCCAGTTATAGAGCCACTGGTCAGGTCGTGTGCTCTTAAGAAGATGGCAAATCTTTTCAGGGGGTGGAAGAATGAGTTGAAAGCTAAGTTTGTCAACTAAGAGAAGACTCTAGTATTCATCGATCGATATGCGGGGATAAGAGATCAATGTGTCGCGTTCGTGGCCTACAAGACTTCTGAAAAGAGTAAGAAAATGTCAGTGATAACCAAGAAAAATGTTGAGAAGAAGCAGTATCACCATCGCACGGGGTCAGGTGGCTACCTTAGAGCCCGGCCGTTGTGGTCCAAATGGGAGGATGACCTGCGAGCTAAAGGGGTCAAACAAGAGACAGGGAACTGGCCAGACCGTTCAAGGACTTGGTTCTTCAGGGTTGGGGGAACTTTGGACACTGAAATAGGGAAGTGCGTTTGGACGGACGAGCAACTTGCAATACCCGTCAGGAACCTTAAGCAAGTTATCAAGGAAGCGCTGGAAGGGGGGTTCATTGCCAACAGATAGAAGGATGAGATGACTGAGGCCCTCAGGAATCCTGAGCACCCTGGACGAACACGAGGCACGCCAGGCTCCGTTTCGTGGAAGCTTGGGTTTCCCTGCGTAGGCGGTTACAAAAGCTGGGATATGAAGAGGAAACAGGAGCTGAGCATTGTGCAGGAGCGCAATGCAAGAGTACGAAGGCTAGAGGAAGAAGTTATGAGCCAGCGAGGTCCCGACCAGCAGCTTGTTAAGGGGCACGAAGCTACCCTAGAAGCTACCCCGCCATCTCAGCAGAGAAGCAGCGTGGCTTCAATGGAGCTCCTTCAGCATCCTGACTTCACGGCTCCTAGCTACCCCATGGATGCTATCACAGATGGCCAACATTGCAAGCTTATGACGAAATGCATTAACCTCACCTTGAAGGTGGCTGATGGCTTTGTTGCACCTCCTCGAACCGACAGAACTTTTCACCACGGTTAGATTCCACATGGCTATGCTATTGTGCAAGTGGATTAAATAATGGGGGGGATTTGAGGAGCTCGAGCTTGACCACCCTACAGGTGATGGGGAGACTCGGCTGAGATTTGCTCTGAGGAGTACATGTCTATGGCGGAAGGATCACATCAAGCTTCCGAACTGGACGCCTCCGCCTCCTCCTTCTCCTCCGGTGAGTGATGAAGGCACTCATCCTCCTCCTCCTCTCGTGAGGGATCAAGGCACTCCGCCTCGTCCGGCGCGTGACATCGATGATCAAGGAACTTCGCCTCCTCCTCCGCCTCCTCCGGCACATTCAAGTAGTCCGCCTCCTCCTCCGCCTCCTCTGGCACGTTTGAGAAGTCCGCCTCCTCAGCAACAGCGGAAGACAGCCACCAGCGCTCCTCCTCCTCCGGTGTGTCGGAGCACTCCGCCTCCTTACCCGCCTCATAAGCAACGACGGAAGAGAGACGCCGTCGCTCCGGCTGCTAGCAGTACAGCCAATGGCGGGAGGCCATACGAATATGGTCCTAAGTCTCTCAAGCCATTGGAAAAGTTTTCATACGAGAGGACCGCAGAGGAAACCGCAAAGATCTCTCAAGACCAAGTGAGGGCCCATTTTGCAAAGAAAGCTCCACCTCCGAAGCAAACGATAGATCCGGTGGCATCGAAGTGCACTGTCGAGGCCCTGAAGCGACCACCACTGCCTCCGCTAGATACCAACTATGTCCATGCTACTAAAAAGGCATATCAAAATGCGGTGCAGATGGGATCTACTTTTAGTGATGAGAGGTTAGCAAAACGAAGAAGTGTTAAAACAATTCCCCAGCTCGGCGAACAGGTAACCAATCATGCCCCCCACTAAAGGTGTCTACCGATATCGCCGCTGATCATCCGGGGATGGTGCCCGGTACCAATCCTGCTGATTACATGAGCGATGATGTACTGTTTGAGCAGTTGGAGGTTGACGATTGCAGATACCGGTATGGGAAGCCTCTCGTCAAAGATGGAAGTCCTCCTCTAGGAACGATGATGAGATATTTGCATAATTGGTACATGAAAACCTGCAGCGAGTCTAGGAAGGATTGGTTGATGCTGATTATTAAAGAGAAGCACGACTTCTTTGGCCAGGAGCTGATTCATGTTGAATTTGACGAGCTTTTCTAGTTTTACAATAAAAAGGACATCGACATAAGAATCATGACTTACTACTGTCTGTAAGTACTTCTGTAATTAAGTCTCTATATATAGCTCACCTATTTCATTGGATGTATATATATAATTACCCTCATCACTATGTTATGCAGATTGAAGATCGTCGAATGGAGAAAAGCAGAAATGTATGACATTGGGTTCAATAACCAAATATCATACATGAAGTGACGGTTCAAATGTATCCCAAACAAACCGACGAGAACTTGCTACAATTGATGCTTAAAAATCAAGACAAAGAAAAAATACTCCTTCCTCACAACTTCAAGTGAGTGTTACTGTCTTGTGCATATTCGGTTTCTCCCTTATTACCCGAGGGTATAGTAATGGAATTGATGAGCAATGCATGTGTGCGCAGCCACCACTTTATTCTACTAGAGATTAAGCTTGAGCGGGGAGTAGTAACCGTCTTAGACTCGAGACGAAATAAACCCGAGTTGTATGCGAACCTGACTGAAATGCTCCAGAGGTAAGTTCAATTGATCATTATCGCACCATATCGGCAACTTTGTTCATTTCCTAATATATATAAAGTAATTATTTTCTTTGTCTGGCAGGATTTGGAAAGATTTCACCAAAATTGCTCTGGGACTGCCTACCGAGCTGCAATTTAGACACCCGAAAGTAAGTAATATATACTACCTAGTTTCGCCCATCTCCCATTGATTCTAGCTAGTTTCATCAATATATACCATTTAGCATGCTTTCTTATCAGTTTGATTGACCTCTATTTCTCGTATAATGCTTGTTTCAGGAACAAATGACTAATTTTTGTGGAAACTACGTTTGCGAGTTCATCTATAACGTGACGAATCCTAATAAGTGGGGCTACACTGAAAAAGAATATGAAGTGCGTAAGAAAAAGTATTCACAATTTTATTTTATTACCATCATTTGTGTTGAGTTTCATTCATATACATGTATTGACCCTCTTCTTCAATTTAGATGTGGCTGATGCAGGATGAACTCCTACCACAAGATCGCATACGAGCAATTCAAGAGGAATTGGCAGGATTCTTTATTGACCATGTCATCAATAAAGCCGGAGAATACCATATGGAACTTGATATTAGATGTTAGGGATTGTAACATAGGATAGATATACGAAAACTTGTTGTCTGACCAATCTCTCGGTGAAGGAGGATGTCGATCACTTCTCTCTCTATATGTTCATGACAATCTTGTGTACTTAATGGTTTACTTCATTTGCTTACTAACTAGCGTGTCGCGAGTTCTCTTTATACGTATAGTATGTAGCGTCGGGACCAAGCACGGAGATAAGAGAGGTCACTTCTCTCTATTAGCTAGCTAACAAAATATATGAAACCCCTAAATTAACCCTCCAAAACCCTCACCCCCCTCTTTAAAAAAAAGCTCCTGAGCTGCTGACGCCTGGACGCTCTTTGGCCCCGGTTGGTGTTACCAACCAGGACCAAAGGCCCTCCTGCCTGGGCTCAGCGGAGCGGCCACGTGTAGCCCCATCTGTCCCAGTTCGTAAGCGAACTGGGACTAAAGGTCATGGGCTTTAGTCCCGACCCTTTAGTCCGGGTCTAGAACCGGGAGAGATGGGCCTCTGGAACCGGGATAAATGGGCCTTTTTCCACTAGTTATGGGGACATGCGACATGGTGGGATATGCCAATATTTGAAAAAAAAATCAACTTCTCAGACCCCCCATTCAGATTGAGGGCAAGAATTTTCCGATCAAATTGACGTTCAACGAGATTTTGAAAGTCATGAATTTTTTGAAAAACTTCTGACTTATGTTTGATATGGTAGATCCATGTGAACTTACTGAAAGCATTTATCAATCTCACATAGTATTTTTTATACCTACTTATTCTACAGATGGTCCCCACACATCAGAATAAATGAGTTCCAAAGGGAACTTTGACCCACTTATGGATTTTCGATAAGTCAAGTGATGGCTTTTGCCTTGCTAGGGATGGTGGATGATGGATGCCTTAGGCGCTGGCGCCACCTATCTGAGGTGGGTCGGACACTGAGCACTTGCTTCTTTGCACCTTGTCCCATGTGTTTTACAAGGTATAGGCCTCTGCTAGCCCTGCCTTCCAGAAGAATTCTCCTCGTTCCCCGATCCTTTAGAAGAAACAAATAAGGGTGTATTTCAATGAATGTGTTGTCGTCAATGGCAAGTTGACTTGCAGAGATGAATCTCTTATTAGCCTCGGCCACATGTAGAACATTATTAAGAAGAAGATCACGTTCAGGGGTATAAATATGAGATTGACCAATATGTGCTATAGCCATACCGATCCACCCGCGGTGTAGATTTGTTCATCTCCACTATACCAATCTCGGACCGTGAGATTATCTAGGTCTCCCGTGATGTCGTTGGTTGCACCACTGTCCAGGTACCATTTGGTGTCAACCCCGTATTGGGGAGCCACCATGTTCATTGAGTGCTCCTCCCCACCCTGGTAGGAGGAGTCATATAGTTTTGAGCACTTCCATGTTGGATGCCCGAGCTTGCCACAAATCTTGAAAATTGGCTTGGCAGAGGGATTGTTGGTGTAGTTCCCATTGCCGCCGCCATAGAAATTGTTCCCCTGTTCCCACGGTTAGGCGAGTTGGGAGACTTGGAGAAGTTGCCGCGGGCGCGAGCACCACTACCAGGTTGTTTGTTGTGAAGGTTGCGGCCGCGGTGACCATTGACGCCATTGTTCTTGTTGAAGCGGTCGCAGATTGATGCGTTGGCAGACGACTGCGAGGATCCGCCACGTAGACTCATGCAAGTCTCAAAGATCAACAACTGTGAGTATAGCTCTGGAACCAAGACCGTCTCGACCGTACAGCATATGGCCGAAACCACTCGGTCAAACTCCTCATGGAGTCCGCAAGGATGCGAGAGACATTGTCCTCCTCATTAACCTTATTCCCTGAGGCCATTAGTTCATCTCACAAAGTTCTAATCTTACCAGCATAATCGGTGATGCTGCTGTTGCTCTTATAGCGATTCTACAACGCGATCTGGAAATTAACAGTCCTTGCACGCGTGTGGGAAGCCAACACCCCTTGATAGGTGTTCAACATCTCTGCTGCGGTGTGGCATGTCACCTCTTGGATTGCCATCTCACGCGGTAGAGAGGCCAGCAGGTAGGAGAACACACCTGACCCCACGCATACCACACGACAAACTCCGGGTTGGGAGCCTTGGACTTGGTTTTTTCGTCATCGGCGGTGACCTCAATGGTCATGGGCTCAATGTCGAGGAACTCCGCCATCTGAGCGCCCTGATCACTAAGAGCACGATGGTGCGTCATAGAGCCTCGCTCCCTATCGTAAGCTTCTCTGTTGTGGCGTGCACAAATGGAGAGGAGGGGAAGGAAGTGGAAGAGCTTGCCATGGATGATCTCGAGGCCGGCTCTGATTACCATGAAATAAATAGTGGAACATTATGCTCCATAGTAGGGACGCGTGCATGTTATATAGACGAACAATGTACGAGATAGATGGCAGGTTGTTATAGGTCTTGACCTCTACTCAAGGCTATACAAGAGATATAATCATATCTATGCTAACAACCTGCCTAGAGGTTACAAACACAACACACACAACCATCGTGACATAAGTCATGTTACAACACAAGCCTATTGTTTAACAGATCATAACACTTCACTCATGAAGTTAATACAAGTGAGGATTGTTTTCTGTTATTCATATAATTCAAAACAGGAAGATTGCCTTCTCGAGAAAAACCGACATTCTTGCTCTCGACACATATGCGCCTGAGAATGTTCTCTACCTTCTTGCGCTGAGATACCAACAACTCTTCCCTAGGGAATCAGGTTATGGAAAGCAAGCTATAGCAGATCGTATAGATAAAGAAGAATGTAATTTTATTAGCTCTGAACGCATCCAGTATAATTTCTTTCTAAGTCTGATGTACGGGGGTGTCATGTTCTATTTACAATGGAGTGATCCTCCATCTAGGTTTGCACAATAGAAGGTTCGTTGCAACCTTTTCCACCCTAATCTGTTGCTCGTTCGTTGTGAACAAAAGAAGATGATACCAGTAGAGGTTTTTATCCAATGAAGATTCAACTTGAGCATCAACACGACTAGTCGAGTAAAATACCTTTAGCTACTTCAACTTTAATCCCAATGGCCCATAACCCATGCTAGGAGCAAACAATTGTCCACTTCAATGCCATGCAATCTAGGTAAGGAAACCATTTGGTAAGGAAAAATGCAACTTGCACAAAGAACATTGCAAAGTACTATGCGAGAACTATTTCCTTCCCTTCCCCTCGACAACTAGGGTAAACTCTCCTTCGGGCTTCACTGGGGTGCCCATGGATTCACGTCTCGTTTTCCTGTCTCTCCGATAGCCGATGGTGGCAAGAGGAATCCCGCCGCATCCACTTTGGCCCATGGCGAGATTTTTAGACCTTATGCACTCGGATGGATGGCCGTTCTTCTTTAAGTTTGTCTTTGAGACTTCGATCCTCCTCGAGTTTATCTGGTTTGACATAGTCGACAAAACTCCGGTGTAGATTTCTATTTTCTTATGAGTTATGATTGCATGTTAGGGTTTCTCGTCATGCATGCAGATTGCCATCGACAAGGTCAAGGCGGTTTTGGTAGGGAGCAGTGACAATGACGCGTAGGTGACTCGTAGTGGCGGTGATACTGGTCGTTTGGTGGTTACGGGCCCCAGTATAATTTTTATCATATATTTGAGATGCTTTGTCCCTCCGATGGACTTTTCTAATATATATGGATCATTTCTGCACATTTCTTTTACACAATACCCAAAGTGGCCCAGTTCATGTTGCAAGAAAAAAGAAAGAGCTTTGCTACGCCTACGTAAGGAAGTTACGAACAATTACGTAGGAGATTAGTTAACAGGTTTGGATTAGAGGGAGGAGGGGCCCACCCTGGAAATTAGGGGGGAGCGGTTAGTAAGAGAAGGACACGTATTTACGTCAAACAATTTAGGAATTTTCTTACGTAGGTGTAGGATTTTCGAAAAAGAAACATTGCTTCCGGTGATAAACAAAAGCTATCAAAACGGTGAAAATAAATATTGCTCATCCTCTGATGATTACCTGTCTTGATTGCACAACAAAGATCCAAGAAGCATCAAATCACATCACACATCACATATTCATACTCCTTCCTCAAAAGGCCAAGCCGATGGGCATAGAACAACATTGCCAAAAGATGATGGAGGTCACCAAAGTTGACCTTCGATAGCTGGAGCCGGGTAAGCCAGGCTGGGAGCAAGACCAGGACGCAGTGACCACTTCCATGGTGGCACACGGCTTCATCATCGTGGCGCCCGATGTGCTCTACATGAGTGAAGGTTGGCGGTGTTGGGCCTCAGCATGCCGAAGGCGGCCTTCGTGCTCCCGTTGGTGCCCAAGCTGTTCGCAGTAAGGCATGCCTGTGACGGTGGCGACCGGCGTGAGTGCACCCATGTTGATTCCATGGTGGGAGTGGGCACGTGTGCGGGCGTGTGCATGCGTGTGTGTGCATGCGTGTGTATGTCGCGAGTGTGTGTGCACGCGCTGCTGGCCGTCATAGTTAGTGCATGCGGGTTAGCTGTGTACGTAAGTATAGAGAGACTGAGTCTGGTTAGTTGGCATCGTAGTGTGTGTGGCGCAAGGATCGACCAGTAGTTGTGCGCAGAAGGTGGGCTCGTGCAGGGCAATTTTTTTTTGACGGTGCTACGACGGGCTTACGCCGTCCTGAACCATTTCATTAATAAAATCTGAACATTTACATAGGAAAGGTAGTTGGAGGGAGTGATAGAGTACAATGTATTTAGGTTAAAATCTCTCCGATAAGTGAAACAACATGGTGCACCAATCCCGAAGCAGGAGCATGGGCTGCTCCTTTGAGTATCTGTTAGACCAGAGCATGATATCATCCGCCGCTGAGCGGACAATGAGGTGGATAGGTTGCAGTTCTCCCCTGAAGACCTTTGCATTTCTTCTTTTCCATATATTCCATGAGATAGCAATGATTATTGTGGAGCGAGTCTTGCTAGAATGGTGAGGACCCCAAAGCTGCCTAAAGTCTATTGGTGGAGAGGCCGACAGTGCTGAGAGATCTTGCCATAGAGGTCTTAGATGACTACAAAGAAGGAAAAGGTGTTCTGCTGATTCCGTAGCTGGACAGAACGAACAGTTGCATGAGTCCGTTAACCCCCTCTTTAAGCGTCATTCGTTGGTGAAGAGTCGATTTTTGCATGAAAGCCAGAGGAAAATTCTGCATTTATTGGGTGCATAGTTCTTTGAGATGACCGAGGCAAATGGATCGTTTGTTGGCCCAAGCCGCCTTATATGCGGAGTTGCAAGTTAGTGGCTTGCCGTTGATACGTCCCATTCATTTCTCCTGAACCCACACATTCAAGGAGACAGTTGCCAGTAAGGTACGCAGATTATCCAGTTCAGTGTCTGCAGCATTAGGGAGTCTTGGAGCTAAATCTAGCTGCAACTTAGGAGTACTGAGCACTCGTGCAACGGAGGCCGAAGGCCGAAGAGAGTGGGAAAAATAGCGGGGAAAATTGTTGCAAGATTTTGAGTGTGGTTGGGGATCCAGAGGTCAAGTCAGAAGGCAGTAGTCATGCCATTTCGAATATGCACCATACTTATTGACCTAAAGAAATCAATCCCCTTGGCGATGTCTTGCCAAACATAAGATTGAGAAGGGTGAGTAGTGTCGATGTCACAAGAATCCGACCAACCATATTTGGCCGCAAGGTGAGAGCTGCTTGAATATTGGATGTTTGAGTGAAGTTTATTCAAGTGAGAGAGGAGTAAGCAAGAGTTTAAGTGATGCAGAGAAGAAAAACCTAGACCCCCTCGAGAGAACGGAGCACACACAAATTCCCAAGCCACTTTACACTGACCACCCGGCACTTTGTCTTGTCCTGCCCAGAAAAAGGCCCAACATCGTTTATCGATTTCCTGAACAATGCCCATAGGCAGCAAAAGAGCAGTCATGGCATATATAGGTAAGGCTGTCAGAACTGCCCTAACCAGGATTGCGCTACCGGCAATGGTAAGAAGCACCCCTCGCCAACCTGCCAGATGCCGGTCAATCTTGTCGATGATGAAGAAGAAGTCCTTACTGTTTAGTTTGTGGGTGGATAAAGGTAGACCTAGGTAGGGTTGGGGGAAGGAAGCAACCGAGCACCCAGAATAGATGCAAGAGAAGATGCGAGGCCCGGCTCCACATGAATAGGAGGGGAAGTGCTCTTGTGGAAGTTAATCACCAAACCCGTTGCATTTGAGAACTCAAGCAGGATTGATTTAAGCGTTTGAAGCTGTCCCAGGTCCGCTTGCAGAATGGTAAGTTGTCGTCTGCGTATTGAAGCACCGGGCAAGTGATATTCGAGTCGATGGGGTGGGATAGAAGGCCATTTGAGGATTCCTGATGAATAAGACGCTGCAGCAAGAAGATGCTGTAGGAGATCGGCGACAATAATGAAGAGGTAGGGAGATGTCAGGTCTCCTTGTCGAAGCCCCCTTTTGCAAGTAATCCAGGGTCCCATCTTACCATTTAGAAGCACGGCCGGTTGTCTATTCTGATTGAGATTCCGAATCCAATCACACCATTTCAAAGGGAATCCTTTAGCTTTTAAACTTGCCGCCAGAGCCTGCCATGAAATAGAATCAAAAGCTTTTTGGCAGTCTAATTTTCGGACAATCGCTGATTTTTTACGCTTGAAACAAGTTTGAATGATATCAGCAGCGTAAATAAAATTATCAGCGATACCTCTGCCTTTAATAAAGCCAAATTGATCCTGATGAATAATTAAAGGAATAAGAGGTTGCGCTCTGAACGCAAGACATTTGGAGCTGATTTTAATAATATAGTTTTGAAGAGAAACAGGTCTAAATTATGGGGAGACGAGGCTCCTACATGCTTTGGGAGGAGCACAATGAAGGCTTTATTAATCCTATTAAGGTTTGCAATACCGTTGTGAAAATCGTCGAGGAGGGCAAGCAAATCATGCTTAATAAGATCCCAATTAACCTTGAAGAAGGAAGGTCCGAACCCATCTAGTCCCGGGCTCGCATTAACGTTCATGCTAAGAATCGCCAATTTAATATCTTCCATAGAGAAAGGTATAATGAGCGAGAGAGCTTGAGAGATATTCAGCTTCGATCCGATCATGAGGCTATCAAGATCAAAATTGATGACTGAGCTAGAATAAGTTCCGAGAAGAGTTTTGAAGTAGTCATGAAGAGTGGCGGCCTTGCCGCTGTGCGAGGTGACGTCCTCACCATTAACACTCAAACATGGAATTTGATTTTTGCGAAAGCGAATAGAAGCACAGACATGCATGTAACTCGAATTTTCGTCACCGAGAGTGCATTCTCTGATTTTAGCTCGTTGGCACCAATACGCAGCTAGAATCTTGTTATGATGGTGCGATGATAGTTTAACTGCAATGCGAAGGTTAAGCTCTAAGGGAGAAAGTGGTCGGCCTTCCTCAAGTTTGTCAAGCACTGAAATAGTGGTAGAGCAGTTGGAGGAAAGGCGTCTAGGAGTTTTAGCGTTAACCAACCTTTTTTAGCCATGCTGCGAGTATGCTTGAGCATAAGGTAGATTCGGTCAGCAGAACCGAGAGATCGATGTCGGGGACCTACGCTCGCCCAATTGTGGGCGATTTGTTGAATGAAGGATGGGTTTGATAGCAGCAGGTTATTCAGCCGAAAGATGGTTGGTTTCGGAATGTCCGTGGAGGTAGAGAGAACAATGGGAACGTGGTCCGAGGTAGTGCGCGTAAGGGACGTCAGGATGGAGTCGGGAAACAGATTGGTCCACTCTATGTTAACAAATGCTCTATCCAGGCGAACTAGCGTCGGGTTATCTTGTTGGTTTGACCAGGTGAAAAGCCTATCTAGAATAGGGATCTCTTGGAGTTGAACTGAATTAACGGTTGAGGAAAATAGGCTTGCTTCTATAGAATTAAAGTTAGCCGAGGATTTATCAGATGGTCTTAAAATCAGGTTAAAATCCCCCATAATCATCCAGGACAGATTAACCAACCTAGATATAGAAGAGAGAGTCGAGAAAAACAGGTTTCCTAATGTGGTCACAAGGACCACAAACGTTGGTCACGACAAAAGAAGTCCCATTGGCATGGAGGGAAAACCAACATGAAATAGCAAAGCAATCCATATGGACCCTTGTGTACTCTGGAGATGTGTCATCCCATGCCGTGAGGATCTCGCCTGAGGCACCATTAGAAGGAAGAAAATGAAAAGACTGGATGCCTGATGGGAGGAAGGAGCTGGCCTTAAAGATTGAGATTTGTTCAAGCTTAGTTTCATTACCAGAATCGCACCCTATGCCGACGGCCCTGGCCGTTGGCATAGCCTTGATTCCCGTCGGGATAGGCCTATGCCGACGACCCCCGTCGGCATAGGTCCATCGGCAACATATCCGTCGGCGTAGCCCGGGGGCCGTCGGCATAGAAAGACCGTCCACATAGGTCCTATATCGATGGTGTCCGTACATCTATGCCGACGGCCCGGGTCGTCGGCAACGTTCCCGCCTAACGCCGGCCGCCGTCAAGTGCTGACCAACGGCTGCTCGCCATGGGGCAAGGCTATGCCGATGGCTAGGTCGTCGGCATAGCGGCCACGTGTCAGCAACTGGGTGCTCCTGGGGCAGAGCTATGCCGACGGCCGAGCTGTTGGCTCAGTTTGAAACTACGCCGACGGCTAAGCCGTCGGCATAGCCCTGCCCCAGGCGTGCCCAGTTGCTGCCACGTGGCAGCTATGCCGACAGCCTAGCCGTCGGCTTAGTTTCAAACTATGCGTACGGCTAAGCCATCGACATATCTGCCACGTGTCAGCAACTGGGTGCTCACGCCAGCACTATGCCGACGGCTAGGCCGTCGGCATAGATTGTATTTGATTTTTTTTCTTTTTCTGTTTGTTTTCAGATTAATTCAATTCAAATATACAGCAGAAATATATGATGGAAATAGATATATAAAACAGATCTCAGTATCATCCGACCCCGTCACAACAATATATGCATAAGCATCATCACAATCAACATAAACATAAGCATAAGCATGTAAAGAAGCTCACAAGTCATCTAAAGGACCATCAAATACCACAAGTTTATCATCATCATCACCACACACAAGTCATCTAAAGAAACATAAGTATAAGCACACAAGTAACCGAAAGTCTTAAGCGCCAGGACGTCGAGCACCGCGGAGGTCGTCACCGCCAAGACCATCGAAGCCCAGGTCATAACTGCTAGCGGTAGCGCTACCGCCAAGGTCGCCTCCACCTCCGCCTCCGTGGATCGGAGTGGTCGGGCTCCATGACTCGGGAGTGCTGGGAAGACCACCGCCAATGGTTGACCCAACGGTTCCCTGGATGTTTAAAAGACATATTAACGGGATATATGACTGTGTTGAAAGCCATGATATGCTTTGGGTGAATAGTTGGGGATGTACATACCGGCGAGGGGCCATCGTGCTGCTGTGCCACAAACTCCTCAAAGGTAAGCAGCGTTGGTTGTGTTGGAGGAGGTGGTGGTGCTGCAAATTGAGGAACCCGTCCGGCCACCATCTCCTCAAGAGCGCGCTGCATCTTGGCATTGTTCTGCTCATGGTATGCATAAAGGCTCATATGCCACGTTATGGTCTCATGGCGTGTGTACTCCATGTAGGCCTACGGTATGACATGATGGAACTCATAAACATCTCAATGCTGGAAAATAAAGTGAGCAATGTAGATAAGAGGGAAAATACTTACAGATTGCCGCTCCTGAAAGATGGACTATTACTGCACACTGGTCATGGGCGTGCTCGTGCGCCAGCTCAGGCTAGGGTTGGTAGCTCGGAGTTGCGTGTAGGAGATAGTAGGAGTGATAACAACATTGAGAACCACCTGCCGACCATGCTTCTTGGGCCCCATGCCCACCACCACCCTCTCGTCCAAATGTGCCAGGATGTAACCTGAGATACTCCTGAGAGTAGGTCTGCTTCTTCTCCGTGGTGTTGCCGTAGTACTTGGGCTCGCCAGGCTTGGCGCTCCTCCGCGTATGGGCGATCTCCCATGCCTCCATGTGTGAGAGCGGTCGCTTCAGTTTCTCCTCCTGCACCACCAAACAGAGGTTAGTCATACATAAGAAAGTGATGGTAAATAGAAGAAGAAGAATGTTTAATGAGGTTAGTCATACATTAAGTGCCTTGTGGAGAAAGTTGTTTCGGTTTCCCTGAGCATGTACTCCCTCCGTCCCTCTGTTAGCCTTGTTTTTGATGACCAAGGAAGATGGCATGTCAACACGAAACGGTAAAATGTACCACAAACATCGGAATGCAAAATCTTTTATACTTACCGTCAAGTATTGGTCCCTCTCCAAGGTAATGCCCATCCTCTGCGCATCTTCCTTGGTCATCTTCACACCAAGAGTGTCGTGATAGTATGTCGAGATGGCCACATAGCGCACCTTGTACTACATCTGGCGGGCCTTCTTCTTGCATTGGCGCAACACGATCTGGTCGGCTCTGGCCTTGTGCTCCGGAGGAACTCGATAGAATTTCTACAATCATGCATGAAACAAGAATAGAAGAAGCCATGAGTTAAATCATTCATGAAACTAGAATGGACTTGTGCTTCCGAAGAGAACTCACCCAGAAAGTAGTGATCACGGCCTTGGCATGGGTCTCATGCTCCGCATGGAGGGCCGCTTTCCAGTGGTCCCAGCTCATGGCCAAAACACGACTGTCCGGGTGCCTGACTGGATCCGGACAGTACAACCCCGGAGAGTATAACTTCAGCAAGACGGTGATGAGGCCGTTGGGAATACGGACCCCTTTAGAATATATCCAGTTGCTGCAAAAGAATGAACTATTAGCATGTGACAAGCAAAACAAATAACAACCGGAATGAGCATGTGACAAGATGAATAATGAAATTATTATAAAGTGACACTTACTCTTTTCTCGTGGGCTCAATGAGCCACTTCTGCTCCTCAGTAGAAGGAACCTGCTTTGGTAGCTTTGCGTTACCACGCAGCCATCCCTTGTTGTTACCACCCCCTCCCCGCCAGCACCATCATCCCCGCCACCACCATCCCCCTCGCCTGCCTCCTCCTCCTCCTCCTTAGCCCCCTCCTCCTCCTCGCCCCCATCTCGAACCTCCGCCTCCTCCTCCTCCTCCTCCTCCTGAACCTCCTCGTTCTCCTCCTCCTCCTCCTCCTCCTCGTAAGAGGGTAGCTCACTAGAGGAGGGTACGTCACTAGAGGAGGGCCTCGAAGACAACACCCCTAAGTCGGTGAGGGTGCGCTGTTTCTGGCCGCGACCCTCCCGCCCTCTAGGGACTCTCCCACCGCCCGTCCTCCTCTGGGGGCACCTCTCCCTTGACCTCCCTGTGAGGAGTCATCCTCAAGTAGTCGGGGGGGGGGGGGGGGATAGGATTACGTGCTCGACCAGTCCGACTAGGCATGCCGACGACCTTGCGTAGGAAACCCAGACCGTCGTTCTTCCCCTTGCCCATGTTCCACGAACCTGCATTGAAAAGAGAATAAACAATTAATACACTAATAATGAATGAAAAAGCATTATGAAAAGCATTAGTAATGAAGGAAAAAGCATAGTAATAAATAATCATAAAAAGGCATAAACCTAAACCATAGAAAAAAGTCTAACTATCTATATAACTATCTATCTAACTATCTATCTAACTATCTAAATACCTATCTAACCATCTAGCTACAAAATTACTAAAAACACTCAAAAATACATAAAAATTTCACCTTTGAGAGGGCCAGCGCGGGGTCGGGGAGGGGCGGCGCAGGGTCGGTGCGGGGCGACGCAGGGTTGGTGCGGGCTACGACGTGCTTGGGTCGGCCGACGCGGGGTCGGGGCGGGGCTGCGCAGGGTCGGGGCAGCCGAGGCGAGGGCGGGGCGGTGCAGGGCGGCGGCGGCACGGGGCTGGGGCGGTGTAGGGCGGCGACGCTAGGGCGGGGCGGCGACACGGGGCTGGGGCAGCAGCGCTAGGCGGGGCTGGGGGGTGCGGGGCGGGCTGGGGCGACGGCGTGGGGCGGGACGGGCTGGGGCGGCGCGGTGGCGCGGGGCGGGCTGGGGTGGCGGCGCGGCGGCGCGGGGCAAGCTGCGGCGACGACGCGGGGCGGGCTGGGACGGAGGCGCGACAGTACGCGGTGGGCTGGGGCGACGGTGATAGGGCGCGGCGGCGGCGCGGAGTCCAGTCGGGTCGAGTCAGGGGAGGGGATGAGTTGAGGAGGGAGAGGCCACTCGACCAGATAAGGGGGGGTCTATGCCGACGGTTATGCCGTCAGCATATCTTCGGGCCCCACGGTGGCGTGGATCGATGACGTGGCAAGGGGGTATACCGACGGCTTAACCGTCGGCGTATCTACATTTAGTTTTTTTAATAAAATTTTTAAACATAATTTTTCCTTAAAAAAATTACATATACTTTTTTATATATACTTTTTCCTTAAATAATTTTATATATAATTTTTTTAATAACCGTCTACGGCAAGGGGGTATCCCCCATTCGTGAGACTGCGGCAGCGACATCCGTGTGAGGGGTCACACCCCGGAGCCGCGTGTCTGGTGCAAGGCAAGACATGGCGGCATTAACACCCACCAGGTCCCCCGTCCCGTCTAACCCTGACACTGTTGACTGAACGGATCTACCCCTTCGACTTTCACGGGACGGGGTTAGAACAAGGGACATTTTCACCTGGCTGTGATAGGCCAGCCCATAGCAACATCTTAGCACAAGGTCCGGGCCCAAACCACCACAAGATTCCTTCGATATCGACCCGATGCGACAGTTTCCAAACGTAACAGGGCCCAGGGCAAAACCTGGCGGCATTACCAGCCCCAGTTCCCCCGTCCCGCCTAATCCTGACACTGTTGACCGAACGGATCTACCCCTTCGACTTTACCAGGACGTGGTTTGAACGAGGGACATTTTCACCTGGCTGTGATAGGCCAGCCCATAGCAACATCTTACCACAAGGTCGGGCCCAACCCACCACAAGATTCCTTCGATGTCGACCCGATGCAACAATTTCCGAACGTAAGAGGGTGTAGGGAAAGACCTGGCGGCCTTGCCGCCCCTAGGTCCCCCGTCCCGTCTAACCCGTGACACTGTTGACCGAACGGATGTACCCCTTTGACTTTCACCGGACAGGGTTTGACCGAAGGACATATTCACCTGGCTGTGATAGGCCAGCCCATAGCAACATCTTAGCACATGGTCCGGGCCCAACAAACCACAAGATCCCCTCGGTATCGACCCGATGCGATAGTTTCCAAACGTCAGAAGGCCCAGGGCAACACCAGGCGGCATTGCCAGCCCCAGGTCCCCCGTCTCGTCTAACCCTCACACTGTTGACCGAACGGATCTACCCCTTCGACTTTCATAGGACGGGGTTTGAACGAGGGACATTTTCACCTGGCTGTAATAGGCCATCCCATAGTAACATCTTAGCACAAGGTCGGGCCCAACCCACCACAAGATTCCTACGGTGTCGACCCGATGCGACAGTTTCCGAACGTAAGAGGGTGTAGGGAAAGACCTGGCGGCCTTGCCACCCCTAGGTCCCCAGTCCCGTCTAACCCCTGACACTGTTGACCGAACGGATGTACCCCTTTGACTTTCACCGGATGGGGTTTGACCGAGGGACATTTCACCTGGCTGTGATAGGCCAGCCCATAGCAACATCTTAGCACAAGGTCCGGGCCCAACAAACTGCAAGATCCCCTCGGTATTAACCCGATGCTACAGTTTCGAAAGGTAAGAGGGCCCAGGGCAAAACCTGGGGGCATTGCCACCCCCAGGTCCCCCGTCTCGTCTAACCCTGACACTGTTGACCGAGCGGATCTACCCCTTCGACTTTCACAGGACGGGGTTTGAACGAGGGACATTTTCACCTGGCTGTGATAGGCCAGCCCATAGCAACATCTTAGAACAAGGTCGGGCCCAACCCACCACAAGATTCCTTCAGAGTCGACCCGACGCGACAGTTTCCGAACGTAAGAGGGTGCAGGGAAAGACCTGGCGGCATTGCCACCCCTAGGTCCCCCGTCCCGTCTAACCCCTGACACTGTTGACCGAACAGATCTACCCCTTTGACTTTCACCGGACGGGGTTTGACCGAGGGACATTTTCACCTGGCTGTGATAGGCCAGCCCATAGCAACATCTTAGCAAAAGGTCCGGGCCCAACAAACCGCAAGATCCCCTCGGTATCGACACGATGCGATAGTTTCCAAACGTAAGAGGGCCCAGGGAAAAACCTGTCAGCAATGCCACCCCCAGGTCTCCCGTCCCGTCTAACCCTGACACTGTTGACCGAACGGATCTACCCATTCGACTTTCACAGGACGGGGTTTGAACGAGGGATATTTTCACCTGGCTGTGATAGGCCAGCCCATAGGAACATCTTAGCACAAGGTCGGTCCCGTGAACTCATCACGATCCGTCCCGTGAACTCATCACGATCCGTCTCGCGATCTAGATCACGATACGTCCCGTGAACTCATCACGATCCATCCCGCGAACTCATCACGATCCGTCCCGCGAACTCATCACGATCCGTCTCACGATCTTGATCACGGTCCTTCTGATCTAGCGCCGAACGGACGACACCTTCGCGTTGAGCACACGTACAACTCGATGCCGATCTCCGCCTTCTTGATCGAGCAAGAGGGACCGGAGAGGTAGAAGAGTTCTCCAGCAGCGTGGCGACGCTCCGGAGATGGTGGATGAGCTATTCCGGCAGGGCTTCGTCTAAGCACTGTAGAAATCCGATTTAGAGGGGAAACTATGCACCGGAGGAACGGGCAGCACGTGGCTGAAAATTCTATGCCAAAACCCTAAAATCCTCTAGTATATATAGGAGGAGAGGACGAGGAGGCTTGTTTGCCAAAGAGGCAGCCCTTGGGTCGGCCGAACCTAGTGGGATTGGAGGATTCCAACTCCAATCCAAGTAGGACTAGGACTCCTCCTTATTTTTGCCTTTTTTGCCTTTTCCCACCTTTTTCTCTTTGGGATTTCTCTCCCAGCCGCATGGGCCTTGTGTGGGACTTCCACCAGCCCACTAAGGGCTGGTATTCACTCTCCCACAGCCCATGTAGCCTCTTGGGTCGAAATACCCCTCCCGATGGTCTCCCGGTACACTACCGGCACTCCCGGTACACTACCGATGATCCCAAAACTTTTCCGGCGACTAAAATAGGACTTCCTATATATGAATATTTACCTCCGGACCATTCTGGAGCTCCTCATGACGTCCGGATCTCATCCGGGACTCCGAACAACCTTCGGTCACCATCATACATAACTCTATACTACCGAAATGTCACCAAACCTTAAGTGCGCAGACCCTGCGGGTTTGAGAACTATGTAGACATGACCGAGACACCTCTACGGTCAATAACCAATAGCGGGACCTGGTTGCCCATATTGGTTCCTACATATTCTATGAAGATCTTTATCGGTCGAACCTCTATGTCAAGATTCAGTTAATCCCGTATGATGTTCCCTTTGTTCTTCGGTATGTTACTTGCGTCAGATTCGATCGTCGGCATCTCCATACTTAGTTCAACCTCGTTACCGGCAAGTCTCTTTACTCGTTCCGTAATACAAAATCCCGCGACTAACACTTAGTCACATTGCTTGCAAGGCTTATTGTGATGTTGTATTACCGAGTGGGCCCTGAGATACCTCTTCGTCACACGGAGTAACAAATCCCAGTCTTGATCCATGCCAACTCAACAGACACCCTTGGAGATAACTGTAGAGCACCTTTATAGTCACCCAGTTACGTTGTGACGTTTGATACACACAAGGCACTCCTCTGATGTCCATGAGTTGCATGATCTCATGGTCATAGGAACATATACTTGACATGTAGAAAACAGTAGCAATAAACTGACACGATCATATGCTACGTTTGTAGTTTGGATCTTGTCCATCACATCATTCTCCTAATGATGTGATACCGTTATCAAATGACATCTCATGTCCATGACTAGGAAACCATAGCCATCATTGATCAACGAGCTAGTCTATTAGAGGCATACTAGGGACATGGTGTTGTCTATGTATCAGCACATGTATCTCAGTTTCCGATTAATACAATTATAGCATGGATAATAAAGGATTATCATGAACAAGAAAATATGATAATAACCAATTTATTATTGTCTCTAGGGCATATTTCCAACAATTTTCTGGTTCACCAGTAATAGCAAGATTGGCAAACTCAAAGTGCTACTTATACCTGACCGCCCCGTCTTTGGGTAACAAAGGTTAAACAAAACCTTGTTGTGATCGAGTCACCCATGTAGCTGTGCTTGTGTCATAGGCGCCAACAACTGCAGAAGCTTCGATTCCTGTAGCCGCAAAAAATCCAGTCAGAGCCACATGAGATCCGCCTCCTCGTATGATACATAGGACCCCCCCTCGATGGCGACGTGACCGGCCAGCGTCAGATCTGACGCCCGTGGGGCAGCTAAGGGTGACCCACGAAGTGGCGACAAGTGGCTGATGGCCCTCGCCCTCATCATTATATTCTCGGTGGGCGTCTCACACACATCTGACCTATGCCAGCTATTGAGCCGCAGCAAAGGCAAGCAAGTCGCGCCCGACCATGCTGCTCCATCTGGTTGCCTATCATGCGCGGATGGGTTTGCGCTTGTGCGTGCGGCTGATGGCGTCAGTGAATCCGCTATGGGATCCACTCTTGTAGTAGGAGGCCCGCCTGCGCTAGATCTCTCAAGATTGGCGCCGCCAGCAGGATCTTCTTATGTCTGGCGCTCGTACACCAAGGGTTGTGCATAAAATCATAGACCTGTACATCATTTTTTTGTTTTGCAATTTCCATTACTAGCATCAGGTTTATGACTATTAGCCAAATGATCATCAACATATTTATTACCCCCATGATCAGAAGTGTTTAAGTGATCCAGAGACAAGATAAGAATTTAGACTCGGAGACGGGCACCGACATTTGGGTGCTGTGGAGAAGAGAAAAATGTTTCGTCAAAACAACATCCCTAGAAATATAAACCCGCCTAGTAGAAATATCTAGGCACTTGAAACCTTTGTGTAGAATACTATAGCCTAGGAAAGCACATTGCTTAGATCAAAAATGGAGTTTCTGAGTGTTATAAGGACGTAGATTCAGCCAGTGATCACACCGAAAAATACAAAGTGACGAGTAGTTCGGTTTTTCATGAAATAGTTTCTTGAGTGGAGTTTCAAAGTTGATAAGTTTTCTTGGAAAATGGTTGATGAAGTAAGTGGCTGCAATAAAGGCCTCATCCCAGAATTTGAGTGGCATGCAGGCTTGAGCTAGGAGAGAAAGCCCAACCTCAACAATATGTCGATGTTTCCATTCGTCTGACCCATTTTGTTGGTGTCCATGACTAGTTGAAAATAGGGCATTGGTTCGGGCCTCCTAATGCCATTAATCCCAGTTTGCTCACGAACCGGGACCAACGGGGCAACCGTCCCGGTTCGTGAGCCCAGGGGGCCGGCCGGGCCACGTGGGCCATTGGTCCCGGTTCATCTGGCCCCTTTGGTCCCGGTTCCAGGCATGAACCAAGACCAATGCGCCTCGCTCCTGGCCCATGACCATTAGTCCCGGTTCGTGGATGGAACCGGGACCAAAGGGAGAACTATTGTCCCGGTGCCAGCCATGAACTGGGACCAATGATCTGCCTATATAAACCCTTGCCCGCCGCTAGCAGAGCCATGGAGTGCTATGTTTTTCTAGGACAACAATGTTAGAGCTTTTTTGTGCTCTATCTCACCTCCTATGCACATGAGGTGTTCGATGAAATGCCCGAGCCAGACTTAAGCTTTCTCCTTTCGAAGCTCCTTGTCCAAACTCCATTTTCATCAAGATTTGTCTAGGTTTGCCGGTCCGTCCTGTCCCGTCCCCATCCTGAAACTGCCGTCGATCGCCCGCGCGTGGTGAGCCTCTTGATCTTATCTTCTTTCTAAAAGAAAATATACTTACTCGTATGATTTTCTTACTTCTATTAGTGTTTGTTATTATATAGTGCCATGGTTATGGTATCCGCCCACGTCGGCCCTCGTTCGGTCTATGATTCAGATGTTGTATACTATCTTTTATAACTATTTCACACATCTAATGTCTATGACAATTAATTATGCCACCAACTTGACGTAGATGTTTTTATCTATAGGAAGTAGTTGAACCAGAAATGGATATCGACTATGCACTTCTGCTTGACAAGTTAACTAAAGCTGAAAAAGAAATCGATCATTTGAAAGAAAAATTGAAAAGAACTAAAGATGAGAAGATGGGATTGGAGTTGCATGTTGTTGATATCGTCTATGATCACAGGACCAAGATGGCTGCAATGCGCTTGAAGCTTAGAAATATTAGAAAATATGCTATTGATAAACAGGCTTGGTATTATTATGCCATCGGATCAATTGTTACCTTAGTTCTAAATATGATCGCATTTTTTGTTGCATTGAAATGTTTTAAATAGTTTCAATGTATGGTTTAATTAGATGCTCTAGAGAGCTATATGTTGGTCAACGAGAACTATGTATCTACTTTGGTTTTAATGTGATGATGAACTTCTATTAATTTGGTCAATTATGTATTCCTGATGTACTGTAATGGTTTTTGACACACTTAATTATACATAATGCACGCAGATGAATCAGCAATGGATGTATGGTAACAGACGCACCGGCAAGTACATTAAGGGGGTGCATCATTTTCTCGACGTGGCCGAGGCAAACAAGCAGAATGGTTTTATGTGTTGTCCATGCCCTACGTGTGGGAATTTGAAGTCTTACTCTGACCAGAAAATCCTTCACAGCCACCTGTTCATGAAGGGTTTCATGCCACACTATAATGTTTGGACCAATCACGGAGAAATATGGGTTATGATGGAAGATGGCAAAGAAGAAGAGGATGATGACAACTATGTGCCCCCTGAATATGGTGATGCTACAACCGGGGAAGCTGAAGATCAAGAGAAACCAGACGATGTGCCCGATGATGATCTTCGCCGGGTCATTGTTGATGCAAAGAGACAAGGAGAAGCTGAAGTTCGATCACATGTTAGAGGATAAAAAAAAAGGGTTGTACCCCAATTGCGAAGATGGCAATACAAAGCTTGGCACCACAATGTAATTGCTACAGTAGAAGGCAGAGAACGGTGTACCTGACCAAGGATTTGAGAAGCTACTGAAAATATTGAAGAAGAAGCTTCCAAAGGATAAAGAATTGCCCGACATTATGTACGCAACAAAGAAGGTTGTATGCCCTCTAGCATTGGAGGTGCAGAAGATACATGCATGCCCTAATGACTGCATCCTCTACCGCCATGAGTACGAGGAATGGAACGCATGCCCTGTATGCGGTGCATTGCGCTATAAGATCAGACGCGATGACCCTGATGATGTTAAGGGAGAGCGCCCCAGGAGAGGGTTGCTGCCAAGGTGATGTGGTATGCTCCTATAATACCGCGGTTGAAACGTCTGTTCAGATACAAAGAGCATGCCAAGAATATGTGATGGCACAGAGAGGACCGTAAGAAAGACGGGAAGTTGAGAGCACCTGCTGATGGGTCGCAGTGGAGAAAACTCGAGAGAAAGTACTAGAAGGAGTTTGCAGGTGACACAAGAAACATATAGTTTGGTTTAAGCACGGATGGCATTAATCATTTTGGGGAGCAGAGAAGCAATCACAACACCTGGCCCGTGACTCTATGTATCTATAACCTTCCTCCTTGGCTGTGCATGAAGCGGAAGTTCATTATGATGCCAGTTCTCATCCAAGACCCTAAGCAACCTGGGAATGACATTGATGTGTACCTAAGGCCATTAGTTGAAGAACTTTTACAGCTGTAGAATGGAAACGGTGTACGCATGTGGGTTGAGCAGACATAGGAGGATTTTGACCTACAATGCTTGCTGTTTGTAACCATCAATGATTGGCTTGCTCTCAGTAACCTTTCAGGACAGATAAACAAGGGATACCATGCATGCACACACTTTTTAGATGACACCAAAAGCATATACCTGGACAATTCCAGGTAGAATGTGTACCTAGGGCATCGTTGATTTCTTCCGACCAACCATCAATGTCGAAAGAAAGGCAAGCATTTCAAAGGTGAGGCAGATCACCGGAAGAAGCCCGCGATCCGTATCGGTGATCGCATACTTTATATGGTCAATGATTTACAAGTAATCTTTGGAAAGGGTCCCAACGGACTATCTGTTTCGAATGACGCCAAGGGACGCGCACCCATGTGGAAGAAGAAATCTATATTTTGGGACCTACCCTACTGGAAAGACCTAGAGGTTCGCTTTGCAATTGACGTGATGCACGTGACGAAGAATCTTTGCGTGAACCTTCTAGGCTTCTTGGGCGTGTATGGGAAGACAAAAGATACACCGGAGGCACAGGAGGACCAGCAACGTGTTCACGAAAAAGATGGCATGCCTCCAAAGCAGCATGACGGTCCTACCAGCTACGCTCTTTCCAAAGAAGAGAAGAAAATCTTCTTTGAATGCCTGCTCAGTATGAAGGCCCTGTCTGGCTTCTCGTTGAATATAAAGGTAATAATAAATATGCAGAGAAAAAGTTCTAGAACCTAAAGTCTCATGACTGCCACGTGATTATGGCGCAACTGCTTCCGGTTGCATTGAGGGGGCTTCTACTGGAAAACATTCGATTAGCCATTGTGAAGCTATGTGCATTCCTCAATGCAATCTCTAAGAAGCTGATCGATCTAGAAATCCTACCAAGGTTAAGGAGTGATGTGGCACAATGTCTTGTTAGTTTCGAGCTGGTGCTCCCACCATCCTTATTCAATATCATGACGCACGTCCTAGTTCATCTAGTCGACAAGATTGTCGTTCTGGGCCCTATATTTCTACACAATTTGTTCCCCTTTGAGAGGTTCATGGGAGTCCTCAAGAAATATGTCCGTAACCGCGCTAGGCCATAAGGAAGCATCTCCATGGGCCACCAAACAGAGGATGTCATTGGGTTTTCTGTTGACTTCATTCCTGAACTTAAGAAGATTGGTCTCCCTCAATCGCGGTATGAGGGGAGATTGACTGGAAAAGGCACGCTAGGAGAGAAGCCAATAATATGTGGGGACGGGCATTCTTGGTCTCAAGCACACTACACAGTTCTATAGAATTCTACCTCGGTGACCCCGTATGATGTCGATGAACACAAGAACATTCTATGCTCCAAACACCCAGAGCAGTTTGACGACTGGATTACATGTGAACACATCAAGACTTTCGATAGTTGGTTCCAACACGTCTCAAGTGTGACAGCACTATTTCTGATGAGCTATACTCGTTGTCCATGAGACCATCTTTGACTGTATTGACTTACAAAGGGTACGATATAAATGGGAATACATTTTACACGATCGCCCAAGATCAAAGGAGCACCAACCAAAACAGCGGTGCCCGCTTTGATGCAGCAACGATCAATGGGAAGGTCAACACATATTATGGTTACATAGAGGAGATATGGGAACTTGACTATGGACATGATTTGAAGGTCCCTTTGTTTCGATGCAAATGGGTCAATCTTACAAGAGGCGGGGTACATGTAGACCCGCATTACGGAATGACA
Source organism: Hordeum marinum (assembly GCA_022496015.1). NCBI lineage: Eukaryota > Viridiplantae > Streptophyta > Magnoliopsida > Poales > Poaceae > Hordeum > Hordeum marinum. The sequence continues at coordinate 32,352,041 of CM039678.1, forward strand.
ACAGTGGATCTCAACAATCTGGGGTACACAGACGAACCATTCATCCTAGCCAATGATGTGGCATAGGTTTTCTATGTTAAGGACATGTCTACCAAAGAGAGAAAAATAAAAGATAAGGAAGCGAATACATCATACGATAAGCCAAAGCTTCACATAGTTCTTTCAGGAAAAAGAGACATCGTGGGATTGGAGGGCACGACAGAGATGTCTGAAGATTATGAAAAGTTTCAGGAAATTCCTTCCTTCAAAGTCAAGGCTGACCCACGCACCCTATTCAACAATGAAGATTATCCATAGTTACGGCGCAATAAGCAAAGGACACAAGCGAAGAAAAAGTGAAGACTTTCTCTCCACAACTATTATGATGATGCCTTTGATCTAGAATATCACTAAAGTTACATGTGAAGAAATAAAATGCCTTTTGTAACATCTGAGTTTCCGTCCGAAACCCTGATACTTCGAAAGAGACTGTCCGTTTTGTACAAGAAGTGCATCCAGCTTTTGCTGTAACCCTCTCAACTTTTTAGCACATGCTATGTGGGTGAAATGATGATACCATGCCAACTTTCAACCTTTTCAGAGTTCATTTGTAGTGCTTTTCAATTTCAGTGTCATTTAGCTCAAAAAAATCAATAACTGCATGAAAAATAATAAATGAAGTCAGAAAGGGTTGAAAATTGATGATGTGGCTTTGAATGGTGCATTTTAAGCACACAAAAAGTCTGGAGTTCAAATAAGTTCAAGAAAATGAAATCCGTTTGTAACAATGAGTTTTCGTATGAAACCCTGATACTTCGAAAGAGATTGTTGATTTTGTTCACGAAGTGCATCCAGCTTTTGTCGTAACCATCTCAACTTTTTAGCACATGCTATAAGGGTGAAATGATGATACCGTGCCAACTTTCAAACTTTTCAGAGTTGATTTGTAGTGCTTTTCAATTTCAGGGTCATTTAGCTCAAAGAATGAACTAATAGCAAATAGAATCAACTATTTTTTTATGAAACCCTAATAGAAAAAAGAATGAACTAAATATAATCAATTTAAATATTGTTTTATGAACTATAATATTCTTCAATAGCAGAAAGAATCAACTAAAAAGCTTTTATAAAACTCTAATAGCAAAAAGAAACTCTAAAAGCTTTTATAAACCTCTAGTATTTTTGAAACTAAAATTATAAAAAATTTATGCAACCAAAATTATCAAAGTATTTTTTTTCAAAACATTAATAGCAAAAAGAATTTTTATAAAGAATTTTTTTGGTAGAAACTTTAATAGCAAACTAAAATAAAAAAATGTGTTTTTGATTTAAACAACCATTTCAAATAAGCTAAAAATTAACAACTTGAATATAATGTGAAAACAAAGTAATATTAAATAGCAGGAAAAAAGAATCACTCGAAAATCTATTTTTATAGTAAATTTATTCACAAACTAGTGATTCACATGAATTTCAAAGAATTCAAATTTAAACTATTCAAATTTGAAAAGTAATGGCACTAAGAGAAAGTTTATAATTTTTGTGACCTAAAAGCAAAAAGAATCTGAAAAACTGTAAGTAGAAACAAAAGAAAATAAATAAAGCAAAAACCAGGATTTTTTTAAAAAGTAACGCCTACTTGGTCAGCACGACCTGAATATGACTAGAAACCCAACTAGCTAGTTGTGCCAGGATTCAGGCCCGCAGCAGGCCCAGTAGGTCCACAGGCGGAGTGTGCGATTAGGGCCGTAGGCCTGTAGTTGAGAGGAGCTCGAGAGGGTTGACGTAGCAACGCTTATAAACCACTCTCGAGCCCTCTCGGCTACCGGGGTGGGACTAAACATTTGTCCCCAGGCAACAAACCCTTTCGTCCCGGTTGGTGGCACCAACCGGGACCAATGCCCCCTTTGGTCTCGGTTCGTGCCACCAACCGGGACCAATGCCCCCCTTTGGTCCCGGTTGGTGGCATGAACTGGGACCAAAGGGGGGCACTGGTCCTGGTTGGTGCCACCAACCGGGACGAAAGGGTTTGCTGCCCGGCGTGGGTCGGGGACGAAAGGGCTTTGGTTCCGGTTGGTGGCATGAACCCGGACCAAAGGTGGCCATTGGTACCAGTTCGTGCCACCAACCGAGACCAATGCTCCCTGTATAAAACCCCACACTTAGCAGTTTTCGACCCATTCCCTCCCCCCGAAGGCCAGATCCCCACCCACGCTGTCAGGCTGCCCAAATCTCGCACGCTAGCTCTCCGTCGCCGTCGCCGCCACCGGCCTCTGTCCCTGATCTCCCCGACCTTGCTTTGGCTGCCCCGCCCCGCGCCACCCTGCGCCGGCCGCCCCGCCCCGCCCTGGCCGCCCCGCGCCGGCCACCCCGCCCCGCTCCGGCCAATGCCTTGCCCCGCTCCGGCCACACCCCCCGCTCCGACCGTACCGATGCTTCGTACGTTACCGCCACCGCGTGATGATATGTCCGGCCGGCATTTGTTTGTTCATATAGAATACTCCGGTAATTTCGACATGAGGGGGACTTCGATCAACCCCCTCTCGCCCGACCAACTCTCGAGTCCGCCTAAACCGGGACTGAAAAAGCATTGTCGATCTCCTACCCCCTCTCGCCCCTACCCGACAAACTCTCGAGGCCACCCAAACCACTAGAAGAAAAATTCCGGTAACTTCGATCAACCCCCTCTCGCCTGAACAAACCATAGAAGCGTTGCCGAGGCCACCCAATCCCTAAAAGCGTTGCCGAGGCCACCCAAACCCTAGAAGCGTCGAGGCCACCCAATCCCTAGAAGCGTTGTCGAGGCCACCCCAAACCATAGAAGCGTCGAGGCCACTAATATGATCCCTTTTCTATGTTTGCCACTAATTAATATATCCATCTCTCATGTTTGTATATTAATTGACATGTTGTAATATTTGCAGAAACCATGGATCCAACCATGGATCCAACCATGAACAGAGACTTTGAAGGAGTAGCACTGTTGGGGGACATAATCCGCGGCGGCGGTTCCATCTTCTCATTAATCAATTTTGACACAGAAGAGCTAGGACATGATGATGACGGCTCCGGTCACCGAATGTTGGAGGAAGGAGACCATGATGACGATTCTGGTGACCAAGAGCCGGAGGAAGAAGGAGACCATGATGACGGCTCCGGTGACCGAATGGAGGGAGCTGTTGCAAAGTCGTCCTGCAAGGTATATATATTAATTAGGCCTTTGCTGACTAATTGATGCATTAATTGTTTTGCTATGTACATATATTAACTCTTATTTCTTCCTTTATATATCCCTCCGGATCGAGCCAAACTTCGGTAATGAGACGAGGCCCAAAGAAAAGGTTGGGCAAGGAAGAAAGGTTCACGATCACCTTAATAGCGAATGATGGCCAACCGATTGAACCGAAGAAGACCAAGGATGCATTTTCTCCTTAGTGTGGAGTTATTGTCACGGACAGCATCCCGATCAGCATCCAGCAATGGAATGAGACGGCTAAGAACGCTAAGAACTACGACCCTCAAGTTTCTTATGTCACTGATAGACAGAAAAGAAGATCTTTGTAAGGCCCTGAAGGCAAATTTCACCCTACCGCCAGAGGAGGATGAGAGTAATCTAGTTATAGAGCCACTAGTCAGGTCGTGTGCTCTTAAGAAGATGGTAGATCTTTTCAGGGGGTGGAAGAATGAGTTGTAAGCTAAGTTTGTCAACTAAGAGAAGACTCCAGTATTCGTCGGTCGATATGCGGGGATAAGAGATCAATGGATCGCGTTTGTGGCCTACAAGACTTCTGAAAAGAGTAAGAAAATGTGAGTGATAAACAAGAAAAATGCTGACAAGAAGCAGTATCACCATCGCACGGGGTCAGGTGGCTACCTCAGAGCCCGGCCATTGTGGTCCAAATGGGAGGATGACCTGCGAGCTAAAGGGGTCAAACCAGAGACAGGTAACTGGCCAGACCGTTCAAGGACTTGGTTCTTCAGGGTTGGGGGAACTTTGGACACTGAAACAGGGAAGTGCGTTTGGACGGACGAGCAACTTGCAATACCCGTCAGGAAGCTTAAGCAAGTTATCAAGGAAGCGCTGGAAGGGGGGTTCATTCCCAACAGAGAGAAGGATGAGCTGATTGAGGCCCTCGGGAATCCTGAGCACCCTGGACGAACACGAGGCACGCCAGGCTCCGTTTTGTGGAAGCTTGGGTTTCTCGGTGCAGGCGGTTACAAAAGCCGGAATATGAAGAGGAAACAGGAGCTGAGCGTTGTGCAGGAGCTCAATGCAAGAGTACGAAGGCTAGAGGAAGAAGTTATGAGCCAGCGAGCTCCCGACCAGCAGCTTGTTAAGGGGTACGAAGCTACCCTAGAAGCTACCCCGCCATCTCAGCAGAGAAGCAGCATGGCTTCCACGGAGCTCCATCAGCATCCTTACTTCACGGCTCGTAGGTACCCCGTGGATGCTATCACAGATGGCCAACATTGCAAGCTTATGACGAAATGCATTAACCTCACCTTGAAGGCGGCTGACGGCTCTGTTACACCTCCTCGAACCGACAGAACTTTTCACCAAGGTCAGATTCCACATGGCTATGCTATTGTGCAAGTGGATTAAATAATGAGGGGGATTTGAGGAGCTCGAGCTTGACCACCCTACAGGTGAAGGGGAGACTCAGCTAAGATTTTCTCTGCGGATTACATGTTTATGGCGGAAGGATCACATCAAGCTTCCAAACTGGACGCCTCCGCCTCCTCCTTCTTCTCCGGTGAGTGATGAAGGCACTCATCCTCCTCCTCCTCCTCCCGTGAGGAATCAAGGCACTCCGCCTCCTCCTTCGCCTCGTCCGACGCATGACCTCGATGATCAAGGAACTTCGCCTCCTCCTCTGCCTCCTCCGGTGCATTCGAGTAGTCCACCTCCTCCTCCACCTCCTCCGGCACGTTTGAGAAGTCTGTCTCCTCCGCCGCCTCCTTAGCAACGGCGGAAGACAACCGCCACCGCTCCTCCTCCTCCGGTGCGTCGGAGCACTCCGCCTCCTTATCCGCCTCATAAGCAACGACGGAAGAGAGGCGCCGTCACTCCGGCTGCTAGCAGTACAGCCAATGGCGGGATGCCATACGAATATGGTCCTAAGTCTCTCAAGATATTGGAAAAGTTGCCATACGAGAGGACCGCGGAGGAAACTGCGAAGATCTCTCAAGACCAAGTGAGGGCCCATTTTGCAAAGAATGCTCCACCTCTGAAGCAGACGATAGATCCGGTGGCATCGAAGCGCACTTTCGAGGCCCTGAAGCGACCACCACTGCCTCCGCCAGATACCAACTATGTCCGCGCTACTAAAAAGGCATATCAAAATGCGGTGCAGACGGGAACTGCTTACAGTGATGAGAGGTTAGGAAAACGAAGAAGTGGGAAAACAATTCCCCAGCTCGGCAAACAGGTAACCAATCGTGCCCCCCACTGAAGGTGTCTACCGATATCGCCGCTGATCATCCGGGGATGGTGCCCGGTACCAATCCTGCTGATTACATGAGCGATGATGTACTGTTTGAGTAGTTGGAGGTGGACGATTTCAGATACCGGTACGGGAAGCCTCTCGTCAAAGATGGAAGTCCTCCTCTAGGAACGATGATGAGACAGTTGCATAATTGGTACATGAAAACCTGCAGGGAGTCTAGGAAGGATTGTTTGATGATGATTATTAAAGAGAAGCACGGCTTCTTTGGCCAGGAGCTGATTCATGTTGAATTTGACGAGCTTTTCCAGTTTTACAATCAAAAGGACATCGACATACAAAACATGACTTGCTACTGTGTGTAAGTACTTCTGTAATTAAGTCTCTATATATAGCTCACCTCTTTCATTGGATGTATATATATAATTATCCTCATCACTATATTATGCGGATTGAAGGTCGTCAAATGCAGAAAAGCAGAAATGTATGACATTGGGTTCATTAACCCAAATATCATACATGAAGTGACAGTTCAAATGTATCCCAAACAAACCAACGAGAACTTGCTACAATCGATGCTTAAAAATCAAAACAAAGACAAAATACTCCTTCCTCACAACTTCAAGTGAGTGTTACTGTCTTGTGCATATTCGGTTTCTCCATTATTACCCGAGGGTATAGTAATGGAATTGATGAGCTATGCATGTGTGCGCAGCCACCACTTTATTCTACTAGAGATTAAGCTTGAGCGGGGAGTAGTAACCGTCTTAGACTCGAGATGAAATAAACCCGACTGAAATGCTCCAGAGGTAAGTTCAATCAATCATTATCGCACCATATCGGCAATTGTTCATTTCCTAATATATATCAAGTAATTATTTTCTTTGTGTGGCAGGGTTTGGAAAGATTTCACCAAAATTGCTCTGGGACTGCCTACAGAGCTGCAATTTAGACACCCGAAAGTAAGTAATATATACTATCTAGTTCCGCCCATCTCCCATAGATTCTAGCTAGTTTCATCAATATATACCATTTAGCATGCTTGCTTATCAGTTTGGTTGACCTCTGTTTCTCGTATAGTGCTTGTTTCAGGAACAAGGGACTAATTTTGGTGGATACTACATTTGCGAGTTCATCTATAACGCGACGAATCCTAATAAGTGGGGCTACACTGAAAAAGAATATGAAGTGCGTAAGCAAAAATATTCAAAATTTTATTTTATTACCATCATTTGTGTTGACTTTCATTCATATACATGTATTAACCCTCTTCTTCAATTTAGATGTGGCGGATGCAGGATGAACTCCTACCACAAGATCGTATACGAGCAATTCAAGAGGAATTGGCAGGATTCTTTATTGACCATGTCATCAATAAAGCCGGAGAATACCATATGGAACTTGATATTAGATGTTAGGGATTGTAACATAGGATAGATATACGAAAACTTGTTGTTTGACCAATCTCTCAGTGAAGGAGGAGGTCGATCACTTCTCTCTGTATATGTTCATGACGATCTTGTGTACTTAATGGTTTACTTCATTTGCTTACTAACTAGCGTGTCGCGAGTTCTCTTTATACGTATAGTATGTAGTGTCAGGACCAAGCACGGAGATAAGAGAGGTCACTTCTCTCTATTAGCTAGCTAACAAAATATATGAAACCCCTAAATTAACCCTCCAAAACCCTCACCCCCCTCTTTAAAAAAAAGCTCCTGAGCTGCTGACGCGTGGACGCTCTTTGGTCCTGGTTGGTGTTACCAACCAGGACCAAAGGCCCTCCTGCCTGGGCTCGGTGGAGCGGCCACGTGTAGCCCCATCAGTCTCGGTTCGTATGCGAACCGGGACTAAAGAACATGGGCTTTAGTCTCGACCCTTTAGTCCCAGGTCTAGAACCGGGAGAGATGGGCCTCTGGAACCGGGACAAATGGGCCTTTTTCCACTAGTGATGGGGACATGTGACATGGTGGGATATGCCAATATTTGTAAAAAAATCAACTTCTCAGACCCCCCCAATCATATTGAGGGCAAGAATTTTCCGATCAAATTGACGTTCAACGAGATTTTGAAAGTCATGAACTTTTTGAAAAACTTCTGACTTATGTTTGATATGGTAGATCCATGTGAACTTACTGAAAGCATTTATCAAGCTCACATAGTATCTTTTTTATACCTACTTATTCTGCAACTGGTCCCCACACATCAGAATAAACGAGTTCCGAAGGGAACTTTGATCCACTTATGGATTTTGGATAAGTCAAGTGATGGCTTTTTCCTTGCTAGGGATGGTGGATGAAGGATGCCTTAGGCGCTCGTGCCACCTATCCGAGGTGGGTGTGACACTGAGCACTTGCTTCTTTGCGCCTTGTCCCATGTGTTTTACAAGGTATAGGCCTCTGCTACCCCTGCCTTGCAGAAGAATTCTCCTCGTTCCCTGATCCTTTAGAAGAAACGAATAAGGGTGTATTTCAATGAATGTGTTGTTGTCAATGGCAAGTTGACTTGCAGAGATGAAATTCTTATTAGCCTCGGCCACATGTAGAACATTATTAGATCACATTCAGGGGTATAAATATGAGATTGACCAATATGTGCTATAGCCATACTGATCCACCCGCGGTGTAGATTTGTTCATCTCCACTGTACCAATCTCGGACCGTGAGCTTATCTAGGTCTCCCGTGATGTCGTTGGTTGCACCACTGTCCTGGTACCATTTGGTGTCAACCCCGTATTGGGGAGCCACCATGTTCGTTGAGCGCTCCTCCCGACCCTGGTAGGAGGAGTCATATAGTTTTGAGCCCTTCCATTTTGGATGCCCGAGCTTGCCACAAATCTTGAAAATTGGCTTGGCAGAGGGATTGTTGGTGTAGTTCCCATTGCCGCCGCCGTAGCAATTGTTCCCCTGTTCCCACAGTTAGGCGAGTTGGGAGACTTGGAGAAGTTACCGCGGGCGCGAGCACCACTACCAGGTTGTTTGTTGTGAAGGTTGCGGCCACGGTGACCATTGCCACCATTGTTCTTGTTGAAGCGGTCGCAGGTTGATGCGTTGGCAGACGACTGCGAGGATCCGCCACGTAGACTCATGCAAGTCTCAAAGATCAACAACTGTGAGTATAGCTCTGGAACCGTGACCGGCTCGACCGTAGAGGATATGGCCGAAACCACTCGGTGAAACTCCTCATGGAGTCCGCAAGGATGCGAGAGACATTATCCGCCTCATTAACCATATTCTCTGAAGCCATTAGTTCATCTCACAAAGTTCTAATCTTACCAGCATAATCAGTGATGCTGCTGTTGCTCTTATAGAGATTCTACAGCGCGATCTGGAAATTGACAGTCCTTGCACGCGTGTGGGAAGCCAACATCCCTTGAGAGGTGTTCAACATCTCTACTGCGGTGTGGCATGTCACCTCTTGGATTGCCATCTCACGCGGTAGAGAGGCCAGCAGGTAGGAGAACACCACCTGACCCCACGCATACCACACAACAAACTCCGGGTTGGGAGCCTTGGACTTGGTTTTTTCATCATCGGCGGTGACCTCAATGGTCATGGGCTCAATGTCGAGGAACTCCGCCATGTGAGCGCCCCGATCACTGAGAGCACGATGGTGCGTTATAGAGCCTCGCACCCTATCGTAAGCTTCTCTATTGTGGCGTGCACGAATGGAGAGGAGAGGAAGGAAGTGGAAGAGCTTTCCATGGATGATCTCGAGGCCGACTCTGATTACCATGAAATAAAGAGTGGAACCTTATGCTCCATAGTAGGGACGCGTGCATGTTATATAGATGAACAATGTACGAGATAGATGGCAGGTTGTTACAGGTCTTGACCTCCACTCCAGGCTATACAAGAGATATAATCATATCTATGCTAACAACCTGCCTAGAGGTTACAAACACAACACACACAACCATCGTGACATAAGTCATGTTACAACACAAGCCTATTGTTTAACAGATCGTAACACTTCACTCATGAAGTTAATACAAGTGAGGATTGTTTTCTGTTATTCATATAATTCAAAACAGGAAGATTGCCTCCTCGAGCAAAACCGACATTCTTGCTCTCGACACATATGCGCCTGAGAATGTTCTCTACCTTCTTGCGCTGAGATACCAACAACTCTTCCCTAGGGAATCAGGTTATGGAAAGCAAGCTATAACAGATCGTATAGATAAAGAAGAATGTAATTTTATTAGCTCTCTGAACGCATCCAGTATAATTTCTTTCTAAGCCTGATGTACGGGGGTGTCATGTTCTATTTACAATGGAGTGATCCTCCAACTATTTCCTTCCCTTCCCCCCAACAACTAGGGTAAACTCTCCTTTCGGGCTTCATTGGGGTGCCCATGGATTCACGTCTCGTTTTCCTGTCTCTCCGACAGCCGATGGTGGCAAGAGGAATCTCGCCGCATCCACTTTGGCCTGTGGCGAGATTTTTAGACCTTATGCACTCGGATGGATGGCCGTTCTTCTTCGAGTTTGTCTTTTGAGACTTCGATCCTCCTCGAGTTCATCTGGTTTGACATAGTCGACAAAACTCCGGTGTAGATTCCTATTTTCTTATGAGTTATGATTGCATGTTAGGGTTTCTCGTCATGCGTGCAGATTGCCATCGACAAGGTCAAGGCGGTTTTGGTTGGGAGCAGTGACAATGACGCGTAGGTGACTCGTAGTGGCGGTGATACTGGTCGTTTGGTGGTTTCGGGTCCCCAGTATAATTTTTATCATATATTTGAGATGCTTTGTCCCTCCGATGGACTTTTCTAATATATATGGATCATTTCTGCACATTTCTTTTACACAATACCCAAAGTGGCCCAGTTCATGTTGCAAGAAAAAAGAAAGAGCTTTGCTACGCCTACGTAAGGAAGTTACGAACAATTACGTAGGAGATTAGTTAACAGGTTTGGATTAGAGGGAGGAGGGGCCCACCCTGGAAATTAGGGGGGAGCGGTTAGTAAGAGAAGGACACGTATTTACGTCAAACTATTTAGGAATTTTCTTACGTAGGTGTAGGATTTTCGAAAAAGAAACATTGCTTCCGGTGATGAACAAAAGCTATCAAAACGGTAAAAATAAATGTTGCTCATCCTCTGATGATTACCTGTCTTGATTGCACAACAAAGATCCAAGAAGCATCAAATCACATCACACATCACATATTCATACTCCTTCCTCAAAAGGCCAAGCCGATGGGCATAGAACAGCATTGCCAAAAGATGATGGAGGTCACCAAAGTTGACCTTCGATAGCTGGAGCCGGGTAAGCCAGGCTGGGAGCAAGACCAGGACGCGGTGACCACTTCCATGGTGGCACACGGCTTCATCATCGTGGCGCCCGATGTGCTCTACATGAGTGAAGGTTGGCGGTGTTGGGCCTCAGCATGCCGAAGGCGGCCTTCGTGCTCCCGTTGGAGCCCAAGCTGTTCGTAGTAAGGTATGCCTGTGACGGTGGCGACCGGCGTGAGTGCACCCATGTTGATTCCATGGTGGGAGTGGGCACGTGTGCGTGCGTGGGCATGCGTGTGTGTGCATGCGTGTGTATGTCGCGAGTGTGTTTGCACGCGCTGCTGGCCGTCATAGTTAGTGCATGCGGGTTAGCTGTGGACGTAAGTATAGAGAGACTGAGTCTGGTTAGTTGGCATCGTAGACTGTGTGGCGCAAGGATCGACCAGTAGTTGTGCGCAGAAGGTGGGCTTCGTGCAGGGCAATTTTTTTTTGACGGTGCTATGACGGGCTTACGCCGTCCTGAACCATTTCATTAATAAAATCTGAACATTTACATAGGAAAGGTAGTTGGAGGGAGTGATAGAGTACAAAGTATTTAGGTTAAAATCTCGCCGATAAGTGAAACAACATGGGGCACCAATCCCGAAGCAGGAGCATGGGCTGCTCCTTTGAGCATCTATTAGACCAGAGCATGATATCATCCGCAGCTGAGCGGACAATGAGGTGGATAGGTTGCAGTTCTCCCCTGAAGACCTTTGCATTTCTTATTTTCCATATATTTCATAAGATAGCAATGATTATTGTGGAGCGAGTCTTGCTAGAATGGTGAGGACCCCAAAGCTGCCTAAAGTCCGTTGGTGGAGAGGCCGACAGTGCTGAGAGATCTTGCCATAGAGGTGTTAGATGACTACAAAGAAGGAAAAGGTGTTCTGCTGATTCCGTAGCTGGATAGAACGAACAGTTGCATGAGTCCGTTAACCCCCTCTTTAAGCGTCATTCGTTGGTGAAGAGTCGATTTTTGCATGAAAGCCAGAGGAAAATTCTGCATTTATTGGGTGCATAGTTCTTTGAGATGACCGAGGCAAATGGATCGTTTGTTGGTCCAAACCGCCTTATATGCGGAGTTGCAAGTTAGTGGCTTGCCGTTGATACGTCCCATTCATTTTTCCTGAACCCACACATTCAAGGAGACAGTTGCCAGCAAGGTATGCAGATTATCCAGTTCAATGTCTGCAGCGTTAGAGAGTCTTGGAGCTAAATCTAGCTACAACTGAGGATTACTGAGCACTCGTGCAACGGAGGCCGAAGGCCGAAGAGAGTGGGAAAAAATAGCGGGGAAAATTGTTGCAAGATTTTGAGTGTGGTTGGGGACCCAGAGGTCAAGTCAGAACACAGTAGTGATGCCATTTCCAATATGCACCATACTTATTGACCAAAAGAAATCATCCCCCTTGGCGATGTATTGCCAAACATACGATTGAGAAGGGTGAGTAGTGTCGATGTCACAAGAATCCGACCAACCATATTTGGCCACAAGGTGAGAGCTGCTTGAATATTGGATGTTTGAGTGAAGTTTATTCAAGTGAGAGAGGAGTAAGCAAGAGTTTAAGTGATGCAGAGAAGAAAAACCTAGACACCCTCGAGAGAACGGAGCATACACAAATTCCAAAGCCAATTTACACTGACCACCCGATACTTTGTCCTGTCCTGCCTAGAAAAAGGCCCAGCAGCGTTTATCGATTTCCTGAACAATGCCCATAGACAGCAAAAGAGCAGTCATGGCATATATAGGTAAGGATCTCAGAACTGCCGTAACCAGGAATGCGCGATTGGCAATGGTAAGAAGCACCCCTCGCCAACCTGCCAGATGCCGGTCAATCTTATCGATGATGAAGAAGAAGTCCTTAATGTATAGTTTGCGGGTGGATAAAGGTAGACCTAGGTAGGATTGGGGGAAGGAAGCAACCGAGCACCCCAGAATAGATGCAAGAGAAGATGCGAGCCCCGGCTCCACACGAATAGGAGCGAAAGTGCTCTTGTGGAAGTTAATCACCAAACCCGTTGCATTTGAGAACTCAAGCAGGATTGATTTAAGCGTTTGAAGCTGTCCCAGGTCCGCTTGTAGAATGGTAAGTGTCGTCTGCGTATTGAAGCACCGGGCAAGTGATATTCGAGTCGATGGGGTGGGATAGAAGGCCATTTGAGGATTCCTGATGAATAAGACGTTGCAGCAATAAGACGCTGCAGGACATCGGCGACAATAATTAAGAGGTAGGGAGATGTCGGGTCTGCTTGTCGAAGCCCCTTTTTGCATGTAATCCAGGGTCCCGGCTTACCATTTAGAAGCACAGCCGATTGACTATTCTGATTGAGATTCCGAATCCAATCAGACCATTTCAAAGGGAATCCTTTAGCTTTTAAACTTGCCGCCAGAGCCTCCCATGAAATAGAATCAAAAGCTTTTTGGAAGTCTAATTTTCGGACAATCGCTGATTTTTTACGCGTGAAACAAGTTTGAACGATATCAGCAGCGTAAATAAAATTATCAGCGATACCTCTGCCTTTAATAAAGCCAGATTGATCCTGATGAATAATTAAAGGAATAAGAGGTTGCGCTCTGAATGCAAGACATTTGGAGCTGATTTTAATAATACAGTTTTGAAGAGAAACAGGTCTGAAGTTATCGGGAGACGAGGCTCCTACATGCTTTGGGAGGAGCACAATGAAGGCTTTATTAATCCTATTAAGGTCTGCAATACCGTTATGAAAATCGTCGCGGAGGGCGAGCAAATGATGCTTAATAAGATCCGAATTAATCTTGAAGAAGGCAGATCCGAACCCATCTAGTCCCGGGCTCGCATTAATGTTCATGCTAAGAATCGCCAATTTAATCTCTTCCATAGAGAAAGGTCTAATGAGAGAGAGAGAGAGCTTGAGAGATATTCAGCTTCGATCCGATCATGAGGCTATCAAGATCAAAATTGATGACTGAGCTAGAATAAGTTCCGAGAAGAGTTTTGAAGTAGTCATGAAGAGTGGCGGCCTTGCCGCTGTGCGAGGTGACGTCCGCACCATTAACACTCAAACATGGAATTTGATTTTTGCGAAAGCGAACAGAAACACAGACATGCATGTAACTCGAATTTTCATCACCGAGAGTGCATTCTCTGATTTTAGCTCGTTGGCACCAATATCCAGCCAGAATCTTGTTATGATGGTGCAATGACAGTTTAACTGCAATGCGAAGGTTAAGCTCTAAGGGAGAAAGCGGTCGGCCTTCCTCAAGTTTGTCAAGCACTGAACTACTGGTAGAGCAGTTGGAGGAAAGGCGTCTACGAGTTTTAGCGTTAACCAACCATTTTTTAGCCATGCTGCGAGTACGCTTGAGCATAAGGCATATTCGGTCAGCAGAACCGAGAGATTGATGGCGGGGACCTACGCTCGCCCAATTGTGGGCGATTTGTTGAATGAAGGATGGGTTTGATAGCAGCAGGTTATTCAGCCGAAAGATGGTTGGTTTCGGAATGTCCGTGGAGGTAGAGAGAACAATGGGAAGGTGGTCCGAGGTAGTGCGGGTAAGGGACGTCAGGATGGAGTCGGGAAACAGATTGGTCCACTCTATGTTAACAAATGCTCTATCCAGGCGAACTAGCGTCGGGTTATCTTGTTGGTTTGACCAGGTGAAAAGCCTATCCATAATAGGGATCTCTTGGAGTTGAAGCGAATTAATTCGGTTGAGGAAAATAGGCTTGCTTCTATAGAATTAAAGTTAGCCGAGGATTTATCAGATGTTCTTAAAATCAGCTTAAAATCCCCCATAATCATCCAGCAAGACGGTGATGAGGCCGTTGGGAATACGGACCCCTTTAGAATATATCCAGTTGGTGCAAAAGAACGAACTATTAGCATGTGACAAGCAAAATAAATAACAACCGGAATGAGCATGCGACAAGAAGAATAATGAAATTATTATAAAGTGACACTTACTCTTTTCCCGTGGGCTCAATGAGCCACTTCTGCTCCTCAGTAGCAGGAACCTGCTTTGGTAGCTTTGCGTTACCACGCAGCCACCCCTTGTTATTACCACCCCCTCCCCATTAGCACCATCATCCCTGCCACCACCATCCTGCTCGCCTGCCTCCTCCTCCTCCTCCTCAGCCCCCTCCTCCTCCTCGCCCCCATCTCGAACCTCCGCCTCCTCCTCCTCCTCCTGAACCTCCTCGTTCTCCTCCTCCTCGTCCTCCTCCTCCTCCTCCTCCTGAACCTCCTCGTTCTCCTCCTCCTCCTCCTCCTCCTCCTCATAAGAGGGTACCTCACTAGAGGAGGGTACCTCACTAGAGGAGGGCCTCGAAGACAACATCCCTAAGTCGGTGAGGGTGCGCTGTTTCTGGCCGCGACCCCCTCACCCTCTAGGCACTCTCCCACTGCCTGTCCTCCTCTAGGGGCACCTCTCCCTTGACCTCCCTGTAAGGAGTCATCCTCAAGTAGTCGGGGGGTAGGATTACGTGCTCGACCAGTCCGACGAGGCATGCCGACGACCTTGAGTAGGAAACCCACACCGTCGGCCTTCCCCTTGCCCATGTTCCACGAACCTGCATTGAAAAGAGAATAAACAATTAATACATTAATAATGAAGGAAAAAGCATTATGAAAAGCATTAGTAATGAAGGAAAAATCATAGTAATAAATAATCATAAAAAGGCATAATCCTAAACCATAGAAAAAATGTCTAACTATCTATCTAATTATCTAAATACCTATCTAACCATCTAGCTACAAAATTACTAAAAACACTAGAAAAATACATAAAATTTTCACCTTCGAGAGGGCCGGCCGGAGTTGCGCGGGGCGGTTTGCGCGGGGTCAAGGCGGGGCGGCCGGTGCGGGGTCGGGGAGGAGCGGCACGGGGTCGGGGCAGGGCGGCGTAGGGTTGGTGTGGGCTGCGACGTGTTTGGGTCGGCCGGCGCGGGGTCGGGGCGAGGCTGCGCAGGGTCGGGGCGGCGGCGGCGAGGGCGGGGCGGTGCAGGGCGGCGGCGACACGGGGCTGGGGCGGTGCAGGGCGGTGGCGCTAGGGCGGGGCGGCGACACGGGGCTGGGGCGACAGCGTTGAGCGGGGCTGGGGCGGCGCGGCGGCATGGCGCGGGGCGGGCTGGGGCGGCGCGGGGCGGGCGGGGGCGGCGGCGCGGGGCCGGCTGGGGCGGCGGTGCTAGGGCGGGGCGGCGGCGCGGGGTCGGGTCGGGTTGAGTCAGGGGAGGGGATGAGTGGAGGATGGAGAGGCCGTCCGACCGGATAAGGGGGGGTCTATGCGGACGGTTATGCCGTCGGCATATCTTCGGGCCCCACGGTGGCGCGGATCGATGACGTGGCAAGGGGGTATGCCGACAGCTTAACCGTCGGTGTATCTACATTAAGTTTTTTTAATAATTTTTTTAAATATACTTTTCCTTAAAAATATTATATATACTTTTTCCTTAAATAATTATATATATAATTTTTTTTATAACCGCTGACGGCAAGGGGGTATCCCCCCTTCGTGAGACGGCGGCAACGACGTCCGTGTGAGGGGTCACACCTCGGAGCCGCGTGTCTGGTGCAAGGCAAGACCTGGCGGCATTGACACCCACCAGGTCCCCCGTCCCGTCTAACCCTGACACTGTTGACCGAACGGATCTACCCCTTCGACTTTCACAGGACGGGGTTTGAACGAGGGACATTTTCACCTGGCTGTGATAGGCCAGCCCATAGCAACATCTTAGCACAAGGTCCGGGCCCAAACCACCGCAAGATTCCTTCGGTATCGACCCGATGCGACAGTTTCCAAACGTAATAGGGCCCAGGGCAAAACCTGGCGGCATTGCCACCCCGAGGTCCCCCGCCCCGTCTAACTCTGACACTGTTGACCGAACGAATCTACCCCTTCGACTTTAACAGGACGGGGTTTGAACGAGCGACATTTTCACCTGGTTGTGATAGGCCAGCCCATAGCAACATCTAAGCACAAGGTCGGGCCCAACCCACCACAAGATTCCTTCGGTGTTGACCCGATGCGATAGTTTCCGAACGTAAGAGGGTGTAGGGAAATACCCGGCGGCCTTGCCGCCCCTAGGTCCCCCGTCCCGTCTAACCCCTGACACAGTTGACCAAACGGATGTACCGCTTTGACTTTCACCGGACGGGGTTTGACCGAGGGATATTTTCACCTGGCTGTGATAGGCCAGCCCATAGCAACATCTTACACTAGTAGAAAACAGACCTTTCATCCCGAGCTTTAGTCACGGTCTGGTCACGAACCGGTACTAAAGATGGTATTAGTCCTAGTTCGTGCCGGCAACGACGGCTAGGAGCAGGGCGACCTTTAGTACCGGCTACAGAGGGACCTTTAGTACCGGTTCATCTCACGAGCCGGTACTAAAGGGGGCGTGGCAGGGTTTTGGTCTGACATAGGCCCCGCTTGCACCTTTAGTACCGGCTGGTGACACCAACCGGTACTAAAGGGCAACCTTTAGTACCGGCTGGTGTCACCAGCCGGTACTAAAGACTTCCTACATATACTTCCGTCCGCAGCCGATCGAAAGAGCTCTACTTTCTCCCCTTTTCTTCTTCTTGCTCGAAGCTCATCCACCAGTTTGCCAAGGATTTGTCAAGATTTAAAGGCACCCCATCTATCCAAGTGTTCATAAAGATTAGCAACTTTGCTCCTTCATCTCTTGCTAGATTAGCTTGTGGTATGCTCAAAGATATGTGATATGTGATTTGTGGGAGTTTATTTGATTTATATCCAATTTGAGCTCAAATTAACTTGTTAGGTTGCATATGTGTACGTGTGGTTTATTTGGTGTGCCTTCCCACCATCCCCGGCCGTCCTAACCACCGTCCATCGTTCGCACTATCTCGTCACGGCACCGGCCACCTTGGTGAGCCTCTTGTTCTTCTTAAAATCTTTAAAAAAAATTACTTGTATGATTTAGATAGCTGCGTGTACGATTTACTTACTTGTATTATTGTTAGTTATTTTATAGTGTAATGGTTATGGTATCCGCCCACGTCGGCCCTCCTCCAGTCTATGATTCAGATGAGGTATGTCGTTAATTATCTTTTATAACTATTTCACACATCATCTAATGTCTATGATAAATAATTATGCCACCAAATTGACGTAGATATTTTTATCTATAGGAAGTAGTTGGACCAAAAATTCCAACGGACAATGCAATTCTGCTCGAGAAATTAACACAAGCTGAACAAGAAATTGATCATTTGAAAGAAAAATTGAAAAGAACTGAAGATGAGAAGATGGGATTGGAGTTGCATGTTGCCGATATCGTCGATGATCACAAGAACAAGATGGTTGGAATGCGCTTGAAGCTTAGAAAAATTAGAAAATACGACATTGATAAAGAGGCTTGGTATCATTATGCTGTTGGCTCAATTGTTACTTTAGTTGCGATTATGATCGCATTTGTTATTGTATTCACATGTTTTAGATAGTTGGCGTTGTTTTATGAGATGTATATGTATGAACAATAAGTATCCATTATTTGCAGTAATAACATTTGGTCACTGCTAGCTCTACTTTTGGTTGTAATGTGATGATGAAGTTGTATTAATTTGGTCACTTCGATGCTGCGTAGTGAACATGAGCCGGCACTGGATGTACGATAATCGACTAAGTCCAAAGTTTCTTAATGGCCTGCATGATTTTATTCTTGTGGCTGAGACAAATAAGCAGAATGGTTTCATCTGTTGTCCATGTCGTGACTGTAAGAATGATATGAATTACTCTACCTCAAAAACCCTTCACTACCACCTGCTGAAGTCCGGTTTCATGTCCGACTATAGCTGTTGGACCAAGCACGGAGAAAGAGGGGTTATAATGAAAGACAATGAAGAAGAAGAGGATGATGACAACTATCCTTTCGCTGATACAACAATGGGGGAAGCTGAAGAAGAGGCATCAATGGGGGAAGCTGAAGAAGAGGCATCAGATGGGCCCGCTGATGATTTGGGTCAGGTCATTGCTGATGCAAAGGGAAACTGCGAAAATGATAAGGAGAGGTTGAAGTTGAAACGCATGTTAGAATATCACAAGAAAATATTGTATCCAAATTGTGAAGATGACCAGAAAAAGATGGGTACCACGCTGGAATTGCTGCAATGGCAGGCGAAGAATGGTGTAACTGACAAGGGATTTCAAGAATTGCTGATAATGATAAAGAAGATACTTCCAAAGGATAATGAATTGCCTGAAAGTACGTACGAAGGAAAGAAGGTTGTCTGCCCTCTAGGACTAGAGGTGTAGAAGATACATGCATGCCCTAATGACTGCATCCTCTACCGCGGTGAGGAGTACGAGAATTTGGATGCATGCCCGGTATGTGGTGCACTGCGCTATAACATC
Source organism: Hordeum marinum (assembly GCA_022496015.1). NCBI lineage: Eukaryota > Viridiplantae > Streptophyta > Magnoliopsida > Poales > Poaceae > Hordeum > Hordeum marinum. The sequence goes on from CM039678.1 coordinate 32,371,095, forward strand.
CCCCGTGATGACCCTGGTGATGTGGAGGGCGAACACCACAGGAAGAGGGTTCCTGCCAAGGTGATGTGGTATGCTCCTATAATACCATGGTTGAAACGTTTGTTCCAAAACAAAGAGCATGCCAAGTTGTTGCGATGGCACAAAGAAGAACGTAAGAAAGACGGGATGTTGAGAGCACCCGCTGATGGGTCGCAGTGGAGAAAAATCGAGAGGGAGTTCAAGGACTTTGCAGCTGACGTAACGAACTTATGGTTTGGTCTTAGTACAAATGGCATGAATCCTTTTGGCGAGCAGAGCTCCAGTCACAGCACCTGGCCCTTGACTCTATGTATCTACAACCTTCCTCCTTGGTTGTGCATGAAGCGGAAGTTCATCATGATGCCAGTGCTCATTCAAGGCCCTAAGCAACCCGGCAACGACATTGATGTCTACCTAAGGCCACTAGTTGATGAACTTCTACAGTTGTGGGAAAAACCAGGTGTGCGTGTGTGGGATGCGCACATAGAGAAGGAAATTGACCTACGAGCGTTGCTGTTTGTAACCATCAATGATTGGCCTTCTCTTAGTAACCTTTCAGGACATACAAACAAGAAATACAATGCATGCATGCACTGTTTAGATGATACTGAAAGTATATATTTGGATAAATGTAAGAAGAATGTGTACCTGGGACATCGTCAATTTTTACTGATCAAGCATATCTTAAGAAAGGCAGGCAACCATTTCAAAGGTGAGCCAGATAACCGAAAGATGCCTGGCCTCCGTACTGGTGAATATATATTTGATATAGTCAAGGATTTACAGGTAATCTTTGGAAAGGGTCTTGGCGGACAATCTGTTCCGAATGACGCCAATGGACACACACCCATGTGGAAGAAGAAATCTATATTTTGGGAACTTGAATATTGGAAAGCCCTAGAGGCCGCAATGCAATCGACGTGATGCATGTGACAAAGAATCTTTGTGTGAACCTGCTAGGCTTCTTGGGCGTGTATGGAAAGACAAAAGATACACCGAGGTACGGGAGGACAAGCAAAGAATTAATGAAAAAGACGGCATGCCTCCAAAGCAGTATCAAGGTCCTGCCAGCTACGCTCTTACGAAAGAAGAGAAGGAAATCTTTTTTGAATGCCTCTTCAGTATGATGGTCCTGTCTGGCTTATCGTTGAATATAAAGGAAATAATATAAATGGCAGAGAAAAAATTTCAAAATCTAAAGTCTCATGACTGCCACGTGATTATGACGCAATTACTTCCGGTTGCACTTAGGGGGCTTCTACCGGAAAATGTTCGATTAGCCATTGTGAAGCTATGCGCATTCCTCAATGCAATTTCTCAGATGGTAATCGATCCAGAAATCCTACCAAGGTTATAGAATGACCTGGTCCAATGTCTTGTCAGTTTCGAGTTGGTGTTCCCTCCATCCTTCTTCAATATTATGACGCACGTTCTAGTGCACCTAGTCGAAGAGATTAACATTCTGGGTCCCGTATTTCTACACAATATGTTCCCCTTCGAGAGGTTCATGGGAGTCTTAAAGAAATATGTTCATAACCATGCTAGGCCAGAAGGAAGCATCGCCAAGGGATATGGAACAAAGGAGGTTATTGATTTTTGTGTTGACTTTTTTCCTAACATTAATCCGATTGGTCTTCCTGAATCACGGCATGAGGGGAGATTGGGTGGAAAAGGCACATTAGGAAAGAAAGAAGCAATAAATATGGATGGGCATTCTTTCACTCAAGCATACACGGTTCTACAAAATTCCACCTTGGTGACTCCATATATGGAGGAACACAAGGGTATTGTACGGTCCAAGAACTCAGAGCAGTCTGACCCCTGGATTGAACGTAAACACATGGAGACTTTTGCTAGATGAACTGTACTGGTTGGCCAAGACACCAAGTTTGACTGTAATAACTTTAAAAGGGTACGAGATAAATGGGAATATATTTTACACGATCGCCCAAGATAAGAAGAGCACCAACCAAAACAGTGGTGTCCGCTATGATGCAACAAACTTTGAAGACACATATTATGGTTACATAGAGGAGATATGGGAACTTGACTATGGACCTGATCTTAAGGTCCCTTTGTTTTGGTGCAAATGGGTCAAATATACTGGAGGCGGGGTACAGGTAGACCCGCAGTACGGAATGATAACAGTGGATCTCAACAATCTTGGATACACAGACGACTCATTCGTCCTAGCCAAGTTACAACCTTTTTTAGATGAAGTGCATCTAGTTTGTACATCTTTGTAACAGTTTGTACACGAAGTGCATCTAGTTTTTGCCGTATGGAGTTAAAATATGTTATTAAAAATGAAATCTCTTTGTAACAGATGAGTTTTTGTATGAAACCCTCATACTTCTTATGAGATTGTCCAATTTGTACATGAAGTGCATCCAGTTTTTGCCATAACCCTCTCAACCCTCTAGAAGTTGCTATGTGGGTGAAATTATGATGTCATGCCAACTTACAACCTTTTCAGAGTTCATTTGTACTGCTTTCCAAATACAGGGTCATTTAGCCCAAAATAAATCATTAAATGCCTGAAAAATATCAAATGAAGTCAGAAAGGGTTGAAAATTGATGATGTGCCTTTGAATGGTGCATATTGAACACACAAAAAGTATGGAGTTAAAATAAGTTAAAAATGAAATCCCTTTGTAATAGATGAGTTTTCGTCCGAAACCCTCATACTTCTTATGAGATTGTCCAATTTGTACACGAAGTGCATCCAGTTTTTGCCGTAACCCTCTCAACCCTCTAGAAGTTGCTATGTGGGTGAAATTATGATGTCATGCCAAGTTACAACCTTTTTAGAGTTCATTTGTACTGCTTTTCAAATTCAGGTTCATTTAGCTCAAAATAAATCATTAAATGCCTGAAAAATATCAAATGAAGTCAGAAAGGGTTGAAAATTGATGATGTGCCTTTGAATGGTGCATATTGAACACACAAAAAGTATGGAGTTCAAATAAGTTATTAAAAATGAAATCCCTTTGTAATAGATGAGTTTTCGTCCGAAACCCTCATACTTCTTATGAGATTGTCCAATTTGTACACGAAGTGCATCCAGTTTTTGTCGTAACCCTCTCAACACTCTAGAAGTTGCCGTAACCTAGGAACGGGCAGCACGTGGCTGAAAATTCTGTGCCAAAACCCTAAAATCCTCTAGTATATATAGGAGGCGAGGACGAGGAGTCTTGCCTGCCAAAGAGGCAGCCCTTGGGTCGGCCGAACCTAGTGGGATTGGAGGATTCCTCCTCCAATCCTAGTAGGACTAGGACTGCTCCTTATTTTTGCCTTTTTTTGCCTTTTCCCACCTTTTTCTCTTTGGGCTTGCTCTCCGAGCCGCATGGGCCTTGTGTGGGACTTCCACCAGCCCAGTAAGGGCTGGTATTCATTCTCCCACAGCCCATGTAGCCTCTTGGGTCGAAATACCCCTCCCGATGGTCTCCCGGTACACTACTGGCACTCCGGGTACACTACCGATGATCCCAAAACTTTCCCGGTAACCAAAATAGGACTTCCTATATATGAATCTTTACCTCCGGACCATTCCGGAGCTCCTCATGACGTCCGGATCTCATCCGGGACTCCAAACAACCTTCGGTCACCACCACACAAAACTCTATACTAACGAAACGTCACCAAACCTTAAGTGTGCAGACCCTACGGGTTTGAGAACTATGTAGACATGACCGAGACACCTCTACGGTCAATAACCAATAGCGGGACCTAGTTTCCCATATTGGTTCCTACATATTCTATGAAGATCTTTATTGGTCGAACCTCTATGTCAAGGATTCAGTTAATCCCGTATGATGTTCCCTTTGTTCTTCGGTATGTTACTTGCCTGAGATTCGATCGTCGGCATCTCCATACTTAGTTCAACCTCATTACCGGAAAGTCTCTTTACTCGTTCCGCAATACAAAATCCCATGACTAACACTTAGTCACATTGCTTGCAAGGCTTATTGTGATGTTGTATTACCGAGTGGGCCCTGAGATACCTCTTCGTCACACGGAGTAACAAATCCCAGTCTTGATCCATGCCAACTCAACAGACACCCTCGGAGATAACTGTAGAGCACCTTTATAGTCACCTAGTTACGTTGTGACGTTTGATACACACAAGGCACTCCTCCGATGTCCGTGAGTTGCATGATCTCATGGTCATAGGAACATATACTTGACATGTAGAAAACAGTAGCAATAAACTGACACGATCATATGCTATGTTTGTAGTTTTGGTCTTGTCCATCACATCATTCTCCTAATGATGTGATACCGTTGTCAAATGACATCTCATGTCCATGACTAGGAAACCATAGCCATCATTGATCAACGAGCTAGTCTATTAGAGGCATACTAGGGACATGGTGTTGTCTATGTATCTACACATGTATCTGAGTTTCCGATTAATAAAATTATAGCATGGATAACAAACGATTATCATGAACAAGGAAATATGATAATAACCAATTTATTATTGCCTCTAGGGCATATTCCCAACAATTTTCTGGTTCACCAGTAATAGCAAGATTGGAAAACTCAAAGTGCTACTTATACCTGACCGCCCCGTCCTTGGGTGACAATGGTTTAACAACACCTTGTTGTGATCGAGTCACCCATGTAGCTGTGCTTGTGTCATAGGCGCCAACAACTGTAGAAGCTTCAGTTCCTGTAGCCGCAAAAGTTCCAGTCAGAGCCACATGAGATCCGCCTCCTCGTATGACACATAGGAATCCCCCTCGATGGCCACATGACTAGCCAACGTCAGATCCGACGCGCGTGGGGCAGCTTAGGGTGACCCACGAAGGGGCGACAAGTGGCCAGTGGCCTGCGATGGGCCCTCGCCCTCATCATTATGTTCCCGGTGGGCGTCTCACACACATCCGACCTATGCCAGCTATTGAGCCACAGCAAAGGCGAGCAAGTCGCGCCTGACCATGCTGCTCCATCTGGGTGCCTATCGTGCGCGGATGGGTTTGCGCTTGTGCGTGCGGCTGATGTTGTCAACGAATCTGCTACGGGATCCACTCTTGTAGTAGGAGGCCCGCCTGCGCTAGATCTCTCAGGATTGGTGCCGCCAGTAGGATCTTCTTATGTCTGGCGCTCGTACACCAAGGGTTGTGCATAAAATCATAGACTTGTACATCGTTTTTTGTTTTGCAATTTCCATTACTAGCATCAGGTTTATGACTATTAGCCAAATGATCATCAACATATTTATTACCCCCATGATCGGAAGTGTTTAAGTGATCCAGAGACAACATAAGAATTTAGACTCGGAGATGGGCACCGACATTTGGGTGTTGTGGAGAAGGGAAAAATGTTTCGTCAAAACAACAACCCTAGAAATATAAACCCGCCTAGTAGAAATATCTAGGCACTTGAAACCTTTGTGTAGAATACTATAGACTATAAAAGCACATTGCTTAGATCAAAAATGGAGTTTGTGAGTGTTATAAGGACTTAGATTCAGCCAGTAATCACACCGAAAAATACAAAGTGACGAGTAGTTCGGTTTTTCATGAAATAGTTTCTTGAGTGGAGTTTCAAAGTTGATAACTTTGCTTGGAAAATGGTTGATGAAGTAAGTGGCTGCAATAAAGGCCTCATCCCAGAATTTAAGTGGCATGCAGGCTTGAGCTAGGAGAGAAAGCCCAACCTCAACAATATGTCGATGTTTCCATTCGTCTGACCCATTTTGTTGGTGTCCACGACCAGTAGAAAATAGGGCATCGGTTGGGGCCTCCTAATGCCAGTAATCTCAGTTTGCTCACGAACCGGGACCAACGGTGGCAACCGTCCCAGTTCGTGAGCCCAGGGGGCTGGCTGGGCCACGTGGGCCATTGGTCCCGGGTTCATCTGGCCCCTTTGTTCCCGGTTCCAGGCACGAACCGAGACCAATGCGCCTCGCTCTTGGACCATGACCATTGGTCCCGGTTCGTGGATGGAACCGGGACCAAAGGGAGAACTATTGTCCCGGTGCCAGCCACGAACTGGGACCAATGATCTGCCTATATAAACCCTTGCCCGCCGCTAGCAGAGCCATGGAGTGCTATGTTTTTCCAGGACAGCAATGTTAGAGCTTTGTGGTTCTCTAGCTCACCTCCTATGCACATGAGGTGTTCGATGAAATGCCTGAGCCACACTTAAGCTTTCTCCTCTCGAAGCTCCTTGTCCAAACTCCATTTTCATCAAGATTTGTGCAGGTTTGCCAGTCCGTCCTGTCCCATCCCCATCCTGAAACTGCCGTCGATCGTCCGCGCGTGGTGAGCCTCTTGATCTAATCTTCTTTCTAAAAGAAAATATACTTACTCGTATGATTTTCTTACTTTTATTATTGTTTGTTATTATATAGTGCCATGGTTATGGTATCCGCCCACGTCGGCCCTCGTTCGGTCTATGATTCAGATGTGGTATATTATCTTTTATAACTATTTCACACATCTAATGTCTATGACAATTAATTATGCCACCAACTTGACGTAGATGTTTTTATCTATAGGAAGTAGTTGAACCAGAAATGGATATCGACTATGCAAATCTACCCGACAAGTTAACTAAAGCTGAAAAAGAAATCGATCATTTGAAAGAAAAATTGAAAAGAACTAAAGATGAGAAGATGGGATTGGAGTTGCATGTTGCCGATATCGTCTATGATCACAGGACCAAGATGGCTGCAATGCGCTTGAAGCTTAGAAATATTAGAAAATATGCTATTGATAAAGAGGCTTGGTATCATTATGCCATTGGATCAATTGTTACCTTAGTTCTAATTATGATCGCATTTTTTGTTGCATTGAAATATTTGAAATAGTTTCAATGTATGGTTTAATTAGATGGTCTGGAGAGCTATATGTTGGTCAACGAGAACTATGTATCTACTTTGGTTTTAATGTGATGATGAACTTCTATTAATTTAGTCAATTATGTATTCCTGATGTACTGTAATGGTTTTTGACACACTTAATTATATATAATGCACGCAGATGAACCGGCAATGGATGTATGGTAACAGACGCACCGATGAGTACATTAAGGGGGTGCATTATTTTCTCGAAGTGGCCGAGGCAATCAAGCAGAATGGTTTTATGTGTTGTCCATGCCCTACGTGTGGGAATTTGAAGTCTTACTCTGACCAGAAAATCCTTCACAGCCACTTGTTCGTGAAGGGTTTCATTCCACACTATAATGTTTGGACCAAGCACGGAGAAATTGGGGTTATGATGGAAGACGGCAAAGAAGAAGAGGATGATGACAACTATGTGCCCCCTGAATACGGTGATGCTACAACCGGGGAAGCTGAAGATCAAGAGAAACCAGACGATGTGCCCGATGATGATCTTCGCCGGATCATTGCTCATGCAAAGACATAGTGCGAAAGTGAAAATGAGAAGCTAAAGTTCGATCACATGTCAGAGGATCACAAAAAAGGATTGTACCCCAATTGCAAAGATGGAAACACAAAGCTCGGTACCACAATGTAATTGCTGTAGTAGAAGGCAGAGAATGGTGTACCTGACCAAGGATTTGAGAATCTGCTGAAAATATTGAAGAAGAAGCTTCCAAAGGATAAAGAATTGTCCGATATCATGACGCACGTCCTAGTTCATCTAGTCGACAAGATTGTCGTTTCGGGCCCTGTACTTCTACACAATTTGTTCCCCTTTGAGAGTTTCATGGGAGTCCTAAAGAAATATGTCCGTAATCGTGCTAGGCCATAAGGAAGCATCTCCATGGGCCATCAAACATAGGATGTCATTGGGTTTTGTGTTGACTTCATTCCTGAACTTAAGAAGATTGGTCTCCCTCAATCGCGGTATGAGGGGAGATTGACTGGAAAAGGCACGCTAGGAGAGAAGTCAATAATATGTGGGGACGGGCATTCTTGGTCTCAAGCACACTACACAGTTCTATAGAATTCTACCTCGGTGACCCCGTATGATGTCGATGAACACAAGAACATTCTATGCTCCAAACACCCAGAGCAGTTTGACGACTGGATTACATGTGAACACATCAAGACTTTCGGCAGTTGGTTCCAACACGTCTCAGGTGTGATAGCACTATTTCTGATGAGCTGTACTCGTTGGCCAGGAGACCATCTTTGACTGTATTGACTTACAAAGGGTACAATATAAATGGGAATACATTTTACATGATCGCCCAACATCAAAGGAGCACTAACCAAAACATCGGTGTCCGCTTTGATGCAGCAACGACCAATGGGAAGGTCAACACATATTATGGTTACATAGAGGAGATATGGGAACTTAACTATGGACATGATTTGAAGGTCCCTTTGTTTTGATGCAAATGGGTCAATCTTACAAGAGGCGGGGTACATGTAGACCCGCATTACAGAATGACAATAGTGGATCTCAACAATCTGGGGTACATAGACGAACCTTTCGTCCTAGCCAATGATGTGGCGTAGGTTTTCTATGTTTAGGACATGTCTACCAAAGAGAGAAAAATAAAAGATAAGGAAGCGAATACTTCATACGATGAGCCAAAGCGTCACATAGTTCTTTCAGGCAAAAGTGACATCGTGGGATTGGAGGGCAAGACAGACATGTCTGAAGATTATGAAAAGTTTCAGGAAATTCCTTCCTTCAAAGTCAAGGCTGACCCAAGCACCCTATTCAACAATGAAGATTATCCGTAGTTACGGCGCAATAAGCAAAGGACACAAGCAAAGAAAAAGTGAAGACTTTCTCTCCACAACTATTATGATGATGCCTTTGATCTAGAATATCACTGTAGTTACATGTGAAGAAATAAAATGCCTATTGTAACATATGAGTTTCCGTCCGAAACCCCGATACTATGAGAGAGACTGTCCGTTTTGTACACGAAGTGCATCCAGCTTTTGCTGTAACCCTCTCAACATTTTAGGACATGCTATGTGGGTGAAATGATGATACCATGCCAACTTTCAACCATTTCAGAGTTCATTTGTAGTGCTTTTCAATTTCAGTGTCATTTAGCTCAAAAAAATCAATAACTACATGAAAAATAATAATTGAAGTCAGAAAGGGTTGAAAATTGATGATGTGGCTTTGAATGGTGCATTTTAAGCACACAAAAAGTCTGGAGTTCAAATAAGTTGAAGAAAATGAAATCCGTTTGTAACAATGAGTTTTCGTACGAAACCCTTATACTTCGAAAGAGATTGTTGATTTTGTTCACGAAGTGCATCAAGCTTTTGCCATAACCATCTCAACTTTTTAGCACATGCTATATGGGTGAAATGATGATACCATGCCAACTTTCAACCTTTTCAGAGTTGATTTGTAGTGCTTTTCAATTTCAGTGTCATTTAGCTCAAATAATGAACTAATAGCAAAACGAATCAACTATTTTTTATGAAACCCTAATAGAAAAAAGAATGAACTAAAAATAATCTATTTAAATATTATTTTATGACCTATAATATTCTTCAATAGCAGAAAGAATCAACTAAAAAGCTTTTATAAAACTCTAATAGCAAAAATAAACTCTAAAAGCTTTTATAAACCTTTAGTATTTTTGAAACTAAAATTATATAAAAGTTATGCAACTAAAATTATCAAAATATTTTTTTCAAAACATTAATAGCAAAAATAATTTTTATAAAGAATTTTTTTGGTAGAAAGTTTAATAGCAAACTAAAATAACAAAATGTGTTTTTGATTTAAACAACCATTTCAAATAACCTAAAAATTAACAAATTGAATATAATGTGAAAACAAAGTAATATTAAATAGAAGGAAAAAAGAATCACTCAAAAATCTATTTTTATAGTAAAGTTATTCACAAACTAGTGATTCACATGAATTTCAAAGAATTCAAATTTAAATTATTCAAATTTGAAATGTAATGGCACTAACAGAAAGTTTATAATTTTTGTGACCTAAAAGCAAAAAGAAACACTGAAAAACTATAAGTAGAAACAAAAGAAAATAAATAAAGCAAAAAACAGGAATTTAAAAAAAGTGCCGTCTACTGGGCCACCATGGCCTGAATATGACTAGAAACCCAACCAGCTAGTTATGCTAGGATTCAGGCCCGCAGCAGGCCCAGTAGGTCCACACGCAGAGGAGTGTGCGATTAGGCCCGTAAGCCTACAGTTGAGAGGAGCTCGAGAGGGTTGGCGCAGCAACGCTTATAAACCACTCTCGAGCCCTCTCGGCTATCGGGGTGGGACTAAACATTTGTCCCCAGGCAACAAACCCTTTCGTCCCGGTTGGTGGCACCAACCGAGACCAACGCCCCCCTTTGGTCTCGATTCGTGCCACCAACCGGGACAAAACGGGGGGGTGTGTGCTTTCCTGCCCTTTGGGCTGCTGAAAACAGGGCTTTGGTCCCGGTTGGTGGCATGAACCGGGACCAAAGGGGGGCATTGGTCCCGGCTGGTGCCACCAACCGGGACAAAACGGTTTGCTGCCCGGCGTAGGTCGGGGACGAAAGGGCTTTTGTTTCGGTTGGTGGCATGAACTGGGACCAAAGGTGGCCATTGGTACCAGTTCGTGCCACCAACCGGGACCAATGCTCCCTGTATAAATCCCCACACTTAGCAGTTTTCGACCCATTCGCTCCCCCCGAAGGCCAGATCCCCACCCATGCCGTCAGGCTACCCAAATCTCGCATGCTAGCTTACCGTCGCCGTCGCCGCCGCCGGCCTCCGTCCCTGACTTCCCCGACCTTGCTTTGGCCGCCCAGTCCCGCACCACCCCGCGCCGGCCGCCCCGCCCCGCTCCGACCACTGCCTTGACCCTCTCCGGCCACATCCCCCCTCCCCCTATACATGAGCAGTTCATGGAAGTGTTCATATATGTGTGCTTTCATATATGTGTATGTATGTGTTCATATATGTGTATGTATGAGTTCATATATGTGTATGTGTATGTATGTGTTCATATATGTGTTCTTGTATGTATGTGTTCATATATGTGTATGTGTATGTACGTTTTATTATATTAGCTCTCATTACATGTTATTTAATTATTATTTATATATGCTTGTCATATCTCCGTATTGCTGTTTATAGAAATTTTCGTATCCCGTATCTCCGTACCCGTATCGCCGTATAGATGTTGCCGTATCGGTGCTTCGTACGTTACCGCCACCGCGTGATTATATGTCCGGCCGACATTTTTTTGTTCATATAGAAAAATCCAGTAATTTCGACATGAGGGGTGACTTCAATCAATCCCCTCTCGCCCGACCAACTCTCGAGTCCGCCTAAACCGGGACTGAAAAAGCGTTGTCGATCTCCTACCCCCTCTCGCCCCTACCCGACAAACTCTCGAGGCCACCCAAACCACTAGAAGAATAATTCCGGTAACTTCGATCAACCCCCTCTCGCCTGACCAAACCATAGAAGCATTGCCGAGGCCACCCAATCCCTAAAAGCGTTGCCGAGGCCACCCAAACCCTAGAAGCGTCGAGGCCACCGAATCCCTAGAAGCGTTGTCGAGGCCACCCCAAACCGTAGAAGCGTCGAGGCCACTAATATGATCCTTTTCTATGTTTTCCACTAATTAATATATCCATCTCTCATGTTTGTATATTAATTGCCATGTTGTAATATTTGTAGAAACCATGGATCCAACCATGGATCCAACCATGAACAGAGACTTTGAAGGAGAAGCGTTGTTGGGGGACATAATCCGTGGCGGCGGTTCCATCTTCTCATTAATCAATTTTGACACAGAAGAGCTAGGACATGATGATGACGGCTCCGTTCACCAAATGATGGAGGAAGAAGGAGACCATGATGACGACTCCGGTGACCAAGAGCCAGAGGAAGAAGGAGACCATGATGACGGCTCCGGTGACCGAATGGAGGGAGCTGTTGCAAAGTCGTCTGTCGAGGTATATATATTAATTAAGCCTGTGCTGACTAATTGATGCATTAATTGTTTTGGTATGTACATATATTAACTCTTATTTCTTCCTTTATGTAGCCCTCCGGATCGAGCCAAACTTCGGTAACGAGACGAGGCCCGAAGAAAAGGTTGGGCAAGGAAGAAAGGTTCACGATCACCTTAATAGCAAACGATGGCCAACCGATTGAACCGAAGAAGACCAAGGATGCATTTTCTCCTTAGTGTGGAGTTATTGTCAGGGACAACATCCCGATCAACATCCAGCAATGGAATGAGACGGCTAAGAACGCTAAGAACTACGACCCTCAAGTTTCTTATGTCACGGATAGACAGAAAGAAGATCTTTGTAAGGCCCTGAAGGCATATTTCACCCTACCGCCAGAGCAGGATGAGAGTAATCCAGTTATAGAGCCACTGGTCAGGTCGTGTGCTCTTAAGAAGATGGCAAATCTTTTCAGGGGGTGGAAGAATGAGTTGAAAGCTAAGTTTGTCAACTAAGAGAAGACTCTAGTATTCATCGATCGATATGCGGGGATAAGAGATCAATGTGTCGCGTTCGTGGCGTACAAGACTTCTGAAAAGAGTAAGAAAATGTCAGTGATAAACAAGAAAAATGTTGAGAAGAAGCAGTATCACCATCGCACGGGGTCAGGTGGCTACCACAGAGCCCGGCCATTGTCGTCCAAATGGGAGGATGACCTGCGAGCTAAAGGGGTCAAACCAGAGACAGGTAACTGGCCAGACCGTTCAAGGACTTGGTTCTTCAGGGTTGGGGGAACTTTGGACACTGAAACAGGGAAGTGCGTTTGGACGGACGAGCAACTTGCAATACCCGTCAGGAAGCTTAAGCAAGTTATCAAGGAAGCGCTGGAAGGGGGGTTCATTCCCAACAGAGAGAAGGATGAGCTGATTGAGGCCCTCAGGAATCCTGAGCACCCTGGACGAACACGAGGCACGCTAGGCTCCGTTTCGTGGAAGCTTGGGTTTTCCGGCGTAGGCGGTTACAAAAGCTGGGATATGAAGAGGAAACATGAGCTGAGCGTTGTGCAGGAGCTCAATGCAAGAGTACGAAGGCTAGAGGAAGAAGTTATGAGCCAGCGAGCTCCCGACCACCAGCTCGTTAAGGGGCACGAAGCTACCCTAGATGCTACCCCGCCATCTCAGCAGAGAAGCAGCGTGGCTTCAATGGAGCTCCTTCAGCATCCTGACTTCACGGCTCCTAGCTACCCCGTGGATGCTATCACAGATGGCCAACATTGCAAGCTTATGACGAAATGCATTAACCTCACCTTGAAGGCGGCTGATGGCTTTGTTGCACCTCCTCGAACCGACAGAACTTTTCACCACGGTCAGATTCCACATGGCTATGCTGTTGTGCAAGTGGATTAAATAATGGGGGGATTTGAGGAGCTCGAGCTTGACCACCCTACAGGTGAAGGGGAGACTCGGCTGAGATTTGCTCTAAGGAGTACATGTCTATGGCGGAAGGATCACATCAAGCTTCCGAACTGGACGCCTCCGCCTCCTCCTTCTCCTCCGGTGAGTGATGAAGGCACTCATCCTCCTCCTCCTCCTCTCCTGAGGGATCAAGGCACTCCGCCTCGTCCGGCGCGTGACGTCGATGATCAAGGAACTTCGCCTCCTCCTCCGCCTCCTCCGGTGCATTCAAGTAGTCCGCGTCCTCCTCCGCCTCCTCTGGCACGTGTGAGAAGTCCACCTCCTCTTCCGCCTCCTCAGCAACAGCGGAAGACAGCCGCCACCGCTCCTCCTCCGGTGTGTCGGAGCACTCCGCCTCCTTATCCGCCTCATAAGCAACGACGGAAGAGAGACGCCATCGCTCCGGCTGCTAGCAGTATAGCCAATGGCGGGAGGCCATACGAATATGGTCCTAAGTCTCTCAAGCCATTGGAAAAGTTTCCATACGAGAGGACCGCAGAGGAAACCGCGAAGATCTCTAAAGACCAAGTGAGGGCCCATTTTGCAAAGAAAGCTCCACCTCCGAAGCAGACGATAGATCCGGTGGCATCAAAGTGCACTGTCGAGGCCCTGAAGCGACCACCACTGCCTCCGCTAGATACCAACTATGTCCATGCTACTAAAAAGGCATATCAAAATGCGGTGCAGACGGAATCTACTTTCAGTGATGAGAGGTTAGCATAACCAAGAAGTTTTAAAACAATTCCCCAGCTCGGCGAACAGGTAACCAATTGTGCCCCCCACTAAAGGTGTCTACCGATATCGCCGCTGATCATCCGGGGATGGTGCCCGGTACCAATCTTGCTGATTACATGAGCGATGATGTACTGTTTGAGCAGTTAGAGGTTGACAATTGCAGATACCGGTACGGGAAGCCTCTCGTCAAAGATGGAAGTCCTCCTCTAGGAACGATGATGAGATAGTTGCATAATTGGTACATGAAAACCTGCAGCGAGTCTAGGAAGGATTGTTTGATGCTGATTATTAAAGAGAAGCACGACTTCTTTGGCCAGGAGCTGATTCATGTTGAATTTGACGAGTTTTTCCAGTTTTACAATCAAAAGGACATCGACATAAGAATCATGACTTACTACTGTCTGTAAGTACTTCTGTAATTAAGTCTCTATATATAGCTCACCTATTTCATTGGATGTATATATATAATTATCCTCATCACTATATTATGCAGATTGAAGATCGTCAAATGGAGAAAAGCAGAAATGTATGACATTGGGTTCAATAACCCAAATATCATACATGAAGTGACGGTTCAAATGTATCCCAAACAAACCGACGAGAACTTGCTACAATCGATGCTTAAAAATCAAGACAAAGAAAAAATACTCCTTCCTCACAACTTCAAGTGAGTGTTACTGTCTTGTGCATATTCTTTTTCTCCCTTATTACCCGAGGGTATAGTAATGGAATTGATGAGCTATGCATGTGTGCGCAGCCACCACTTTATTCTACTAGAGATTAAGCTTGAGCGGGGAGTAGTAACCGTCTTAGACTCGAGACGAAATAAACCCGAGTTGTATGCGAACCTGACTGAAATGCTCCTGAGGTAAGTTCAATTGATCATTATCGCACCATATCGGCAACTTTGTTCATTTCCTAATATATATAAAGTAATTATTTTCTTTGTCTGGCAGGGTTTGGAAAGAATTCACCAAAATTGCTCCGGGACTGCCTACCGAGCTGCAATTCAGACACCCGAAAGTAAGTAATATATACTACCTAGTTCCGCCCATTTCCCATTGATTCTAGCTAGTTTCATCAATATATACCATTTAGCATGCTTGCTTATCAGTTTGATTGACCTCTATTTCTCGTATAATGCTTGTTTCAGGAACAAATGACTAATTTTTGTGGAAACTACGTTTGCGAGTTCATCTATAACGCGACGAATCCTAATAAGTGGGGCTACACTGAAAAAGAATATGAAGTGCGTAAGCAAAAGTATTCACAATTTTATTTTATTACCATCATTTGTGTTGAGTTTCATTCATATACATGTATTGACCCTCTTCTTCAATTTAGATGTGGCGGATGCAGGATGAACTCCTACCACAAGATCGCATGCGAGAAATTCAAGAGGAATTGGCAGGATTCTTTATTGACCATGTCATCAATAAAGCCGGAGAATACCATATGGAACTTGATATTAGATGTTAGGGATTGTAACATAGGATAGAGATACGAAAACTTGTTGTTTGACCAATCTCTCAATGAAGGAGGAGGTCGATCACTTCTCTCTCTATATGTTCATGACAATCTTGTGTACTTAATGGTTTACTTCATTTGCTTACTAACTAGCGTGTCGCGAGTTCTCTTTATACGTATAGTATGTAGCGTCGGGACCAAGCACGGAGATAAGAGAGGTCACTTCTCTCTATTAGCTAGCTAACAAAATATATGAAACCCCTAAATTAACCCTCCAAAACCCTCGCCCCCCTCTTTAAAAAAAAGCTCGTGAGCTGCTGACGCCTGGACGCTCTTTGGCCCCAGTTGGTGTTACCAACCAGGGCCAAAGGCCCTCCTGCCTGGGCTCAGCGGAGCGGCCACGTGTAGCCCCATCTGTCCCAGTTCGTAAGCGAACCGGGACTAAAGGTCATGGGCTTTAGTCCCGACCCTTTAGTCCCGGGTCTAGAACCGGGAGAGATGGGCCTCTGGAACCGGGATAAATGGGCTTTTTTCCACTAGTGATGGGGACATTTGACATGGTGGGATATGCCAATATTTGTAAAAAAAATCAAGTTCTCAGACCCCCCAATCAGATTGAGGGCAAGAATTTTCCGATCAAATTGACGTTCAACGAGATTTTGAAAGTCATGAATTTTTTGAAAAACTTCTGACTTATGTTTGATATGGTAGATCCATGTGAACTTACTGAAAGCATTTATCAATCTCACATAGTATTTTTTATACCTACTTATTCTACAGATGGTCCCCACACATCAGAATAAACGAGTTCCAAAGGGAACTTTGACCCACTTATGGATTTTGGATAAGTCAAGTGATGGCTTTTGCCTTGCTAGGGATGGTGGATGATGGATGCCTTAGGCGCTGGCGCCACCTATCCGAGGTGGGTGTGACACTGAGCACTTGCTTCTTTGCACCTTGTCCCATGTGTTTTACAAGGTATAGGCCTCTGCAACCCCTGCCTTGCAGAAGAATTCTCCTCGTTCCCCGATCCTTTAGAAGAAACAAATAAGGGTGTATTTCAATTAATGTGTTGTCGTCAATGGCAGGTTGACTTGCAGAGATGAATCTCTTATTAGCCTCGGCCACATGTAGAACATTATTAAGAAGAAGATCACGTTTAGGGGTATAAATATGAGATTGACCAATATGTGCTATAGCCATACCGATCCACCCGCGGTGTAGATTCGTTCATCTCCACTGTACCAATCTCGGACCGTGAGATTATCTAGGTCTCCCGTGATGTCGTTGGTTGCACCACTGTCCAGGTACCATTTGGTGTCAACCCCGTATTGGGGAGCCACCATGTTCGTTGAGCGCTCCTCCCCACCCTGGTAGGAGGAGTCATATAGTTTTGAGCACTTCCATGTTGGATGCCCGAGCTTGCCACAAATCTTGAAAATTGGCTTGGCAGAGGGATTGTTGGTGTAGTTCCCATTGCCGCCGCCATAGCAATTGTTCCCCTGTTCCCACGGTTAGGCGAGTTGGGAGACTTGGAGAAGTTGCCGCGGGCGCGAGCACCACTACCAGGTTGTTTGTTGTGAAGGTTGTGGCCGCGGTGACCATTGACGCCATTGTTCTTGTTGAAGCGGTCGCAAGTTGATGCGTTGGCAGATGACTACGAGGATCCGCCACGTAGACTAATGCAAGTCTCAAATATCAACAACTGTGAGTATAGCTCTAGAACCATGACCGTCTCGACCGTAGAGCATATGGCCGAAACCACTCGGTCAAACTCCTCATGGAGTCCGCAAGGATGCGAGAGACATTGTCCTCCTCATTAACCTTATTCCCTGAAGCCATTAGTTCATCTCACAAAGTTCTAATCTTACCAGCATAATCGGTGATGCTGTTGTTGCTCTTATAGAGATTCTACAACGCGATCTGGAAATTGACAGTCCTTGCACGCGTGTGGGAAGCCAACACCCCTTGATAGGTGTTCAACATCTCTGCTGCGGTGTGGCATGTCACCTCTTGGATTGCCATCTCACGCGGTAGAGAGGCCAGCAGGTAGGAGAACACCACCTGACCCCACGCATACCACACGACAAACTCCGGGTTGGGAGCCTTGGACTTGGTTTTTTCGTCATCGGCGGTGACCTCAATGGTCATGGGCTCAATGTCGAGGAACTCCGCCATCTGAGTGCCCTGATCACGATGGTCCGTCATAGAGCCTCGCTCCCTATCGTAAGCTTCTCTGTTGTGGCATGCACAAATGGAGAGGAGGGGAAGGAAGTGGAAGAGCTTGCCATGGATGATCTCGAGGCCGGCTCTGATTACCATGAAATAAATAGTGGAACCTTATGCTCCATAGTAGGGACGCGTGCATGATATATAGACGAACAATGTACGGGATAGATGGCAGGTTCTTACAGGTCTTGACCTCTACTCAAGGCTATACAAGAGATATAATCATATCTATTCTAACAACCTGCCTAGAGGTTACAAACACAACACACACAACCATCGTGACATAAGTCATGTTACAACACAAGCCTATTGTTTAACAGATCGTAACACTTCACTCATGAAGTTAATACAAGTGAGGATTGTTTTCTGTTATTCATATAATTCAAAACAGGAAGATTGCCTTCTCGAGCAAAACCGACATTCTTACTCTCGACGCATATGCACCTGAGAATGTTCTCTACCTTCTTGCGCTGAGATACCAACAACTCTTCCCTAGGGAATCAGGTTATGGAAAGCAAGCTATAACAGATCGTATAGATAAAGAAGAATGTAATTTTATTAGCTCTGAACGCATCCAGTATAATTTCTTTCTAAGTCTGATGTACGGGGGTGTCATGTTCTATTTACAATGGAGTGATCCTCCATCTAGGTTTGCACAATAGAAGGTTTGTTGCAACCTTTTCCACCCTAATCTGTTGCTCGTTCGTTGTGAACAAAAGAAGATGATACCAGTAGAGGTTTTTATCCAATGGAGATTCAACTTGAGCATCAACACGACTAGTCGAGTAAAAAACCTTTAGCTACTTCAACTTTAATCCCAATGGCCCATAACCCATGCTAGGAGAAAACAATTGTCCACTTCAATGCCATGCAGTCTAGGTAAGGAAACCATTTGGTAAGGAAAAATGCAACTTGCACAAACAACATTGCACAGTACTATGCGAGAACTATTTCCTTCCCTTCCCCTCGACAACTAGGGTAAACTCTCCTTTCGGGCTTCACTGGGGTGCCCATGGATTCACGTCTCGTTTTCCTGTCTCTCCGATAGCTGATGGTGGCAAGAGGAATCCCGCCGCATCCACTTTGGCCTGTGGCGAGATTTTTAGACCTTATGCACTCGGATGGATGGCCGTTCTTCTTTGAGTTTGTCTTTGAGACTTCGATCCTCCTCGAGTTCATCTGGTTTGACATAGTCGACAAAACTCTGGTGTAGATTCCTATTTTCTTATGAGTTATGATTGCATGTTAGGGTTTCTCGTCATGCGTGCAGATTGCCATCGACAAGGTCAAGGCGGTTTTGGTAGGGAGCGGTGACAATGACGCGTAGGTGACTCGTAGTGGCGGTGATACTGGTCGTTTGTTGGTTACGGGTCCCCAATATAATTTTTATCATATATTTGAGATGCTTTGTCCCTTCGATGGACTTTTCTAATATATATGGATCATTTCTGCACATTTCTTTTACACAATACCCAAAGTGGCCCAGTTCATGTTGCAAGAAAAAAGAAAGAGCTTTGCTACGCCTACGTAAGGAAGTTACGAACAATTACGTAGGAGATTAGTTAACAGGTTTGGATTAGAGGGAGGAGGGGCCCACCCTGGAAATTAGGGGGGAGCGGTTAGTAAGAGAAGGACACGTATTTACGTCAAACAATTTAGGAATTTTCTTACGTAGGTGTAGGATTTTCGAAAAAGAAACATTGCTTTCGGTGATGAACAAAAGCTATCAAAACGGTGAAAATAAATGTTGCTCATCCTCTGATGATTACCTGTCTTGATTGCACAACAAAGATCCAAGAAACATCAAATCACATCACACATCACATATTCATACTCCTTCCTCAAAAGGCCAAGCCGATGGGCATAGAACAGCATTGCCAAAAGATGATGGAGGTCACCAAAGTTGACCTTCGATAGCTGGAGCCGGGTACGCCAGGCTGGGAGCAAGACCAGGACGCGGTGACCACTTCCATGGTGGCACACGGCTTCATCATCGTGGCGCCCGACGTGCTCAGCATGCCGAAGGCGGCCTTCGTGCTCACGTTGGAGTGCTCATCGTGGCACACGGCTTCATCCCGTTGGAGCCCAAGCTGTTCGCAGTAAGGCATGCCTGTGACGGTGGCGACCGGCGTGAGTGTACCCATGTTGATTCCATGGTGGGAGTGGGCACGTGTGCGTGCGTGTGCATGCGTGTGTGTGCATGCGTGTGTATGTCGCGAGTGTGTGTGCACGTGCTGCTGGCCGTCATAGTTAGTGCATGCGGGTTAGCTGTGTACGTAAGTATAGAGAGACTGAGTCTGGTTAGTTGGCATCGTAGTGTGTGTGGCGCAAGGATCGACCAGTAGTTGTGCACAGAAGGTGGGCTCGTGCAGGGCAAAAAAAATTTGACGGTGCGACGACGGGCTTACGCCGTCCTAAACCATTTCATTAATAAAATCTGAACATTTACATAGGAAAGGTAGTTGGAGGGAGTGATAGAGTACAAAGTATTTAGGTTAAAATCTCTCCGATAAGTGAAACAACATGGCGCACCAATCCCGAAGCAGGAGCATGGGCTGCTCCTTTGAGCATCTGTTAGACCAGAGCAAGATATCATCCGCCGCTGAGCGGACAATGAGGTGGATAGGTTGCAGTTCTCCCCTGAAGACCTTTGCATTTCTTCTTTTCCATATATTCCATAAGATAGCAATGATTATTGTGGAGCGAGTCTTGCTAGAATGGTGAGGACCCCAAAGCTGCCTAAAGTCTGTTGGTGGAGAGGCCGACAGTGCTGAGAGATCTTGCCATAGAGGTCTTAGATGACTACAAAGAAGGAAAAGGTGTTCTGCTGATTCCGTATCTGGACAGAACGAACAGTTGCATGAGTCCGTTAACCCCCTCTTTAAGCGTCATTCGTTGGTGAAGAGTCGATTTTTGCATGAAAGCCAGAGGAAAATTCTGCATTTATTGGGTGCATAGTTCTTTGAGATGACCGAGGCAAATGGATCGTTTGTTGGCCCAAACCGCCTTATATGCGGAGTTGCAAGTTAGTGGCTTGTCGTTGATACGTCCCATTCATTTTTCCTGAACCCACACATTCAAGGAGACAGTTGCCAGCAAGGTATGCAGATTATCTAGTTCAGTGTCTGCAGCATTAGGGAGTCTTGGAGCTAAATCTAGCTGCAACTGAGGATTACTGAGCACGCGTGCAACGGAGGCCGAAGGCCGAAGAGAGTGGGAAAAATAGCGGGGAAAATTGTTGCAAGATTTTGAGTGTGGTTGGGGATCCAGAGGTCAAGTCAGAAGGCAATAGTCATGCCATTTCGAATATGCACCATACTTATTGACCTAAAGAAATCAATCCCCTTGGCGATGTTTTGCCAAACATAAGATTGAGAAGGGTGAGTAGTGTCGATGTCACAAGAATCCGACCAACCATATTTGGCCGCAAGGTGAGAGCTGCTTGAATATTGGATGTTTGAGTGAAGTTTATTCAAGTGAGAGAGGAGTAAGCAAGAGTTTAAGTGATGCAGAGAAGAATAACCTAGAACCCCTCGAGAGAACGGAGCACACACAAATTCCCAAGCCACTTTACACTGACCACCCGGCACTTTGTCTTGTCCTGCCCAGAAAAAGGCCCAGCAACGTTTATCGATTTCCTGAACAATGCCCATAGGCAGCAAAAGAGCAGTCATGGCATATATAGGTAAGGCTGTCAAAACTGCCCTAACCAGGATTGCACTACCGGCAATGGTAAGAAGCACCCCTCGCCAACCTGCCAGATGCCGGTCAATCTTGTCGATGACGAAGAAGTCCTTAATGTTTAGTTTGTGGGTGGATAAAGGTAGACCTAGGTAGGGTTGGGGGAAGGAAGCAACCGAGCACCCCAGAATAGATGCAAGAGAAGATGTGAGGCCCGGCTCCACATGAATAGGAGCGAAAGTGCTCCTGTGGAAGTTAATCACCAAACCCGTTGCATTTGAGAACTCAAGCATGATTGATTTAAGCGTTTGAAGCTGTCCCAGGTCCGCTTGCAGAATGGTAAGTGTCGTCTGCGTATTGAAGCACCGGGCAAGTGATATTCGAGTCGATGGGGTGGGATAGAAGGCCAGTTGAGGATTCCTGATGAATAAGACGCTGCAGCAATAAGATGCTGCAGGACATCGGCGACAATAATGAAGAGGTAGGGAGATGTCGGGTCTCCTTGTCGAGGCCCCTTTTTGCAAGTAATCCAGGGTCCCGTCTTACCCTTTAGAAGCACGGCCGGTTGACTATTCTGATTGAGATTCCGAATCCAATCACACCATTTCAAAGGGAATCCTTTAGCTATTAAACTTGCCGCCAGAGCCTCCCATGAAATAGAATCAAAAGCTTTTTGGAAGTCTAATTTTCGGACAATCGCTGATTTTTTACGCTTGAAACAAGTTTGAACGATATCAGCAGCGTAAATAAAATTATCAGCGATACCTCTTCCTTTAATAAAGCCAGATTGATCCTGATGAATAATTAAAGGAATAAGAGGTTGCGCTCTGAACGCAAGACATTTGGAGATGATTTTAATAATACAGTTTTGAAGAGAAACAGGTCTGAAGTTATCGGGAGACGAGGCTCCTACATGCTTTGGGAGGAGCACAATGAAGGCTTTATTAATCCTATTAAGGTCTGCAATACCATTGTGAAAATCGTCGAGGAGGGCAAGCAAATCATGCTTAATAAGATCCCAACTAACCTTGAAGAAGGCAGGTCCGAAGCCATCTAGTCCCGGGCTCGCATTAACGTTCATGCTAAGAATCGCCAATTTAATCTCTTCCATAGAGAAAGGTCTAATGAGAGAGAGAGCTTGAGAGATATTCAGCTTCGATCCGATCATGAGGCTATCAAGAGCAAAATTGATGACTGAGCTAGAATAAGTTCCGAGAAGAGTTTTGAAGTAGTCATGAAGAGTGGCGGCCTTGCCGCTGTGCGAGGTGACGTCCGCACCATTAACACTCAAACATGGAATTTGATTTTTGCGAAAGCGAACAGAAGCACAGACATGCATGTAACTCGAATTTTCGTCACCGAGAGTGCATTCTCTGATTTTAGCTCGTTCGCACCAGTACGCAGCTAGAATCTTGTTATGATGGTGCAATGACAGTTTAACTGCAATGCGAAGGTTAAGCTCTAAGGGAGAAAGTGGTCGGCCTTCCTCAAGTATGTCAAGCACTGAAATAGTGGTAGAGCAGTTGGAGGAAAGGCGTCTAGGAGTTTTAGCGTTAACCAACCATTTTTTAGCCATGCTGCGAGTACGCTTGAGCATAAGGCAGATTCGGTCAGGAGAACTGAGAGATCGATGGCGGGGACCTACGCTCGCCCAATTGTGGGCGATTTGTTGAATGAAGGATGGGTTTGATAGCAGCAGGTTATTCAGCCAAAAGATGGTTGGTTTCGGAATGTCCGTGGAGGTAGAGAGAACAATGGGAACGTGGTCCGAGGTAGTGCGCGTAAGGGACGTCAGGATGGAGTCGGGAAACAGATTGGTCCACTCTATGTTAACAAATGCTCTATCCAGGCGAACTAGCGTCGGGTTATCTTGTTGGTTTGACCAGGTGAAAAGCCTATCCAGAATATGGATCTCTTGGAGTTGAACTGAATTAACGGTTGAGGAAAATTGGCTTGCTTCTATAGAATTAAAGTTAGCCGAGGATTTATCAGATGGTCTTAAAATCAGGTTAAAATCCCCCATAATCATCCAGGGCAGATTAACCAACCTAGATATAGAAGAGAGAGTCGAGAAAAACAGGTTTCCTAATGTGGTCACAAGGACCACAAACGTTGGTCACGACAAAAGAAGTCCCATTGGCATGGAGGGAAAACCAACATGAAATAGCAAAGCAATCCATATGGACCCTTGTGCACTCTGGAGATGCGTCATCCCATGCCGTGAGGATCTCGCCTGAGGCGCCATTAGAAGGAAGAAAATGAAAAGAGTGGATGCCTGATGGGAGGAAGGAGCTGGTCTTAAAGATTGAGATTTGTTGAAGCTTAGTTTCATTACCAGAATCGCACCCTATGTCGACGGCCCTGGCCGTTGGCATAGCCTTGATTCCCGTCGGGATAGGCCTATGCCGACGGCCCCCCGTCGGCATAGGTCCATCGGCAACATATCCGTCGGCGTAGCCCGGGGGCCGTCGGCATAGAAAGACCGTCGGCATAGGTCCTATACCGATGGTGTCCGTACATCTATGCCGACGGCCCGGGTCGTCGGCAACGTTCCCGCCTAACGCCGGCCGCCGTCAAGTGCTGACCAACGGCTGCTCGCCATGGGGCAAGGCTATGCCGATGGCTAGGTCGTCG
The DNA here is from genome assembly GCA_022496015.1 of Hordeum marinum. NCBI lineage: Eukaryota > Viridiplantae > Streptophyta > Magnoliopsida > Poales > Poaceae > Hordeum > Hordeum marinum. The sequence continues at coordinate 32,395,172 of CM039678.1, forward strand.
GCATAGCGGCCACTGGGTGCTCCTGGGGCAGAGCTATGCCGACGGACGAGCTGTTGGCTCAGTTTGAAACTACGTCGACGGCTAAGCCGTCGGCATAGCCCTACCCCAGGCGTGCCCAGTTGCTGCCACATGGCAGCTATGCCGATGGCCTAGCCATCGGCTTAGTTTCAAACTATGCGTACGGCTAAGCCATCGGCATATCTGCCACATGTCAGCAATTGGGTGCTCACGCCAGCACTATGCCGACGGCTAGGCCGTCGGCATAGATTGTATTTGATTTTTTTCTTTTTTTGTTTGTTTTCAGATTAATTCAATTCAAATATACAACAGATATATATGATGGAAATAGATATATAAAATAGATCTAAGTATCATCCGACACCGTCACAACAATATATGCATAAGCATCATCACAATCAACATAAACATAAGCATAAGCATATAAAGAAGCGCACAAGTCATCTAAAGGACCATCAAATACCACAAGTTTATCATCATCATCACCACACACAAGTCATCTAAAGAAACATAAGTATAAGCACACAAGTAACCGAAAGTCTTAAGCGCCAGGACGTCGAGCACCGCGGAGGTCGTCACCGCCAAGACCGTCGAAGCCCAGGTCATAACTGCTAGCGGTAGCGCTACCGCCAAGATCGCCTCCACCTCCGCCTCCGTGGATTGGAGTGGTTGGGCTGCGTGACTCGGGAGTGCTGCGAAGACCTCCGCCAATGGTTGATCCAACGGTTCCCTGGATGTTGAAAAGACATATTAACGGGATATATGACTGTGTTGAAAGGCATGATATGCTTTGGGTGAATAGTTGGGGAATGTACATACCGGCGAGGGGCCATCGTGCTGCTGTGCCACAAACTCCTCAAAGGTAAGCAGCATTGGTTGTGTTGGAGGAGGTGGTACTGCTGCAAATTGAGGAACCCGTCCGGCCACCATCTCCTCAAGAGCGCGCTGCATCTTGGCATTGTTCTGCTCATGGTATGCATAAAGGCTCGTATGCCACGTCATGGTCTCCTGGCGTGTGTACTCCATGTAGGCCTACGGTATGACATGATGGAACTCATAAACATCTCAATGCTGGAAAATAAACTGAGCAATGTAGATAAGAGGGAAAATACTTACAGATTGCCGCTCCTGAAAGATGGACTATTACTGCACACTGGTCATGGGCGTGCTTGTGCGCTAGCTCCGGCTAGGGTTGGTAGCTCGGAGTTGCGTGTAGGAGATAGTAGGAGTGATAACAGCATCGAGAACCACCTGCCGACCATGCTTCTTGGGCCCCATGCCCACCACCACCCTCTCGTCCAGATGTGCCAGGATGTAACCTGAGATACTCCTGAGAGTAGGTCCGCTTCTTCTCCGTGGTGTTGTCGTAGTACTTGGGCTCGCCAGGCTTGGCGCTCCTCCGCGTATGGGCGATCTCCCATGCCTCCATGTGTGAGAGCGGCCGCTTCAGTTTCTCCTCCTGCACCACCAAACAGAGGTTAGTCATACACAAGAATGTGACGGTAAATAGAAGAAGAAGAATGTTTAATGAGGTTAGTCATACATTAAGTGCCTTGTGGAGAAAGTTGTTTCGGTTTCCCTGAGCATGTACTCCCTCCGTCCCTCTGTTAGCCTTGTTTTTGATGACCAAGGAAGATGGCATGTCAACACGAAACGGTAAAATGTACCACAAACATCGGAATGAAAAATCTTTTATACTTACCGCCAAGTATTGGTCCCTCTCCAAGGTAATGCCCATCCTCTGCGCATCTTCCTTGGTCATCTTCACACCAAGAGCGTCGTGATAGTATGTCGAGATGGCCACATAGCGCACCTCGTACTACATCTGGCGGGCCTTCTTCTTGCATTTGTGCAACACGATCTGGTCGGCTCTGGCCTTGTGCTCCGGAAGAACTCGATAGAATTTCTACAATCATGCATGAAACAAGAATAGAAGAAGCCATGAGTTAAATCATTCATGAAACTAGAATGGACTTGTGCTTCTGAAGAGAACTCACCCAGAAAGTTGTGATCACGGCCTTGGCATGGGTCTCATGCTCCTCATGGAGGGCCGCTTTCCAATGGTCCTAGCTCATGGCCAAAACACGACTGTCCGGGTGCCTGACTGGATCCGGACAGTACAACCCCGGAGAGTATAACTTCAGCAAGACGGTGATGAGGCCGTTGGGAATACGGACCCCTTTAGAATATATCCAGTTGCTGCAAAAGAATGAACTATTAGCATGTGACAAGCAAAATAAATAACAACCGGAATGAGCATGTGACAAGCAGAATAATGAAATTATTATAAAGTGACACTTACTCTTTTCTCGTGGGCTCAATGAGCCACTTCTGCTCCTCAATGAGCCACTTCTGCTTCTGAATGAGCCATCCCTTGTTGTTACCACCCCCCTCCGCGCCAGCACCATCATCCCCGCCACCACCATCCTCCTCGCCTGCCTCCTCCTCCTCCTCCTTAGCCCCCTCCTACTCCTCGCCCCCATCTCGAACCTTCGCCTCCTCCTCCTCCTCCTCCTGAACCTCCTCGTTCTCCTCCTCCTCCTCCTCCTCGTAAGAGGGTACCACACTAGAGGAGGGCCTCAAAGACAACACCCCTAAGTCGGTGAGGGTGCGTTGTTTCTGGCCGTGACCCCCTCGCCATCTAGGGACTCTCCCACCGCCCGTCCTCCTCTAGGGGCACCTCTCCCTTGACCTCCCTGTGAGGAGTCATCCTCAAGTAGTCGGGGGGGGGGGGGGGTAGGATTACGTGCTCGACCAGTCCGACTAGGCATGCCGACGACCTTGCGTAGGAAACCCACACGTCGGCCTTCCCCTTGCCCATGTTCCACGAACCTGCATTGAAAAGAGAATAAACAATTAATACATTAATAATGAAGGAAAAAGCATTATGAAAAGCATTAGTAATGAAGGAAAAAGCATAGTAATAAATAATCATAAAAAGGCATAATCCTAAACCATAGAAAAAAAGTCTAACTATCTATATAGCTATGTATCTAACTATCTATCTAACTATCTAAATACCTATCTAACCATCTAGCTACAAAATTACTAAAAAACACTCAAAAATAAATAAAAATTTCACCTTTGAGAGGGCCGGACGAAGTTTGGGCGGGGAGGCGCGGGGCGGCCAGCGCGGGGTCAGGGCAGGGCGGTCGGCGCGGGGTCAGGGAGGGGCGGCGCGGGGTCGGGGCGGGGCGGCGCAGGGTCGGTTCGGGCTACGACGTGCTTGGGTCGGCCGACGCCGGGTTGGGGCGGGGCTGCGCAGGGTCGGGGCGGCGGAGGCGAGGGCGGGGCTGTGCAGGGCGGCGGCGGCACGGGGTTGGGACGGTGTAGGGCGGCGGCGCTAGGGTGGGGCGGCGGCACGGGGCTGGGGTGGCACCGCTGGGCGGGGCTGGGGGTGCGGGGCGGGCTGGGGCGACGGCGTGGGCCGGGTCGGGGTGGGGCGGCGCGGCGGCGCGGCGCGGCGCGGGCTGGGGTGGCGGCGCGGCGACGCGGGCTGGGGTGGCGGCGCGGCAGCGCGGGATGGGCTGGGGCGGTGGTGATAGGGCGCGGCGGCGGCGCGGAGTCGAGTCGGGTCGAGTCAGGGGAGGGGATGAGTTGAGGAGGGAGAGGCCGCTGGACCGCATAAGGGGGGGTCTATGCCGACGGTTATGCCGTCAGCAGATCTTCGGGCCCCACGGTGGCGCAGATCGATGACGTGGCAAGGGCGTATGCCGACGGCTTAACCGTCGGCGTATCTACATTTAGTTTTTTTAATAATTTTTTTAAACATAGTTTTTCCTTAAAAAAATTATATATACTTTTTTATATATACTTTTTCCTTAAATAATTTTATATATAATTTTTTTAATAACCGCCGACGGCAAGGGGGTATCCCCCATTCGTGAGACTGCGGCAGCGACATCCGTGTGAGCGGTCACACCCCGGAGCCGCGTGTCTGGTGCAAGGCAAGACATGGCGGCATTAACACCCACCAGGTCCCCCATCCCGTCTAACCCTGACACTGTTGACTGAACGGATCTACCCCTTCGACATTCACACGACGGGGTTAGAACGAGGGACATTTTCACCTGGCTGTGATAGGCCAGCCCATAGCAACATCTTAGCACAAGGTCTGGGCCCAAACCACCACAAGATTCCTCCGATATCGACCCGATGCGACAGTTTCCAAACGTAACAGGGCCCAGGGCAAAACCTGGCGGCATTACCAGCAGCAGGTCCCCCGTCCCGCCTAACCCTGACACTGTTGACCGAACGGATCTACCCCTTCGACTTTACCAGGACGTGGTTTGAACGAGGGACATTTTCACCTGGCTGTGATAGGCCAGCCCATAGCAACATCTTACCACAAGGTCGGGCCCAACCCACCACAAGATTCCTTCGGTGTCGACCCGATGCAACAGTTTCCGAACGTAAGAGGGTGTAGGGAAAGACCTGGCGGCCTTGCCGCCCCTAGGTCCCCCGTCCCGTCTAACCCGTGACACTGTTGACCGAACGGATGTACCCCTTTGACTTTCACCGGACGGGGTTTGACCGAAGGACATTTTCACCTGGCTGTGATAGGCCAGCCCATAGCAACATCTTAGCACATGGTCCGGGCCCAACAAACCGCAAGATCCCCTCGGTATCGACCCGATGCGACAGTTTCCAAACGTAAGAAGGCCCAGGGCAACACCAGGCGGCATTGCCAGCCCCAGGTCCCCCGTCTCGTCTAACCCTCACACTGTTGACCGAACGAATCTACCCCTTCGACTTTCATAGGACGGGGTTTGAACGAGGGACATTTTCACCTGGCTGTGACAGGCCATCCCATAGTAACATCTTAGCACAAGGTCGGGCCCAACCCACCACAAGATTCCTATGGTGTCGACCCGATGCGACAGTTTCCGAACATAAGAGGGTGTAGGGAAAGACCTGGCGGCCTTGCCACCCCTAGGTCCCCCGTCCCGTCTAACCCGTGACACTGTTGACCGAACGGATGTACCCCTTTGACTTTCACCGGACGGGGTTGGACCGAGGGACATTTCACCTGGCTGTGATAGGCCAGCCCATAGCAACATCTTAGCACAAGGTCCGGGCCCAACAAACCGCAAGATCCCCTCGGTATCAACCCGATGCGACAGTTTCCAAACATAAGAGGGCCCAGGCCAAAACCTGGGGGCATTGCCACCCCCAGGTCCCTCGTCTCGTCTAACCCTGACACTGTTAACCGAACGGATCTACCCCTACGACTTTCACAGGACGGGGTTTGAACGAGGGACATCTTCACCTGGCTGTGATAGGCCAGCCCATAGAAACATCTTAGCACAAGGTCGGGCCCAACCCACCACAAGATTCCTTCAGAGTCGTCCCGATGCGACAGTTTCCGAACGTAAGAGGGTGCAGGGAAAGACCTGGCGGCATTGCCACCCCTAGGTCCCCCGTCCCGTCTAACCCCTAATACTGTTGACCGAACAGATCTACCCCTTTGACTTTCACCGGACGGGGTTTGACCGAGGGACATTTTCACCTGGCTGTGATAGGCGAGCCCATAGCAACATCTTAGCACAAGGTCCGGGCGCAACAAACCGCAAGATCTCCTCGGTATCGACACGATGCGATAGTTTCCAAATGTAAGAGGGCCCAGGGAAAAACCTGTCAGCAATGCCACCCCCAAGTCTCCCGTCCTGTCTAACCATGACACTGTTGACCGAACGGATTTCACAGGACGGGGTTTGAACGAGGGACATTCTCACCTGGCTATGATAGGCCAGCCCATAGCAACATCTTAGCACAAGGTCGGGCCCAACCCACCACAAGATTCCTTCGGTGTCGACTGATGCCACAGTTTCCAAACGTAAGAGGGTGCAGGGAAAGACCTAGCGGCATTGCCACCCCTAGGTCCGCCGTCCCGTCTAACCCCTGACACTGTTGACTGAACGGATCTACCCCTTTGACTTTCACCGGACGGGGTTTGACCGAGGGACATTTTCACCTGGCTGTGATAGGCCAGCCCATAGCAACATCTTAGCACAAGGTCGGGCACAAGCCACCGCAAGATTCCCTCGGTACCGACTAGATGCGAAAGTTTCCGGACGTAAGAAGGTGCAGGGAAAGACCTGGCGGCACTACAACCCTAGGTCCTCCGTCCCGTCTAACCCCTAACACTATGGACCGAACGGATATACCCCTTTGACTTTCACTATACGGGGTTTGACCGAGGGACATTTTCACCTGGCTATGATAGGCTAGCCCATAGCAACATCTTAGCACAAGCTCCGGGCCCAACAAATCGCAAGATCCCCTCGGTATCGTCCCGATGCGACAGTTTCCAAACGTAAGAGGGCCCAGGGCAAAACCTGGCGGCATTGCCACCCTCACATCCCCCGTCTCGTCTAACCTTGACACTGTTGACCGAACGGATCTACCCCTTTGACTTTCACCGGACGGGGTTTGATCGAGGGACATTTTCACCTGTCTGTGATAGGCCAGCCCATAGTAACATCTTAGCACAAGGTCAGGCCCAACCCACCACAAGATTCCTACGGTGTCGACCCGATGCGACAGCTTCCGAAGGTAAGAGGGTGTAGGGAAAGACCTGGCGGCCTTGCCACCCCTATGTCCCCCGTCCCGTCTAACCCGTGACACTGTTGACCGAACGGATGTACCCCTTTGACTTTCACCGGACGGGGTTGGACCGAGGGACATTTCACCTGGCTGTGATAGGCCAGCCCATAGCAACATCTTAGCACAAGGTCCGGGCCCAACAAACCGCAAGATCCCCTTGGTATCAACCCGATGCGATAGTTTCCAAACGTAAGAGGGCCCAGGGCAAAACCTGGGGGCATTGCCACCCCCAGGTCCCCCGTCTCGTCTAACCCTGACACTGTTAACCGAACAGATCTACCCCTTCGACTTTCACAGGACGGGGTTTGAACGAGGGACATCTTCACCTGGCTGTGATAGGCCAGCCCATAGCAACATCTTAGCACAAGGTCGGGCCCAACCCACCACAAGATTCCTTCAGAGTCGACCCGATGCGACAGTTTCCGAACGTAAGAGGGTGCAGGGAAAGACCTGGCGGCATTGCCACCCCTAGGTCCCCCGTCCCGTCTAACCCCTAACACTGTTGACCGAACAAATCTACCCCTTTGACTTTCACCGGACGGGGTTTGACCGAGGGACATTTTCACCTGGCTGTGATAGGCCAGCCCATAGCAACATCTTAGCACAAGGTCCGGGCCCAACAAACCGCAAGATCTCGGTATCGACATGATGCGATAGTTTCCAAACGTAAGAGGGCCCAGGGAAAAACCTGTCAGCAATGCCACCCCCAAGTCTCCCGTCCCGTCTAACCCTGACACTGTTGACCGAACGGATCTACCCATTCGACTTTCACAGGACGGGGTTTGAACGAGGGACATTCTCACCTGGCTATGATAGGCCAGCCCATAGCAACATCTTAGCACAAGGTCGGGCCCAACCCACCACAAGATTCCTTCAGTGTCGACCGATGCCACAGTTTCCAAACGTAAGAGGGTGCAGGGAAAGACCTAGCGGCATTGCCACCCCTAGGTCCGCCGTCCCGTCTAACCCCTGACACTGTTGACTGAACGGATCTGCCCCTTTGACTTTCACCGGACGGGGTTTGACCGAGGGACATTTTCACCTCGCTGTGATAGGCCAGCCCATAGCAACATCTTAGCACAAGGTCGGGCACAAGCCACCGCAAGATTCCCTCGGTACCGACTAGATGCGAAAGTTTCCGGACGTAAGAAGGTGCAGGGAAAGACCTGGCGGCACTGCAACCCTAGGTCCTCCGTCCCGTCTAACCCCTAACACTATGGACCGAACGGATATACCCCTTTGACTTTCACTAGACGGGGTTTGACCGACGGACATTTTCACCTGGCTGTGATAGGCCAGCCCATAGCAACATCTTAGCACAAGGTCGGGCACAAGCCACCGCAAGATTCCCTCGGTACCGACTAGATGCGAAAGTTTCCGGACGTAAGAAGGTGCAGGGAAAGACCTGGCGGCACTGCAACCCTAGGTCCTCCGTCCAGTCTAACCCCTAACACTATGGACCGAACGGATATACCCCTTTGACTTTCACTAGACGGGGTTTGACTGAGGGACATTTTCACCTGGCTGTGATAGGCTAGCCCATAGCAACATCTTAGCACAAGCTCCGGGCCCAACAAATCGCAAGATCCCCTCGGTATCGTCCCGATGCGACAGTTTCCAAACGTAAGAGGGCCCAGGGCAAAACCTAGCGGCATTGCCACCCTCACGTCCCCCGTCTCGTCTAACCTTGACACTGTTGACCGAACGGATCTACCCCTTTGACTTTCACCGGACGGGGTTTGATCGAGGGACATTTTCACCTGTGTGTGAGAGGCCAGCCCATAGTAACATCTTAGCACAAGGTCGGGCCCAACCCACCACAAGATTCCTACGGTGTCGACCCGATGCGACAGTTTCCGAACATAAGAGGGTGTAGGGAAAGACCTGGCGGCCTTGCCAGCCCTAGGTCCCCCGTCCCGTCTAACCCGTGACACTGTTGACCGAACGGATGTACCCCTTTGACTTTCACCGGACGGGGTTGGACCGAGGGATATTTCACCTGGCTGTGATAGGCCAGCCCATAGCAACATCTTAGCACAAGGTCCGGGCCCAACAAACCGCAAGATCCCCTTGGTATCAACCCGATGCGACAGTTTCCAAACGTAAGAGGGCCCAGGGCAAAACCTGGGGGCATTGCCACCCCCAGGTCCCCCGTCTCGTCTAACCCTGACACTGTTAACCGAACGGATCTACCCCTTCGACTTTCACAGGACGGGGTTTGAACGAGGGACATCTTCACCTGGCTGTGATAGGCCAGCCCATAGCAACATCTTAGCACAAGGTCGGGCCCAGCCCACCACAAGATTCCTTCAGAGTCGACCCGATGCGACAGTTTCCGAATGTAAGAGGGTGCAGGGAAAGACCTGGCGGCATTGCCACCCCTAGGTCCCCCGTCCCGTCTAACCCCTAACACTGTTGACCGAACAGATCTACCCCTTTGACTTTCACCGGACGGGGTTTGACCGAGGGACATTTTCACATGGCTGTGATAGCCCAGCCCATAGCAACATCTTAGCACAAGGTCCAGGCCCAACAAACCGCAAGATCTCCTCGGTATCGACATGATGCGATAGTTTCCAAACGTAAGAGGGCCCAGGGAAAAACCTGTCAGCAATGCCACCCCCAAGTCTCTCGTCCCGTCTAACCCTGACACTGTTGACCGAACGGATCTACCCATTCGACTTTCACTGGACGGGGTTTGAACGAGGGACATTCTCACCTGGCTATGATAGGCCAGCCCATAGCAACATCTTAGCACAAGGTCGGGCCCAACCCACCACAAGATTCCTTCGGTGTCGACCGATGCCATAGTTTCCAAACGTAAGAGGGTGCAGGGAAAGACCTAGCGGCATTGCCACCCCTAGGTCCGTCGTCCCGTCTAACCCCTGACACTGTTGACTGAACGGATCTGCCCCTTTGACTTTCACCGGACGGGGTTTGACCGAGGGACATTTTCACCTGGCTGTGATAGGCCAGCCCATAGCAACATCTTAGCACAAGGTCGGGCACAAGCCACCGCAAGATTCCCTCGGTACCGACTAGATGCGAAAGTTTCCGCACATAAGAAGGTGCAGGGAAAGACCTAGCGGCACTGCAACCCTAGGTCCTCCGTCCCGTCTAACCCCTAACACTATGGACCGAACGGATATACCCATTTGACTTTCACTAGACGGGGTTTGACCGAGGGACATTTTCACCTGGCTGTGATAGGCTAGCCCATAGCAACATCTTAGCACAAGCTCCGGGCCCAACAAATCGCAAGATCCCCTCGGTATCGTCCCGATGTGACATTCCAAACGTAAGAGGGCCCAGGGCAAAACCTGGCGGCATTGCCACCCTCACGTCCCCCGTCTCGTCTAACCTTGACACTGTTGACCGAACGGATCTACCCCTTTGACTTTCACCGGACGGGGTTTGATCGAGGGACATTTTCACCTGTCTGTGATAGGCCAGCCCATAGAACCATCTTAGCACAAGGTTCGGGCCCAACCCACCACAAGATTCCTTCGGTGTCGACCCGATGCGACAGTTTCCAAACGTAAGAGGGCCCAGGGCAAAACCTGGCGGCATTGCCACCCTCAGGTCCCCCGTCTCGTCTAACCCTGACACTGTTAACCGAACGGATCTACCCCTTTGACTTTCACCGGACCGGGTTTGACCGAGGGACATTTTCACCTGGCTGTGATAGGCCAGCCCATAGCAACATCTTAGCACAAGGTCGGGCCCAACCCACCACAAGATGCCTTCAGTGTCGACCCGATGCGGTAGTTTCCGAACATAAGAGGGTGCAGCGAAAGACCTGGCGGCATTGCCACCCCCAGGTCCCCCGTCCAATTTAACCCTGACATTGTTGACCGAACGGATCTACCCCTTTGACTTTCACCGGACGGGGTTTGAACGAGGGACATTTTCACCTGGCTGTGATAGGCCAGCCCATAGCAACATCTTAGCACAAGGTATGGCCCAACCCACCACAATATTCCTTCGGTGTCGACCCGATGTGACAGTTTCCGAACGTAAGAGGGTGCAGGGAAAAACCTGGCGGCATTGCCACCCCTAGGTCACTCATCCCGTCTAACCCCTGACACTGTTGACCGAACGGATCTACCCCTTTGACATTCACCGGACGGGGTTTGAACGAGGGACATTTTCACTTGGCTGTGATAGGCCAGCCCATAGCAACATCTTAGCACAAGGTCCGGGCCCAACAAACCACAAGATCCCCTCGGTATCGACCCGATGCGACAGTTTCCAAATGTAAGAGGGTGCAAGGAAAGTCCTGGCAGCATTGCCACCCTCAGGTCCCCCATCTCGTCTAACCCTGACACTGTTGACCGAACGAATCTACCCTTTGACGTTCACCGGACGGGGTTTGACCGAGGGACATTTTCACCTGGCTGTGATAGGCCAGCCCATAGCAACATCTTAGCACAAGGTCCGAGCCCAACAAACCGCAAGACCCCTTGGTATCGACCCGATGCGACAGTTTCCAAACGTAAGAGGGCCCAGGGCATAACCTGGCAGCATTGCCACTCTGAGGTCCCCTGGCTCGTCTAACCCTGGCACTGTTGACCGAACGGATCTACCCCTTTGACTTTCAGCGGACGGGGTTTGACCGAGAGACATTTTCACCTGGCTGTGATAGGCCAGCCCATAGCAACATCTTAGCACAAGGTCCGAGCCAAACAAACCGCAAGACCCCTTGGTATCGACCCAATGCGACAATTTCCAAACGTAAGAGGGCCCAGGGCATAACTTGGCAGCATTGCCACCCTCAGGTCCCCTGGCTCGTCTAACCCTGGCACGGTTGACCGAACGGATCTACCCCTTTGACTTTCACTGGACGGGGTTTGACCGAGGGACATTTTCACCTGGCTGTGATACGCCAGCCCATAGCAACATCTTAGCACAAGGTCGGGCACAAGCCACCGCAAGATTCCATCGGTACCGACCCGAGGTGACAGTTTCTGAACGTAACAGGGTGCAGGGAAAGACCTGGCGGCATTGCCACCCCTAGGTCCCCCGTCCCTTCTAACCCCTAACACTGTTGACCGAACGGATCTACCCCTTTGACTTTCACCGGACGGGGTTTGACCGAGGGACATTTTCGCCTGGTTGTGATAGGCCAGCCCATAGCAACATCTTAGCACAAGGTCCAGGCCCAACAAACCGCAAGATCCCCTCGGTATCGACCCGATGCGACAGTTTCCAAACGTAAGAGGGCCCAGGGCAAAACCTGGCTGCATTGCCACCCTTTGGTCCCCCGTCTCGTCTAACCCTGACACTGTTGACCGAACGGATCTACCCCTTTGACTTTCTTTGGACGGGGTTTGACCGAGGGACATTTTCACCTGGCTGTGATAGGCCAGCCCATGGCAACATCTTAGCACAAGGTCCGGGCCCACCTCACCACAAGATTCCTTCGATGTCGACCCGATGCGACAGTTTCCAATAGTAAGAGGGCCCTGGGCAAAACCTGGCGGCATTGCCACCCCAGGTCCCCCGTCCCGTCTAACCATGACACTGTTGACCGAACGGATCTACCCATTTGACTTTCATCGGACGGGGTTTGACCGAGGGACATTTTTGCCTGGCTGTGATGGGCAAGCCCATAGCAACATCTTAGCACAAGGTCCAGGCCCAAGCCACCGCAAGATTCCCTCGGTAATGACTCGATGCGAAAGTTTCCCAACGTAAGAGGGCCCATAGCAAGACCTGGCGGCATTAACACCCACCAGGTCCCCCGTCCCGTCTAACACTGCATTGTTGACCAAACGGATCTACCCCTTCGACTTTCACAGGACGGGGTTTGAACGAAGGACATTTTCACCTGGCTGTGATAGGCCAGCCCATAGCAACATCTTAGCACAAGGTCGGGCCCTTGCCACCACAAGATTCCTTCGGTGTCGACCCGATGCGATAGTTTCCGAACGTAAGAGGGTGCAAGGAAAGACCTGGCGGCATTAACACCCACCAGGTCCAATGTCCCGTCTAACCCTGACATTGTTGACCGAATGGAACTACCCCTTTGACTTTCACCAGACGGGGTTTGACCCAGGGACATTTTCACCTGGCTGTGATAGGCCAGCCCATAGCACCATCTTAGCACAAGGTATGGCCCAACACACCACAATATTCCTTTGGTGTCGACCCGATGTGACAGTTTCCGAACGTAAGAGGGTGCAGGGAAAGACCTAGCGGCATTTCCACCCCTAGGTCGCTCATCCCGTCTAACCCCTGACACTGTTGACCGAACGGATCTATCCCTTTGACATTCACCGAACGGGGTTTGAACGCGGGACATTTTCACTTGGCTGTGATAGGCAAGCCCATAGCAACATCTTAGCACAAGGTCCGGGCCCAACAAACCGCAAGATCCCTTCGGTATCGACCCGATGCGACAGTTTCCAAACGTAAGAGGGTGCAGGGAAAGTCCTGGCAGCATTGCCACCCTCAGGTCCCCCATCTCGTCTAACCCTGACACTGTTGACTGAACGAATCTACCCTTTGACTTTCACCGGACGGGGTTTGACCGAGGGACATTTTCACCTGGCTGTGATAGGCCATCCCATAGCAACATCTTAGCACAAGGTCCGGGCCCAACAAACCACAAGATCCCCTTGGTATCGACCCGATGCGACAGTTACCAAACGTAAGAGGGCCCAGGGCATAACCTGGCAGCGTTGCCACTCTCAGGTCCCCTGGCTCTTCTAACCCTGGCACTGTTGACCGAACGGATCTACCCCTTTGACTTTCACCGGACGGGGTTTGACCGAGAGACATTTTTACCTGGCTGTGATAGGCCAGCCCATAGCAACATCTTAGCACAAGGTCGGGCACGAGCCACCGCAAGATTCCAACGGTTACGACCCGAGGCGACAGATTCCTAACGTAAGAGGGTGCAGGGAAAGACCTTGCAGCATTGCCACCCCTAGGTCCCCCGTGCCGTCTAACCCCTAACCCTGTTGACCGAACGGATCTACCCCTTTGACTTTCACCGGACGGGGTTTGACCGAGGGACATTTTCACCTCGTTGTGATATTCCAGCTCATAGCAACATCTTAGCACAAGGTCTTGGCCCAACAAACCGCAAGATCCCCTCGGCATCGACCCGATGCGATAGTTTCCAAACATAGGAGGGCCCAGGGCAAAACCTGGCGGCATTGCCACCCTTAGGTCCCCCGTCTCGTCTAGCCCTGACATTGTTGACCGAACGGATCTACCCCTTCGACTTTCACAGGACGGGGTTTGAACGAGGGATATTTTCACCTGGCTGTGATAGGCCATCCCATAGTAACATCTTAGCACAAGGTAGGGCCCAACCCACCACAAGATTCCTACGGTGTTGACCCGATGCGACAGTTTCTGAACGTAAGAGGGTGTAGGGAAAGACCTGGCGGCCTTGCCACCCCTAGGTCCCCCGTCCCGTCTAACCCCTGACACTGTTGACCGAACGGATGTACCCCTTTGACTTTCACCGGACGGGGGTTGACCGAGGGACATTTCACCTGGCTGTGATAGGCCGGCCCATAGCAACATCCTAGCACAAGGTCCGGGCCATACAAACCGCAAGATCCCATCGGTATCAACCCGTTGCGACAGTTTCAAACGTAAGAGGGTCCAGGGCAAAACCTGGGGGCATTGCCACCCCCAGGTCCCCCGTCTCGTCTCACCCTAACAATGTTGACCCAACGGATCTACCCCTTCGACTTTCACAGGACGGGGTTCGAACGAGGGACATTTTCACCTAGCTGTGATAGGCCAGCCCGTAGCAACATCTTAGCACAAGCTCGGGCCCAACCCACCACAAGATTCCTTAAGTGTCGACCCGATGCGACAGTTTCCGAACGTCAGACGATGCAGGGAAAGACATGGCGGCATTGCCACCCCTAGGTCCCCCGTCCCGTCTAACCCCTGACATTGTTGACCGAACAGATCTACCCCTTTGACTTTCACCGGACGGGGTTTGACCGAGGGACATTTTCACCTGGCTGTGATAGGCCAGCCCATAGCAACATCCTAGCACAAGGTCCGGGCCCAACAAACCGCAAGATCCGCTCTGTATCGACACGATACGTTAGTTCCAAACGTAAGAGGGCCCAGGGAAAAACCTGTTAGCAATGCCACCCTTAAGTCTGCTGTCCCGTCTAACTCTGACACTGTTGACCGAACGGATCTACCCATTCGACTTTCACAGGACGGGGTTTGAACGGGGGACATTTTCACCTGGCTGTGATAGGCCAGCCCATAGCAACATCTTAGCACAAGGTCGGCCCAACCCACCACATGATTCCTTCGGTGTCGACCGATGCCACAGTTTCGGAACGTAAGAGGGTGCAAGAAAAGACCTAGCGGCATTGCCACCCGTAGGTCCCCCATCCCGTCTAACCCCTCACACTGTTGACTGAACGGATCTACCCCTTTGACTTTCACCGGACTGGGTTTGACCGAGGGACATTTTCACCTGGCTGTGATAGGCCAGCCCATAGCAACATCTTAGCACAAGGTCGGGCACAAGCCACCGCAAGATTCCCTCGGTACCGACTCGATGCGAAAGTTTCCGGACGTAAGAGGGTGCAGGGAAAGAACTGGCGGCATTGCAACCCTAGGACCCCCGTCCCGTCTAACCCCTAACACTATGGACCGAACGGATCTACCCCTTTGACTTTCACCAGACGGGGTTTGACCGAGTGACATTTTCACCTGGCTGTGATAGGCTGGCCCATAGCAACATCTTAGCACAAGCTCCGGGCCCAACAAACCGCAAGATCCCCTCGGTATCGACCCGATGCGACAGTTTCCAAACGTAAGAGGGCCCAGGGCAAAACCTGGCGGCATTGCCACCCTCAGGTCCCCCGTCTCATCTAACCCTGACACTGTGACCGAACGGATCTACCCCTTTGACTTTCAGCGGACGGGGTTTGATCGAGGGACATTTTCACCTGGCTGTGATAGGCGAGCCATAGCAACATCTTAGCACAAGGTTCGGGCCCAACCCACCACAAGATTCTTTCGGAGTCGACCCGATGCGACAGTTTCCAAATGTAAGAGGGCCCAGGGCAAAACCTAGCGGCATTGCCACACTCAGGTCCCCCGTCTCGTCTAACCCTGACACTGTTGACCGAACGGATCTGTCCCTTTGACTTTCACCGGACCGGGTTTGACCGAGGGACATTTTCACCTGGCTGCGATAGGCCAGCCCATAGCAACATCTTAGCACAAGGTCGGGCCAAACCCACCACAAGATTCCTTCGGTGTCGACCCGATGCGGTAGTTTCCGAACGTAAGAGGGTGCAGGGAAAGACCTGGCGGCATGGCCACCCCCAGGTCCCCCGTCCCGTCTAACCCTGACATTGTTGACCGAACGGATCTACCCCTTTGACTTTCACCGGACGGGGTTTGAACGAGGGACATTTTCACCTGGTTGTGATAGGCTAGCCCATAGCAACATCTTAGCATAAGGTCCGGGCCCAAGCCACCGCCAGATTCCCTCGGTAATGGCTCGATGCGAAAGTTTCCCAACGTAAGAAGGCCCATGGCAAGACTTGGCGGCATTAACACCCACCAGGTACACCGTCCCGTCTAACCCTCACACTGTTGACCGAACGGAACTACCCCTTTGACTTTCACCGGACGGGGTTTGACCGAGGGACATTTTCATCTGGCTGTGATAGGCCAGCCCATAGCAACATCTTAGCACAAGGTATGGCCAACCCCTCCACAATATTCCTTCGGTGTCGACCCGACGTGATAGTTTCCGAACGTAAGAGGGTGCAGGGAAAAACCTGGCGGCATTGCCACCCCTAGGTCGCTCATCCCGTCTAACCCCTGACACTGTTGACCGAACGGATCTATCCCTTTGACATTCACCGGATGGGGTTTGAACGAGGGACATTTTCACTTGGCTATGATAGGCCAGCCCATAGCAACATCTTAGCACAAGGTCCGGGCCCAACAAACCACAAGATCCCCTCGGTATCGACCCGATGCGACAGTTTCCAAACGTGAGAGGGTGCAGGGAAAGTCCTGGCAGCATTGCCACCCTCAGGTCCCCCATCTCGTCTAACCCCGACACTGTTGACCGAACGAATCGACCCTTTGACTTTCACCCGACGAGGTTTAACCGAGGGACATTTTCACCTGGCTATGATAGGCCAGCCCATAGAAACATCTTAGCAAAAGGTTTGGGCCCAACAAACCGCAAGATCCCCTTGGTATCGACCCGATGCGACCATTTCCAAATGTAAGACGGCCCAGGGCATAACCTGGCAGCATTGCCACCCTCAGGTCCCCTGGCTCGTCTAACCCTGGCACTGTTGACCGAACGGATCTACCCCTTTGACTTTCACCGGACGGGGATTGACCGAGGGACATTTTCACCTGGCTGTGATACGCCAGCCCATAGCAACATCTTAGCACAAGGTCGGGCACAAGCCACCGCAAGATTCCATCGGTACCGACCCGAGGCGACAGTTTCTGAACGTCAGAGGGTGCAGGGAAAGACCTGGCGGCATTGCCACCCGTAGGTCCCCCGTCCCGTCTAACCCCTAACACTGTTGACCGAACGGATCTACCCCTTTGACTTTCACCGGACGGGGTTTGACCGAGGGACATTTTCGCCTAGTTGTGATAGGCCAGCCCATAGCAACATCTTAGCACAAGGTCCGGGCCCAACAAACCGCAAGATCCCCTCGGTATCGACCCGATGCAAAAGTTTCCAAACGTAAGAGGGCCCAGGGAAAAACCTGGCGGCATTGCCACCCTTTGGTCCCCCGTCTCGTCTAACCCTCACACTGTTGACCGAATGGATCTACCCCTTTGACTTTCATTGGACGGGGTTTGACCGAGGGACATTTTCACCTGGATGTGATAGGCCAGCAATTGGCAACATCTTAGCACAAGGTCCGGGCCCACCTCACCACAAGATTCCTTCGATGTCGACCCGATGCGACAGTTTCCAATAGTAAGAGGGCCCTGGGCAAAACCTGGCGGCATTGCCACCCCAGGTCCCCCAACCCGTCTAACCCTGACACTGTTGACCGAACGGATCTACCCATTTGACTTTCATCGGACGGGGTTTGACCGAGGGACATTTTTGCCTGGCTGTGATGGGCAAGCCCATAGCAACATCTTAGCACAAGGTCTAGGCCCAAGCCACCGCAAGATTCCCTCGGTAATGACTCGATGCGAAAGTTTCCCAACGTCAGAGGGCCCATGGCAAGACCTGGCGGCATTAACACCCACAAGGTCCCCCGTCCCGTCTAACACTGACATTGTTGACCAAACGGATCTACCCCTTCGACTTTCACAGGACGGGGTTTGAACGAGGGACATTTTCACCTGTCTGTGATAGGCCATCCCATAGTAACATCTTAGCACAAGGTAGGGCCCAACCCACCACAAGATTCCTACGGTGTTGACCCGATGCGACAGTTTCTGAACGTAAGAGGGTGTAGGGAAAGACCTGGCGGCCTTGCCACCCCTAGGTCCCCCGTCCCGTCTAACCCCTGACACTGTTGACCGAACGGATGTACCCCTTTGACTTTCACCGGACGGGGGTTGACCGAGGGACATTTCACCTGGCTGTGATAGGCCGGCCCATAGCAACATCCTAGCACAAGGTCCGGGCCCTACAAACCGCAAGATCCCATCGGTATCAACCCGTTGCGACAGTTTCCAAACGTAAGAGGGTCCAGGGCAAAACCTGGGGGCATTGCCACCCCCAGGTCCCCCGTCTCGTCTCCCCCTGACAATGTTGACCCAACGAATCTACCCCTTCGACTTTCACAGGACGGGGTTCGAACGAGGGACATTTTCACCTAGCTGTGATAGGCCAGCCCGTAGCAACATCTTAGCACAAGGTCGGGCCCAACCCACCACAAGATTCCTTAAGTGTCGACCCGATGCGACAGTTTCCGAACGTCAGAGGATGCAGGGAAAGACATGGCAGCATTGCCACCCCTAGGTCCCCCGTCCCGTCTAACCCCTGACACTGTTGACCGAACAGATCTACCCCTTTGAATTTCACCGGACGGGGTTTGACCGAGGGACATTTTCACCTGGCTGTGATAGGCCAGCCCATAGCAACATCTTAGCACAAGGTCCGGGCCCAACAAACCGCAAGATCCGCTCTGTATCGACACGATACGTTAGTTCCAAACGTAAGAGGGCCCAGGGAAAAACCTGTTAGCAATGCCACCCTTAAGTCTCCTGTCCCGTCTAACTCTGACACTGTTGACCGAACGGATCTACCCATTCGACTTTCACAGGACGGGGTTTGAACGGGGGACATTTTCACCTGGCTGTGATAGGCCAGCCCATAGCAACATCTTAGCACAAGGTCGGCCCAACCCACCACAAGATTCCTTCGGTGTCGACCGATGCCACAGTTTCGGAACGTAAGAGGGTGCAAGAAAAGACCTAGCGGCATTGCCACCCGTAGGTCCCCCGTCCCGTCTAACCCCTCACACTGTTGACTGAACGGATCTACCCCTTTGACTTTCACCGGACTGGGTTTGACCGAGGGACATTTTCACCTGGCTGTGATAGGCCAGCCCATAGCAACATCTTAGCACAAGGTCGGGCACAAGCCACCGCAAGATTCCCTCGGTACCGACTCGATGCGAAAGTTTCCGGACGTAAGAGGGTGCAGGGAAAGACCTGGCGGCATTGCAACCCTAGGACCCCCGTCCCGTCTAACCCCTAACACTATGGACCGAACGGATCTACCCCTTTGACTTTCACCAGACGGGGTTTGACCGAGTGACATTTTCACCTGGCTGTGATAGGCTGGCCCATAGCAACATCTTAGCACAAGCTCCGGGCCCAACAAACCGCAAGATCCCCTCGGTATCGACCCGATGCGACAGTTTCCAAATGTAAGAGGGCCCAGGGCAAAACCTAGCGGCATTGCCACACTCAGGTCCCCCGTCTCGTCTAACCCTGACACTGTTGACCGAACGGATCTATCCCTTTGACTTTCACCGGACCGGGTTTGACCGAGGGACATTTTCACCTGGCTGCGATAGGCCAGCCCATAGCAACATCTTAGCACCAGGTCGGGCCAAACCCACCACAAGATTCCTTCGGTGTCGACCCGATGCGGTAGTTTCCGAACATAAGAGGGTGCAGGGAAAGACCTGGCGGCATGGCCACCCCCAGGTCCCCCGTCCCGTCTAACCCTGACATTGTTGACCGAACGGATCTACCCCTTTGACTTTCACCGGACGGGGTTTGAACGAGGGACATTTTCACCTGGTTGTGATAGGCTAGCCCATAGCAACATCTTAGCATAAGGTCCGGGCCCAAGCCACCGCCAGATTCCCTCGGTAATGGCTCGATGCGAAAGTTTCCCAACGTAAGAGGGCCCATGGAAAGACTTGGCGGCATTAACACCCACCAGGTACACCGTCCCGTCTAACCCTCACACTGTTGACCGAACGGAACAACCCCTTTGACTTTCACCGGACGGGGTTTGACCGAGGGACATTTTCACCTGGCTGTGATAGGCCAGCCCATAGCAACATCTTAGCACAAGGTATGGCCAACCCCACCACAATATTCCTTCGGTGTCGACCCGACGTGACAGTTTCCGAACGTAAGAGGGTGCAGGGAAAAACCTGGCGGCATTGCCACCCCTAGGTCGCTCATCCCGTCTAACCCCTGACACTGTTGACCGAACGGATCTATGCCTTTGACATTCACCGGACGGGGTTTGAACGAGGGACATTTTCACTTGGCTATGATAGGCCAGCCCATAGCAACATCTTAGAACAAGGTCCGGGCCCAACAAACCACAAGATCCCCTCGGTATCGACCCGATGCGACAGTTTCCAAACGTGAGAGGGTGCAGGGAAAGTCCTGGCAGCATTGCCACCCTCAGGTCCCCCATCTCGTCTAACCCCGACACTGTTGACCGAACGAATCTACCCTTTGACTTTCACCCGACGAGGTTTAACCGAGGGACATTTTCACCTGGCTATGATAGGCCAGCCCATAGCAACATCTTAGCAAAAGGTTTGGGCCCAACAAACCGCAAGATCCCCTTGGTATCGACCCTATGCGACAGTTTCCAAATGTAAGACGGCCCAGGGCATAACCTGGCAGCATTGCCACCCTCAGGTCCCCTGGCTCGTCTAACCCTGGCACTGTTGACCGAACGGATCTACCCCTTTGACTTTCACCGGACGGGGATTGACCGAGGGACATTTTCACCTGGCTGTGATAGGCCAGCCCATAGCAACATCTTAGCACAAGGTCGGGCACAAGCCACCGCAAGATTCCATCGGTACCGACCCGAGGCGACAGTTTCTGAACGTCAGAGGGTGCAGGGAAAACCTGGCGGCATTGCCACCCCTAGGTCCCCCGTCCCGTCTAACCCCTAACACTGTTGACCGAACGGATCTACCCCTTTGACTTTCACCGGACGGGGTTTGACCGAGGGACATTTTCGCCTGGTTGTGATAGGCCAGCCCATAGCAACATCTTAGCACAAGGTCCGGGACCAACAAACCGCAAGATCCCCTCGGTATCGACCCGATGCGAAAGTTTCCAAACGTAAGAGGGCCCAGGGCAAAACCTAGCGGCATTGCCACCCTTTGGTCCCCCGTCTTGTCTAACCCTGACACTGTTGACCGAACGGATCTACCCCTTTGACTTTCATTGGACGGGGTTTGACCGAGGGACATTTTCACCTGGATGTGATAGGCCAGCCCATGGCAACATCTTAGCACAAGGTCTGGGCCCACCTCACCACAAGATTCTTTCGATGTCGACCCGATGCGACAGTTTCCAATAGTAAGAGGGCCCTGGGCAAAACCTGGCGGCATTGCCACCCCAGGTCCCCCGTCCCGTCTAACCCTGACACTGTTGACCGAACGGATCTACCCATTTGACTTTCATCGGACGGGGTTTGACCGAGGGACATTATTGCCTGGCTGTGATGGGCAAGCCCATAGCAACATCTTAGCACAAGGTCTAGGCCCAAGCCACCGCAAGATTCCCTCGGTAATGACTCGATGCGAAAGTTTCCCAACGTAAGAGGGCCCATGGCAAGACCTGGCGGCATTAACACCCACAAGGTCCCCCGTCCCATCTAACACTGACATTGTTGACCAAACGGATCTACCCCTTCGACTTTCACAGGACGGGGTTTGAACGAAGGACATTTTCACCTGGCTGTGATAGGCCAGCCCATAGCAACATCTTAGCACAAGGTCGGGCCCGAGCCACCACAAGATTCCTTCGGTGTCGACCCGATGCGATAGTTTCCGAACGTAAGAGGGTGCAAGGAAAGACCTAGCGGCATTAACACCCACCAGGTCCAGTGTCCCGTCTAACCCTGACACTTTTGACCCAATGGAACTACCCCTTTGACTTTCACCGGACGGGGTTTGACCGAGGGACATTTTCACCTGGCTGTGATAGGCCAGCCCATAGCAACATCTTAGCACAAGGTATGGCCCAACCCACCACAATATTCCTTTGGTGTCGACCCGATGTGACAGTTTCCGAACGTAAGAGGGTGCAGGGAAAGACCTAGCGGCATTTCCACCCCTAGGTCGCTCATCCCGTCTAACCCCTGACACTGTTGACCGAACGGATCTATCCCTTTGACATTCACCGGACGGGGTTTGAACGCGGGACATTTTCACTTGGCTGTGATAGGCCAGCCCATAGTAACATCTTAGCACAAGGTCCGGGCCCAACAAACCGCAAGATCCCTTCGGTATCGACCCGATGCGACAGTTTCCAAACGTAAGAGGGTGCAGGGAAAGTCCTGGCAGCATTGCCACCCTCAGGTCCCCCATCTCGTCTAACCTTGACACTGTTGACCGAACGAATCTACCCTTTGACTTTCACCGGACGGGGTTTGACCGAGGGACATTTTCACCTGGCTGTGATAGGCCAGCTCATAGCAACATCTTAGCACAAGGTCCGGGCCCAACAAACCACATGATCCCCTTGGTATCGACCCGATGCGACAGTTACCAAACGTAAGAGGGCCCAGGGCATAACCTGGCAGCGTTGCCACTCTAAGGTCCCCTGGCTCGTCTAACCCTGACACTGTTGACCGAACGGATCTACCCCTTTGACTTTCGCCGGACGGGGTTTGACCGAGAGACATTATTACCTGGCTGTGATAGGCCAGCCCGTACCAACATCTTAGCACAAGGTCTGGCATGAGCCACCGCAAGATTCCAACGGTTACGACCCGAGGCGACAGTTTCCTAACGTAAGAGGGTGCAGGGAAAGACCTGGCAGCATTGCCACCCTATGGTCCCCCGTGCCGTCTAACCCCTAACCCTGTTGACCGAACGGATCTACCCCTTCGACTTTCACCGGACGGGGTTTGACCGAGGGACATTTTC
The DNA here is from genome assembly GCA_022496015.1 of Hordeum marinum. Taxonomy (NCBI): domain Eukaryota; kingdom Viridiplantae; phylum Streptophyta; class Magnoliopsida; order Poales; family Poaceae; genus Hordeum; species Hordeum marinum. Next base: position 32,418,166 of record CM039678.1, read on the forward strand.
ACCTCGTTGTGATATTCCAGCTCATAGCAACATCTTAGCACAAGGTCTGGGCCCAACAATCCGCAAGATCCCCTCGGCATCTACCCGATGCGACAGTTTCCAAACATAGGAGGGCCCAGGGCAAAACCTGGCGGCATTGCCACCCTTAGGTCCCCCGTGTCGTCTAACCCTGACACTGTTGACCGAACGTATCTACCCCTTCGACTTTCACAGGACGGGGTTTGAACGAGGGACATTTTCACCTGGCTGTGATAGGCCATCCCATAATAACATCTTAGCACAAGGTAGGGCCCAACCCACCACAAGATTCCTACGGTGTCGACCCGATGCGACAGTTTCTGAACGTAAGAGGGTGTAGGGAAAGACCTGGCGGCCTTGCCACCCCTAGGTCCCCCGTCCCGTCTAACCCCTCACACTGTTGACCGAACGGATGTACCCCTTTGACTTTCACCGGACGGGGGTTGACCGAGGGACATTTCACCTGGCTGTGATAGGCCGGCCCATAGCAACATCCTAGCACAAGGTCCGGGCCCAACAAACCGCAAGATCCCATCGGTATCAACCCGTTACGACAGTTTCCAAACGTAAAAGGGTCCAGGGCAAACCTGGGGGCATTGCCACCCCCAGGTCCCCCGTCTCGTCTCACCCTGACAATGTTGACCCAACGGATCTTCCCCTTCGACTTTCACAGGACGGGGTTCGAACGAGGGACATTTTTACCTGGCTGTGATAGGCCAGCCCGTAGCAATATCTTAGCACAAGGTCGGGCCCAACCCACCACAAGATTCCTTAAGTGTCGACCCGATGCGACAGTTTCCAAACGTCACAGGTTGCAGGGAAAGACATGGCGGCATTGCCACCCCTAGGTCCCCCGTCCCGTCTAACCCCTGACACTGTTGACCGAACAGATCTACCCCTTTGACTTTCACCGGACGGTGTTTGACCGAGGGACATTTTCACCTGGCTGTGATAGGACAGCCCACAGCAACATCTTAGCACAAGGTCCGGGCCCAACAAACCGCAAGATCCGCTCGGTATCGACACGATACATTAGTTTCCAAACGTAAGAGGGCCCAGGGAAAAACCTGTTAGCAATGCCACCCCCAAGTCTCCCGTCCCGTCTAACTCTGACACTATTGACCGAACGGATCTACCCATTCTACTTTCACAGGACGGGGTTTGAACGAGGGACATTTTCACCTGGCTGTGATAGGCCAGCCCATAGGAACATCTTAGCACAAGGTCGGGCCGAACCCACCACAAGATTCCTTCGGTGTCGACCGATGCCACAGTTTCGGAACGTAAGAGGGTGCAAGGAAAGACCTAGCGGCATTGCCACCCGTAGGTCCCCCGTCCCGTCTAACCCCTCACATTGTTGACTGAACGGATCTACCCCTTTGACTTTCACCGGACGGGGTTTGACCGAGGGACATTTTCACCTGGCTGTGATAGGCCAGCCCATAGCAACATCTTAGCACAAGGTCGGGCACAAGCCACCGCAAGATTCCCTCTGTACCGACTCGATGCAAAAGTTTCCGAACGTAAGAGGGTGCAGGGAAAGACCTGGCGGCATTGCAACCCTAGGACCCCCGTCCCGTCTAACCCCTAACACTATGGACCGAACGGATCTACCCCTTTGACTTTCACCAGACGGGGTTTGACCGAGTGACATTTTCACCTGGCTGTGATAGGCTAGCCCATAGCAACATCTTAGCACAAGCTCCGAGTCCAACAAACCGCAAGATCCCCTCGGTATCGACCCGATGCGACAGTTTCCAAACGTAAGAGGGCCCAGGGCAAAACCTGGCGGCATTGCCACCCTCAGGTCCCCCATCTCGTCTAACCCTGACACTGTGACCGAACGGATCTACCCCTTTGACTTTCACCAGACGGGGTTTGATCGAGGGACATTTTCACCTGGCTGTGATAGGCCAGCCCATAGCAACATCTTAGCACAAGGTTCGGGCCCAACCCACCACAAGATTTCTTCGGTGTCGACCCGATGCGACAGTTTCCAAATGTAAGAGGGCCCAGGCAAAACCTAGCGGCATTGCCACACTCACGCCCCCCGTCTCGTCTAACCCTGACACTGTTGACCGAACGGATCTATCCCTTTGACTTTCACCGGACCGGGTTTGACCGAGGGACATTTTCACCTGGCTGCGATAGGCCAGCCCATAGCAACATCTTTGCACAAGGTCGGGCCAAACCCACCACAAGATTCCTTCGGTGTCGACCCGATGCGGTAGTTTCCGAACGTAAGAGGGTGCAGGGAAAGACCTGGCGGCATTGCCACCCCCAGGTCCCCCGTCCCGTCTAACCCTGACATTGTTGACCGAACGGATCTACCCCTTTGACTTTCACCGGACGGGGTTTGAACGAGGGACATTTTCACCTGGCTGTGATAGGCTAGCCCATAGCAACATCTTAGCATAAGGTCCGGGCCCAAGCGACCGCCAGATTCCCTCGGTAATGGCTCGATGCGAAAGTTTCCCAACGTAAGAGGGCCCATGGCAAGACCTGGCGGCATTAACACCCACCAGGTACACCGTCCCGTCTAACCCTCACACTGTTGACCGAACGGAACTACCCCTTTGACTTTCACCGGACGGGGTTTGACCGAGGGACATTTTCACCTGGCTGTGAGAGGCCAGCCCATAGAAACATCTTAGCACAAGGTATGGCCAACCCCACCACAATATTCCTTCGGTGTCGACCCGACGTGACAGTTTCCGAACGTAAGAGGGTGCAGGGAAAAACCTGGCGGCATTGCCACCCTAGGTAGCTCATCCCGTCTAACCCCTGACACTGTTGACCGAACGGATCTACCCCTTTGACATTCAACGGACGGGGTTTGAACGAGGGACATTTTCACTTGGCTATGGTAGGCCAACCCATAGCAACATCTTAGCACAAGGTCCGGGCCCAACAAACTACAATATCCCCTCGGTATCGACTCGATGCGACAGTTTCCAAACGTGAGAGGGTGGAGGGAAAGTCCTGGCAGCATTGCCACCCTCAGGTCCCCCATCTCGTCTAACCCTGACACTGTTGACCGAACGAATCTACCCTTTGACTTTCACCCGACAAGGTTTAACCGAGGGACATTTTCACCGAGCTATGATAGGCCAGCCCATAGCAACATCTTAGCACAAGGTCGGGCACAAGCCGCCGCAAGATTCCATCGGTACCGACCCGAGGCGACAGTTTCCGAACATAAGAGGGTGCAGGGAAAGACCTGGTGGCATTGCCACCCCTAGGTCCCCCGTCCCGTCTTACCCCTAACACTGTTGACCGAACGGATCTACCCCTTTGACTTTCACCGGACGGGGTTTGACCGAGGGACATTTTCACCTCGTTGTGATATTCCAGCTCATAGCAACATCTTAGCACAAGGTCTGGGCCCAACAATCCGCAAGATCCCCTCGGCATCTACCCGATGCGACAGTTTCCAAACATAGGAGGGCCCAGGGCAAAACCTGGCGGCATTGCCACCCTTAGGTCCCCCGTCTCGTCTAACCCTGACACTGTTGACCGAACGTATCTACCCCTTCGACTTTCACAGGACGGGGTTTGAACGAGGGACATTTTCACCTGGCTGTGATAGGCCATCCCATAGTAACATCTTAGCACAAGGTAGGGCCCAACCCACCACAAGATTCCTACGGTGTCGACCCGATGCGACAGTTTCTAAACGTAAGAGGGTGTAGGGAAAGACCTGGCGGCCTTGCCACCCCTAGGTCCCCCGTCCCGTGTAACCCCTCACAATGTTGACCGAACGGATGTACCCCTTTGACTTTCACCGGACGGGGGTTGACCGAGGGATATTTCACCTGGCTGTGATAGGCTGGCCCATAGCAACATCCTAGCACAAGGTCTGGGCCCAACAAACCGCAAGATCCCATCGGTATCAACCTGTTACGACAGTTTCCAAACGTAAGAGGGTCCAGGGCAAACCTGGGGGCATTGCCACCCCCAGGTCCCCCGTCTCGTCTCACCCTGACAATGTTGACCCAACGGATCTTCCCCTTCGACTTTCACAGGACGGGGTTCGAACGAGGGACATTTTCACCTGGCTGTGATAGGCCAGCCCGTAGCAATATCTTAGCACAAGGTCGGGCCCAACCCACCACAAGATTCCTTAAGTGTCGACCCGATGCGACAGTTTCCGAACGTCAGAGGATGCAGGGAAAGACATGGCGGCATTGCCACCCCTAGGTCCCCCGTCCCGTCTAACCCCTGACACTGTTGACCGAACAGATCTACCCCTTTGACTTTCACCGGACGGTGTTTGACCGAGGGACATTTTCACCTGGCTGTGATAGGACAGCCCATAGCAACATCTTAGCACATGGTCCGGGCCCAACAAACCGCAAGATCCGCTCGGTATCGACACGATACATTAGTTTCTAAACGTAAGAGGGCCCAGGGAAAAACCTGTTAGCAATGCCACCCCCAAGTCTCCCGTCCCGTCTAACTCTGACACTGTGGACCGAACGGATCTACCCATTCTACTTTCACAGGACGGGGTTTGAACGAGGGACATTTTCACCTGGCTGTGATAGGCCAGCCCATAGGAACATCTTAGCACAAGGTCGGGCCATACCCACGACAAGATTCCTTCGGTGTCGACCGATGCCATAGTTTCGGAACGTAAGAGGGTGCAAGAAAAGACCTAGCGGCATTGCCACCCGTAGGTCCCCCGTCCCGTCTAACCCCTCACATTGTTGACTGAACGGATCTACCCCTTTGACTTTCACCGGACGGGGTTTGACCGAGGGACATTTTCACCTGGCTGTGATAGGCCAGCCCATAGCAACATCTTAGCACAAGGTCGGGCACAAGCCACCGCAAGATTCCCTCGGTACCGACTCGATGCGAAAGTTTCCGAACGTAAGAGGGTGCAGGGAAAGACCTGGCGGCATTGCAACCCTAGGACCCCCGTCCCGTCTAACCCCTAACACTATGGACCGAACGGATCTACCCCTTTGACTTTCACCAGACGGGGTTTGACCGAGTGACATTTTCACCTGGCTGTGATAGGCTAGCCCATAGCAACATCTTAGCACAAGCTCCGAGCCCAACAAACCGCAAGATCCCCTCGGTATCGACCCGATGCGACAGTTTCCAAACGTAAGAGGGCCCAGGGCAAAACCTGGCGGCATTGCCACCCTCAGGTCCCCCATCTCGTCTAACCCTGACACTGTGACCGAACGGATCTACCCCTTTGACTTTCACCAGACGGGGTTTGATCGAGGGACATTTTCACCTGGCTGTGATAGGCCAGCCCATAGCAACATCTTAGCACAAGGTTCGGGCCCAACCCACCACAAGATTTCTTCGGTGTCGACCCGATGCGACAGTTTCCAAATGTAAGAGGGCCCAGGCAAAACCTAGCGGCATTGCCACACTCACGCCCCCCGTCTCGTCTAACCCTGACACTGTTGACCGAACGGATCTATCCCTTTGACTTTCACTGGACCGGGTTTGACCGAGGGACATTTTCACCTGGCTGCGATAGGCCAGACCATAGCAACATCTTTGCACAAGGTCGGGCCAAACCCACCACAAGATTCCTTCGGTGTCGACCCGATGCGGTAGTTTCCGAACGTAAGAGGGTGCAGGGAAAGACCTGGCGGCATTGCCACCCCCAGGTCCCCCGTCCCGTCTAACCCTGACATTGTTGACCGAACGGATCTACCCCTTTGACTTTCACCGGACGGGGTTTGAACGAGGGACATTTTCACCTGGCTGTGATAGGCTAGCCCATAGCAACATCTTAGCATAAGGTCCGGGCCCAAGCGACCGCCAGATTCCCTCGGTAATGGCTCGATGCGAAAGTTTCCCAACGTAAGAGGGCCCATGGCAAGACCTGGCGGCATTAACACCCACCAGGTACACCGTCCCGTCTAACCCTCACACTGTTGACCGAACGGAACTACCCCTTTGACTTTCACCGGACGGGGTTTGACCGAGGGACATTTTCACCTGGCTGTGAGAGGCCAGCCCATAGAAACATCTTAGCACAAGGTATGGCCAACCCCACCACAATATTCCTTCGGTGTCGACCCGACGTGACAGTTTCCGAACGTAAGAGGGTGCAGGGAAAAACCTGGCGGCATTGCCACCCTAGGTAGCTCATCCCGTCTAACCCCTGACACTGTTGACCGAACGGATCTACCCCTTTGACATTCAACGGACGGGGTTTGAACGAGGGACATTTTCACTTGGCTATGATAGGCCAACCCATAGCAACATCTTAGCACAAGGTCCGGGCCCAACAAACCACAAGATCCCCTCGGTATCGACTCGATGCGACAGTTTCCAAACGTGAGAGGGTGCAGGGAAAGTCCTGGCAGCATTGCCACCCTCAGGTCCCCCATCTCGTCTAACCCTGACACTGTTGACCGAACGAATCTACCCTTTGACTTTCACCCGACAAGGTTTAACCGAGGGACATTTTCACCTGGCTATGATAGGCCAGCCCATAGCAACATCTTAGCACAAGGTCGGGCACAAGCCACCGCAAGATTCCATCGCTACCGAACCGAGGCGACAGTTTCCGAACATAAGAGGGTGCAGGGAAAGACCTGGTGGCATTGCAATCCCTAGGTCCCCCGTCCCGTCTTACCCCTAACACTGTTGACCGAACGGATCTACCCCTTTGACTTTCACCGGACGAGGTTTGACCGAGGGACATTTTCACCTCGTTGTGATATTCCAGCTCATAGCAACATCTTAGCACAAGGTCTGGGCCCAACAATCCGCAAGATCCCCTCGGCATCTACCCGATGCGACAGTTTCCAAACATAGGAGGGCCCAGGGCAAAACCTGGCGGCATTTCCACCCTTAGGTCCCCCGTCTCGTCTAACCCTGACACTGTTGACCGAACGTATCTACCCCTTCGACTTTCACAGGACGGGGTTTGAACGAGGGACATTTTCACCTGGCTGTGATAGGCCATCCCATAGTAACATCTTAGCACAAGGTAGGGCCCAACCCACCACAAGATTCCTATGGTGTCGACCCGATGCGAAAGTTTCTGAACGTAAGAGGGTGTAGGGAAAGACCTGGCGGCCTTGCCACCCCTAGGTCCCCCGTCCCGTCTAACCCCTCACGCTGTTGACCGAACGGATGTACCCCTTTGACTTTCACCGGACGGGGGTTGACCGAGGGACATTTCACCTGGCTGTGATAGGCCGGCCCATAGCAACATCCTAGCACAAGGTCCGGGCCCAACAAACCACAAGATCCCATCGGTATCAACCCGTTACGACAGTTTCCAAACGTAAGAGGGTCCAGGGCAAACGTGGGGGCATTGCCACCCCCAGGTCCCCCGTCTCGTCTCACCCTGAAAATGTTGACCCAACGGATCTTCCCCTTCGACTTTCACAGGACGGGGTTCGAACGAGGGACATTTTCACCTGGCTGTGATAGGCCAGCCCGTAGCAATATCTTAGCACAAGGTCGGGCCCAACCCACCACAAGATTCCTTAAGTGTCGACCCGATGCGACAGTTTCCGAACGTCAGAGGATTCAGGGAAAGACATGGCGGCATTGCCACCCCTAGGTCCCCCGTCCCGTCTAACCCCTGACACTGTTGACCGAACAGATCTACCCCTTTGACTTTCACCGGACGGTGTTTGACCGAGGGACATTTTCACCTGGCTGTGATAGGACAGCCCATAGCAACATCTTAGCACAAGGTCCGGGCCCAACAAACCTCAAGATCCGCTCGGTATCGACACGATACATTAGTTTCCAAACGTAAGAGGGCCCAGGGAAAAACCTGTTAGCAATGCCACCCCCAAGTCTCCCGTCCCGTCTAACTCTGACACTGTTGACCGAACGGATCTACCCATTCTACTTTCACAGGACGGGGTTTGAACGAGGGACATTTTCACCTGGCTGTGATAGGCCAGCCCATAGGAACATCTTAGCACAAGGTCGGGCCGAACCCACCACAAGATTCCTTCGGTGTCGACCGATGCCACAGTTTCGGAACGTAAGAGGGTGCAAGGAAAGACCTAGCGGCATTGCCACCCGTAGGTCCCCCGTCCCGTCTAACCCCTCACATTGTTGACTGAACGGATCTACCCCTTTGACTTTCACCGGACGGGGTTTGACCGAGGGACATTTTCACCTCGCTGTGATAGGCCAGCCCATAGCAACATCTTAGCACAAGGTCGGGCACAAGCCACCGCAAGATTCCCTCGGTACCGACTCGATGCGAAAGTTTCCGAACGTAAGAGGGTGCAGGGAAAGACCTGGCGGCATTGCAACCCTAGGACCCCCGTCCCGTCTAACCCCTAAGACATTGGACCGAACGGATCTACCCCTTTGACTTTCACCAGACGGGGTTTGACCGAGTGACATTTTCACCTGGCTGTGATAGGCTAGCCCATAGCAACATCTTAGCACAAGCTCCGAGCCCAACAAACCGCAAGATCACCTCAGTATCGACCCGATGCGACAGTTTCCAAACGTAAGAGGGCCCAGGGCAAAACCTGGCGGCATTGCCACCCTCAGGTCCCCCATCTCGTCTAACCCTGACACTCTGACCGAACGGATCTACCCCTTTGACTTTCACCAGACGGGGTTTGATCGAGGGACATTTTCACCTGGCTGTGATAGGCCAGCCCATAGCAACATCTTAGCACAAGGTTCGGGCCCAACCCACCACAAGATTTCTTCGGTGTCGGCCCGATGCGACAGTTTCCAAATGTAAGAGGGCCCAGGCAAAACCTAGCGGCATTGCCACACTCACGCCCCCCGTCTCGTCTAACCCTGACACTGTTGACCGAACGGATCTATCCCTTTGACTTTCACCGGACCGGGTTTGACCGAGGGACATTTTCACCTGGCTGCGATAGGCCAGCCCATAGCAACATCTTTGCACAAGGTCGGGCCAAACCCACCACAAGATTCCTTCGGTGTCGACCCGATGCGGTAGTTTCCGAACGTAAGAGGGTGCAGGGAAAGACCTGGCGGCATTGCCAACCCCAGGTCCCCCGTCCCGTCTAACCCTGACATTGTTGACCGAACGGATCTACCCCTTTGACTTTCACCGGACGGGGTTTGAACGAGGGACATTTTCACCTGGCTGTGATAGGCTAGCCCATAGCAACATCTTAGCATAAGGTCCGGGCCCAAGCGACCGCCAGATTCCCTCGGTAATGGCTCGATGCGAAAGTTTCCCAACGTAAGAGGGCCCATGGCAAGACCTGGCGGCATTAACACCCACCAGGTACACCGTCCCGTCTAACCCTCACACTGTTGACCGAACGGAACTACCCCTTTGACTTTCACCGGACGGGGTTTGACCGAGGGACATTTTCACCTGGCTGTGAGAGGCCAGCCCATAGAAAAAACTTAGCACAAGGTATGGCCAACCCCACCACAATATTCCTTCGGTGTCGACCCGACGTGACAGTTTCCGAATGTAAGAGGGTGCAGGGAATAACCTGGCGGCATTGCCACCCTAGGTAGCTCATCCCGTCTAACCCCTGACACTGTTGACCGAACGGATCTACCCCTTTGACATTCAACGGACGGGGTTTGAACGAGGGACATTTTCACTTGGCTATGATAAGCCAACCCATAGCAACATCTTAGCACAAGGTCCGGGCCCAACAAACCACAAGATCCCCTCGGTATCGACTCGATGCGACAGTTTCCAAACGTGAGAGGGTGCAGGGAAAGTCCTGGCAGCATTGCCACCCTCAGGTCCCCCATCTCGTCTAACCCTGACACTGTTGACCGAACGAATCTACCCTTTGACTTTCACCCGACAAGGTTTAACCGAGGGACATTTTCACCTGGCTATGATAGGCCAGCCCATAGCAACATCTTAGCACAAGGTCGGGCACAAGCCACCGCAAGATTCCATCGGTACCGACCCGAGGCGACAGTTTCCGAACATAAGAGGGTGCAGGGAAAGACCTGGTGGCATTGCCACCCCTAGGTCCCCCGTCCCGTCTTACCCCTAACACTGTTGACCGAACGGATCTACCCCTTTGACTTTCACCGGACGGGGTTTGACCGAGGGACATTTTCCCTGGTTGTGACAGGCCAACCCATAGCAACATCTTAGCACAAGGTCCGGGCCCAACAAACCGCAAGATCCCCTCGGTATCGACCCGATGCGACAGTTTCCAAACGTAAGAGGGCCCAGGGCAAAACCTGGCGGCATTGCCACCCTTTGGTCCCCCGTCTCGTCTAACCCTGACACTGTTGACCGAACGGATCTACCCCTTTGACTTTAACCTGACGGGGTTTGACCGAGGGACAATTACACCTGGCAGTGATAGGCCAGCCCATGGCAACATCTTGGCACAAGGTCCGGGCCCACCCCACCACAAGATTCCTTCGGTGTCGACCCGATGCGACAGTTTCCAATAGTAAGAGGGCCCAGGGCAAGACCTGGCGGCATTGCCTCCCCAGGTGCCCCGTCCCATCTAACCCTGACACTGTTGACCGAACGGATCTACGCATTTGACTTTCACCAGACGGGGTTTGACCGAGGGACATTTTCGCCTAGCTGTGATGGGCCAGCCCATAGCAACATCTTAGCACAAGGTCCGGGCCCAAGCCACCACAAGATTCCCTCGGTAACGACTTGATGCGAAAGTTTCCCAACGTAAGAGGGCCCATGGCAAGACCTGGCGGCATTAACACCCACCAGGCCCCCCGTCCCGTCTAACACTGACACTATTGACCAAACAGATCTACCCCTTCGACTTTCATAGGACGGGGTTTGAACGAGGGACAATTTCACCTGGCTGTGATAGACCAGCCCATAGCAACATCTTAGCACAAGGTCGGGCCCAAGCCACCGCCAGATTCCCTCGGTAATGGCTCGAAGCGAAAGTTTCCCAACGTAAGAGGGCCCATGGCAAGACCTGGCGGCATTAACACCCACCAGGTCCACCGTCCCGTCTAACCCTAACACTGTTGACCGAACGGAACTACCCTTTTGACTTTCACCGGACGGGGTTTGACCGAGGGACATTTTCACCTGGCTGTGATAGGCCAGCCCATAGCAACATCTTAGCACAAGGTATGGACGAACCCACCACAATATTCCTTCGGTGTCGACCCGATGTGACAGTTTCCGAACGTAAGAGGGTGCAGGGAAAAACCTGGCGGCATTGCCACCCTTAGGTCGCTCATCCCGTCTAACCCCTGACACTGTTGACCGAACGGATCTACCCCTTTGACATTCACCGGACGGGGTTTGAACGAGGGACATTTTCACTTGGCTGTGATAGGCCAGCCCATAGCAACATCTTACCACAAGGTCCGGCCCCAACAAACCACAAGACCCCCTCGGTATCGACCCGATGCGACAGTTTCCAAACGTAAGAGGTTGCAAGGAAAGTCCGGGCAGCATTGCCACCCTAAGGTCCCCCATCTCGTCTAACCCTGACACTGTTGACCGAACGAATCTACCCTTTGACTTTCACCGGACGGGGTTTGACCGAGGGACATTTTCAGCTGGCTCTGATAGGCCAGCCCATAGCAACATCTTAGCACAAGGTCCGAGCCCAACAAACCGCAAGACCCCTTGGTATCGACCCCATGCGACAATTTCCAAACGTAAGAGGCCCAGGGCATAACCTGGCAGCATTGCCACCCTCAGGTCCCCTGGCTCGTCTAACCCTGGCACTGTTGACCGAACGAATCTACCCCTTTGACTTTCACCGGACGGGGTTTGACCGAGGGACATTTTCACCTGGCTGTGATACGCCAGCCCATAGCAACATCTTAGCACAAGGTCGGGCACAAGCCACCGCAAGATTCCATCGATACCGACCCGAGGCGACAGTTTCTGAACGTAAGAGGGTGCAGGGAAAGACCTGGCGGCATTGCCACCCCTAGGTCCCCCGTCCCGTCTAACCCCTAACAGTGTTGACCGAACGGATCTACCCCTTTGACTTTCACCGGATGGGGTTTGACCGAGGGACATTTTCGCCTGGTTGTGATAGGCCAGCCCATAGCAACATCTTAGCACAAGGTCCGGGCCCAACAAACCGCAAGATCCCCTCGGTATCGACCCGATGCGACAGTTTCCAAACGTAAGAGGGCCCAGGGCAAAACCTGGCGGCATTGCCACCCTTTGGTCCCCCGTCTCGTCTAACCCTGACACTGTTGACCGAACGGATCTACCCCTTTGAGTTTCATTGGACGGGGTTTGACCGAGGGACATTTTCACCTGGCTGTGATTGGCCAGCCCATGGCAACATCTTAGCACAAGGTCCGGGCCCACCTCACCACAAGATTCCTTCGATGTCGACCCGATGTGACAGTTTCCAATAGTAAGAGGGCCCTGGGCAAAACCTGGCGACATTGCCACCCCAGGTCCCCCGTCCCGTCTAACCCTGACACTATTGACCGAACGGATCTACCCATTTGACTTTCATCGGACGGGGTTTGACCGAGGGACATTTTTGCCTGGCTGTGATGGGCAAGCCCATAGCAACATCTTAGCACCAGGTCCAGGCCCAAGCCACCGCAAGATTCCCTCGGTATTGACTCGATGCGAAAGTTTCCCAACGTAAGAGGGCCCATGGCAAGACCTGGCGGCATTAACAACCACCAGGTCCCCCGTCCCGTCTAACACTGACATTGTTGACCAAACGGAGCTACCCCTTCGACTTTCACAGGACGGGGTTTGAACGAAGGACATTTTCACCTGGCTGTGATAGGCCAGCCCATAGCAACATCTTAGCACAAGATCGGGCCCGAGCCACCACAAGATTCCTTCGGTGTCGACCCGATGCGATAGTTTCCGAACGTAAGAGGGTGCAAGGAAAGACCTGGCGGCATTAACACCCACCAGGTCCACTGTCCCGTCTAACCCTGACACTATTGACCGAATGGAACTACCCCTTTGACTTTCACCGGACGGGGTTTGACCGAGGGACATTTTCACCTGGCTGTGATAGGCCAGCCCATAGCAACATCTTAGCACAAGGTATGGCCCAACCCACCACAATATTCCTTTGATGTCAACCCGATGTGACAGTTTCCGAATGTAAGAGGGTGCAGGGAAAGACCTAGCGGCATTTCCACCCCTAGGTCGCTCATCCCGTCTAACCCCTGACACTGTTGACCGAACGGATCTATCCCTTTGACATTCACCGGACGGGGTTTGAACGCGGGACATTTTCACTTGGCTGTGATAGGCCAGCCCATAGCAACATCTTAGCACAAGGTCCGGGCCCAACCAACCGCAAGATCCCTTCGGTATCGACCCGATGCGACAGTTTCCAAACGTAAGAGGGTGTAGGGAAAGTCCTGGCAGCATTGCCACCCTCAGGTCCGCCATCTCGTCTAACCCTGACACTGTTGATCGAACGACTCTACCCTTTGACTTTCACCGGACGGGGTTTGACCGAGGGACATTTTCACCTGGCTGTGATAGGCCAGCCCATAGCAACATCTTAGCACAAGGTCCGGGCCCAACAAACCACAAGATCCCCTTGGTATCGACCCGATGCGAAAGTTACCAAACGTAAGAGGGCCCATGGCGTAACCTGGCAGCGTTGCCACTCTCAGGTCCCCTGGCTCGTCTAACCCTGGCACTGTTGACCGAACGGATCTACCCCTTTGACTTTCACCGGACGGGGTTTGACCGAGAGACATTTTTACCTGGCTGTGATAGGCCATCCCATAGCAACATCTTAGCACAAGGTCGGGCACGAGCCATCGCAAGATTCCAACGGTTACAACCCGAGGCGACAGTTTCCTAACGTAAGAGGGTGCAGGGAAAGACCTGGCAGCATTGCCACCCCTAGGTCCCCCGTGCCGTCTAACCCCTAACACTGTTGACCGAACGCATCTACCCCTTTGACTTTCACCGGACGGGGTTTGACCGAGGGACATTTTCACCTCGTTGTGATATTCCAGCTCATAGCAACATCTTAGCACAAGGTCTGGGCCCAACAAACCGCAAGATCCCCTCGGCATCGACCCGATGCGACAGTTTCCAAACATAGGAGGGCCCAGGGAAAAACCTGGCGGCATTGCCATCCTTAGGTCCCCCGTCTCGTCTAACCCTGACACTGTTGACCGAACGGATCTACCCCTTCGACTTTCATAGGACGGGGTTTGAACGAGGGACATTTTCACCTGGCTGTGATAGGCCATCCCATAGTAACATCTTAGCACAAGGTAGGGCCCAACCCACCACAAGATTCCTACGGTGTCGACCCGATGCGACAGTTTATGAACGTAAGAGGGTGTAGGGAAAGACCTGGCGGCCTTGCCACCCCTAGGTCCCCCATCCCATCTAACCCCTGACACTGCTGACCGAACGGATGTACCCCTTTGACTTTCACCGGACGGGGGTTGACCGAGGGACATTTCACCTGGCTGTGATAGGCCGGCCCATAGCAACATCCTAGCACAAGGTCCGGGCCCAACAAACCGCAAGATCCCATCGGTATCAACCCGTTGCGACAGTTTCCAAACGTAAGAGGGTCCTGGGCAAAACCTGGGGGCATTGCCACCCCCAGGTCCCCCGTCTCGTCTCACCCTGACAATGTTGACACAACGGATCTACCCCTTCGACTTTCACAGGACGGGGTTCGAACGAGGGACATTTTCACCTGGCTGTGATAGGCCAGCCCATAGCAACATCTTAGCACAATGTCGGGCCCAACCCACCACAAGTTTCCTTCAGTGTCGACCCGATGCGACAGTTTCCGAACGTCCGAGGATGCAGGGAAAGACATGGCAGCATTGCCACCCCTAGGTCCCACGTCCCGTCTAACCCCTAACACTGTTGACCGAACAGATCTACCCCTTTGACTTTCACCGGACGGGGTTTGACCGAGGGACATTTTCACCTGGCTGTGATAGGCCAGCCCATAGCAACATCTTAGCACAAGGTCCGGGCCCAACAAACCGCAAGATCCGCTCGGTATCGACACGATACGTTAGTTTCCAAACGTAAGAGGGCCTAGGGAAAAACCTGTTAGCAATGCCACCCCCAAGTCTCCCGTCCCGTCTAACTCTGACACTGTTGACCGAACGGATCTACCCATTCGACTTTCACAGGACGGGGTTTGAACGAGGGACATTTTCACCTGGCTGTGATAGGCCAGCCCATAGCAACATCTTAGCACAAGGTCGGGCACAAGCCACCGCAAGATTCCCTCGGTACCGACTCGATGCGAAAGTTTCCGGACGTAAGAGGGTGCAGGGATAGACCTGGCGGCATTGCAACCCTAGGACCCCCGTCCCGTCTAACCCCTAACACTATGGACCGAACGGATCTACCCCTTTGACTTTCACCAGACGGGGTTTGACCGAGTGACATTTTCACCTGGCTGTGATAGGCCAGCCCATAGCACCATCTTAGCACAAGGTTCGGGCCCAACCCACCACAAGATTCCTTCGGTGTCGACCCGATGCGACAGTTTCCAAGTGTAAGAGGGCCCAGGGCAAAACCTAGCGGCATTGCCACACTCAGGTCCCCCGTCTCGTCTAACCCTGACACTGTTGACCGAACGGATCTATCCCTTTGACTTTCACCGGACCGGGTTTGACCGAGGGACATTTTCACCTGGCTGCGATAGGCCAGCCCATAGCAACATCTTAGCACAAGGTCGGGCCAAACCCACCACAAGATTCCTTCGGTGTCGACCCGATGCGGTAGTTTCCGAACGTAAGAGGGTGCAGGGAAAGACCTGGCGGCATTGCCACCCCCAGGTCCCCCGGCCCGTCTAACCCTGACATTGTTGACCGAACAGATCTACCCCTTTGACTTTCACCGGACGGGCTTTGAACGAGGGACATTTTCACCTGGCTGTGATAGGCTAGCCCATAGCAACAACTTAGCATAAGGTCCGGGCCCAAGCCACCGCCAGATTCCCTCGGTAATGGCTCGATGCGAAAGTTTCCCAACGTAAGAGGGCCCATGGCAAGACCTGGTGGCATTAACACCCACTAGGTACACCGTCCCGTCTAACCCTCACACTGTTGACCGAACGGAACTACCCCTTTGACTTTCACCGGATGGGGTTTGACCGAGGGACATTTTCACCTGGCTGTCATACGCCAGCCCATAGCAACATCTTAGCACAAGGTATGGCCAACCCCACCACAATATTCCTTCGGTGTCGACCCGATGCGACAGTTTCCGAACGTAAGAGGGTGCAGGGAAAAACCTGGCGGCATTGCCACCCCTAGGTCGCTCATCCCGTCTAACCCTGACACTGTTGACCGAACGGATCTACCCCTTTGACTTTCACCGGACGGGGTTTGAACGAGGGACATTTTCACTTGGCTATGATAGGCCAGCCCATAGCAACATCTTAGCACAAGGTCCGGGCCCAACAAACCACAAGATCCCCTCGGTATCAACCCGATTCGACAGTTTCCAAACGTAAGAGGGCCCAGGGCATAACCTGGCAGCATTGCCACCCTCAGGTCCCCTGGCTCGTCTAACCCTGGCACTGTTGACCGAACGGATCTACCCCTTTGACTTTCACCGGACGGGGTTTGACCGAGGGACATTTTCCCCTGGTTGTGACAGGCCAACCCATAGCAACATCTTAGCACAAGGTCCGGGCCCAACAAACCGCAAGATCCCCTCGGTATCGACCCGATGCGACAGTTTCCAAACGTAAGAGGGCCCACGGCAAAACCTGGCGGCATTGCCACCCTTTGGTCCCCCGTCTCGTCTAACCCTCACACTGTTGACCGAACGGATCTACCCCTTTGACTTTCACCGGACGGGGTTCGAACGAGGGACAATTACACCTGGCTGTGATAGGCCAGCCCATGGCAACATCTTAGCACAAGGTCGGGCCCAACCCACCACAAGTTTCCTTCAGTGTCGACCCGATGCGACAGTTTCCGAACGTCAGAGGATGCAGGGAAAGACATGGCGGCATTGCCACCCCTAGGTCCCACGTCCCGTCTAACCCCTGACACTGTTGACCGAACAGATCTACCCCTTTGACTTTCACCGGACGGGGTTTGACCGAGGGACATTTTCACCTGGCTGTGATAGGCCAGCCCATAGCAACATCTTAGAACAAGGTCCGGGCCCAACAAACCGCAAGATCCTCTCGGTATCGACACGATACGTTAGTTTCCAAACGTAAGAGGGCCTAGGGAAAAACCTGTTAGCAATGCCACCCCCAAGTCTCCCGTCCCGTCTAACTCTGACACTGTTGACCGAACGGATCTACCCATTCGACTTTCACAGGACGGGGTTTAAACGAGGGACATTTTCACCTGGCTGTGATAGGCCAGCCCATAGCAACATCTTAGCACAAGGTCGGGCACAAGCCACCGCAAGATTCCCTCGGTACCGACTCGATGCGAAAGTTTCCGGACGTAAGAGGGTGCAGGGAAAGACCTGGCGGCATTGCAACCCTAGGACCCCCGTCCCGTCTAACCCCTAACACTATGGACCGAACGGATCTACCCCTTTGACTTTCACCAGACGGGGTTTGACCGAGTGACATTTTCACCTGGCTGTGATAGGCCAGCCCATAGCACCATCTTAGCACAAGGTTCGGGCCCAACCCACCACAAGATTCCTTCGGTGTCGACCCGATGCGACAGTTTTCAAGTGTAAGAGGGCCCAGGGCAAAACCTAGCGGCATTGCCACACTCAGGTCCGCCGTCTCGTCTAACCCTGACACTGTTGACCGAACGGATCTATCCCTTTGACTTTCACCGGACCGGGTTTGACCGAGGGACATTTTCACCTGGCTGCGATAGGCCAGCCCATAGCAACATCTTAGCACAAGGTCGGGCCAAACCCACCACAAGATTCCTTCGGTGTCGACCCGATGCGGTAGTTTCCGAACGTAAGAGGGTGCAGGGAAAGACCTGGCGGCATTGCCACCCCCAGGTCCCCCGGCCCGTCTAACCCTGACATTGTTGACCGAACAGATCTACCCCTTTGACTTTCACCGGACGGGCTTTGAACGAGGGACATTTTCACCTGGCTGTGATAGGCTAGCCCATAGCAACAACTTAGCATAAGGTCCGGGCCCAAGCCACCGCCAGATTCCCTCGGTAATGGCTCGATGCGAAAGTTTCCCAACGTAAGAGGGCCCATGGCAAGACCTGGTGGCATTAACACCCACTAGGTACACCGTCCCGTCTAACCCTCACACTGTTGACCGAACGGAACTACCCCTTTGACTTTCACCGGATGGGGTTTGACCGAGGGACATTTTCACCTGGCTGTCATACGCCAGCCCATAGCAACATCTTAGCACAAGGTATGGCCAACCCCACCACAATATTCCTTCGGTGTCGACCCGATGCGACAGTTTCCGAACGTAAGAGGGTGCAGGGAAAAACCTGGCGGCATTGCCACCCCTAGGTCGCTCATCCCGTCTAACCCTGACACTGTTGACCGAACGGATCTACCCCTTTGACTTTCACCGGACGGGGTTTGAACGAGGGACATTTTCACTTGGCTATGATAGGCCAGCCCATAGCAACATCTTAGCACAAGGTCCGGGCCCAACAAACCACAAGATCCCCTCGGTATCAACCCGATTCGACAGTTTCCAAACGTAAGAGGGCCCAGGGCATAACCTGGCAGCATTGCCACCCTCAGGTCCCCTGGCTCGTCTAACCCTGGCACTGTTGACCGAACGGATCTACCCCTTTGACTTTCACCGGACGGGGTTTGACCGAGGGACATTTTCCCCTGGTTGTGACAGGCCAACCCATAGCAACATCTTAGCACAAGGTCCGGGCCCAACAAACCGCAAGATCCCCTCGGTATCGACCCGATGCGACAGTTTCCAAACGTAAGAGGGCCCACGGCAAAACCTGGCGGCATTGCCACCCTTTGGTCCCCCGTCTCGTCTAACCCTCACACTGTTGACCGAACGGATCTACCCCTTTGACTTTCACCGGACGGGGTTCGAACGAGGGACAATTACACCTGGCTGTGATAGGCCAGCCCATGGCAACATCTTAGCACAAGGTCGGGCCCAACCCACCACAAGTTTCCTTCAGTGTCGACCCGATGCGACAGTTTCCGAACGTCAGAGGATGCAGGGAAAGACATGGCGGCATTGCCACCCCTAGGTCCCACGTCCCGTCTAACCCCTGACACTGTTGACCGAACAGATCTACCCCTTTGACTTTCACCGGACGGGGTTTGACCGAGGGACATTTTCACCTGGCTGTGATAGGCCAGCCCATAGCAACATCTTAGAACAAGGTCCGGGCCCAACAAACCGCAAGATCCTCTCGGTATCGACACGATACGTTAGTTTCCAAACGTAAGAGGGCCTAGGGAAAAACCTGTTAGCAATGCCACCCCCAAGTCTCCCGTCCCGTCTAACTCTGACACTGTTGACCGAACGGATCTACCCATTCGACTTTCACAGGACGGGGTTTAAACGAGGGACATTTTCACCTGGCTGTGATAGGCCAGCCCATAGCAACATCTTAGCACAAGGTCGGGCACAAGCCACCGCAAGATTCCCTCGGTACCGACTCGATGCGAAAGTTTCCGGACGTAAGAGGGTGCAGGGAAAGACCTGGCGGCATTGCAACCCTAGGACCCCCGTCCCGTCTAACCCCTAACACTATGGACCGAACGGATCTACCCCTTTGACTTTCACCAGACGGGGTTTGACCGAGTGACATTTTCACCTGGCTGTGATAGGCCAGCCCATAGCACCATCTTAGCACAAGGTTCGGGCCCAACCCACCACAAGATTCCTTCGGTGTCGACCCGATGCGACAGTTTTCAAGTGTAAGAGGGCCCAGGGCAAAACCTAGCGGCATTGCCACACTCAGGTCCGCCGTCTCGTCTAACCCTGACACTGTTGACCGAACGGATCTATCCCTTTGACTTTCACCGGACCGGGTTTGACCGAGGGACATTTTCACCTGGCTGCGATAGGCCAGCCCATAGCAACATCTTAGCACAAGGTCGGGCCAAACCCACCACAAGATTCCTTCGGTGTCGACCCGATGCGGTAGTTTCCGAACGTAAGAGGGTGCAGGGAAAGACCTGGCGGCATTGCCACCCCCAGGTCCCCCGTCCCGTCTAACCCTGACATTGTTGACCGAACGGATCTACCCCTTTGACTTTCACCGGACGGGGTTTGAACGAGGGACATTTTCACCTGGCTGTGATAGGCTAGCCCATAGCCACATCTTAGCGTAAGGTCCGGGCCCAAGCCACCGCCAGATTCCCTCGGTAATGGCTCGATGCGAAAGTTTCCCAACGTAAGAGGGCCCATGGCAAGACCTGGCGGCATTAACACCCACCAGGTACACCGTCCCGTCTAACCCTCACACTGTTGACCGAACGGAACTACCCCTTTGACTTTCACCGGATGGGGTTTGACCGAGGGACATTTTCACCTGGCTGCGATAGGCCAGCCCATAGCAACATCTTTGCACAAGGTCGGGCCAAACCCACCACAAGATTCCTTCGGTGTCGACCCGATGCGGTAGTTTCCGAACGTAAGAGGGTGCAGGGAAAGACCTGGCGGCATTGCCACCCCCAGGTCCCCCGTCCCGTCTAACCCTGACATTGTTGACCGAACGGATCTACCCCTTTGACTTTCACCGGACGGGGTTTGAACGAGGGACATTTTCACCTGGCTGTGATAGGCTAGCCCATAGCAACATCTTAGCATAAGGTCCGGGCCCAAGCCACCGCCAGATTCCCTCGGTAATGGCTCAATGCGAAAGTTTCCCAACGTAAGAGGGCCCATGGCAAGACCTGGCGGCATTAACACCCACCAGGTACACCGTCCCGTCTAACCCTCACACTGTTGACCGAACGGAACTACCCCTTGGACTTTCACCGGACGGGGTTTGACCGAGGGACATTTTCACCTAGCTGTGAGAGGCCAGCCCATAGAAACATCTTAGCACAAGGTATGGCCAACCCCACCACAATATTCCTTCGGTGTCGACCCGACGTGACAGTTTCCGAACGTAAGAGGGTGCAGGGAAAAACCTGGCGGCATTGCCACCCTAGGTAGCTCATCCCGTCTAACCCCTGACACTGTTGACCGAACGGATCTACCCCTTTGACATTCAACGGACGGGGTTTGAACGAGGGACATTTTCACTTGGCTATGATAGGCCAACCCATAGCAACATCTTAGCACAAGGTCCGGGCCCAACAAACCACAAGATCCCCTCGGTATCGACTCGATGCGACAGTTTCCAAACGTGAGAGGGTGCAGGGAAAGTCCTGGCAGCATTGCCACCCTCAGGTCCCTCATCTCGTCTAACCCTGACACTGTTGACCGAACGAATCTACCCTTTGACTTTCACCCGACAAGGTTTAACCGAGGGACATTTTCACCTGGCTATGATAGGCCAGCCCATAGCAACATCTTAGCACAAGGTCGGGCACAAGCCACCGCAAGATTCCATCGGTACCGACCCGAGGCGACAGTTTCCGAACATAAGAGGGTGGAGGGAAAGACCTGGTGGCATTGCCACCCCTAGGTCCCCCGTCCCGTCTTACCCCTAACACTGTTGACCGAACGGATCTACCCCTTTGACTTTCACCGGACGGGGTTTGACCGAGGGACATTTTCCCTGGTTGTGACAGGCCAACCCATAGCAACATCTTAGCACAAGGTCCGGGCCCAACAAACCGCAAGATCCCCTCGGTATCGACCCGATGCGACAGTTTCCAAACGTAAGAGGGCCCAGGGCAAAACCTGGCGGCATTGCCACCCTTTGGTCCCCCGTCTCGTCTAACCCTGACACTGTTGACCGAACGGATCTACCCCTTTGACTTTCACCGGACGGGGTTTGACCGAGGGACAATTACACCTGGCTGTGATAGGCCAGCCCATGGCAACATCTTGGCACAAGGTCCGGGCCCACCCCACCACAAGATTCCTTCGGTGTCGACCCGATGCGACAGTTTCCAATAGTAAGAGGGCCCAGGGCAAGACCTGGCGGCATTGCCTCCCCAGGTCCCCCGTCCCATCTAACCCTGACACTGTTGACCGAACGGATCTACCCATTTGACTTTCACCAGACGGGGTTTGACCGAGGGACATTTTCGCCTAGCTGTGATGGGCCAGCCCATAGCAACATCTTAGCACAAGGTCCGGGCCCAAGCCACCGCAAGATTCCCTCGGTAACGACTTGATGCGAAAGTTTCCCAACGTAAGAGGGCCCATGGCAAGACCTGGCGGCATTAACACCCACCAGGCCCCCCGTCCTGTCTAACACTGACACTGTTGACCAAACGGATCTACCCCTTCGACTTTCACAGGACGGGGTTTGAACGAGGGACAATTTCACCTGGCTGTGATAGACCAGCCCATAGCAACATCTTAGCACAAGGTCGGGCCCAAGCCACCGCCAGATTCCCTCGGTAATGGCTCGATGCGAAAGTTTCCCAACGTAAGAGGGCCCATGGCAAGACCTGGCGGCATTAACACCCACAAGGTCCACCGTCCCGTCTAACCCTAACACTGTTGACCGAACGGAACTACCCTTTTGACTTTCACCGGACGGGGTTTGACCGAGGGACATTTTCACCTGGCTGTGATAGGCCAGCCCATAGCAACATCTTAGCACAAGGTATGGCCGAACCCACCACAATATTCCTTCGGTGTCGACCCGATGTGACAGTTTCCGAACGTAAGAGGGTGCAGGGAAAAACCTGGCGGCATTGCCACCCTTAGGTCGCTCATCCCGTCTAACCCCTGACACTGTTGACCGAACGGATCTACCCCTTTGACATTCACCGGACGGGGTTTGAACGAGGGACATTTTCACTTGGCTGTGATAGGCCAGCCCATAGCAACATCTTACCACAAGGTCCGGGCCCAGCAAACCACAAGACCCCCTCGGTATCGACCCGATGCGACAGTTTCCAAACGTAAGAGGTTGCAAGGAAAGTCCGGGCAGCATTGCCACCCTAAGGTCCCCCATCTCGTCTAACCCTGACACTGTTAACCGTACGAATCTACCCTTTGACTTTCACCGGACGGGGTTTGACCGAGGGACATTTTCAGCTGGCTGTGATAGGCCAGCCCATAGCAACATCTTAGCACAAGGTCTGAGCCCAACAAACCGCAAGACCCCTTGGTATCGACCCCATGCGACAATTTCCAAACGTAAGAGCGCCCAGGGCATAACCTGGCAGCATTGCCACCCTCAGGTCCCCTGGCTCGTCTAACCCTGGCACTATTGACCGAACGGATCTACCCCTTTGACTTTCACCGGACGGGGTTTGACCGAGGGACATTTTCACCTGGTTGTGATACGCCAGCCCATAGCAACATCTTAGCACAAGGTCGGGCACAAGCCACCGCAAGATTCCATCGGTACCGACCCGAGGCGACCGTTTCTGAACGTAAGAGGGTGCAGGGAAAGACCTGGCGGCATTGCCACCCCTAGGTTCCCCGTCCCGTCTAACCCCTAACACTGTTGACCGAACGGATCTACCCCTTTGACTTTCACCGGACGGGGTTTGACCGAGGGACATTTTCGCCTGGTTGTGATAGGCCAGCCCATAGCAACATCTTAGCACAAGGTCCGGGCCCAACAAACCGCAAGATCCCCTCGGTATCGACCCGATGCGAAAGTTTCCAAACGTAAGAGGGCCCAGGGCAAAACCTGGCGGCATTGCCACCCTTTGGTCCCCCGTCTCGTCTAACCCTGACACTGTTGACCGAACGGATCTAACCCTTTGACTTTCATTGGACGGGGTTTGACCGAGGGACATTTTCACCTGGATGTGATAGGCCAGCCCATGGCAACATCTTAGCACAAGGTCCGGGCCCACCTCACCACAAGATTCTTTCGATGTCGACCCGATGCGACAATTTCCAATAGTAAGAGGGCCCTGGGCAAAACCTGGCGGCATTGCCACCCCAGGTCCCCCGTCCCGTCTAACCCTGACACTGTTGACCGAATGGATCTACCCATTTGACTTTCATCGGACGGGGTTTGACCGAGGGACATTATTGCCTGGCTGTGATGGGCAAGCCCATAGCAACATCTTAGCACAAGGTCTAGGCCCAAGCCACCGCAAGATTCCCTCGGTAATGACTCGATGCGAAAGTTTCCCAACGTAAGAGGGCCCATGGCAAGACCTGGCGGCATTAACACCCACAAGGTCCCCCGTCCCGTCTAACACTGACATTGTTGACCAAACGGATCTACCCCTTCGACTTTCACAGGACGGGGTTTGAACGAAGGACATTTTCACCTGGCTGTGATAGGCCAGCCCATAGCAACATCTTAGCACAAGGTCGGGCCCGAGCCACCACAAGATTCCTTCGGTGTCGACCCGATGCGATAGTTTCCGAACGTAAGAGGGTGCAAGGAAAGACCTGGCGGCATTAACACCCACCAGGTCCAGTGTCCCGTCTAACCCTGACACTTTTGACCGAATGGAACTACCCCTTTGACTTTCACCGGACGGGGTTTGACCGAGGGACATTTTCACCTGGCTGTGATAGGCCAGCCCATAGCAACATCTTAGCACAAGGTATGGCCCAACCCACCACAATATTCCTTTGGTGTCGACCCGATGTGACAGTTTCCGAACGTAAGAGGGTGCAGGGAAAGACCTAGCGGCATTTCCACCCCTAGGTCGCTCATCCCGTCTAACCCCTGACACTGTTGACCGAACGGATCTATCCCTTTGACATTCACCGGACGGGGTTTGAACGCGGGACATTTTCACTTGGCTGTGATAGGCCAGCCCATAGCAACATCTTAGCTCAAGGTCCGGGCCCAACAAACCGCAAGATCCCCTCGGTATCGACCCGATGCGACAGTTTCCAAACGTAAGAGGGCCCAGGGCAAAACCTGGCGGCATTGCCACCCTTTGGTCCCCCGTCTCGTCTAACCCTGACACTGTTGACCGAACGGATCTACCCCTTTGACTTTCATTGGACGGGGTTTGACCGAGGGACATTTTCACCTGGCTGTAATTGGCCAGCCCATGGCAACATCTTAGCACAAGGTCCGGGCCCACCTCACCACAAGATTCCTTCGATGTCGACCCGATGTGACAGTTTCCAATAGTAAGAGGGCCCTGGGCAAAACCTGGCGGCATTGCCACCCCAGGTCCCTCGTCCCGTCTAACCCTGACACTGTTGACCGAACGGATCTACCCATTTGACTTTCATCGGACGGGGTTTGACCGAGGGACATTTTTGCCTGGCTGTGATTGGCAAGCCCATAGCAACATCTTAGCACAAGGTCCAGGCCCAAGCCACCGCAAGATTCCCTCGGTAATGACTCGATGCGAAAGTTTCCGAACGTAAGAGGGCCCATGGCAAGACCTGGCGGCATTAACACCCACCAGGTCCCCCGTCCCGTCTAACACTGACATTGTTGACCAAACGGAGCTACCCCTTCGACTTTCACAGGACGGGGTTTGAACGAAGGACATTTTCACCTGGCTGTGATAGGCCAGCCCATAGCAACATCTTAGCACAAGGTCGGGCCCGAGCCACCACAAGATTCCTTCGGTGTCGACCCGATGCGATAGTTTCCGAACGTAAGAGGGTGCAAGGAAAGACCTGGCGGCATTAACACCCACCAGGTCCACTGTCCCGTCTAACCCTCACACTGTTGACCGAATGGAACTACCCCTTTGACTTTCGCCGGACGGGGTTTGACCGAGGGACATTTTCACCTGGCTGTGATAGGCCAGCCCATAGCAACATCTTAGCACAAGGTATGGCCCAACCCACCACAATATTCCTTTGGTGTCAACCCGATGTGACAGTTTCCGAACGTAAGAGGGTGCAGGGAAAGACCTAGCGGCATTTCCACCCCTAGGTCGCTCATCCCGTCTAACCCCTGACACTGTTGACCGAACGGATCTATCCCTTTGACATTCACCGGACGGGGTTTGAACGCGGGACATTTTCACTTGGCTGTGATAGGCCAGCCCATAGCAACATCTTAGCACAAGGTCTGGGCCCAACAAACCGCCAGATCCCTTCGGTATCGACCCGATGCGACAGTTTCCAAACGTAAGAGGGTGTAGGGAAAGTCCTGGCAGCATTGCCACCCTCAGGTCCCCCATCTCGTCTAACCCTGACACTGTTGATCGAACGAATCTACCCTTTGACTTTCACCGGAACGGGTTTGACCGAGGGACATTTTCACCTGGCTGTGATAGGCCAGCCCATAGCAACATCTTAGCACAAGGTCCAGGCCCAACAAACCACAAGATCCCCTTGGTATCGACCCGATGCGACAGTTACCAAACGTAAGAGGGCCCAGGGCATAACCTGGCAGCGTTGCCACTCTCAGGTCCCCTGGCTCGTCTAACCCTGGCACTGTTGACCGAACGGATCTACCCCTTTGACTTTCACCGGACGGGGTTTGACCGAGAGACATTTTTACCTGGCTGTGATAGGCCAGCCCATAGCAACATCTTAGCACAAGGTCGGGCACGAGCCACCGCAAGATTCCAACGGTTACAACCCGAGGCGACAGTTTCCTAACGTAAGAGGGTGCAGGGAAAGACCTGGCAGCATTGCCACCCCTAGGTCCCCCGTGCCGTCTAACCCCTAACACTGTTGACCGAACTCATCTACCCCTTTGACTTTCACCGGACGGGGTTTGACCGAGGGACATTTTCACCTCGTTGTGATATTCCAGCTCATAGCAACATCTTAGCACAAGGTCTGGGCCCAACAAACCGCAAGATCCCCTCGGCATCGACCCGATGCGACAGTTTCCAAACATAGGAGGGCCCAGGGAAAAACCTGGCGGCATTGCCATCCTTAGGTCCCCCGTCTCGTCTAACCCTGACACTGTTGACCGAACGGATCTACCCCTTCGACTTTCACAGGACGGGGTTTGAACGAGGGACATTTTCACCTGGCTGTGATAGGCCATCCCATAGTAACATCTTAGCACAAGGTAGGGCCCAACCCACCACAAGATTCCTACGGTGTCGACCCGATGCGACAGTTTCTGAACGTAAGAGGGTGTAGGCAAAGACCTGGCGGCCTTGCCACCCCTAGGTCCCCCGTCCCATCTAACCCCTGACACTGCTGACCGAACGGATGTACCCCTTTGACTTTCACCGGACGGGGGTTGACCGAGGGACATTTCACCTGGCTGTGATAGGCCGGCCCATAGCAACATCCTAGCACAAGGTCCGGGACCAACAAACCGCAAGATCCCATCGGTATCAACCCGTTGCGACAGTTTCCAAACGTAAGAGGGTCCAGGGCAAAACCTGGGGGCATTGCCACCCCCAGGTCCCCCGTCTCGTCTCACCCTGACAATGTTGACCCAACGGATCTACCCCTTCGACTTTCACAGGACGGGGTTCGAACGAGGGACATTTTCACCTGGCTGTGATAGGCCAGCCCATAGCAACATCTTAGCACAAGGTCGGGCCCAACCCACCACAAGTTTCCTTCAGTGTCGACCCGATGCGACAGTTTCCGAACGTCAGAGGATGCAGGGAAAGACATGGCAGCATTGCCACCCCTAGGTCCCACGTCCCGTCTAACCCCTGACACTGTTGACCGAACAGATCTACCCCTTTGACTTTCACCGGACGGGGTTTGACCGAGGGACATTTTCACCTGGCTGTGATAGGCCAGCCCATAGCAACATCTTAGCACAAGGTCCGGGCCCAACAAACCGCAAGATCCGCTCGGTATCGACACCATACGTTAGTTTCCAAACGTAAGAGGGCCTAGGGAAAAACCTGTTAGCAAGGCCACCCCCAAGTCTCCCGTCCCGTCTAACTCTGACACTGTTGACCGAACGGATCTACCCATTCGACTTTCACAGGACGGGGTTTGAACGAGGGACATTTTCACCTGGCTATGATAGGCCAGCCCATAGCAACATCTTAGCACAAGGTCGGGCACAAGCCACCGCAAGATTCCCTCGGTACCGACTCGATGCGAAAGTTTCCGGACGTAAGAGGGTGCAGGGATAGACCTGGCGGCATTGCAACCCTAGGACCCCCGTCCCGTCTAACCCCTAACACTATGGACCGAACGGATCTACCCCTTTGACTTTCACCAGACGGGGTTTGACCGAGTGACATTTTCACCTGGCTGTGATAGGCCAGCCCATAGCACCATCTTAGCACAAGGTTTGGGCCCAACCCACCACAAGATTCTTTCGGTGTCCACCCGATGCGACAGTTTCCAAGTGTAAGAGGGCCCAGGGCAAAACCTAGCGGCATTGCCACACTCAGGTCCCCCGTCTCGTCTAACCCTGACACTGTTGACCGAACGGATCTATCCCTTTGACTTTCACCGGACCGGGTTTGACCGAGGGACATTTTCACCTGGCTGCGATAGGCCAGCCCATAGCAACATCTTAGCACCAGGTCGGGCCAAACCCACCACAAGATTCCTTCGGTGTCGACCCGATGCGGTAGTTTCCGAACGTAAGAGGGTGCAGGGAAAGACCTGGCGGCATTGCCACCCCCAGGTCCCCCGTCCCGTCTAACCCTGACATTGTTGACCGAACGGATCTACCCCTTTGACTTTCACCGGACGGGGTTTGAACGAGGGACATTTTCACCTGGCTGTGATAGGCTAGCCCATAGCAACATCTTAGCATAAGGTCCGGGCCCAAGCCACCGCCAGATTCCCTCGATAATGGCTCGATGCGAAAGTTTCCCAACGTAAGAGGGCCCATGGCAAGACCTGGCGGCATTAACACCCACCAGGTACACCGTCCCGTCTAACCCTCACACTGTTGACCGAACGGAACTACCCCTTTGACTTTCACCGGATGGGGTTTGACCGAGGGACATTTTCACCTGGCTGTGATACGCCAGCCCATAGCAACATCGTAGCACAAGGTATGGCCAACCCCACCACAATATTCCTTCGGTGTCGACCCGATGCGATAGTTTCCGAACGTAAGAGGGTGCAGGGAAAAACCTGGCGGCATTGCCACCCCTAGGTCGCTCATCCCGTCTAACCCTGACACTGTTGACCGAACGGATCTACCCCTTTGACTTTCACCGGACGGGGTTTGAACGAGGGACATTTTCACTTGGCTATGATAGGCTAGCCCATAGCAACATCTTAGCTGAAGGTCCGGGCCCAACAAACCACAAGATCCCCTCGGTATCAACCCGATTCGACAGTTTCCAAACGTAAGAGGGACCAGGGCATAACCTGGCAGCATTGCCACCCTCAGGTCCCCTGGCTCGTCTAACCCTGGCACTGTTGACCGAACGGATCTACCCCTTTGACTTTCACCGGACGGGGTTTGACCGAGGGACATTTTCCCCTGGTTGTGACAGGCCAACCCATAGCAACATCTTAGCACAAGGTCCGGGCCCAACAAACCGCAAGATCCCCTCGGTATCGACCCGATGCGACAGTTTCCAAACGTAAGAGGGCCCAGGGCAAAACCTGGCGGCATTGCCACCCTTTGGTCCCCCGTCTCGTCTAACCCTCACACTGTTGACCGAACGGATCTACCCCTTTGACTTTCACCGGACGGGGTTCGAACGAGGGACAATTACACCTGGCTGTGATAGGCCAGCCCATGGCAACATCTTAGCACAAGGTCGGGCCCAACCCACCACAAGTTTCCTTCAGTGTCGACCCGATGCGACAGTTTCCGAACGTCAGAGGATGCAGGGAAAGACATGGCGGCATTGCCACCCCTAGGTCCCACGTCCCGTCTAACCCCTGACACTGTTGACCGAACAGATCTACCCCTTTGACTTTCATCGGACGGGGTTTGACCGAGGGACATTTTCACCTGGCTGTGATAGGCCAGCCCATAGCAACATCTTAGCACAAGGTCCGGGCCCAACAAACCGCAAGATCCGCTCGGTATCGACACGATACGTTAGTTTCCAAACGTAAGAGGGCCTAGGGAAAAACCTGTTAGCAATGCCACCCCCAAGTCTCCCGTCCCGTCTAACTCTGACACTGTTGACCGAACGGATCTACCCATTCGACTTTCACAGGACGGGGTTTGAACGAGGGACATTTTCACCTGGCTGTGATAGGCCAGCCCATAGCAACATCTTAGCACAAGGTCGGGCACAAGCCACCGCAAGATTCCCTCGGTACCGACTCGATGCGAAAGTTTCCGGACGTAAGAGGGTGCAGGGAAAGACCTGGCGGCATTGCAACCCTAGGACCCCCGTCCCGTCTAACCCCTAACACTATGGACCGAACGGATCTACCCCTTTGACTTTCACCAGACATGGTTTGACCGAGTGACATTTTCACCTCGCTGTGATAGGCCAGCCCATAGTACCATCTTAGCACAAGGTTCGGGCCCAACCCACCACAAGATTCCTTCGGTGTCGACCCGATGCGGTAGTTTCCGAACGTAAGAGGGTGCAGGGAAAGACCTGGCGGCATTGCCACCCCCAGGTCCCCCGTCCCGTCTAACCCTGACATTGTTGACCGAACGGATCTACCCCTTTGACTTTCACCGGACGGGGTTTGAACGAGGGACATTTTCACCTGGCTGTGATAGGCTAGCCCATAGCAACATCTTAGCATAAGGTCCGGGCCCAAGCCACCGCCAGATTCCCTCGGTAATGGCTCGATGCGAAAGTTTCCCAACGTAAGAGGGCCCATGGCAAGACCTGGCGGCATTAACACCCACCAGGTACACCGTCCCGTCTAACCCTCACACTGTTGACCGAACGGAACTACCCCTTTGACTTTCACCGGATGGGGTTTGACCGAGGGACATTTTCACCTGGCTCTGAAACGCCAGCCCATAGCAACATCTTAGCACAAGGTATGGCCAACCCCACCACAATATTCCTTCGGTGTCGACCCGATGTGACAGTTTCCGAACGTAAGAGGGTGCAGGGAAAAACCTGGCGGCATTGCCACCCCTAGGTCGCTCATCCCGTCTAACCCTGACACTGTTGACCGAACGGATCTACCCCTTTGACTTTCACCGGACGGGGTTTGAACGAGGGACATTTTCACTTGGCTATGATAGGCCAGCCCATAGCAACATCTTAGCACAAGGTCCGGGCCCAACAAACCACAAGATCCCCTCGGTATCGACCCGATGCGACAGTTTCCAAACGTGAGAGTGTGCAGGGAAAGTCCTGGCAGCATTGCCACCCTCAGGTGCCCCATCTCGTCTAACCCTGACACTGTTGACCGAACGAATCTACCCTTTGACTTTCACCCGACGAGGTTTAACCGAGGGACATTTTCACCTGGCTATGATAGGCCAGCCCATAGCAACATCTTAGCACAAGGTTTGGGCCAAACAAATTGCAAGATCCCCTTGGTATCGACCCGATGCGACAGATTCCAAACGTAAGACGGCCCAGGGCATAACCTGGCAGCATTGCCACCCTCAGGTCCCCTGGCTCGTCTAACCCTGGCACTGTTGACCGAACGGATCTACCCCTTTGACTTTCACCGGACGGGGTTTGACCGAGGGACATTTTCCCCTGGCTGTGACAGGCCAACCCATAGCAACATCTTAGCACAAGGTCCGGGCCCAACAAACCGCAAGATCCCCTCGGTATCGACCCGATGCGACAGTTTCCAAACGTAAGAGGGCCCAGGGCAAAACCTGGCGGCATTGCCACCCTTTGGTCCCCCGTCTCGTCTAACCCTCACACTGTTGACCGAACGGATCTACCCCTTTGACTTTCACCGGACGGGGTTTGACCGAGGGACAATTACACCTGGCTGTGATAGGCCAGCCCATGGCAACATCTTGGCACAAGGTCCGGGCCCACCCCACCACAAGATTCCTTCGGTGTCGACCCGATGCGACAGTTTCCAATAGTAAGAGGGCCCAGGGAAAAACCTGGCGGCATTGCCACCCCAGGTCCCCCGTCCCATCTAACCCTGACACTGTTGACCGAACGGATATACCCATTTGACTTTCACCAGACGGGGTTTGACCGAGGGACATTTTCGCCTGGCTGTGATGGGCCAGCCCATAGCAACACCTTAGCACAAGGTCCAGGCCCAAGCCACCGCAAGATTCCCTCGGTAACGACTTGATGCGAAAGTTTCCCAACGTAAGAGGGCCCATGGCAAGACCTGGCGGCATTAACACCAACCAGGTCCCCCGTCCCGTCTAAAACTGACATTGTTGACCAAACGGATCTCCCCTTCGACTTTCACAGGACGGGGTTTGAACGAGGGACATTTTCACCTGGCTGTGATAGGCCAGCCCATAGCAACATCTTAGCACAAGGTCGGGCCCAAGTCACCACAAGATTCCTTCGGTGTCGACCCGATGCGACAGTTTCCGAACGTAAGAGGGTGCAAGGAAAGACCTGGCGGCATTGCCACCCCTAGGTCCCCCGTCCCGTCAAACCCTGACACTGTTGAACGAACGGATCTAACCCTTTGACTTTCACCGGACGGGGTTTGACCACGGGACATTTTCACCTGGCTGTGATAGGCCAACCCATAGCAACATCTTAGCACATGGTCCGGGCCCAACAAACCGCAAGATACCCTCGGTATCGACCCGATGCGACAGTTTCCAAACGTAAGAGGGCCCAGGGCAAAACATGGCGGCATTGCCACCCTCAGGTCCCCCGTCTCGTCTAACCCTAACACTGTTGACCGAACAAATCTACCCCTTTGACTTTCACCCCTAGGTCCCCCGTCCCGTCCAACCCCTGACACGTATGACTGAACGGATCTACCCCTTTGACTTTCACCAGACGGGGTTTGACCGAGGGACATTTTCACCTGGCTCTGATAGGCCAGCCCATAGCAACATCTTCGCACAAGGTCCGGGCCCAACAAACCGCAAGATCCCCTCGGTATCGACCCGATGCGACAATTTCCAAACGTAAGAGGGCCCAGGGCAAAACCTGGCGGCATAGCTACCCTTAGGTCCCCCGTCTCGTCTAACCTAACACTGTTGACCGAACGGATCTACCCCTTTGACTTTCACCGGACGGTGTTTGATCGAGGGACATTTTCACCTGGCTGTGATAGGCCAGCCCATAGCAACATCTTAGCACAAGGTCGGGCACAAGCCACCGCAAGATTCCATCGGTACCGACCCGAGGCGACAGTTTCCGAACGTAAGAGGGTGCAGGGAAAGACCTGGCGGCATTGCCACCACTAGGTCCGCCGTCTCGTCTTACCCCTAACACTGTTGGCCGAACGGATCTACCCCTTTGACTTTCACCTGACGGGGTTTAACCGAGGGACATTTTCACCGTGTTGTGACAGGCCAACCCATAGCAACATCTTAGCACAAGGTCCGGGCCCAACAAACCGCAAGATCCCCTCGGTATCGACCCGATGCGACAGTTTCCAAACGTAAGAGGGCCCAGGGCAAAACCTGGCGGCATTGCCACCCTTTGGTCCCCCGTCTCGTCTAACCCTCACACTGTTGACCGAACGGATCTACCCCTTTGACTTTCATCGGACAGGGTTTGACCGAGGGACAATTACACCTGGCTGTGATAGGCCAGCCCATGGCAACATCTTGGCACAAGGTCCGGGCCCACCCCACTACAAGATTCCTTCGGTGTCGACCCGATGCGACAGTTTCCAATAGTAAGAGGGCCCAGGGCAAAACCTGGCGGCATTGCCACCCCAGTTCCCCCGTCCCATCTAACCCTGACACTGTTGACCGAACGGATCTACCCATTTGACTTTCACCAGACGGGGTTTGACCGAGGGACATTTTCGCCTGGCTGTGATGGGCCAGCCCATAGCAACATCTTAGCACAAGGTCCGGGCCCAAGCCACCGCAAGATTCCCTCGGTAAGGACTTGATGCAAAAGTTTCCCAACGTAAGAGGGCCCATGGCAAGACCTGGCGGCATTAACACCCACCAGGACCTCCGTCCCGTCTAACACTAACACTGTTGACCAAACGGATCTACCCCTTCGATTTTCACAGGACGGGGTTTGAACGAGGGACAATTTCACCTGGCTGTGATAGGCCAGCCCATAGCAACATCTTAGCACAAGGCCGGGCCCAACCCACCACAATATTCCTTCGGTGTCGACCCGATGCGATAGTTTCCGAATGTAAGAGGGTGCAACGAAAGACCTGGCGGCATTAACACCCACCTGTTCCACCGTCCCGTCTAACCCTGACACGGTTGACCGAATGGGACTACCCCTTTGACTTTCACCGGACGGGGTTTGACCGAGGGACATTTTCACCTGGCTGTGATAGGCCAGCCCATAGCAACATCTTAGCACAAGGTATGGCCCAACCCACCACAATATTCCTTCGGTGTAGACCCGATGTGACAGTTTCCGAACGTAAGAGGGTGCAGGGAAAGACCTGGAGGCATTGCCACCCCTAGGTCGCTCATCCCGTCTAACCCTTGACACTGTTGACCGAACGAATCTACCCCTTTGACATTCACCGGACGGGGTTTGAACGAGGGACATGTTCACTTGGCTGTGATAGGCCAGCCCATAGCAACATCTTAGCACAAGGTCCGGCCCAACAAACCGCAAGATCCCTCGGTATCGACCCGATGCGACAGTTTCCAAACTTAAGAGGGTGCAGGGAATGTCCTGGCACCATTGCCACCCTCAGGTCCCCTATCTCGTCTAACCCTGACACTGTTGACCAAACGAATCTACCCTTTGACTTTCACCGGACGGGGTTTGACCGAGGGACATTTTCACCTGGGTGTGATAGGCCAGCCCATAGCAACATCATAGCACAAGGTCCAGGCCGAACAAACCACCAGATCCCCTTGGTATCGACCCGATGTGACAGTTTCCAAACGTAAGAGGGCCCAGGGCATAACCTGGCAGCATTGCCACTCTCAGGTCCCATGGCTCGTCTAACCCTGGCACTGTTGACCAAACGGATCTACCCCTTTGACTTTCACCGGACGGGGTTTGACCGATAGACATTTTCACCTGGATGTGATAGGCCAGCCCATAGCAACATCTTAGCACAAGGTCGGGCACGAGCCACCGCAAGATTCCATCGGTACCGAGTCGAGGCGACAGTTTCCTAACGTACGAGGGTGCAGGGAAAGACGTGGCAGCATTGCCACCCCTAGGTCCCCCGTCCCGTCTAACCCCT
Organism: Hordeum marinum; assembly: GCA_022496015.1. Taxonomy (NCBI): domain Eukaryota; kingdom Viridiplantae; phylum Streptophyta; class Magnoliopsida; order Poales; family Poaceae; genus Hordeum; species Hordeum marinum. The sequence goes on from CM039678.1 coordinate 32,453,154, forward strand.
AACACTGTTGACCGAACGGATCTACCCTTTGACTTTTACCGGACGGGGTTTGACCGAGGGACATTTTCACCTGGTTGTGATATTCCAGCCCATAGCAACATCTTAGCACAAGCTCTGGCCCCAACAAAGCGCAAGATCCCCTCGGTATCGACCCGATGCAACAGTTTCCAAATTTAGGAGGTCCTAGGGCCAAACCTAGCAGCATTGCCACCCTTAGGTCCCCCGTCTCGTCTAACCCTGACACTGTTGACCGAACGGATCTACCCCTTTGACTTTCACCGGACGGGGTTTGACCGTGGGACATTTTCACCTGGCTGTGATAGGCTAGCCCATAGCAACATCTTAGCACAAGGTCCGGGCCCACCCCACGTCAAGATACCTTCGGTGTCGACCCGATGCGACAATTTCCAAACGTAAGAGGGCCCAGGATAAAACCTGGCGGCATTGCCACCCCAGGTCCCCCGTCCCGTCTAACCATGACACTGTTGACCAAACGGATCTACCCATTTGACTTTCACCGGACGGGGTTTGATCGAGGGACATTTTCGCCTGGCTGTGATAGGCCAGCCCATAGCAACATCTTAGCACAAGGTGCGGGCCCAAGGCACCGCAAGATTCCCTCGGTAACGACTCGATGCGAAAGTTTCCCAACGTAAGAGGGCCCGTGGCAAGACCTGGCGGCATTAACACCCACCAGGTCCCCCGTCCCGTCTAAAACTGACATTGTTGACCGAACGGATCTACCCCTTTGACTTTCACCGGACGGGGTTTGAACGAGGGACATTTTCACCTGGCTGTGATAGGCTAGCCCATAGCAACATCTTAGCATAAGGTCCGGGCCCAAGCGACCGCCAGATTCCCTCGGTAATGGCTCGATGCGAAAGTTTCCCAACGTAAGAGGGCCCATGGCAAGACCTGGCGGCATTAACACCCACCAGGTACACCGTCCCGTCTAACCCTCACACTGTTGAACGAACGGAACTACCCCTTTGACTTTCACCGGACGGGGTTTGACCGAGGGACATTTTCACCTGGCTGTGAGAGGCCAGCCCATAGAAAAAACTTAGCACAAGGTATGGCCAACCCCACCACAATATTCCTTCGGTGTCGACCCGACGTGACAGTTTCCGAATGTAAGAGGGTGCAGGGAATAACCTGGCGGCATTGCCACCCTAGGTAGCTCATCCCGTCTAACCCCTGACACTGTTGACCGAACGGATCTACCCCTTTGACATTCAACGGACGGGGTTTGAACGAGGGACATTTTCACTTGGCTATGATAAGCCAACCCATAGCAACATCTTAGCACAAGGTCCGGGCCCAACAAACCACAAGATCCCCTCGGTATCGACTCGATGCGACAGTTTCCAAACGTGAGAGGGTGCAGGGAAAGTCCTGGCAGCATTGCCACCCTCAGGTCCCCCATCTCGTCTAACCCTGACACTGTTGACCGAACGAATCTACCCTTTGACTTTCACCCGACAAGGTTTAACCGAGGGACATTTTCACCTGGCTATGATAGGCCAGCCCATAGCAACATCTTAGCACAAGGTCGGGCACAAGCCACCGCAAGATTCCATCGGTACCGACCCGAGGCGACAGTTTCCGAACATAAGAGGGTGCAGGGAAAGACCTGGTGGCATTGCCACCCCTAGGTCCCCCGTCCCGTCTTACCCCTAACACTGTTGACCGAACGGATCTACCCCTTTGACTTTCACCGGACGGGGTTTGACCGAGGGACATTTTCCCTGGTTGTGACAGGCCAACCCATAGCAACATCTTAGCACAAGGTCCGGGCCCAACAAACCGCAAGATCCCCTCGGTATCGACCCGATGCGACAGTTTCCAAACGTAAGAGGGCCCAGGGCAAAACCTGGCGGCATTGCCACCCTTTGGTCCCCCGTCTCGTCTAACCCTGACACTGTTGACCGAACGGATCTACCCCTTTGACTTTAACCTGACGGGGTTTGACCGAGGGACAATTACACCTGGCAGTGATAGGCCAGCCCATGGCAACATCTTGGCACAAGGTCCGGGCCCACCCCACCACAAGATTCCTTCGGTGTCGACCCGATGCGACAGTTTCCAATAGTAAGAGGGCCCAGGGCAAGACCTGGCGGCATTGCCTCCCCAGGTGCCCCGTCCCATCTAACCCTGACACTGTTGACCGAACGGATCTACGCATTTGACTTTCACCAGACGGGGTTTGACCGAGGGACATTTTCGCCTAGCTGTGATGGGCCAGCCCATAGCAACATCTTAGCACAAGGTCCGGGCCCAAGCCACCACAAGATTCCCTCGGTAACGACTTGATGCGAAAGTTTCCCAACGTAAGAGGGCCCATGGCAAGACCTGGCGGCATTAACACCCACCAGGCCCCCCGTCCCGTCTAACACTGACACTATTGACCAAACAGATCTACCCCTTCGACTTTCATAGGACGGGGTTTGAACGAGGGACAATTTCACCTGGCTGTGATAGACCAGCCCATAGCAACATCTTAGCACAAGGTCGGGCCCAAGCCACCGCCAGATTCCCTCGGTAATGGCTCGAAGCGAAAGTTTCCCAACGTAAGAGGGCCCATGGCAAGACCTGGCGGCATTAACACCCACCAGGTCCACCGTCCCGTCTAACCCTAACACTGTTGACCGAACGGAACTACCCTTTTGACTTTCACCGGACGGGGTTTGACCGAGGGACATTTTCACCTGGCTGTGATAGGCCAGCCCATAGCAACATCTTAGCACAAGGTATGGACGAACCCACCACAATATTCCTTCGGTGTCGACCCGATGTGACAGTTTCCGAACGTAAGAGGGTGCAGGGAAAAACCTGGCGGCATTGCCACCCTTAGGTCGCTCATCCCGTCTAACCCCTGACACTGTTGACCGAACGGATCTACCCCTTTGACATTCACCGGACGGGGTTTGAACGAGGGACATTTTCACTTGGCTGTGATAGGCCAGCCCATAGCAACATCTTACCACAAGGTCCGGCCCCAACAAACCACAAGACCCCCTCGGTATCGACCCGATGCGACAGTTTCCAAACGTAAGAGGTTGCAAGGAAAGTCCGGGCAGCATTGCCACCCTAAGGTCCCCCATCTCGTCTAACCCTGACACTGTTGACCGAACGAATCTACCCTTTGACTTTCACCGGACGGGGTTTGACCGAGGGACATTTTCAGCTGGCTCTGATAGGCCAGCCCATAGCAACATCTTAGCACAAGGTCCGAGCCCAACAAACCGCAAGACCCCTTGGTATCGACCCCATGCGACAATTTCCAAACGTAAGAGGCCCAGGGCATAACCTGGCAGCATTGCCACCCTCAGGTCCCCTGGCTCGTCTAACCCTGGCACTGTTGACCGAACGGATCTACCCCTTTGACTTTCACCGGACGGGGTTTGACCGAGGGACATTTTCACCTGGCTGTGATACGCCAGCCCATAGCAACATCTTAGCACAAGGTCGGGCACAAGCCACCGCAAGATTCCATCGATACCGACCCGAGGCGACAGTTTCTGAACGTAAGAGGGTGCAGGGAAAGACCTGGCGGCATTGCCACCCCTAGGTCCCCCGTCCCGTCTAACCCCTAACAGTGTTGACCGAACGGATCTACCCCTTTGACTTTCACCGGACGGGGTTTGACCGAGGGATATTTTCGCCTGGTTGTGATAGGCCAGCCCATAGCAACATCTTAGCACAAGGTCCGGGCCCAACAAACCGCAAGATCCCCTCGGTATCGACCCGATGCGACAGTTTCCAAACGTAAGAGGGCCCAGGGCAAAACCTGGCGGCATTGCCACCCTTTGGTCCCCCGTCTCGTCTAACCCTGACACTGTTGACCGAACGGATCTACCCCTTTGAGTTTCATTGGACGGGGTTTGACCGAGGGACATTTTCACCTGGCTGTGATTGGCCAGCCCATGGCAACATCTTAGCACAAGGTCCGGGCCCACCTCACCACAAGATTCCTTCGATGTCGACCCGATGTGACAGTTTCCAATAGTAAGAGGGCCCTGGGCAAAACCTGGCGACATTGCCACCCCAGGTCCCCCGTCCCGTCTAACCCTGACACTATTGACCGAACGGATCTACCCATTTGACTTTCATCAGACGGGGTTTGACCGAGGGACATTTTTGCCTGGCTGTGATGGGCAAGCCCATAGCAACATCTTAGCACCAGGTCCAGGCCCAAGCCACTGCAAGATTCCCTCGGTATTGACTCGATGCGAAAGTTTCCCAACGTAAGAGGGCCCATGGCAAGACCTGGCGGCATTAACAACCACCAGGTCCCCCGTCCCGTCTAACACTGACATTGTTGACCAAACGGAGCTACCCCTTCGACTTTCACAGGACGGGGTTTGAACGAAGGACATTTTCACCTGGCTGTGATAGGCCAGCCCATAGCAACATCTTAGCACAAGATCGGGCCCGAGCCACCACAAGATTCCTTCGGTGTCGACCCGATGCGATAGTTTCCGAACGTAAGAGGGTGCAAGGAAAGACCTGGCGGCATTAACACCCACCAGGTCCACTGTCCCGTCTAACCCTGACACTATTGACCGAATGGAACTACCCCTTTGACTTTCACCGGACGGGGTTTGACCGAGGGACATTTTCACCTGGCTGTGATAGGCCAGCCCATAGCAACATCTTAGCACAAGGTATGGCCCAACCCACCACAATATTCCTTTGATGTCAACCCGATGTGACAGTTTCCGAACGTAAGAGGGTGCAGGGAAAGACCTAGCGGCATTTCCACCCCTAGGTCGCTCATCCCGTCTAACCCCTGACACTGTTGACCGAACGGATCTATCCCTTTGACATTCACCGGACGGGGTTTGAACGCGGGACATTTTCACTTGGCTGTGATAGGCCAGCCCATAGCAACATCTTAGCACAAGGTCCGGGCCCAACCAACCGCAAGATCCCTTCGGTATCGACCCGATGCGACAGTTTCCAAACGTAAGAGGGTGTAGGGAAAGTCCTGGCAGCATTGCCACCCTCAGGTCCGCCATCTCGTCTAACCCTGACACTGTTGATCGAACGACTCTACCCTTTGACTTTCACCGGACGGGGTTTGACCGAGGGACATTTTCACCTGGCTGTGATAGGCCAGCCCATAGCAACATCTTAGCACAAGGTCCGGGCCCAACAAACCACAAGATCCCCTTGGTATCGACCCGATGCGAAAGTTACCAAACGTAAGAGGGCCCATGGCGTAACCTGGCAGCGTTGCCACTCTCAGGTCCCCTGGCTCGTCTAACCCTGGCACTGTTGACCGAACGGATCTACCCCTTTGACTTTCACCGGACGGGGTTTGACCGAGAGACATTTTTACCTGGCTGTGATAGGCCATCCCATAGCAACATCTTAGCACAAGGTCGGGCACGAGCCATCGCAAGATTCCAACGGTTACAACCCGAGGCGACAGTTTCCTAACGTAAGAGGGTGCAGGGAAAGACCTGGCAGCATTGCCACCCCTAGGTCCCCCGTGCCGTCTAACCCCTAACACTGTTGACCGAACGCATCTACCCCTTTGACTTTCACCGGACGGGGTTTGACCGAGGGACATTTTCACCTCGTTGTGATATTCCAGCTCATAGCAACATCTTAGCACAAGGTCTGGGCCCAACAAACCGCAAGATCCCCTCGGCATCGACCCGATGCGACAGTTTCCAAACATAGGAGGGCCCAGGGAAAAACCTGGCGGCATTGCCATCCTTAGGTCCCCCGTCTCGTCTAACCCTGACACTGTTGACCGAACGGATCTACCCCTTCGACTTTCACAGGACGGGGTTTGAACGAGGGACATTTTCACCTGGCTGTGATAGGCCATCCCATAGTAACATCTTAGCACAAGGTAGGGCCCAACCCACCACAAGATTCCTACGGTGTCGACCCGATGCGACAGTTTATGAACGTAAGAGGGTGTAGGGAAAGACCTGGCGGCCTTGCCACCGCTAGGTCCCCCATCCCATCTAACCCCTGACACTGCTGACCGAACGGATGTACCCCTTTGACTTTCACCGGACGGGGGTTGACCGAGGGACATTTCACCTGGCTGTGATAGGCCGGCCCATAGCAACATCCTAGCACATGGTCCGGGCCCAACAAACCGCAAGATCCCATCGGTATCAACCCGTTGCGACAGTTTCCAAACGTAAGAGGGTCCTGGGCAAAACCTGGGGGCATTGCCACCCCCAGGTCCCCCGTCTCGTCTCACCCTGACAATGTTGACACAACGGATCTACCCCTTCGACTTTCACAGGACGGGGTTCGAACGAGGGACATTTTCACCTGGCTGTGATAGGCCAGCCCATAGCAACATCTTAGCACAATGTCGGGCCCAACCCACCACAAGTTTCCTTCAGTGTCGACCCGATGCGACAGTTTCCGAACGTCAGAGGATGCAGGGAAAGACATGGCAGCATTGCCACCCCTAGGTCCCACGTCCCGTCTAACCCCTAACACTGTTGACCGAACAGATCTACCCCTTTGACTTTCACCGGACGGGGTTTGACCGAGGGACATTTTCACCTGGCTGTGATAGGCCAGCCCATAGCAACATCTTAGCACAAGGTCCGGGCCCAACAAACCGCAAGATCCGCTCGGTATCGACACGATACGTTAGTTTCCAAACGTAAGAGGGCCTAGGGAAAAACCTGTTAGCAATGCCACCCCCAAGTCTCCCGTCCCGTCTAACTCTGACACTGTTGACCGAACGGATCTACCCATTCGACTTTCACAGGACGGGGTTTGAACGAGGGACATTTTCACCTGGCTGTGATAGGCCAGCCCATAGCAACATCTTAGCACAAGGTCGGGCACAAGCCACCGCAAGATTCCCTCGGTACCGACTCGATGCGAAAGTTTCCGGACGTAAGAGGGTGCAGGGATAGACCTGGCGGCATTGCAACCCTAGGACCCCCGTCCCGTCTAACCCCTAACACTATGGACCGAACGGATCTACCCCTTTGACTTTCACCAGACGGGGTTTGACCGAGTGACATTTTCACCTGGCTGTGATAGGCCAGCCCATAGCACCATCTTAGCACAAGGTTCGGGCCCAACCCACCACAAGATTCCTTCGGTGTCGACCCGATGCGACAGTTTCCAAGTGTAAGAGGGCCCAGGGCAAAACCTAGCGGCATTGCCACACTCAGGTCCCCCGTCTCGTCTAACCCTGACACTGTTGACCGAACGGATCTATCCCTTTGACTTTCACCGGACCGGGTTTGACCGAGGGACATTTTCACCTGGCTGCGATAGGCCAGCCCATAGCAACATCTTAGCACAAGGTCGGGCCAAACCCACCACAAGATTCCTTCGGTGTCGACCCGATGCGGTAGTTTCCGAACGTAAGAGGGTGCAGGGAAAGACCTGGCGGCATTGCCACCCCCAGGTCCCCCGGCCCGTCTAACCCTGACATTGTTGACCGAACGGATCTACCCCTTTGACTTTCACCGGACGGGCTTTGAACGAGGGACATTTTCACCTGGCTGTGATAGGCTAGCCCATAGCAACAACTTAGCATAAGGTCCGGGCCCAAGCCACCGCCAGATTCCCTCGGTAATGGCTCGATGCGAAAGTTTCCCAACGTAAGAGGGCCCATGGCAAGACCTGGTGGCATTAACACCCACTAGGTACACCGTCCCGTCTAACCCTCACACTGTTGACCGAACGGAACTACCCCTTTGACTTTCACCGGATGGGGTTTGACCGAGGGACATTTTCACCTGGCTGTCATACGCCAGCCCATAGCAACATCTTAGCACAAGGTATGGCCAACCCCACCACAATATTCCTTCGGTGTCGACCCGATGCGACAGTTTCCGAACGTAAGAGGGTGCAGGGAAAAACCTGGCGGCATTGCCACCCCTAGGTCGCTCATCCCGTCTAACCCTGACACTGTTGACCGAACGGATCTACCCCTTTGACTTTCACCGGACGGGGTTTGAACGAGGGACATTTTCACTTGGCTATGATAGGCCAGCCCATAGCAACATCTTAGCACAAGGTCCGGGCCCAACAAACCACAAGATCCCCTCGGTATCAACCCGATTCGACAGTTTCCAAACGTAAGAGGGCCCAGGGCATAACCTGGCAGCATTGCCACCCTCAGGTCCCCTGGCTCGTCTAACCCTGGCACTGTTGACCGAACGGATCTACCCCTTTGACTTTCACCGGACGGGGTTTGACCGAGGGACATTTTCCCCTGGTTGTGACAGGCCAACCCATAGCAACATCTTAGCACAAGGTCCGGGCCCAACAAACCGCAAGATCCCCTCGGTATCGACCCGATGCGACAGTTTCCAAACGTAAGAGGGCCCACGGCAAAACCTGGCGGCATTGCCACCCTTTGGTCCCCCGTCTCGTCTAACCCTCACACTGTTGACCGAACGGATCTACCCCTTTGACTTTCACCGGACGGGGTTCGAACGAGGGACAATTACACCTGGCTGTGATAGGCCAGCCCATGGCAACATCTTAGCACAAGGTCGGGCCCAACCCACCACAAGTTTCCTTCAGTGTCGACCCGATGCGACAGTTTCCGAACGTCAGAGGATGCAGGGAAATACATGGCGGCATTGCCACCCCTAGGTCCCACGTCCCGTCTAACCCCTGACACTGTTGACCGAACAGATCTACCCCTTTGACTTTCACCGGACGGGGTTTGACCGAGGGACATTTTCACCTGGCTGTGATAGGCCAGCCCATAGCAACATCTTAGAACAAGGTCCGGGCCCAACAAACCGCAAGATCCTCTCGGTATCGACACGATACGTTAGTTTCCAAACGTAAGAGGGCCTAGGGAAAAACCTGTTAGCAATGCCACCCCCAAGTCTCCCGTCCCGTCTAACTCTGACACTGTTGACCGAACGGATCTACCCATTCGACTTTCACAGGACGGGGTTTAAACGAGGGACATTTTCACCTGGCTGTGATAGGCCAGCCCATAGCAACATCTTAGCACAAGGTCGGGCACAAGCCACCGCAAGATTCCCTCGGTACCGACTCGATGCGAAAGTTTCCGGACGTAAGAGGGTGCAGGGAAAGACCTGGCGGCATTGCAACCCTAGGACCCCCGTCCCGTCTAACCCCTAACACTATGGACCGAACGGATCTACCCCTTTGACTTTCACCAGACGGGGTTTGACCGAGTGACATTTTCACCTGGCTGTGATAGGCCAGCCCATAGCACCATCTTAGCACAAGGTTCGGGCCCAACCCACCACAAGATTCCTTCGGTGTCGACCCGATGCGACAGTTTTCAAGTGTAAGAGGGCCCAGGGCAAAACCTAGCGGCATTGCCACACTCAGGTCCGCCGTCTCGTCTAACCCTGACACTGTTGACCGAACGGATCTATCCCTTTGACTTTCACCGGACCGGGTTTGACCGAGGGACATTTTCACCTGGCTGCGATAGGCCAGCCCATAGCAACATCTTAGCACAAGGTCGGGCCAAACCCACCACAAGATTCCTTCGGTGTCGACCCGATGCGGTAGTTTCCGAACGTAAGAGGGTGCAGGGAAAGACCTGGCGGCATTGCCACCCCCAGGTCCCCCGTCCCGTCTAACCCTGACATTGTTGACCGAACGGATCTACCCCTTTGACTTTCACCGGACGGGGTTTGAACGAGGGACATTTTCACCTGGCTGTGATAGGCTAGCCCATAGCCACATCTTAGCGTAAGGTCCGGGCCCAAGCCACCGCCAGATTCCCTCGGTAATGGCTCGATGCGAAAGTTTCCCAACGTAAGAGGGCCCATGGCAAGACCTGGCGGCATTAACACCCACCAGGTACACCGTCCCGTCTAACCCTCACACTGTTGACCGAACGGAACTACCCCTTTGACTTTCACCGGACGGGGTTTGACCGAGGGACATTTTCACCTAGCTGTGAGAGGCCAGCCCATAGAAACATCTTAGCACAAGGTATGGCCAACCCCACCACAATATTCCTTCGGTGTCGACCCGACGTGACAGTTTCCGAACGTAAGAGGGTGCAGGGAAAAACCTGGCGGCATTGCCACCCTAGGTAGCTCATCCCGTCTAACCCCTGACACTGTTGACCGAACGGATCTACCCCTTTGACATTCAACGGACGGGGTTTGAACGAGGGACATTTTCACTTGGCTATGATAGGCCAACCCATAGCAACATCTTAGCACAAGGTCCGGGCCCAACAAACCACAAGATCCCCTCGGTATCGACTCGATGCGACAGTTTCCAAACGTGAGAGGGTGCAGGGAAAGTCCTGGCAGCATTGCCACCCTCAGGTCCCTCATCTCGTCTAACCCTGACACTGTTGACCGAACGAATCTACCCTTTGACTTTCACCCGACAAGGTTTAACCGAGGGACATTTTCACCTGGCTATGATAGGCCAGCCCATAGCAACATCTTAGCACAAGGTCGGGCACAAGCCACCGCAAGATTCCATCGGTACCGACCCGAGGCGACAGTTTCCGAACATAAGAGGGTGGAGGGAAAGACCTGGTGGCATTGCCACCCCTAGGTCCCCCGTCCCGTCTTACCCCTAACACTGTTGACCGAACGGATCTACCCCTTTGACTTTCACCGGACGGGGTTTGACCGAGGGACATTTTCCCTGGTTGTGACAGGCCAACCCATAGCAACATCTTAGCACAAGGTCCGGGCCCAACAAACCGCAAGATCCCCTCGGTATCGACCCGATGCGACAGTTTCCAAACGTAAGAGGGCCCAGGGCAAAACCTGGCGGCATTGCCACCCTTTGGTCCCCCGTCTCGTCTAACCCTGACACTGTTGACCGAACGGATCTACCCCTTTGACTTTCACCGGACGGGGTTTGACCGAGGGACAATTACACCTGGCTGTGATAGGCCAGCCCATGGCAACATCTTGGCACAAGGTCCGGGCCCACCCCACCACAAGATTCCTTCGGTGTCGACCCGATGCGACAGTTTCCAATAGTAAGAGGGCCCAGGGCAAGACCTGGCGGCATTGCCTCCCCAGGTCCCCCGTCCCATCTAACCCTGACACTGTTGACCGAACGGATCTACCCATTTGACTTTCACCAGACGGGGTTTGACCGAGGGACATTTTCGCCTAGCTGTGATGGGCCAGCCCATAGCAACATCTTAGCACAAGGTCCGGGCCCAAGCCACCGCAAGATTCCCTCGGTAACGACTTGATGCGAAAGTTTCCCAACGTAAGAGGGCCCATGGCAAGACCTGGCGGCATTAACACCCACCAGGCCCCCCGTCCTGTCTAACACTGACACTGTTGACCAAACGGATCTACCCCTTCGACTTTCACAGGACGGGGTTTGAACGAGGGACAATTTCACCTGGCTGTGATAGACCAGCCCATAGCAACATCTTAGCACAAGGTCGGGCCCAAGCCACCGCCAGATTCCCTCGGTAATGGCTCGATGCGAAAGTTTCCCAACGTAAGAGGGCCCATGGCAAGACCTGGCGGCATTAACACCCACAAGGTCCACCGTCCCGTCTAACCCTAACACTGTTGACCGAACGGAACTACCCTTTTGACTTTCACCGGACGGGGTTTGACCGAGGGACATTTTCACCTGGCTGTGATAGGCCAGCCCATAGCAACATCTTAGCACAAGGTATGGCCGAACCCACCACAATATTCCTTCGGTGTCGACCCGATGTGACAGTTTCCGAACGTAAGAGGGTGCAGGGAAAAACCTGGCGGCATTGCCACCCTTAGGTCGCTCATCCCGTCTAACCCCTGACACTGTTGACCGAACGGATCTACCCCTTTGACATTCACCGGACGGGGTTTGAACGAGGGACATTTTCACTTGGCTGTGATAGGCCAGCCCATAGCAACATCTTACCACAAGGTCCGGGCCCAGCAAACCACAAGACCCCCTCGGTATCGACCCGATGCGACAGTTTCCAAACGTAAGAGGTTGCAAGGAAAGTCCGGGCAGCATTGCCACCCTAAGGTCCCCCATCTCGTCTAACCCTGACACTGTTAACCGTACGAATCTACCCTTTGACTTTCACCGGACGGGGTTTGACCGAGGGACATTTTCAGCTGGCTGTGATAGGCCAGCCCATAGCAACATCTTAGCACAAGGTCTGAGCCCAACAAACCGCAAGACCCCTTGGTATCGACCCCATGCGACAATTTCCAAACGTAAGAGCGCCCAGGGCATAACCTGGCAGCATTGCCACCCTCAGGTCCCCTGGCTCGTCTAACCCTGGCACTATTGACCGAACGGATCTACCCCTTTGACTTTCACCGGACGGGGTTTGACCGAGGGACATTTTCACCTGGTTGTGATACGCCAGCCCATAGCAACATCTTAGCACAAGGTCGGGCACAAGCCACCGCAAGATTCCATCGGTACCGACCCGAGGCGACCGTTTCTGAACGTAAGAGGGTGCAGGGAAAGACCTGGCGGCATTGCCACCCCTAGGTTCCCCGTCCCGTCTAACCCCTAACACTGTTGACCGAACGGATCTACCCCTTTGACTTTCACCGGACGGGGTTTGACCGAGGGACATTTTCGCCTGGTTGTGATAGGCCAGCCCATAGCAACATCTTAGCACAAGGTCCGGGCCCAACAAACCGCAAGATCCCCTCGGTATCGACCCGATGCGAAAGTTTCCAAACGTAAGAGGGCCCAGGGCAAAACCTGGCGGCATTGCCACCCTTTGGTCCCCCGTCTCGTCTAACCCTGACACTGTTGACCGAACGGATCTACCCCTTTGACTTTCATTGGACGGGGTTTGACCGAGGGACATTTTCACCTGGATGTGATAGGCCAGCCCATGGCAACATCTTAGCACAAGGTCCGGGCCCACCTCACCACAAGATTCTTTCGATGTCGACCCGATGCGACAATTTCCAATAGTAAGAGGGCCCTGGGCAAAACCTGGCGGCATTGCCACCCCAGGTCCCCCGTCCCGTCTAACCCTGACACTGTTGACCGAATGGATCTACCCATTTGACTTTCATCGGACGGGGTTTGACCGAGGGACATTATTGCCTGGCTGTGATGGGCAAGCCCATAGCAACATCTTAGCACAAGGTCTAGGCCCAAGCCACCGCAAGATTCCCTCGGTAATGACTCGATGCGAAAGTTTCCCAACGTAAGAGGGCCCATGGCAAGACCTGGCGGCATTAACACCCACAAGGTCCCCCGTCCCGTCTAACACTGACATTGTTGACCAAACGGATCTACCCCTTCGACTTTCACAGGACGGGGTTTGAACGAAGGACATTTTCACCTGGCTGTGATAGGCCAGCCCATAGCAACATCTTAGCACAAGGTCGGGCCCGAGCCACCACAAGATTCCTTCGGTGTCGACCCGATGCGATAGTTTCCGAACGTAAGAGGGTGCAAGGAAAGACCTGGCGGCATTAACACCCACCAGGTCCAGTGTCCCGTCTAACCCTGACACTTTTGACCGAATGGAACTACCCCTTTGACTTTCACCGGACGGGGTTTGACCGAGGGACATTTTCACCTGGCTGTGATAGGCCAGCCCATAGCAACATCTTAGCACAAGGTATGGCCCAACCCACCACAATATTCCTTTGGTGTCGACCCGATGTGACAGTTTCCGAACGTAAGAGGGTGCAGGGAAAGACCTAGCGGCATTTCCACCCCTAGGTCGCTCATCCCGTCTAACCCCTGACACTGTTGACCGAACGGATCTATCCCTTTGACATTCACCGGACGGGGTTTGAACGCGGGACATTTTCACTTGGCTGTGATAGGCCAGCCCATAGCAACATCTTAGCTCAAGGTCCGGGCCCAACAAACCGCAAGATCCCCTCGGTATCGACCCGATGCGACAGTTTCCAAACGTAAGAGGGCCCAGGGCAAAACCTGGCGGCATTGCCACCCTTTGGTCCCCCGTCTCGTCTAACCCTGACACTGTTGACCGAACGGATCTACCCCTTTGACTTTCATTGGACGGGGTTTGACCGAGGGACATTTTCACCTGGCTGTAATTGGCCAGCCCATGGCAACATCTTAGCACAAGGTCCGGGCCCACCTCACCACAAGATTCCTTCGATGTCGACCCGATGTGACAGTTTCCAATAGTAAGAGGGCCCTGGGCAAAACCTGGCGGCATTGCCACCCCAGGTCCCTCGTCCCGTCTAACCCTGACACTGTTGACCGAACGGATCTACCCATTTGACTTTCATCGGACGGGGTTTGACCGAGGGACATTTTTGCCTGGCTGTGATTGGCAAGCCCATAGCAACATCTTAGCACAAGGTCCAGGCCCAAGCCACCGCAAGATTCCCTCGGTAATGACTCGATGCGAAAGTTTCCGAACGTAAGAGGGCCCATGGCAAGACCTGGCGGCATTAACACCCACCAGGTCCCCCGTCCCGTCTAACACTGACATTGTTGACCAAACGGAGCTACCCCTTCGACTTTCACAGGACGGGGTTTGAACGAAGGACATTTTCACCTGGCTGTGATAGGCCAGCCCATAGCAACATCTTAGCACAAGGTCGGGCCCGAGCCACCACAAGATTCCTTCGGTGTCGACCCGATGCGATAGTTTCCGAACGTAAGAGGGTGCAAGGAAAGACCTGGCGGCATTAACACCCACCAGGTCCACTGTCCCGTCTAACCCTCACACTGTTGACCGAATGGAACTACCCCTTTGACTTTCACCGGACGGGGTTTGACCGAGGGACATTTTCACCTGGCTGTGATAGGCCAGCCCATAGCAACATCTTAGCACAAGGTATGGCCCAACCCACCACAATATTCCTTTGGTGTCAACCCGATGTGACAGTTTCCGAACGTAAGAGGGTGCAGGGAAAGACCTAGCGGCATTTCCACCCCTAGGTCGCTCATCCCGTCTAACCCCTGACACTGTTGACCGAACGGATCTATCCCTTTGACATTCACCGGACGGGGTTTGAACGCGGGACATTTTCACTTGGCTGTGATAGGCCAGCCCATAGCAACATCTTAGCACAAGGTCTGGGCCCAACAAACCGCCAGATCCCTTCGGTATCGACCCGATGCGACAGTTTCCAAACGTAAGAGGGTGTAGGGAAAGTCCTGGCAGCATTGCCACCCTCAGGTCCCCCATCTCGTCTAACCCTGACACTGTTGATCGAACGAATCTACCCTTTGACTTTCACCGGAACGGGTTTGACCGAGGGACATTTTCACCTGGCTGTGATAGGCCAGCCCATAGCAACATCTTAGCACAAGGTCCAGGCCCAACAAACCACAAGATCCCCTTGGTATCGACCCGATGCGACAGTTACCAAACGTAAGAGGGCCCAGGGCATAACCTGGCAGCGTTGCCACTCTCAGGTCCCCTGGCTCGTCTAACCCTGGCACTGTTGACCGAACGGATCTACCCCTTTGACTTTCACCGGACGGGGTTTGACCGAGAGACATTTTTACCTGGCTGTGATAGGCCAGCCCATAGCAACATCTTAGCACAAGGTCGGGCACGAGCCACCGCAAGATTCCAACGGTTACAACCCGAGGCGACAGTTTCCTAACGTAAGAGGGTGCAGGGAAAGACCTGGCAGCATTGCCACCCCTAGGTCCCCCGTGCCGTCTAACCCCTAACACTGTTGACCGAACTCATCTACCCCTTTGACTTTCACCAGACGGGGTTTGACCGAGGGACATTTTCACCTCGTTGTGATATTCCAGCTCATAGCAACATCTTAGCACAAGGTCTGGGCCCAACAAACCGCAAGATCCCCTCGGCATCGACCCGATGCGACAGTTTCCAAACATAGGAGGGCCCAGGGAAAAACCTGGCGGCATTGCCATCCTTAGGTCCCCCGTCTCGTCTAACCCTGACACTGTTGACCGAACGGATCTACCCCTTCGACTTTCACAGGACGGGGTTTGAACGAGGGACATTTTCACCTGGCTGTGATAGGCCATCCCATAGTAACATCTTAGCACAAGGTAGGGCCCAACCCACCACAAGATTCCTACGGTGTCGACCCGATGCGACAGTTTCTGAACGTAAGAGGGTGTAGGCAAAGACCTGGCGGCCTTGCCACCCCTAGGTCCCCCGTCCCATCTAACCCCTGACACTGCTGACCGAACGGATGTACCCCTTTGACTTTCACCGGACGGGGGTTGACCGAGGGACATTTCACCTGGTTGTGATAGGCCGGCCCATAGCAACATCCTAGCACAAGGTCCGGGACCAACAAACCGCAAGATCCCATCGGTATCAACCCGTTGCGACAGTTTCCAAACGTAAGAGGGTCCAGGGCAAAACCTGGGGGCATTGCCACCCCCAGGTCCCCCGTCTCGTCTCACCCTGACAATGTTGACCCAACGGATCTACCCCTTCGACTTTCACAGGACGGGGTTCGAACGAGGGACATTTTCACCTGGCTGTGATAGGCCAGCCCATAGCAACATCTTAGCACAAGGTCGGGCCCAACCCACCACAAGTTTCCTTCAGTGTCGACCCGATGCGACAGTTTCCGAACGTCAGAGGATGCAGGGAAAGACATGGCAGCATTGCCACCCCTAGGTCCCACGTCCCGTCTAACCCCTGACACTGTTGACCGAACAGATCTACCCCTTTGACTTTCACCGGACGGGGTTTGACCGAGGGACATTTTCACCTGGCTGTGATAGGCCAGCCCATAGCAACATCTTAGCACAAGGTCCGGGCCCAACAAACCGCAAGATCCGCTCGGTATCGACACCATACGTTAGTTTCCAAACGTAAGAGGGCCTAGGGAAAAACCTGTTAGCAAGGCCACCCCCAAGTCTCCCGTCCCGTCTAACTCTGACACTGTTGACCGAACGGATCTACCCATTCGACTTTCACAGGACGGGGTTTGAACGAGGGACATTTTCACCTGGCTATGATAGGCCAGCCCATAGCAACATCTTAGCACAAGGTCGGGCACAAGCCACCGCAAGATTCCCTCGGTACTGACTCGATGCGAAAGTTTCCGGACGTAAGAGGGTGCAGGGATAGACCTGGCGGCATTGCAACCCTAGGACCCCCGTCCCGTCTAACCCCTAACACTATGGACCGAACGGATCTACCCCTTTGACTTTCACCAGACGGGGTTTGACCGAGTGACATTTTCACCTGGCTGTGATAGGCCAGCCCATAGCACCATCTTAGCACAAGGTTTGGGCCCAACCCACCACAAGATTCTTTCGGTGTCCACCCGATGCGACAGTTTCCAAGTGTAAGAGGGCCCAGGGCAAAACCTAGCGGCATTGCCACACTCAGGTCCCCCGTCTCGTCTAACCCTGACACTGTTGACCGAACGGATCTATCCCTTTGACTTTCACCGGACCGGGTTTGACCGAGGGACATTTTCACCTGGCTGCGATAGGCCAGCCCATAGCAACATCTTAGCACCAGGTCGGGCCAAACCCACCACAAGATTCCTTCGGTGTCGACCCGATGCGGTAGTTTCCGAACGTAAGAGGGTGCAGGGAAAGACCTGGCGGCATTGCCACCCCCAGGTCCCCCGTCCCGTCTAACCCTGACATTGTTGACCGAACGGATCTACCCCTTTGACTTTCACCGGACGGGGTTTGAACGAGGGACATTTTCACCTGGCTGTGATAGGCTAGCCCATAGCAACATCTTAGCATAAGGTCCGGGCCCAAGCCACCGCCAGATTCCCTCGATAATGGCTCGATGCGAAAGTTTCCCAACGTAAGAGGGCCCATGGCAAGACCTGGCGGCATTAACACCCACCAGGTACACCGTCCCGTCTAACCCTCACACTGTTGACCGAACGGAACTACCCCTTTGACTTTCACCGGATGGGGTTTGACCGAGGGACATTTTCACCTGGCTGTGATACGCCAGCCCATAGCAACATCGTAGCACAAGGTATGGCCAACCCCACCACAATATTCCTTCGGTGTCGACCCGATGCGATAGTTTCCGAACGTAAGAGGGTGCAGGGAAAAACCTGGCGGCATTGCCACCCCTAGGTCGCTCATCCCGTCTAACCCTTACACTGTTGACCGAACGGATCTACCCCTTTGACTTTCACCGGACGGGGTTTGAACGAGGGACATTTTCACTTGGCTATGATAGGCTAGCCCATAGCAACATCTTAGCTGAAGGTCCGGGCCCAACAAACCACAAGATCCCCTCGGTATCAACCCGATTCGACAGTTTCCAAACGTAAGAGGGACCAGGGCATAACCTGGCAGCATTGCCACCCTCAGGTCCCCTGGCTCGTCTAACCCTGGCACTGTTGACCGAACGGATCTACCCCTTTGACTTTCACCGGACGGGGTTTGACCGAGGGACATTTTCCCCTGGTTGTGACAGGCCAACCCATAGCAACATCTTAGCACAAGGTCCGGGCCCAACAAACCGCAAGATCCCCTCGGTATCGACCCGATGCGACAGTTTCCAAACGTAAGAGGGCCCAGGGCAAAACCTGGCGGCATTGCCACCCTTTGGTCCCCCGTCTCGTCTAACCCTCACACTGTTGACCGAACGGATCTACCCCTTTGACTTTCACCGGACGGGGTTCGAACGAGGGACAATTACACCTGGCTGTGATAGGCCAGCCCATGGCAACATCTTAGCACAAGGTCGGGCCCAACCCACCACAAGTTTCCTTCAGTGTCGACCCGATGCGACAGTTTCCGAACGTCAGAGGATGCAGGGAAAGACATGGCGGCATTGCCACCCCTAGGTCCCACGTCCCGTCTAACCCCTGACACTGTTGACCGAACAGATCTACCCCTTTGACTTTCACCGGACGGGGTTTGACCGAGGGACATTTTCACCTGGCTGTGATAGGCCAGCCCATAGCAACATCTTAGCACAAGGTCCGGGCCCAACAAACCGCAAGATCCGCTCGGTATCGACACGATACGTTAGTTTCCAAACGTAAGAGGGCCTAGGGAAAAACCTGTTAGCAATGCCACCCCCAAGTCTCCCGTCCCGTCTAACTCTGACACTGTTGACCGAACGGATCTACCCATTCGACTTTCACAGGACGGGGTTTGAACGAGGGACATTTTCACCTGGCTGTGATAGGCCAGCCCATAGCAACATCTTAGCACAAGGTCGGGCACAAGCCACCGCAAGATTCCCTCGGTACCGACTCGATGCGAAAGTTTCCGGACGTAAGAGGGTGCAGGGAAAGACCTGGCGGCATTGCAACCCTAGGACCCCCGTCCCGTCTAACCCCTAACACTATGGACCGAACGGATCTACCCCTTTGACTTTCACCAGACATGGTTTGACCGAGTGACATTTTCACCTCGCTGTGATAGGCCAGCCCATAGTACCATCTTAGCACAAGGTTCGGGCCCAACCCACCACAAGATTCCTTCGGTGTCGACCCGATGCGACAGTTTCCAAGTGTAAGAGGGCCCAGGGGAAAACCTAGCGGCATTGCCACACTCAGGTCCCCCGTCTCGTCTAACCCTGACACTGTTGACCGAACGGATCTATCCCTTTGACTTTCACCGGACCGGGTTTGACCGAGGGACATTTTCACCTGGCTGCGATAGGCCAGCCCATAGCAACATCTTAGCACAAGGTCGGGCCAAACCCACCACAAGATTCCTTCGGTGTCGACCCGATGCGGTAGTTTCCGAACGTAAGAGGGTGCAGGGAAAGACCTGGCGGCATTGCCACCCCCAGGTCCCCCGTCCCGTCTAACCCTGACATTGTTGACCGAACGGATCTACCCCTTTGACTTTCACCGGACGGGGTTTGAACGAGGGACATTTTCACCTGGCTGTGATAGGCTAGCCCATAGCAACATCTTAGCATAAGGTCCGGGCCCAAGCCACCGCCAGATTCCCTCGGTAATGGCTCGATGCGAAAGTTTCCCAACGTAAGAGGGCCCATGGCAAGACCTGGCGGCATTAACACCCACCAGGTACACCGTCCCGTCTAACCCTCACACTGTTGACCGAACGGAACTACCCCTTTGACTTTCACCGGATGGGGTTTGACCGAGGGACATTTTCACCTGGCTCTGAAACGCCAGCCCATAGCAACATCTTAGCACAAGGTATGGCCAACCCCACCACAATATTCCTTCGGTGTCGACCCGATGTAACAGTTTCCGAACGTAAGAGGGTGCAGGGAAAAACCTGGCGGCATTGCCACCCCTAGGTCGCTCATCCCGTCTAACCCTGACACTGTTGACCGAACGGATCTACCCCTTTGACTTTCACCGGACGGGGTTTGAACGAGGGACATTTTCACTTGGCTATGATAGGCCAGCCCATAGCAACATCTTAGCACAAGGTCCGGGCCCAACAAACCACAAGATCCCCTCGGTATCGACCCGATGCGACAGTTTCCAAACGTGAGAGTGTGCAGGGAAAGTCCTGGCAGCATTGCCACCCTCAGGTGCCCCATCTTGTCTAACCCTGACACTGTTGACCGAACGAATCTACCCTTTGACTTTCACCCGACGAGGTTTAACCGAGGGACATTTTCACCTGGCTATGATAGGCCAGCCCATAGCAACATCTTAGCACAAGGTTTGGGCCAAACAAATTGCAAGATCCCCTTGGTATCGACCCGATGCGACAGATTCCAAACGTAAGACGGCCCAGGGCATAACCTGGCAGCATTGCCACCCTCAGGTCCCCTGGCTCGTCTAACCCTGGCACTGTTGACCGAACGGATCTACCCCTTTGACTTTCACCGGACGGGGTTTGACCGAGGGACATTTTCCCCTAGCTGTGACAGGCCAACCCATAGCAACATCTTAGCACAAGGTCCGGGCCCAACAAACCGCAAGATCCCCTCGGTATCGACCCGATGCGACAGTTTCCAAACGTAAGAGGGCCCAGGGCAAAACCTGGCGGCATTGCCACCCTTTGGTCCCCCGTCTCGTCTAACCCTCACACTGTTGACCGAACGGATCTACCCCTTTGACTTTCACCGGACGGGGTTTGACCGAGGGACAATTACACCTGGCTGTGATAGGCCAGCCCATGGCAACATCTTGGCACAAGGTCCGGGCCCACCCCACCACAAGATTCCTTCGGTGTCGACCCGATGCGACAGTTTCCAATAGTAAGAGGGCCCAGGGAAAAACCTGGCGGCATTGCCACCCCAGGTCCCCCGTCCCATCTAACCCTGACACTGTTGACCGAACGGATATACCCATTTGACTTTCACCAGACGGGGTTTGACCGAGGGACATTTTCGCCTGGCTGTGATGGGCCAGCCCATAGCAACACCTTAGCACAAGGTCCAGGCCCAAGCCACCGCAAGATTCCCTCGGTAACGACTTGATGCGAAAGTTTCCCAACGTAAGAGGGCCCATGGCAAGACCTGGCGGCATTAACACCAACCAGGTCCCCCGTCCCGTCTAAAACTGACATTGTTGACCAAACGGATCTCCCCTTCGACTTTCACAGGACGGGGTTTGAACGAGGGACATTTTCACCTGGCTGTGATAGGCCAGCCCATAGCAACATCTTAGCACAAGGTCGGGCCCAAGTCACCACAAGATTCCTTCGGTGTCGACCCGATGCGACAGTTTCCGAACGTAAGAGGGTGCAAGGAAAGACCTGGCGGCATTGCCACCCCTAGGTCCCCCGTCCCGTCAAACCCCTGACACTGTTGAACGAACGGATCTAACCCTTTGACTTTCACCGGACGGGGTTTGACCACGGGACATTTTCACCTGGCTGTGATAGGCCAACCCATAGCAACATCTTAGCACATGGTCCGGGCCCAACAAACCGCAAGATACCCTCGGTATCGACCCGATGCGACAGTTTCCAAACGTAAGAGGGCCCAGGGCAAAACATGGCGGCATTGCCACCCTCAGGTCCCCCGTCTCGTCTAACCCTAACACTGTTGACCGAACAAATCTACCCCTTTGACTTTCACCCCTAGGTCCCCCGTCCCGTCCAACCCCTGACACGTATGACTGAACGGATCTACCCCTTTGACTTTCACCAGACGGGGTTTGACCGAGGGACATTTTCACCTGGCTCTGATAGGCCAGCCCATAGCAACATCTTCGCACAAGGTCCGGGCCCAACAAACCGCAAGATCCCCTCGGTATCGACCCGATGCGACAATTTCCAAACGTAAGAGGGCCCAGGGCAAAACCTGGCGGCATAGCTACCCTTAGGTCCCCCGTCTCGTCTAACCTAACACTGTTGACCGAACGGATCTACCCCTTTGACTTTCACCGGACGGTGTTTGATCGAGGGACATTTTCACCTGGCTGTGATAGGCCAGCCCATAGCAACATCTTAGCACAAGGTCGGGCACAAGCCACCGCAAGATTCCATCGGTACCGACCCGAGGCGACAGTTTCCGAACGTAAGAGGGTGCAGGGAAAGACCTGGCGGCATTGCCACCACTAGGTCCGCCGTCTCGTCTTACCCCTAACACTGTTGGCCGAACGGATCTACCCCTTTGACTTTCACCTGACGGGGTTTAACCGAGGGACATTTTCACCGTGTTGTGACAGGCCAACCCATAGCAACATCTTAGCACAAGGTCCGGGCCCAACAAACCGCAAGATCCCCTCGGTATCGACCCGATGCGACAGTTTCCAAACGTAAGAGGGCCCAGGGCAAAACCTGGCGGCATTGCCACCCTTTGGTCCCCCGTCTCGTCTAACCCTCACACTGTTGACCGAACGGATCTACCCCTTTGACTTTCATCGGACAGGGTTTGACCGAGGGACAATTACACCTGGCTGTGATAGGCCAGCCCATGGCAACATCTTGGCACAAGGTCCGGGCCCACCCCACTACAAGATTCCTTCGGTGTCGACCCGATGCGACAGTTTCCAATAGTAAGAGGGCCCAGGGCAAAACCTGGCGGCATTGCCACCCCAGTTCCCCCGTCCCATCTAACCCTGACACTGTTGACCGAACGGATCTACCCATTTGACTTTCACCAGACGGGGTTTGACCGAGGGACATTTTCGCCTGGCTGTGATGGGCCAGCCCATAGCAACATCTTAGCACAAGGTCCGGGCCCAAGCCACCGCAAGATTCCCTCGGTAAGGACTTGATGCAAAAGTTTCCCAACGTAAGAGGGCCCATGGCAAGACCTGGCGGCATTAACACCCACCAGGACCTCCGTCCCGTCTAACACTAACACTGTTGACCAAACGGATCTACCCCTTCGATTTTCACAGGACGGGGTTTGAACGAGGGACAATTTCACCTGGCTGTGATAGGCCAGCCCATAGCAACATCTTAGCACAAGGCCGGGCCCAACCCACCACAATATTCCTTCGGTGTCGACCCGATGCGATAGTTTCCGAATGTAAGAGGGTGCAACGAAAGACCTGGCGGCATTAACACCCACCTGTTCCACCGTCCCGTCTAACCCTGACACGGTTGACCGAATGGGACTACCCCTTTGACTTTCACCGGACGGGGTTTGACCGAGGGACATTTTCACCTGGCTGTGATAGGCCAGCCCATAGCAACATCTTAGCACAAGGTATGGCCCAACCCACCACAATATTCCTTCGGTGTAGACCCGATGTGACAGTTTCCGAACGTAAGAGGGTGCAGGGAAAGACCTGGAGGCATTGCCACCCCTAGGTCGCTCATCCCGTCTAACCCTTGACACTGTTGACCGAACGAATCTACCCCTTTGACATTCACCGGACGGGGTTTGAACGAGGGACATGTTCACTTGGCTGTGATAGGCCAGCCCATAGCAACATCTTAGCACAAGGTCCGGCCCAACAAACCGCAAGATCCCTCGGTATCGACCCGATGCGACAGTTTCCAAACTTAAGAGGGTGCAGGGAATGTCCTGGCACCATTGCCACCCTCAGGTCCCCTATCTCGTCTAACCCTGACACTGTTGACCAAACGAATCTACCCTTTGACTTTCACCGGACGGGGTTTGACCGAGGGACATTTTCACCTGGGTGTGATAGGCCAGCCCATAGCAACATCATAGCACAAGGTCCAGGCCGAACAAACCACCAGATCCCCTTGGTATCGACCCGATGTGACAGTTTCCAAACGTAAGAGGGCCCAGGGCATAACCTGGCAGCATTGCCACTCTCAGGTCCCATGGCTCGTCTAACCCTGGCACTGTTGACCAAACGGATCTACCCCTTTGACTTTCACCGGACGGGGTTTGACCGAGAGACATTTTCACCTGGATGTGATAGGCCAGCCCATAGCAACATCTTAGCACAAGGTCGGGCACGAGCCACCGCAAGATTCCATCGGTACCGAGTCGAGGCGACAGTTTCCTAACGTACGAGGGTGCAGGGAAAGACGTGGCAGCATTGCCACCCCTAGGTCCCCCGTCCCGTCTAACCCCTAACACTGTTGACCGAACGGATCTACCCTTTGACTTTTACCGGACGGGGTTTGACCGAGGGACATTTTCACCTGGTTGTGATATTCCAGCCCATAGCAACATCTTAGCACAAGCTCTGGCCCCAACAAAGCGCAAGATCCCCTCGGTATCGACCCGATGCAACAGTTTCCAAATTTAGGAGGTCCTAGGGCCAAACCTAGCAGCATTGCCACCCTTAGGTCCCCCGTCTCGTCTAACCCTGACACTGTTGACCGAACGGATCTACCCCTTTGACTTTCACCGGACGGGGTTTGACCGTGGGACATTTTCACCTGGCTGTGATAGGCTAGCCCATAGCAACATCTTAGCACAAGGTCCGGGCCCACCCCACGTCAAGATACCTTCGGTGTCGACCCGATGCGACAATTTCCAAACGTAAGAGGGCCCAGGATAAAACCTGGCGGCATTGCCACCCCAGGTCCCCCGTCCCGTCTAACCATGACACTGTTGACCAAACGGATCTACCCATTTGACTTTCACCGGACGGGGTTTGATCGAGGGACATTTTCGCCTGGCTGTGATAGGCCAGCCCATAGCAACATCTTAGCACAAGGTGCGGGCCCAAGGCACCGCAAGATTCCCTCGGTAACGACTCGATGCGAAAGTTTCCCAACGTAAGAGGGCCCGTGGCAAGACCTGGCGGCATTAACACCCACCAGGTCCCCCGTCCCGTCTAAAACTGACATTGTTGACCAAACGGATCTACCCCTTCGACTTCCACAGGACGGGGTTTGAACGAGGGACATTTTCACCTGGCTGTGATAGGCCAGCCCATAGCAACATCTTAGCACAAGGTCGGGCCCAAGTCACCACAAGATTCCTTCGGTGTCGACCCGATGCGACAGTTTCCGAACGTAAGAGGGTGCAAGGAAAGACCTGGCGGCATTGCCACCCCTAGGTCCCCCGTCCCGTCAAACCCCTGACACTGTTGAACGAACGGATCTACCCCTTTGACTTTCACCGGACGGGGTTTGACCGAGGGACATTTTCACCTAGCTGTGATAGGCCAACCCATAGCAACATCTTAGCACAAGGTCCGGGCCCAACAAACCGCAAGATACCCTCGGTATCGACCCGATGCGACAGTTGCCAAACGTAAGAGGGCCCAGGGCAAAACCTGGCGGCATTGCCACCCTCAGGTCCCCCATCTCGTCTAACCCTAACACCGTTGACCGAACAAATCTACCCCTTTGACTTTCACCGGACGGGGTTTGACCGAGGGATATTTTCACCTGGCTATGATAGGCCAGCCCATAGAAAAATCTTAGCACAAGGTCCTGGCCCACCCCGCCACAAGATTCCTTCGGTGTCGACCCGATGCGACAGTTTCCAAACGTAAGAGGGCCCAGGGACAAACCTGGCGGCATTGCCACCCCAGGTCCCCTGCCCCGTCTAACCCTGACAGTGTTGACCGAACGGATCTACCCATTTGACTTTCATCGGACGGGGTTTGACCGAGGGACATATTCGCATGGCTGTGATAGGCCAGCCCATAGCAACATCTTAGCACAAGGTCCGGCCCCAAGCCACCGCAAGATTCCCTCGGTAACGAATCGATGCGAAAGTTTCCCAACGTAAGAGGGCCCATGGGAAGACCTGGCGGCATTAACACCCACCAGGTCCCCTGTCCCGTCTAACACTGACACTGTTGACCAAACGGATCTACCCCTTCGACTTTCATAGGACGGGGTTTGAACGAGGGTTATTTTCACCTGGCTGTGATAGGCCAGCCCATAGCAACATCTTAGCACAAGGTCGGGCCCAAGCCACCACAAGATTCCTTCGGTGTCGACCCGGTGCGACAGTTTCCGAACGTAAGAGGGTTTAAGGAAAGACCTGGCGGCATTTCCACCCCTAGGTCCCCCGTCCCGTCCAACCCCTGACACGTATGACTAAACGGATCTACCCTTTTGACTTTCACCGGTCGGGGTTTGACCGAAGGACATTTTCACCTGGCTTTGATAGGCCAGCCCATAGCAACATCTTAGCACAAGGTCCGGGCCCAACAAACCGCAAGATCCCCTCGGTATCGACCCGATGCGACAATTTCCAAACGTAAGAGGGCCCAGGGCAAAACCTGGCGGCATAGCTACCCTTAGGTCCCCCATCTCGTCTAACCTAACACTGTTGACCGAACGGATCTACCCCTTTGACTTTCACCGGACGGGGTTTGACCGAGGGACATTTTCACCTGGCTGTGATAGGCCAGCCCATAGCAACATCTTAGCATAAGGTCGGACCCAACCCACCACAAGATTCCTTCGGTGTCGACCCGATGTGATAGTTTCCGAAGGTAAGAGGGTGCAGGGCAAGACCTGGCGGCATTGCCACACCTAGGTTCCCCATCCCATCTAACCCCTGACACTGTTGACCGAACGGATGTACCCCTTTGACTTTCACCGTACGGGGTTTGACCGAGGGACATTTTCACCTGGCTATGATAGGCCAACCCATAGCAACATCTTAGCACAAGGTCCGGGCCCAACAAACCACAAGAACACCTCGGTATCGACCCGATGCGATAGTTTCCAAACGTAAGAGGGCCCAAGGCAAAACCTGGCGGCATTGCCACCCTCAGGTCCCCCGTCTCGACAAACCCTGACACTATTGACCGAACGGATCTACCCCTTTGACTTTCACCGGACGGGGTTTGACCGAGGGACATTTTCACCTGGCTGTGATAGGCCAGCCCATAGCAACGTCTTAGCACAAGGTGGGGCCCAACCCACCACAAGATTCCTTCGGTGTCGACCCGATGTGATAGTTTCCGAAGGTAAGAGGGTGCAGGGAAAGACGTGGCGGCATTGCCACCCCTAGGTCCCCCATCCCATCTAACCCCTGACACTGTTGACCGAATGGATCTACCCTTTGACTTTCACCGTACGGGGTTTGACCGAGGGATATTTTCACCTGGCTATGATAGGCCAACCCATAGCAACATCTTAGCACAAGGTCGGGCACAAGCCACCGCAAGATTCCATCGGTACCGACCCGAGGCGACAGTTGCCGAACGTAAGAGGGCCCATGGGAAGACCTGGCGGCATTAACACCCACCAGGTCCCCTGTCCCGTCTAACACTGACACTATTGACCAAACGGATCTACCCCTTCGACTTTCATAGGACGGGGTTTGAACGAGGGATATTTTCCCCTAGCTGTGATAGGCCAGCCCATAGCAACACCTTAGCACAAGGTCGGGCCCAAGCCACCACAAGATTCCTTCGGTGTCGACCCGGTGCGACAGTTTCCGAACGTAAGAGGGTTTAAGGAAAGACCTGGCGGCATTTCCACCCCTAGGTCCCCCGTCCCGTCCAACCCCTGACACGTATGACTGAACGGATCTACCCCTTTGACTTTCACCGGACGGGGTTTGACCGAGGGACATTTTCACCTGGCTCTGATAGGCCAGCCCATAGCAACATCTTCGCACAAGGTCCGGGCCCAACAAACCGCAAGATCCCCTCGGTATCGACCCGATGCGACAATTTCCAAACGTAAGAGGGCCCAGGGCAAAACCTAGCGGCATAGCTACCCTTAGGTCCCGCGTCTCGTCTAACCTAACACTGTTGACAGAACGGATCTACCCCTTTGACTTTCACCGGACGGGGTTTGACCGAGAGACATTTTCACCTGGCTGTGATAGGCCAGCCCATAGCAACATCTTAGCACAAGGTCGGACCCAACCCACCACAAGATTCCTTCGGTGTCGACCCGATGTGATAATTTCCGAAGGTAAGAGGGTGCAGTGAAAGACCTGGCGGCATTGCCACCCCTAGGTCCCCCATCCCATCTAACCCCTGACACTGTTGACCGAACGGATCTACCCCTTTGACTTTCACCGTACGGGGTTTGACCCAGGGACATTTTCACCTGGCTATGATAGGCCAACCCATAGCAACATCTTAGCACAAGGTCCGGGCCCAACAAACCGCAAGAACCCCTCGGTATCGACCCGATGCGATAGTTTCCAAATGTAAGAGGGCCCAGGGCAAAACCTGGCGGCATTGCCACCCTCAGGTCCCCCGTCTCGTCTAACCCTGACACTGTTGACCGAACGGATCTACCCCTTTGACTTTCACCGGACGGGGTTTGACCGAAGGACATTTTCACCTGGCTGTGATAGGCCAGCCCATAGCAACGTCTTAGCACAAGGTCGGGCCCAACCCAACACAAGATTCCTTCGGTGTCGACCCGATGTGATAGTTTCGGAAAGGTAAGAGGGTGCAGGGAAAGACCTGGCGGCATTGCCACCCCTAGGTCCCCCATCCCATCTAACCCCTGACACTGTTGACCGAACGGATGTACCCCTTTGACTTTCACCGTACGGGGTTTGACCGAGGGACATTTTCACCTGGCTATGATAGGCCAACCCATAGCAACATCTTAGCACAAGGTCGGGCACAAGCCACCGCAAGATTCCATCGGTACCGACCTGAGGTGACAGTTTCCGAACGTAAGAGGGTGCAGGGAAAGACCTGGCGGCATTGCCACCCCTAGGTCCCCCATCCCGTCTTACCCCTAACACTGTTGACCGAACGGATCTACCCCTTTGACTTTCACCGGATGGGGTTTGACCGAGGGACATTTTTCCCTGGTTGTGACAGGCCAACCCATAGCAACATCTTAGCACAAGGTCCGGGCCCAACAAACCACAAGATCCCCTTTGTATCGACCCGATGCGACAGTTTCCAAACGTAAGAGGGCCCAGGGCAAAACCTGGCGGCATTGCCACCCTTTGGTCCCCCGTCTCGTCTAACCCTGACACTGTTGACCGAACGGATCTACCCCTTTGACTTTCACCGGACGGGGTTTGACCGAGGGACACTTACACCTGGCTGTGATAGGCCAGCCCATGGCAACATCTTGGCACAAGGTCCGGGCCCACCCCACCACAAGATTCCTTTGGTGTCGACCCGATGCGACAGTTTCCAATAGTAAGAGGGCCCAGGGAAAAACCTGGCGGCATTGCCACCCCAGGTCCCCCGTCCCATCTAACCCTGACATTGTTGACCGAACGGATCTACCCATTTGACTTTCACCAGACGGGGTTTGACCGAGGGACATTTTCGCCTGGCTGTGATGGGCCAGCCCATAGCAACATCTTAGCACAAGGTCCGGGCCCAAGCCACCGCAAGATTCCCTCGGTAACGACTCGATGCGAATGTTCCCAACGTAAGAGGGCCCATGGCAAGACCTGGCGGCATTAACACCCACCAGGTCCCCCGTCCCGTCTAAAACTGACACTGTTGACCAAACGGATCTACCCCTTCGAGTTTCACAGGTCGGGGTTTGAACGAGGGACATTTTCACTGGCTGTGATAGGCCAGCCCATAGCAACATCTTAGCACAAGGTCGGGCCCAAGTCACCACAAGATTCCTTCGGTGTCGACCCGGTGCGACAGTTTCCGAACGTAAGAGGGTGCAAGGAAAGACCTGGCGGCATTGCCAACCCTAGGTCCCCCGTCCCGTCAAACCCCTGACACTGTTGAACGAACGGATCTACCCCTTTGACTTTCACCGGACGGGGTTTGACCGAGGGACATTTTCACCTGGCTGTGATAGGCCAACCCATAGCAACATCTTAGCACAAGGTCCGGGCCCAACAAACCGCAAGATACCCTCGGTATCGACCCGATGCGACAGTTTCCAAACGTAAGAGGGCCCAGGGCAAAACCTGGCGGCAATGCCACCCTCAGGTCCCCCGTCTCGTCTAACCCTGACACTGTTGACCGAACAAATCTACCCCTTTGACTTTCACCGGACGGGGTTTGACCGAGGGACATTTTCACCTGGCTGTGATAGGCCAGCCCATAGCAAAATCTTAGCACAAGGTCTGGGCCCACCCCGCCACAAGATTCCTTCGGTGTCGAACCGATGCGACAGTTTCCAAACGTAAGAGGGCCCAGGGACAAACCTGGCGGCATTGCCACCCCAGGTCCCCCGTCCCGTCTAACTCTGACACTGTTGACCGAACGGATCTACCCATTTGACTTTCACCGGACGGGGTTTGATCGAGGGACATTTTCGCCTGGCTATGATAGGCCAGCCCATAGCAACATCTTAGCACAAGGTCCGGCCCCAAGCCACCGCAAGATTCCCTCGGTAACGACTCGATGCGAAAGTTTCCCAACGTAAGAGGGCCCATGGGAAGACCTGGCGGCATTAACACCCACCAGGTCCCCTGTCTCGTCTAACACTGACACCTTTGACCAAACGGATCTACCCCTTCGACTTTCGTAGGACGGGGTTTGAGCGAGGGATATTTTCACCTGGCTATGATAGGCCAACCCATAGCAACATCTTAGCACAAGGTCGGGCACAAGCCACCGCAAGATTCCATCGGTACCGACCTGAGGTGACAGTTTCCGAACGTAAGAGGGTGCAGGGAAAGACCTGGCGGCATTGCCACCCCTAGGTCCCCCATCCCGTCTTACCCCTAACACTGTTGACCGAACGGATCTACCCCTTTGACTTTCACCGGATGGGGTTTGACCGAGGGACATTTTCCCCTGGTTGTGACAGGCCAACCCATAGCAACATCTTAGCACAAGGTCCGGGCCCAACAAACCACAAGATCCCCTTTGTATCGACCCGATGCGACAGTTTCCAAACATAAGAGGGCCCAGGGCAAAACCTGACGGCATTGCCACCCTTTGGTCCCCCGTCTCGTCTAACCCTGACACTGTTGACCGAACGGATCTACCCCTTTGACTTTCACCGGACGGGGTTTGACCGAGGGACATTTACACCTGGCTGTGATAGGCCAGCCCATGGCAACATCTTGGCACAAGGTCCGGGCCCACCCCACCACAAGATTCCTTCGGTGTCGACCCGATGCGACAGTTTCCAATAGTAAGAGGGCCCTGGGCAAAACCTGGCGGCATTGCCACCCCAGGTCCCCCGTCCCATCTAACCCTGACACTGTTGACCGAACGGATCTACCCATTTGACTTTCACCAGACGGGGTTTGACCGAGGGACATTTTAGCCTGGCTGTGATGGGCCAGCCCATAGCAACATCTTAGCACAAGGTCCGGGCCCAAGCCACCGCAAGATTCCCTCGGTAACGACTCGATGCGAATGTTCCCAACGTAAGAGGGCCCATGGCAAGACCTGGCGGCATTAACACCCACCAGGTCCCCCGTCCCGTCTAAAACTGACACTGTTGACCAAACGGATCTACCCCTTCGACTTTCACAGGTCGGGGTTTGAACGAGGGACATTTTCACCTGGCTGTGATAGGCCAGCCCATAGCAACATCTTAGCACAAGGTCGGGCCCAAGTCACCACAAGATTCCTTCGGTGTCGACCCGGTGCGACAGTTTCCGAACGTAAGAGGGTGCAAGGAAAGACCTGGCGGCATTGCCAACCCTAGGTCCCCCGTCCCGTCAAACCCCTGACACTGTTGAACGAACGGATCTACCCCTTTGACTTTCACCGGACGGGGTTTGACCGAGGGACATTTTCACCTGGCTGTGATAGGCCAACCCATAGCAACATCTTAGCACAAGGTCCGGGCCCAACAAACCGCAAGATACCCTCGGTATCGACCCGATGCGACAGTTTCCAAACGTAAGAGGGCCCAGGGCAAAACCTGGCGGCAATGCCACCCTCAGGTCCCCCGTCTCGTCTAACCCTGACACTGTTGACCGAACAAATCTACCCCTTTGACTTTCACCGGACGGGGTTTGACCGAGGGACATTTTCACCTGGCTGTGATAGGCCAGCCCATAGCAAAATCTTAGCACAAGGTCTGGGCCCACCCCGCCAGAAGATTCCTTCGGTGTCGAACCGATGCGACAGTTTCCAAACGTAAGAGGGCCCAGGGAGAAACCTGGCGGCATTGCCACCCCAGGTCCCCCGTCCCGTCTAACTCTGACACTGTGGACCGAACGGATCTACCCATTTGACTTTCACCGGACGGGGTTTGATCGAGGGACATTTTCGCCTGGCTATGATAGGCCAGCCCATAGCAACATCTTAGCACAAGGTCCGGCCCCAAGCCACCGCAAGATTCCCTCGGTAACGACTCGATTCGAAAGTTTCCCAACGTAAGAGGGCCCATGGGAAGACCTGGCGGCATTAACACCCACCAGGTCCCCTGTCTCGTCTAACACTGACACCTTTGACCAAACGGATCTACCCCTTCGACTTTCATAGGACGGGGTTTGAGCGAGGGATATTTTCACCTGGCTATGATAGGCCAACCCATAGCAACATCTTAGCACAAGGTCGGGCACAAGCCACCGCAAGATTCCATCGGTACCGACCTGAGGTGACAGTTTCCGAACGTAAGAGGGTGCAGGGAAAGACCTGGCGGCATTGCCACCCCTAGGTCCCCCATCCCGTCTTACCCCTAACACCGTTGACCGAACGGATCTACCCCTTTGACTTTCACCGGATGGGGTTTGACCGAGGGACATTTTCCCCTGGTTGTGATAGGCCAACCCATAGCAACATCTTAGCACAAGGTCCGGGCCCAACAAACCACAAGATCCCCTTTGTATCGACCCGATGCGACAGTTTCCAAACGTAAGAGGGCCCAGGGCAAAACCTGGCGGCATTGCCACCCTTTGGTCCCCCGTCTCGTCTAACCCTGACACTGTTGACCGAACGGATCTACCCCTTTGACTTTCACCGGACGGGGTTTGACCGAGGGACATTTACACCTGGCTGTGATAGGCCAGCCCATGGCAACATCTTGGCACAAGGTCCGGGCCCACCCCACCACAAGATTCCTTCGGTGTCGACCCGATGCGACAGTTTCCAATAGTAAGAGGGCCCAGGGCAAAACCTGGCGGCATTGCCACCCCAGGTCCCCCGTCCCATCTAACCCTGACACTGTTGACCGAACGGATCTACCCATTTGACTTTCACCAGACGGGGTTTGACCGAGGGACATTTTCGCCTGGCTGTGATGGGCCAGCCCATAGCAACATCTTAGCACAAGGTCCGGGCCCAAGCCACCGCAAGATTCCCTCGGTAACGACTCGATGCGAATGTTCCCAACATAAGAGGGCCCATGGCAAGACCTGGCGGCATTAACACCCACCAGGTCCCCCGTCCCGTCTAAAACTGACACTGTTGACCAAACGGATCTACCCCTTCGACTTTCACAGGTCGGGGTTTGAACGAGGGACATTTTCACCTGGCTGTGATAGGCCAGCCCATAGCAACATCTTAGCACAAGGTCGGGCCCAAGTCACCACAAGATTCCTTCGGTGTCGACCCGGTGCGACAGTTTCCGAACGTAAGAGGGTGCAAGGAAAGACCTGGCGGCATTGCCAACCCTAGGTCCCCCGTCCCGTCAAACCCCTGACCCTGTTGAACGAACGGATCTACCCCTTTGACTTTCACCGGACGGGGTTTGACCGAGGGACATTTTCACCTGGCTGTGATAGGCCAACCCATAGCAACATCTTAGCACAAGGTCCGGGCCCAACAAACCGCAAGATACCCTCGGTATCGACCCGATGCGACAGTTTCCAAACGTAAGAGGGCCCAGGGCAAAACCTGGCGGCAATGCCACCCTCAGGTCCCCCGTCTCGTCTAACCCTGACACTGTTGACCGAACAAATCTACCCCTTTGACTTTCACCGGACGGGGTTTGACCGAGGGACATTTTCACCTGGCTGTGATAGGCCAGCCCATAGCAAAATCTTAGCACAAGGTCTGGGCCCACCCCGCCACAAGATTCCTTCGGTGTCGAACCGATGCGACAGTTTCCAAACGTAAGAGGGCCCAGGGACAAACCTGGCGGCATTGCCACCCCAGGTCCCCCGTCCCGTCTAACTCTGACACTGTTGACCGAACGGATCTACCCATTTGACTTTCACCGGACGGGGTTTGATCGAGGGACATTTTCGCCTGGCTATGATAGGCCAGCCCATAGCAACATCTTAGCACAAGGTCCGGCCCCAAGCCACCGCAAGATTCCCTCGGTAACGACTCGATGCGAAAGTTTCCCAACGTAAGAGGGCCCATGGGAAGACCTAGCGGC
This sequence comes from Hordeum marinum, assembly GCA_022496015.1. Lineage (NCBI taxonomy): Eukaryota > Viridiplantae > Streptophyta > Magnoliopsida > Poales > Poaceae > Hordeum > Hordeum marinum. The sequence goes on from CM039678.1 coordinate 32,487,471, forward strand.
ATTAACACCCACCAGGTCCCCTGTCTCGTCTAACACTGACACCTTTGACCAAACGGATCTACCCCTTCGACTTTCATAGGACGGGGTTTGAGCGAGGGATATTTTCACCTGGCTGTGATAGGCCAGCCCATAGCAACATCTTAGCACAAGGTCGCGCCCAAGCCACCACAAGATTCCTTCGGTGTCGACCCGGTGCGACAGTTTCCGAACGTAAGAGGGTTTAAGGAAAGACCGGCGGCATTTCCACCCCTAGGTCCCCCGTCCCGTCCAACCCCTGACACGTATGACTGAACGGATCTACCCCTTTGACTTTCACCATACGGGGTTTGACCGAGGGACATTTTCACCTGGCTCTGATAGGCCAGCCCATAGCAACATCTTCGCACAAGGTCCGGGCCCAACAAACCGCAAGATCCCCTCGGTATCGACCCGATGCGACAATTTCCAAACGTAAGAGGGCCGAGGGCAAAACCTGGCGACATAGCTACCCTTAGGTCCCCCGTCTTGTCTAACCTAACACTGTTGACCAAACGGATCTACCCCTTTGAATTTCACCGGACGGGGTTTGACCGAGGGACATTTTCACCTGCTGTGATAGGCCAGCCCATAGCAACATCTTAGCACAAGGTCGGACCCAACCCACCACAAGATTCCTTCGGTGTCGCCCCGATGTGATAGTTTCCGAAGGTAAGAGGGTGCACGGAAAGACCTGGCGGCATTGCCACCCCTAGGTCCCCCATCCCATCTAACCCCTGACACTGTTGACCGAACGGATCTACCCCTTTGACTTTCACCGTACGGGGTTTGACCGAGGGACATTTTCACCTGGCTATGATAGGCCAACCCATAGCAACATCTTAGCACAAGGTCCGGGCCCAACAAACCGCAAGAACCCCTCGGTATCGACCCGATGCGATAGTTTCCAAACGTAAGAGGGCCCAGGGCAAAACCTGGCGGCATTGCCACCCTCAGGTCCCCCGTCTCGTCTAACCCTGACACTGTTGACCGAACGGATCTACCCCTTTGACTTTCACCGGACGGGGTTTGACCGAGGGACATTTTCACCTGGCTGTGATAGGCCAGCCCATAGCAACGTCTTAGCACAAGGTCGGGACCAACCCACCACAAGATTCCTTCGGTGTCGACCCGATGTGATAGTTTCCGAAGGTAAGAGGGTGCAGGGAAAGACCTGGCGGTATTGCCACCCCTAGGTCCCCCATCCCATCTAACCCCTGACACTGTTGACCGAACGGATCTACCCCTTTGACTTTCACCGTACGGGGTTTGACCGAGGGACATTTTCACCTGGCTATGATAGGCCAACCCATAGCAACAGCTTAGCACAAGGTCCGGGCCCAACAAACCGCAAAAACCCCTCGGTATCGACCCGGTGCGATAGTTTCCAAACGTAAGAGGGCCCAGGGCAAAACCTGGCGGCATTGCCACCCTCAGGTCCCCCGTCTCGTCTAACCCTGACACTGTTGACCGAACGGATCTACCCCTTTGACTTTCACCGGACAGGGTTTGGCCGAGGGACATTTTCACCTGGCTGTGATAGGCCAGCCCAAAGCAACACCTTAGCACAAGGTCGGGCCCAACCAACCACAAGATTCCTTCGGTGTCGACCCGATGTGACAGTTTCCTAATGTAAGAGGGTTCAGGGAAAGACCTGGTGGCATTGCCACCCCTGGGTGCCCTGTCCCGTCTAACCCCTGACACTGTTGACTAAACGGATCTACCCCTTTGACTTTCACCGGACGCGTTTGACCGAGGGACATTTTCACCTGGTTGTGATAGGCCAACCCACAACAACATCTTAGCACGAGGTCCGGGCCCAACAAACCGCAAGAACCCCTCGGTATCGACCCGATGCGACAGTTTCCAAACGTAAGAGGGCCCAGGGCAAAACCTGGCAGCATTGCCACCCTCAGGTCCCTTGTCTCCTCTAACCCTGACACTGTTGACTGAACGGATCTACCCCTTTGACTTCCACAGGACAGGGTTTGACCGAGGGACTTTTTCACCTGGCTGTGATAGGCCCTGGCGTGGCCATTCCCGCCCTCCGTGCGATGGCGGCAGTGACGTCTGTGAGGGGGGTCACACTACGGAGCCGCGTGCCGGGTGCTTGCACATCCCACTATGCTTCTACCCCTGTAAGACGGCCCAGCGCAAGACCTGGTGGCGTAGCTACCCCCCAAGTACACTGTCCCGTCTAAAACTAAAACTAAAATTTAATTTAGATAAGGAACATTTAAGTTAATCAAATTTTAACTTAGAAAAAAATTAAATATAAAAATAAGTAAAAAAAGATAAAAGAAAGATATGCCGACGGCAAGGCCATCGGCATAGGTTTTCCGACGGAACGACCGTAGCCCTTAGATCGATGACGTGGCACGCGTCGCGCATCGGTGACGTGGACCAAACATATGTCGACGGCCTTGCCGTCGGCATAGCTGTGTCGACGGCCATCGTCAGAGCCGTCGCCATAGGTATGACGATGTCAGACTCCCGTCGAACGAAGGCTCGCCGGGCCCACATCTATGCCAACGGTCGTTATATGCCGACGCCCATTGTAGTCATACATTACGATATGGCGACGGCCTGGATACGCCGAGGGCTACCGTAGGCATATCTGTAGGCACGCCGACGGCTTTCCTGCACCGACGGCTTTGCCTAGACCGTCGGCATACCTCCCTCTATGCCTACGGGGGCCGTCGACATAGATTAGGCCGTCGGCCTTAGCTGTTATTCTGGTAGTGTTTCTTGTAAACAGAAGATAGAAGTAGCAGCAGATTGAAGACCTTTTTTAGCATTGATACATTTGTTGGAACTCCCTAGTCCTCTAACATTCCAAAAAGCAATTTTTAAGTGTCTATTCATGGGAACCATGGAGAAAGGACAACAACAAGTGGGTAGGAAGGAAAGTTAAATTAGAGGCACTGTTACATAGAGAGGCATTGTTACATAGAAAAACACTAGCGATAGAGGATTTAAAACACATAAAGGAGAACAAGCTATGGAAACAGCCGGCAAAGCATGGCAAAGCGAGGAAAAAAAACGCAACTAACACAGCAGCAGCCGATGGCGCAGCTTCAAGGAGGAGGGCTTCATAGCCGCGGTGATGCAAAGGGCCATTACTCATCGGAAAACTTTGGTGCCACCTTGTTGAGATTGATCTCCGAGATGCCGCATGCATCAGCGAACGGGAGCACCTCCTTTCATGAGAGAGGAGGAGTGCCCTCTACAGCCAGCTCCAGCAGCGCCTCAGCCGACAGCAGGCCCTTGGAAGGAGCCGAAGGCTTTCCATCGTGCTTCTGTTTCTTGAGCAAGGTGGCCTTCTCGAGCGTTGTTAGTCGAGTTGCCTGCCCAGTCGCCTTCAAACATGCACTGCGCCTGGTGTATACTAAGGAGGTTTTACTAGGGGCAGGAGCATAGGGGCCACCAGGGCGACCGCAGGAGTGGGAGTAGCATCATCGACATCCGGAGCAGCCTAGAGAAGAAGAGCTGGCGCGGGCGCGTCCAGCAGAATCAACAGTTCACCGGAGTCAAAGTGCTCAATGACCCGCATGACCTCGTCATCTCTGGAAACGACCTGACCGAAGCAGCGACCACGCCAGTCAGAGCAAAACACGTCGATGTCTATCATTGGCTCCCGCTCATCACCCATCGTGCCCACCCTGTTAAGGTAACCAATCGAGCATGAAGCAAGGTTATCCACCAAGAGGCAAGGGGAGCCAGCCAGGCGCATGGGGATGCATTAGAAACCCCGTTCACCGTTGCGCCCGAGAACACGGACGTCGTACAAGTCGGCAAATAGCTTAACATCAACGGACACTGGGCGAGCGTCGAGCGGCACCGCGGCCACTAGAGGTTTGTGTTTGGCCATCATGGTCATCCCTCCTGGCAGCTGCACCACTCGGTCATGTCGATGAAGATCCGAGGGCGGCAGCGGTGGCGGGGCCAAGCATGAGTCCATGCCGGCAGGAAAGTCACCACCCTCACCGCCGAAGTGGTCATCGTGCCCACCACCACCGTTGGAGTTGTCGTCGTCGTCGGTATTGACGGGGAAAGAAGTATCCACCAGAGCTCCTCAGAACATACCACCATGACCGATGTGATAGCACCTAGGCCGAAGAAGCCATGCACCGGGATAGTGTGGGGAACATCAGCGAGAGAGCGACTTTTGACACAGATCAAAACTGCCGAGTAGTCGACGCCCGTAAGGCACACCGGGTCAATCTGGATAGGGCAGGCAAAAGGGACAACATAGTTTGTTATGGTGTCGGGGAACCAGTACTCAATGGTGAAGTCCTCCAGTTTCAAGGCCGAGACAATGCGAAGGTGTAACAAGAAGGGGTTGTCCGTGTCATCGTGGCGAACCAGATGCACAGAGCTGAAAGGACAATTGAAGGGACTGGAAAGGACAGAGACTTCCCTCTCATAGGCGGAGCCAAAAATAACTGGCCCCGCCCCCCTGAGTGGACGCCCTAATTGCCACATGCAGGTTCCCAGCTCCAGTAAGCAAGGCCCTACGTATCATGGCTTGTTGAGATGGGTGGGGAGGGTTGACATAAGCAAATGCCAGATTCTGAGTATTTGAGAGGAATGTGAGGCATGAACACATTGGAATGGCTCCTACGGTGGGTAGGGGGGAGGGATGAAGCATGTAAGGGATTGAATCCGAATCAGTTGATTCCTTCCTTGATTTAAACTCAATCTCCCCGGGATCCTCCTCCACTTCTTCTTGAACCTCCGCGGCGTCCACTTGCTTAGGGAAGGCAAAAAGATGATCGATGCAGGAGTTGTAGGAGGGAGAGAGAGTTTCATCCTCCTCGGAGGAGGGAACCTCGATCAGCATAGGGATGAAGTCGGCCATGGCAAGAGGCTCAGGAGCAAGTTGAGGAGGCAGGGAAGGTGAGTGAGAGTGCACGGGAGAAGAGGTTTGGGAGATGCGAGAAGGGGTGGGAGAGATGCTTTGGCTGGAGGGGGGTAAAATAGCTAAGCAATGGCGTTGGGTGTGGCCAGAGCGCCAACATCGTCTGCAGCGAATGGGGTCGCGACATTGCTTGACCTGGTGGTCTAGAGCTAGGCATCTGTGGCAACGATCCATGAAGTTGGCATTCTTAGGAGGAGAGAAAGCTTTTGGAGGCGGCCGAGGAGATACATGCATGCTATAAGGAGAAGAAGGGAGGGTACAAGGGGCAGGACAAGGGAGCGCACAAGGATCAAGAGATAGGCGGCCAAGGCGGCAAAAGTTTTTGGGAAGCTGCATTGTCACATCCCGTGAACAACAGCAGATTTGTCTAAAGCGGCTTGTTCAACTGCTCGTTGCCAGTAGCCTAGAGGGAAGCAGAAGTTGACCAAGGCAAAGGGTCCTCTCGCCTTGGCAGGATTCCTTGGCCGAGAAGGTCCAATATAACAGAAGGCCGCCTCCGTCCGAGCTTTGACGCGTGGCTGGCCTTGGATGGCTGCATGCCCAACGCCATGTAGCCCCTCACGTCAGGCGAGACATAGTCGCAAGCCAGCCAAGGCAGCGGACCAGGCGGCCTCTGTAGTACGCCTAGAAGGATTATCTCAAAAGAATAGGAATGCCGCATCGCTATCGGCAGTGGTTAAATGACTCTAGACAAGCTGGCCGTTATGGGGAAGGGGTCTAGTACGATCATCGGCTAAAAAGGCACCAGCATCGGGGCGGTTCAATAAGAGAGCAGTGGCTATAGGATAGCCAGGAGTGAGGGAAGAGCCAGGGTCGCTATCACGATGAGACGAGCTCATAGTGCGCATGAAAGGAAAGGCAGGATGAGACTAAACCCCATTAAATGCAGCAGGATCAGCATCAACACGTTGAGGAGGCACAACGGACAAGAAATTTTGAAAAGGGGCATTGAAAAATAGCTTTTGCACCGTGGAAGCAGTCGGAGGAGCAACATAAAATGAAATCACCATTCCTTTGTAGTTAATACCTTCTAGACAGACAATGAACTGGGCGATCTGTTTACTTGGAACTGAAACCGAGAATAAGCAAGTACTAAACTAACAAATAATAGGAGATTCGAAGGCAATGCCTAACCAAGACTTAGGCAACGCAACAACGGCAGGAGCATGCGGCGCCGGCGATGGCAGCAGCACCTGGACCCAAACCAATTCCGAAGTCGCCGAGGAAGGCGCCGAAGCGATGGGAGAACATACTCGCGAGGAGAAGTAGGAGAGGGTGTAGTGGAGCAGGGCGTCTCCCGGCGTCCTTAGGAATGAGGCGCATGGTCCGACTTGACACCGTCGCAGTATCTCCGGCATGGAGGCGGCAAGGAAACCCGTCCTCAGGGGAGTTGCAAGCCGAATGTCCCCGTCCGGCGCGAATGAGATTTTTGGCGGCAAACGCAGCGAGGCCTCCAGCTGCGTCCCTGCGATGTGCGACGCCACCACAGCAGAGCACGTAGCCATCGTGGTGGTCGGCAAGGAAAGCGAGGAGCCTGACACAACCGTGGAGACCAGTGGAGAGAAGGTCGGCACAGAGGAGGCCACCGCCGGCGGTGCTACGCCCGGCAATGAGAGCATGGAGTCTGCAGCGACCGGAGCAGCCAGCGGCACAAGGGACATCACAGAGTTGAGGGTGGATAGCACCGTCGCGGGAGACAGTGCCGTGGCACTTGACGAGGCGAGCAGGCATCGCGCCGGCACCGAATGGGCCAGCGCAATCCTCATCATGGCGGAGAGGGGGCCTACCATCGACGGCGCATTGCCCGGCAGCGAGAGCATGGTGGCTGCCGCGGCCGGAGTGGCCTGCGGCGCAGAGGTGTTGCGCAATGTACACTACCTCAGGCCCTCTATTCTCGGAATCCGGAAACTCGTGGAGGGCAAAATGACCGAGTAACGGGGATCGCAGCTAGTAGGTCGACAATCGACTTGGTGCTCCAGTATGTGTGTTCACTCGCCTATTAAAGGCATTGTACTCCCCAATTGAAATTTCCGAGCCGAGTGGAATACAAGAGATAAAAAGTCCCGGCATTCATTGCCGGGAGGGCATCCGTCGCCCGAAAAAATTAGTCTTCTCATGTTCTTTTCTGATCATTCATCAATCCTCGGTTCCAACACAACCACCAGAATGCCTCTACCGAGGTACCTCTCTAACATGAAATGGGACAGCCTACCAGCTACCGGTCCCCGATGCCGCGTATGCCCCCGACATCTGTGGGTTTGTGGGCCTCCTTTGGCCGTCGTAGTGGAACCCTGCGTTCTTGTAGTCAACATAGGCTACATATCCACCATAGTTTCTAGTTTCTAGTCTCTCACCGTGACAGTTTCCGTCCGCGTGCCGTGACATGATCGTGTCGGTAGCCAAGGGCGTATTGGAGCTAAAGCGGATGGTGGAGAGCATCGACCTTGAAGGACATGACACACAAGATGAGCACATCGACACCATGGTGTCCTGCCGGACGTTGGGACTGGTGTGTCCCTGCAGGTGTACCACGGTGATAACATGAATACATGATTACCATAATCATGCAACACAAGGTGGAGAGTCTAGAGGTGTAGTCTAGGGACGAGAGTTGGCTCGGCGTGCTTCCCGATCCGGCAACCTTCAACATCATTTCCGGAAAGATGTTCATCACGATAAGATAGGAAGAGTCAATGAATCATGCGCGTGAAGGCTCTTTGACTCGTGTTGCCGACTATCTCCAGTTCTGACGATGAAGGTGGTGAGGTGACCAATGGAAGGGCGCCACTGCGCCACCACCGACCACCATGCACTTGAGGACGCAGAGCAACCATGAGTGCCTATTAGCTTTGTTTCGCTGCCTGGGGAAGTATTGCGTCGTGCTGAGGTCCATGGATGAGCTCTGGACATAGACCACCCTCTGGTGCACCATCCGTGTATGAATGAACTACAGACGGTTGTAGAAATCCGACGAAGGGCACATGTTTGATGATCTCACGATAAAGGGTTTTCTCCCGCTTTATATTATAAACCAACAACCAACATTGAAGGGTTCAAGGTTTAAGTACAATAAGAAAAAAGGAAAGTCTAGCTGGGGGCACAACACAACAAACCCCAAACATAAATAAGACTAGCTAATTCGGCTCCAACGACGGAGGCTAGAGCGGTGGCGTGAGTGAGGAGGCGATGGAGTGGAGAGCAGCGATGATGATGTTGATGTCGTCCCGGTGGCATCGCTTGCTAAGCGGCCGCCAGATCTATAAGAAACCACACATATTGTAGATGGCATTAGTCGGCCGTATGGGGATCACATGGTCAATCACAAGTTTGTTGCGCATAGTCCAAAGTGTCCAAGCTAATGCACTAATGGAAACCCAAAGGGCCGGCTGCATCACGCTAGGAGAATCTAGCGCCTCGCGGAATAGGTTGGGGAGGTTATCATGGCACCAATTGCCCCCAATGGCTTCACGGAAGCAACTCCACAAGAAAATAGCGGCTGACCAACGGAGGAAGATGTGGTTGGTATCTTTTGGGACGCCATAGAGAGGGCAAGTTCCGTCACCCGGTCCATTGTGCTTAAGCATCTCTATACCGGAGGGAAGGCAGCCTCGCACCCAATGCCAGAGGAAGATCTGAATCTTCAGTGGCACGTTAATCTACAAAAATAAATTCAACTCTTAAGGTCCAGGATTGTCCACCAAGGTCTGGTATAAGGACCTGGTCAAAAAACGCCCATTGGGCTTGAAGTGCCAGGACATGGTATCGGGTTCCAAGGAAGGAGAGTGTAAAGCAATGCATTCCAACAACTCCTCCCACTGGCCCTATTCCTAGGGACCAAAAGTACGTCTAAACATCACTCGTGAGAGGTCAGGTAGGGCTGCACCAACCTTGAGCTGTGGAAGGGCACATATAGTAAAAAGCAATTGGAACCATTCGGCGAATGGCCTAGTGCCACACCAATGGTCCAACCAGAAGAGTGTATAAACGCCCGAGACAACACTAACCAAGGAGCCTATCCATTGGACTGACATCATCTGGATGATCGACGGCCAGAACTGGGAACCGCAACCCCAGGGGCGAAGGCAAGTGGCTGGCCTCGCATGTATTTATTGAAAATGATGTGGAGCTAGAGTGCTCCATCGCCAGTCTCAATATGCCATAGCCATTCAGATAGGAGGGCAATGTTCATTCTCTGAGACGAGATAACCCCAAGCCCTCATTGGTCCTTAGGTTTGTAGATACTAGACCACTTAACCATGTGGTTTTGCTGCTTATTGCCTTTTCCTGCTCAGAAGAACCAGGATTGGTATGTAGCAATCTCCCGATGACGGGATTCATGCATACTAAAGAATCCCATCAGGAACATCAAAATACTAATCATATAGGAGTTAATAAGAACAACCCTCCTAGCCTTCGAGAGCCATCGACCCTGCCAAGGCTCCACACGGTGATGACCATGGACACTGCCGGCCGGAGGTCCTTTTCACCTGGCTGTGATAGGCCAGCCCATAGCAACATCTTAGCACAAGGTCGGGCCCAACCCACCACAAGATTCCTTCGGTGTCGACCCGATGCGATAGTTTCCGAACGTAAGAGGGTGCAGGGAAAGACCTGGCGGCATTGCCACCCCTAGGTTCCCCGTCCCGTCTAACCCCTGACACTATTGACCGATTGGATCTACCCCTTTGACTTTCACCGGACGGGGTTTGACCGTGGGACATTTACACCTGGCCATGATAGGCCAGCCCATAGCAACATCATAGCACAAGGGCCGGGCCCAACAAACTGCAAGATCCCCTCGGTATTGACCCGATGTGACAGTTTCAAAACGTAGGAGGGTGCAGGGAAAGACCTGGCAGCATTGCCACCCTCAGCTCCCCCGTCTCGTCTAACCCTGACACTGTTGACCGAACGGATCTACCCTTCGACTTTCACCGGACGGGGTTTGACCGAGGGACATTTCCACCTGTCTGTGATAGACCAGCCCATAGCAACAACTTAGCACAAGGTCCGGGCCCAACAAACCGCAAGATCCCCTCGGTATCGACCCGATGCGACAGTCTCCAAACGTAAGAAGGCCCAGGGCAAAACCCGGCGGCATTGCCACCCTCAGGTCCCCTGTCTCGTCTAACCCTGACACTGTTGACCGAACGGATCTACCTCTTTGACTTTTACCGGACGGGGTTTGACCGAGGGACATTTTCACCTGGCTGTGATAGGCCAGCCCATAGCAACATCTTAGCAAAACGTCGGGCACAAACCACCGCAAGATTCCCTCAGTACCGACTCGATGCGAAAGTTTCCGAACGTAAGAGGGTGTGGGGAAAGACCTGGCGGCATTGCCACCACTAGGTCCCCCGTCCCGTCTAACCCCTGACACTGTTGACCAAACGGATCTACCCCTTTGACTTTCACCGGACGGGGTTTGACCGAGGGACATTTTCGCCTGGCTCTGATAGGCTAGCCCATAGCAACATCTTAGCACACGGTCCGGGCCCAACCCACCACAAGATTCCTTCGGTGCCGACCCGATGCGAAAGTTTCCAAACGTAAGAGGGCCCAGGGCAAAACCTGGTGGCATTGCCACCCCCAGGTCCCCCGTCCCATCTAACCCTGACACTGTTGACCGAACGGATCTACCCCTTTGACTTTCACAGGACGGGGTTTGACCGAGGGACATTTTCACCTGGCTGTGAGAGGCCAGCCCATAGCAACATCTTAGCACAAGGTCTGGGCCCAAGCCACCGCAAGATTCCCTCGGTAACGACTCGATGCGAAAGTTTCCCAACGTAAGAGAGCCCATGGCAAGACCTGGCGGCATTAACACCCACAAGGTCCCCCGTCCCATGTAACACTGACACTGTTGACCAAATGGATCTACCCCTTCGACTTTCACAGGACGGGGTTTGAACGAGGGACATTTTCAGCTAGCTGAGATAGGCCAGCCCATAGCAACATCTTAGCACAACGTCGGGCCCAAACCACCACAAGATTCCTTCGGTGTCGACCCGATGCGATAGTTTCCGAATGTAAGAGGGTGCAGGGAAAGACCTGGCGGCATTGCCACCCCTAGGTCCCCCGTCCCGTCTAACCCCTGACATTGTTGACCGAACGGATCTACCCCTTTGACTTTCACCGGACGGGGTTTGCCCAAGGGACATTTTCTCCTGGCTGTGATAGGCCAGCCCATAGCAACATCTTAGCACAAGGTCCGGGCCCAACAAACCGCAAGATCCCCACGGTATCAACCCGGTGCGACAGTTTCTAAACGTAAGAGGTCCCAGGGCAAAACCTTGCGGCATTTCCACCCTCAGAGCCCCCGTCTCGTCTAACCCTGACACTGTTGACCGAATGGATCTACCCCTTTGACTTTCACCGGACGGGGTTTGACCGAGGGACATTTTCACCTGGCCGTGATAGGCCAGCCCATAGCAACATCTTAGCACAAGGTCAGGCCTAACCCACCACAAGATTCCTTCGGTGTCGACCCGATGCAATAGTTTCCGAACGTAAGAGGGTGCAGGGAAAGACCTGGCGGCATTGCCCCCCTAGGTCCCCCGTGCCATCTAACCCCTGACACTCTTGACCGAACGGATCTACCCCTTTGACTTCCACCAGACGGGGTTTCACCGAGGGACATTTTCACCTCGCTGTGATAGGCCAGCCCATAACAACATCTTAGCACAAGGTCCGGGCCCAACAAACCGCAAGATCCCCTCGGTATCGACCCGATGTGACAGTTTCCAAACGTAAGAGGGCCCAGGGCAAAACCTGGCGGCATTGCCACCCTCAGGTCCCCCCTCTCGTCTAACCGTGACACTGTTGACCGAACGAATCTACCCCTTTGACTTTCACCAGACGGGGTTTGACCCAGGGATATTTTCACCTGGCTGTGATAAGACAGCCCATAACAACATCTTATCACAAGGTCGGGCCCAACCCACCACATGATTCCTTCGGTGTCGACCCGATGCGACAGTTTCCTAACGTAAGAGGGTGCAGGGAAAGACCTGGTGGCATTGCCACACCTAGGTCCCTGGTCTCGTCTAACCCCTGACACTATTGACCGAAATGATCTACCCCTTTGACTTTCATCGGACGGGGTTTGACCGAGGGACATTTTCACCTAGTTGTGATAGGCCAGCGCATAGCAACATCTTAGCACAAGGTCTGAGCCCAACAAACCGCAAGATCCCCTCGTTATCGACCCAGTGTGACAGTTTCCAAACGTAAGAGGTACCAGGGCAAAACCTGGTGGCATTGCCACCCTCAGGTCCCCCGCCTCGTCTAACCCTAACACTGTTGATCGAACGGATCTACCCCTTTGACTTTCACCGGACGGGGTTTGACCGAGGGACATTTTCACCTGGCTGTGATAGGCCCTGGCGTGGCCGTTTCCCCCTCCTTGCGACGGCGGCAGCGACGTCCATGAGGGGGGTCACACTATGGAGCCGCGTGCCGGGTGCTTGCACATGCCACCATGCTTCCAGACCTGTAAGAGGGCCCAGCGCAAGACCTGGTGGCGTAACTACCCCCCAAGCACACTGTCCCATCTAAAACTAAAACTAAAATTTAATTTAGATAAGGAACATTTAAGTTAATCAAATTTTAATGTTGAAAAAAACTAAAATATAAAAATAAGTAAAAAAACAGATAAAAGAAAGATATGCCGACGGCAAGGCCATCGGCATAGGTTTGCCCACGGATGGACTGTATGCCTTAGATCGATGATGTGGCACGCGTCGCGGATCGGTGACGTGGACCAAACCTATGCTGACAGCGTTGTCGTCGGCATAGCTATGCCGACGGCCACCATCAGAGCCGTCGGCATAGGTATGACGGCGTTAGACTCCCATCGAACGAAGGCTCGCCGAGCCCACATCTATGCCGAGGGCCGTTATATGCCGACGTCCACTATAGTCATATATTACGATATGCCGACGGCCTGGATACGCCGGCGGCCACCGTAGGCATATCTGCAGGCATGCCGACGGCTTTCCTGCACCGAGGGCTTCGCCTAGGCCGTCGGCATACCTCCCTCTATATCAACGGGGGCCGTCAGCATAGATTAGGCCGTCGGCCTTAGCTGTTATTCTGGTAGTGTTTCTTGTAAACAGAAGATAGAAGTAGCAGCAGATTGAAGACCTTTTCTGACATCGATACATTTGTTGGATCTCCCTAGTCCTCTAACATTCCAAGAAGCATTTTTTAAGTGTATATTCATGGGAACCATGGAGATACGAAAACAACTAGTGGGTAGGAAGGAAAGTTAAATTAGAGGCACCGTTACATAGAGAGGCACTGTTACATAGAAAAACACTAGCGATAGAAGATGGAGGGCTATAGTGGCCGTAGCCATAGGAACAGTGGCTGGAGGTACTATCCCCCGGAGGATTTAAAACACATAAAGGAGAACAAGCTTTGGAAACAGATGGCAAAACATGGAGAAGCGAGGCAAAAAACCCGCAACTAACAGAGCAGCAGCCGATGGCGCAGGTGCAAGGAGGAGGGCTTCGTAGCCGGCAGTGACGCAAAGGGCCGTTACACATTGGAAAACTCTGGCGCCACCTTGTTGAGATTGATCTCCGAGATGTCGCATGCGTCAGCAAACTGGAGCACCTCCTTTCATGCGAGAGGAGGAGTGCCCTCTACAGCCAGCTCGAGCAGCGCCTCAGCCGACAACAGGCCCTTGGAAGGAGCCGAAGGCTTTCCATCGTGCTTCTGTTTCTTGAGCAAGGTAGCCTTCTCGAGCATTGTTAGGCGAGTTGCCTGCTCAGTCGCCTTCAAACGCGCACAGCGCCTGGTGTATACCAAGGAGGTTTTGCTAGGGGCAGGAGCATAGGGGCCACCAGGGCGACCGCAGGAGTGGGTGTAGCATCATCGACATCCGGAGCAGCCTAGAGAAGAAGAGCCAGCGCAGGCGCGTCTAGCGGAATCAACAGTTCACCGGAATCAAAGTGCTCAACGACCCGCATGACCTCATCACCACCGAAAACGACCTGGCCGAAGCAGCGACCACGCAAGTCAGAGCAAAACACGTCGATGTCCGTCATTGGCATCCGCTCGTCACCCACCGTGCCCACCCTATTAAGGTAACCAATCGAGCATGAAGCAAGCTTAGCCGCCAAGAGTCAAGGGGAGCCAGCCGGGCGCATGGGGATGCATTAGAAACCCCGTTCACCGTTGCGCCCGAGAACACGGATGTCGTAGAAGCCGGCAAACAACTTGACATCAACGGACACTGGGCGAGCATCGAGCGGCACCGCGGCCACCAGAGGTTTGTGGTTGGCCATCATGGTTATCCCTCCTGGCAGCTACACCACTCGGTCATGTCGATGAAGATCCGAGGGCGGCGGCGGTGGCGGGGCCAAGCCTGAGTCCATGCCGGCAGGAAAGTCACCACCCTCACCGCCGAAGTGGTCGTCATCCCCACCACCACCATTGAAGTTGTCGTTGTCGTCGGTGTTGACAGGGAAAGAAGTATCCAATGGGAGCTCCTCAGAACATACCACCATGACCGATGTGATTGCACCTAGGCCGAAGAAGCCATGCACCGGGATAGTGTGGCGAACATCAGCGAGAGAGCGACTTTTGACAGAGATCAAAACTGTCGAGTAGTCGACGCCCGTAAGACACACCGGGTCAATCTAGATAGGGCAGGGGAAAGGGACAACATAGTTTGTTATGGTGTCGGGGAACCAGTACTCAATGGGGAAGTCCTCCAGGTTCAAGGCCGAGACAGTGCCAAGGTGTAACAAGAAGGGGTTGTCCGTGTCATCGTGGCGAACTAGATGCATGGAGCTGAAAGGACAGTTGAAGTGACTAGAAAGGACAAAGACTTCCCTCTCATAGGCGGAGCCAAAAACGACCAACCCCGCCCCCCTGAGAGGACACCCTAATTGCCACATGCAGGTTCCCAGCTCCAGTAAGCAAGGCCCTACATATCATGGCTTGTGGAGAGGGATGGGGAGGGTTGACATAAGCGAATGCCAGATTCTGAAAGTATTTGAGAGGAACGTGAGGCATGAACACATTGGAATGGCTCCTACGGTGGGTATGGGGAGGGATGAAGCATGTAAGGGATTGAATCCGAATCAGTTGATTCCTTCCTTGATTTAAACTCAATCTCCTCAGGATCCTCCTCTACTTCTTCTTGAACCTCCGCGGCGTCCACTTGCTTAGGGAAGGCAAAAACATGATCGATGGAGGAGTTGTAGGAGGGAGAGAGAGTTTCATCCTCCTCGGAGGAGGGAACCTCGATCGGCACAGGGATGAAGTCGGCCATGGCAAGAGGCAGGAGCAAGTTGAGGAGGCAGGGA
Source organism: Hordeum marinum (assembly GCA_022496015.1). Classification (NCBI taxonomy): domain Eukaryota; kingdom Viridiplantae; phylum Streptophyta; class Magnoliopsida; order Poales; family Poaceae; genus Hordeum; species Hordeum marinum. The sequence goes on from CM039678.1 coordinate 32,502,726, forward strand.
AGGTGAGTGAGAGTGCACGGGAGAAGAGGTTTGAGAGATGCGAGAAGGGGTGGGAGAGATGTTTTGGCTGGAGGGGGGTAAAATACCTAAGCAATCGCGTTGGGTGTGGCCAGAGCGCCAGCATCGTCTGCAACGAATGGGGTCATGACATTGCTTGACCTGGTGGTCTAGAGCTAGGCATCTGTGGCAATGATCCATGAAGTTGGCATTCTTAGGAGGAGAGAAAGCTTTTGGAGGCGGCCAAGGAGATACATGCATGCTATAAGGAGAAGAAGGGAGGGTACGGGCATAAGATTTGATATGCTTATCAAAGGGGCAGGACATGGGAGCGCACAAGGATCGAGAGATAGGTGGCCAAGGCGGCAAAAGTTTTTGGGAAGCTGTATTGTCACAAACCGTGAACAGCAGCAGATTTGTCTGAAGCGGCTTGTTCAACTGCTCGTTGTCAGTGGCCCAGAGGGAAGCAGAAGTTGACCAAGGCAAAGGGTCCTCTGGCCTTGGCAGGATTCCTTGGCCGAGAAGGTCCAATATAACAGCAGGCCGCCTCCGTCCGAGCTTTGACGCATGGCTGGCCTTGGATGGCTGCATGCCCAACGACATGCATTCCCTCACGTCAGGCGAGACGTAGTCGCAAGCCAGCCAAGGCAGCGGACCAGGCGGCCTCAGTAGTAAATCGGCACTACGGACATCCAGAACAGTAGCACGCCTAGAAGGATTATTTGAAAAGAACAGGAATGCCGCATCGCTATCGGTAGTGGTTAAATGACTCTAGACAAGCTGGCCGTCATCGGGGGGGGGGGGGGGGGGGGTCTAGTACGATCATCGGCTAAAAAGGCACCAGCATCGGGGCGGTTCAATAAGAGAGCAGTGGCTACAGGATAGCCAGGAGTGAGGGAAGAGCCAGGGTCGCTGTCACTATGAGACGAGCTCATAGTGCGCATGGAGGGAAAGGCATGATGAGACTAAACCCCATTAAATGCAGCAGGATCAGCATCAACACGTTGAGGAGGCACAACGGACATGAAATTTTGAAAAGGGGCGCTGAAAAATAGCTTTTGCACTGCGGAAGCAGACGGAGGAGCAACATAAAATGAAATCACCGTTCCTTTGTAGTTAATACCTTCTAGACAGACAATGAACTGGGCGATCTGTTTACTGGCAACTGAAACCGAGAATAAGCAATTACTAAACCGACAAATAATAGGAGATTCTAAGGCAGAGCCTAACCAAGACTTAGGAAACGCAACAACGGCAGGCGCATGCGGCGCTGGCGATGGCAGCAACACCTGGACCCAAACCAATTCCGAAGTCGCCGAGGAAGGCGCAGAAGCGATGGGAGAACATACCGGCGAGGAGAGGGTGTAGTGGAGCACGGCGTCTCCCAGCGTCCTTAGGAATGAGGCGCATGGTCCGACTTGACACCGTCGTAGTATCTCCGGCATGGAGGCGGCAAGGAAACCCGAGAGTTGCAAGCCAAATGTCCCCTTCCGACGCGAATGAGATTTTCGGTGACAAGCGCAGCGAGGCCTCCAGCTGCGTCCCTGCGACGTGCGACGCTACCGCAGTAGAGCACGTAGCCATCGTGGTGGTCGGCAAGGAAAGCGAGGAGCCTGACACAACCGTGGAGACCAGTGCAGAGAAGGTCGGCACAGAGCAGGCCACCGCCAGCGGTGCTACGCCCGGCAATGAGAGCATGGAGTCTGCAGCGGCCGGAGCAGCCAGCGGCGCAAGGGACATCACAGAGTTGAGGGTGGATAGCACCATCGCGGGAGACAGTGCCGTGGCAGTTGACGAGGCGAGCAGGCATCGCGCCGGCACCGAATGGGCCGGCGCAATCCTCATCATGGCGGAGAGGGGGCCTACCATCGACGGTGCATTGCCCGGCACCGAGAGCATGGTGGCTGCCGCGGCCGGAGTGGCCTACGACGCAGAGGTGTTGCGCAATGTACACTGCCTCAGGCCCTCTATTCTCGGAATCCGGAAACTCGTGCAGGGCAAAATGACCGAGTAACGCGGATCACAGCTAGTAGGTCGACAATCAACTTGTTGCTCCAGTAGGTGTTTTCATTGGCCTATTAAAGGCATTGTACTCCCTAGTTGAAATTTCCTTGCCAAGTGGAATACAAGAGATAAAAAGTCCCGGCATTCATTGCCGGGAGGGCATCCGTCGCCCGACAAAATTAGTCTTCTCATGTTCTTTTCTGATCATTCATCAATCCTCGGTTCCAACACAAGCACCAGAATGCCTCTACCGAGGTACCTCTCTAACATGAAATGGGACAGCCTACCAGCTACCGGTCCCCGATGCCGCGTATGCCCCCGACATCCGTGGGTTTGTGGGCCTCCTTTGGCCGTCGTAGTGGAACCCTGCGTTCTTGTAGTCAACATAGGCTACATATCCACCATAGTTTCTAGTTTCTAGTTTCTCACCGTGACAGTTTCCGTCCGCGTGCCGTGACATGATCGTGTCGGTAGCCAAGGGCGTATTGGAGCTAAAGCGGATGGTCGAGAGCATCGACCTTGAAGGACATGACACACAAGATGAGCACATCGACACCATGGTGTCCTGCCGGACGTTGGGACTGGTGTGTCCCTGTAGGTGTACCACGGTGATAACATGAATACATGATTACCATAATCATGCAACACAAGGTGGAGAGTCTAGAGGTGTAGTCTAGGGATGAGAGTTGGCTCGGCGTGCTTCCCGATCCGGCAACCTTCAACATCATTTCCGGAAAGATGTTCATCACGATAAGATAGGAAGAGTCAATGAATCATGCGCGTGAAGGCTCTTTGACTCGTGTTGCCGACTATCTCCAGTTCTGACGATGAAGGTGGTGAGGTGACCAATGGAAGGGCGCCACTGCGCCACCACCGACCACCATGCACTTGAGGACGCAGAGCAACCATGAGTGCCTATTGGCGTTGTTTGGCTGCCTGGGGAAGTATTGCATCGTACTGAGGTCCATGGACGAGCTGTGGACATAGACCACCCTATGGTGCACCATCCGTGTATGAATGAACTACAGACGGTTGTAGCAATCCGACGAAGGGCACATGTTTGATGATCTCACGAAAAAGGGTTTTCTCCCGCTTTATATTATAAACCAACAACCAACATCAAAGGGTTCAAGGTTTAAGTAGAAAAAGAAAAAAGGAAAGTCTAGCTGGGGGCACAACACAACAAACCCCAAACATAAATAAGACTAGCTACTTCGGCTCCAAAGGCGAAGGCTAGAGCGGTGGCGCGAGGGAGGAGGCGATGGAGTGGGGAGCAGCGATGATGATGTTGATGTCGTCCCGGTGGCGTCGCTTGCTAAGCGGCCGCTAGATCTATAAGAAACCACACATATTGTAGATGGCATCAGTAATCCGTATGGGGATCAGATGGTCAATCACAAGTTTGTGGCGCATAGTCCAAAGTGTCCAAGCTAATGCACTAATGGAAACCCAAAGGGCCAGCTGCATCACGCTAGGAGAATCTAGCGCCTCACAGAATAGGTTGGGGAGGTTATCATGGCACCAATGTCCCCCAACGGCCTCACGGAAGCAAGTCCACAAGAAAATAGCGGCTGACCAACGGAGGAAGATGTGGTTGGTATCTTTTGGGACGCCATAGAGAGGGCAAGTCCCGTCACCCGGTCCATTGTGCTTAAGCATCTCTGTACCGGAGGGAAGGCGGCCACGCACCCAATGCGAGAGGAAGATCTGAATCTTGAGTGGAACCTTAATCTACCAAACTAAATTCAACTCTTGAGGTCCAGGAGTTTCCACCAAGGTCTGGTATATGGACCTGGTCGAAAAACGCCCATTGGGCTCAAAGTGCCAGGACATGGTATCGGGTTCGAAGGAAGGAGACTGTAAAGCAATGCATTCCAACAACTCGTCCCACTGGCCCTGTTCCTAGGGACCAAAAGTAGGTCTAAACATCACTCGTGAGAGGTTAGGTAGGGCTGCACCAACCTTGAGTTGAGGAAGGGCAGATATAGTAAAAAGCAATTGGAACCATTCGGCGAAAGGCCTAGTGCCACACCAATGGTCCAACCAGAAGAGTGTATAAACGCTTGATCCAACACTAACCAAGGAGCCTATCCACTGGACTGACATCATCTGGATGATCGACTGTCAGAATTGGGAACCGCAACCCCAGGGGCAAAGGCAAGTGCCTAGCCCCGCATGTATTTATTGCAAATGGTGTGGAGCCAGAGTCCTCCATCGCCAGTCTCAATATGCCATAGCCATTTAGATAGGAGGGAAATGTTCATTCTCTTAGACGAGATAACCCCAAGCCCTCATTGCTCCTTAGGTTTGTAGATACAAGACAACTTAACTATGTGGTTTTCTGCTTATTGCCTTTTCCTGCTCAGAAGAACCAGGATTGGTATTTAGCAATCTCCCGATGAAGGGACTGATGCATACTAAAGAATCCCATCAGGAACATCAAAATACGAATCATATAGGAGTTAATAAGAACAACCCTCCCAGCCTTCGAGAGCCATCGACCCTGCCAAGGATCCACACGATGATGGACCATGGACACTGCCAGCCGGAGGTCCTTTTCACCTGGCTGTGATAGGCCAGCCCATAGCAACATCTTAGCACAAGGTCGGGCCAAACCCACCACAAGATTCCTTTGGTGTCGACCCGATGCGACAATTTCCGAACGAAAGAGGGTGCAGGGAAAGACCTGGCGGCATTGCCACCCCTAGGTCCCCCGTCCCTTCTAACCCCTGACACTGTTGACCGAACGGATGTACCCCTTTGACTTTCACCGGACGGGGTTTGATCGAGGGACATTTTCACCTAGCTGTGATAGGCCAGCCCATAGCAACATCTTACACTAGTAGAAAACAGACCTTTCGTACCGAGCTTTAGTCACGGTCTGGTCACGAACCCGTACTGAAGATGGTATTAGTCGCGGTTCGTGCTGGCAACGGCAAGGAGCAGGGCGACCTTTAGTACCGGCTCGTGAGGGACCCTTAGTACCGGTTCGTCTCACGAGCCGGTACTAAAGGGGGCGTGGCAGGGTTTTGGTCAGACATGGGCCCCGCTTGCACCTTTAGTACCGGCTGGTGACACCTACCGGTACTAAAGGGCAACCTTTAGTACCGGCTGGTGACACCAGCCGGTACTAAAGGGCAACCTTTAGTACCGGCTGGTGACACCAGCCGGTACTAAAGACTTCCCACATATAAATCCGTCCGCAGCCGATCGAGAGAGCTCCATTTTCTCCCCTTTCTTCTTCTTGCTCGAAGGTCATCCTCCATTTTGCCAAGGATTTGTCAAGATTTAAAGGCACCGCATCTATCCAACTGTTCATAAAGGTTAGCAACTTTGCTCCTTCATATCTTGCTAGCTTAGCTTGTGGTATGCTCAAAGATATGTGATATGTGATTTGTTGGAGTTTATTTGATTTATATCCAATTTGAGCTCAAATTAATTTGTTAGGTTGCATATGTGTAGGTGTGGTTTATTTGGTGTGCCTTCCCACCATCCCCGGCCATCCTAACCACCGTCCATCGTCCGCACTGTCTCGTCGCGGCACCGGCCACCTTGGTGAGCCTCTTGTTCTTCTTAAAATCTTTAAAAGAAATTACTTGTATGATTTAGATAACTGCGTGTACGATTTACTTCCTTGTATTATTGTTAGTTATTCTATAGTGTAATGGTTATGGTATTCGCCCACGTCGGGCCTCCTCGAGTCTATGATTCGGATGTGGTATGTCGTTAATTATCTTTTATAACTATTTCACACATCATCTAATGTCTATGACAATTAATTATGCCACCAAATTTACGTAGATATTTTTATCTATAGGAAGTAGTTGGACCAGAAATTCCAACCGACTATGCAATTCTGCTCGAGAAATTAACACAAGCTGAAAAAGAAATTGATCATTTGACAGAAAAATTGAAAACAACTGAAGATGAGAAAATGGGATTGGAGTTGCATGTTGCCGATATCATCGATGATCACAAGAACAAGATGGTTGGAATGTGCTTGAAGCTTAGAAAGATTAGAAAATATGACATTGATAAAGAGGCTTGGTATCATTATGCTGTTGGCTCAATTGTTACTTTAGTTGCGATTATGATCGCATTTGTTGTTGTATTCACATGTTTTAGATAGTTGGTGTTGTTTTATGAGATGTATATGTGAACTATAAGTATCCATTATTTGTAGTAATAACATTTGGTCACTGCTAGCTCTACTTTTGGTTGTAATGTGATGATGAAGTTGTATTAATTTGGTCACTTCGATGCTGTGTAGTGAACATGAGCCGGCAATGGATGTACGATGACCGACTAAGTCCAGGGTTGCTTAATGGCCTACATGATCTTATTCTTGTGGCTGAGACAAATAAGCAGAATGGTTTCATGTGTTGTCCATGTCGTGACTGTAAGAATGATATGAATTACTCTACCTCAAAAACCCTTCACTACCACCTGCTGAAGTCCGGTTTCATGTCCGACTATAGCTGTTGGACCAAGCACGGAGAAAGAGGGGTTATAATGGAAGACAATGAAGAAGAAGAGGATGATGACAACTATCCTTTCGCTGATACAACAATGGGGGAAGCTGAAGAAGAGGCATCAATGGGGGAAGCTGAAGAAGAGGCATCAGATGAGCCCGTTGATGATTTGGGTCAGGTCATTGCTGACGCAAAGAGAAACTGCGAAAATGATAAGGAGAGGTTGAAGTTGAAACGCATGTTAGAGGATCACAAGAAAATATTGTATCCAAATTGTGAAGATGACCAGAAAAATCTGGGTACCACGCTGGAATTGCTGCAATGGAAGGCGAAGAATGGTGTAACTGACAAGGGATTTCAAGAATTGCTGATAATGATAAAGAAGATGCTTCCAAAGGATAACAAATTGCCTGAAAGTACGTACGAAGCAAAGAAGGTTGTCTGCCCTATAGGATTAGAGGTGCAGAAGATACATGCATGCCCTAATGACTGCATCCTCTACCGCAGCGAGGAGTACGAGAATTCGGATGCATGCCCGGTATGCGGTGCACTGCGCTATAAGATCCCCCGCGATGACCCTGGTGATGTGGAGGGAGAACGCCACAGGAAGAGGGTTCCTGCCAAGGTGATGTGGTATCCTCCTATAATACCACAATTGAAATGTTTGTTCCAAAACAAAGAGCATGCCAAGTTGTTGCGATGGCACAAAGAAGAACATAAGAAAGACGGGATGTTGAGAGCACATGCTGATGGGTCGCAGTGGAGAAAAATCACGAGGGAGTTCGAGGACTTTGTAGATGATGCAACGAACTTATGGTTTGGTCTTAGTACAGATGGCATGAATCCTTTTGGCGATCAGAGCTCCAGTCACAGCACCTGGCCTGTGACTCTATGTATCTACAACCTTCCTCCTTGGTTGTGCATGAAGCGGAAGTTCATTATGATGCCAGTGCTCATTCAAGTCCCTAAGCAACCCGGCAACGACATTGATGTCTACCTAAGGCCACTAGTTGATGAACTTCTACAGTTGTGGGAAAAACCAGGTGTGCGTGTGTGGGATGCGCACACAGAGAAGGAAATTCACCTACGAGCGTTGCTGTTTGTAACCATCAATGATTGGCCTACTCTTAGTAACCTTTCAGGACATACAAACAAGGGATACAATGCATGCACGCACTGTTTAGATGATACTGAAAGTATATATTTGGATAAATGTAAGAAGAATGTGTACCTGGGACATCGTCAATTTCTACCGATCAAGCATATCTTAAGAAAGGCAGGCAACCATTTCAAAGGTGAGCCAGATAACCGAAAGAAGCCTGGCCTCCGTACTTGTGAATATATATTTGATATGGTCAAGGATTTACAGGTAATCTTTGGAAAGGGTCTTGGCGGACAATCTGTTCCGAATGATGCCAATGGACACACACCCATGTGGAAGAAGAAATCTATATTTTGGGAACTTGAATATTGGAAAGCCCTAGAGGTCCGCAATGCAATCGACGTGATGGATGTGACGAAGAATCTTTGTGTGAACCTTCCAGGCTTCTTGGGCATGTATGGAAAGACAAAATATACACTGGAGGTACAGGAGGACAAGCAAAGAATTAATGAAAAAGACGGCATGCCTCCAAAGCAGTATCAAGGTCCTGCCAGCTATGCTCTTACGAAAGAAGAGAAGGAAATCTTTTTTGAATGCCTTCTCAGTATGAAGGTCCCGTCTGGCTTCTCGTTGAATATAAAAGGGAATAATAAATATGGCAGAGAAAAAATTTCAAAATCTAAAGTCTCATGACTGCCACGTGATTATGACGTAATTACTTCCAGTTGCACTTAGGGGGCTTCTACCGGAAAATGTTCGATTAGCCATTGTGAAGCTATGCGCATTCCTCAATGCAATTTCTCAGAAGGTAATCGATCAAGAAATCCTACCAAGGTTACAGAATGACCTAGTCCAATGTCTTGTCAGTTTCGAGTTGGTGTTCCCTCCATCCTTCTTCAATATTATGACGCACGTTCTAGTGCACCTAGTCAAAGAGATTAACATTCTGGGTCCCGTATTTCTACACGATATGTTCCCCTTCGAGAGGTTCATGGGAGTCTTAAAGAAATATGTTCATAACCATGCTAGGCCAGAAGGAAGCATCGCCAAGGGATATGGAACAGAGGAGTTTATTGAGTTTTGTGTTGACTTTTTTCCTAACATTAATCCGATTGGTCTTCCTAAATCGCGGCATGAGGGGAGACTGGGTGGAAAATGCACATTAGGACAGAAAGAAGCAATAAATATGGATGGGCATTCTTTCACTCAAGCACACTACACGGTTCTACAAAATTCCACCTTGGTGACTCCATATATGGAGGAACACAATGGTATTGTACGGTCCAAGAACCGGGAGCAATCTGACCCTTGGATTGAACATAAACACATGGAGACTTTTGCTAGTTGGTTGCAAACAAAGCTCATCAATGACAACGATGTTCCAGATGAACTGTACTGGTTGGCCAAGACACCACGTTCGACTGTAATGACTTTCAAAGGGTATGAGATAAATGGGAATACATTTTACATGATCGCCCAAGATAATAAGAGCACCGACCAAAACAGTGGTGTCCGCTATGATGCAACAAACTTTGAAGACACATATTATGGTTACATAGAGAAGATATGGGAACTTGACTATGGACCTGATCTTAAGGTCCCTTTGTTTTGGTGCACATGGGTCAAATATACTGGAGGCGGGGTACAGGTAGACCCGCGGTACGGAATGATAACAGTGGATCTCAACAATCTTGGATACACAGACGACTCATTCGTCCTAGCCAATGATGTGGCTCAGGTTTTCTATGTGAAGGACATGTCTAGCAAACCGAGGAGAAAAAAAGATAAGGAAGCGAATACATCATACGATGAGCCAAAGCGCCACATAGTTCTTTTGGGGAAAAGACACATTGTGGTAGTGGAGGACAAGACAGACATGTCCGAAGATTATGAAAAGTTTCATGAAATCCCTCCCTTCAGAGTGAAGACTGACCCAAGCATCCTGTTAAATGATGAAGATTATCCATGGTTACGGCGCAATCATAAGAAAGGGACAAACACGCAGAAAAAGTCTTACACCATGAGATCCCACTCTTGTATGTGACCGGCTTCACCATCATCACTTTCTATATATTTATGTGAAGGACCTTCATGCATTTCCTAGCTATCATGGTATATCTTTGTAACAGTTTGTACACGAAGTGCATCCAGTTTTTGCCGTATGGAGTTAAAATAAGTTATTAAAAATGAAATCTCTTTGTAATAAATGAGTTTTCGTATGAAAACCTCATACTTCTTATGAGATTGTCCAATTTGTACACGAAGTGCATCCAGTTTTTGCCGTAACCCTCTCAACTCTCTAGAAGTTGCTATGTGGGTGAAATTATGATGTCATGCCAAGTTACAAACTTTTCAGATTTAATTTGTACTGCTTTTCAAATTAAGGGTCATTTAGCTCAAAATAAATCATTAAATGCCTAAAAAATATCAACTGAAGCAAGAAAGGGTTGAAAACTGATGATGTGCCTTTGAATGGTGCATATTGAACACACAAAAAGTATGGAGTTAAAATAAGTTATTAAAATGAAATCCCTTTCTAATAGATGAGTTTTTGTCCGAAACCCTCATACTTCTTATGAGATTGTCCAATTTGTACACAAAGTGCATGCAGTTTTTGCCGTAACCCTCTCAACTCTCTAGAAGTTGCTATGTGGGCGAAATTATGATTTCATGCCAAGTTACAACCTTTTTAGAGTTCATTTGTACTACTTTTCAAATTCAGGGTCACTTAGCTCAAAATAAATCATTAAATGCCTGAAAAATATCAAATGAAGTCAGAAAGGGTTGAAAATTGATGATGTGCCTTTGAATGGTGCATATTGAACACACAAAAAGCATGGAGTTAAAATAAGTTATTAAAAATGAAATCCCATTGTAATAGATGAGTTTTCGTCCGAAACCCTCATACTTCTTATGAGATTGACCAATTTGTACACGAAGTGCATGCAGTTTTTGCAGTAACCCTGTCAACTCTCTAGAAGTTGCTATGTGGGTGAAATTATGATGTCATGCCAAGTTACAACCTTTTCAGAGTTCATTTGTACTGCTTTTCAAATTCAGGGTCATTTAGCTCAAAATAAATCATTAAATGCCTGAAAAATATCAAATGAAGTCAGAAAGGGTTGAAAATTGATGATGTGCCTTTGAACAGTGCATATTGAACACACAAAAAGTATGGAGTTAAAATAAGTTATTAAAAATGATACCCCTTTGTAATAGATGAGTTTTCGTCCGAAACCCTCATACTTCTGATGAGATTGTCTAATTTGTACACGAAGTGCATCCAGTTTTTGCCTAACCCTCCCAACTCTCTAGAAGTTGCCGTAACCTAGGAATGGGCAGGACGTGGCTGAAAATTCTGTGCCAAAACCCTAATATCCTCTAGTATATGTAGGAGGAGAGGACGAGGAGGCTTGCCTGCCAAAGAGGCAGCCCTTGGGTCGGCCGAACCTAGTGGGATTGGAGGATTCCTCCTCCAATCCTAGTAGGACTAGGACTCCTCCTTATTTTTGCCTTTTCCCACCTTTTTCTCTTTGGGCTTTCTCTCCCAGCCGCATGGGCCTTGTGTGGGACTTCCACCAGCCCACTAAGGGCTGCTATTCAGTCTCCCACAGCCCATGTAGCCTCTTGGGTCGAAATACCCCTCCCGATGGTCTCCCGGTACACTACTGGCACTCCGGGTACACTACCGATGATCCCGAAACTTTTCCCGGGACCAATATAGGACTTCCTATATACGAATCTTTACCTCCGGACCATTCCGGAGCTCCTCATGACGTCCGGATCTCATCCGGGACTCCGAACAACCTTCGTTCACCACCATACATAACTCTATACTACCGAAACATCACCAAACCTTAAGTGTGCAGACCCTGCGGGTTCGAGAACTATGTAGACATGACCGAGACACCTCTACGGTCAATAACCAATAGCGGGACCTGGTTTCCCATATTGGTTCCTACATATTCTATGAAGATCTTTATTGGTCGAACATCTATGTCAAGGATTCAGTTAATCCCGTATGATGTTCCCTTTGTTCTTCGGTATGTTACTTGCCTGAGATTCGATCATCAGCATCTCCATACTTAGTTCAACCTCATTACCGGCAAGTCTCTTTACTCGTTCTGTAATACAAAATCCCGTGACTAACACTTAGTCACATTGCTTGCAAGGCTTATTGTGATGTTGTCTTACTGAGTGGGCCCTGAGATACCTCTTCGTTACACGGAGTAACAAATCCCAGTCTTGATCCATGCCAACTCAACAGACACCCTCGAAGATAACTGTAGTGCACCTTTATAGTCACCCAGTTACGTTGTGACGTTTGATACACACAAGGCACTCCTCCGATGTCCGTGAGTTGCATGATCTCATGGTCATAGGAACATATACTTGACATGTAGAAAACAGTAGCAATAAACTGAAATGATCATATGCTACGTTTGTAGTTTGGGTCTTGTCCATCACATCATTCTCCTAATGATGTGATACCGTTATCAAATGACATGTCATGTCCACGACTAGGAAACCATAGCCATCATTGATCAACGAGCTAGTCTATTAGAGGCATACTAGGGACATGGTGTTGTCTATATATCCACACATGTATCTGAGTTTCCGATTAATACAATTATAGCATGGATAATAAACGATTATCATGAACAAGGAAATATGATAATAACCAATTTATTATTGCCTCTAGGGCATATTTCCAACAATTTTCTGGTTCACCAGTAATAGCAAGATTGCCAAACTCAAAGTGCTACTTATACCTTACCGCCCTGTCCTTGGGTAACAAAGGTTTAACAACACTTTGTTGTGATTGAGTCACCCATGAAGTAAGTGGCTGCAATAAAGGCCTCATCCCAGAATTTAAGTGGCATGCAGGCTTGAGCTAGGAGAGAAAGCCCAACCACAACAATATGTCGATGTTTCCATTCGTCTGACCCATTTTGTTGGTGTCCATGGCTAGTAGAAAACAGGGCATTGGTTCGGGCCTCCTAATGCCAGTAATCCCAGTTTGCTCACGAACCGGGACCAACGGTGGCAACGGTCCCGGTTCGTGAGCCCAGAGGGCCGGCCGGGCCACGTGGGCCATTGGTCCCGGTTCATCTGTCCCCTCTGCTCCCGATTCCAGGAACGAACCGTGACCAATGCGCCTCGCTCCTGGACCATGACCATTGGTCCCGGTTCATGGATGGAACTAGGACCAAAGGGAGAACTATTGTCCCGGTGCCAGCCACGAACTGGGACCAATGATCTGCCTATATAAACCCTTGCCCGCCGCTAGCAGAGCCATGGAGTGCTATGTTTTTCCAAGACAGCAATGTTAGAGCTTTGTGGTGCTCTAGCTCACCTCCTATGCACATGAGCTGTTCGATTAAATACCCGAGCCACACTTAAGCTTTCTCTTCTCGAAGCTCCTTGTCCAAACTCCATTTTCATCAAGATTTGTCTAGGTTTGCCGGTCCGTCCTGTCCCATCCCCATCCTGAAACTGCCGTCGACCGCCGCGCATGGTGAGCCTCTTGATCTTATCTTCTTTCTAAAAGAAAATATACTTACTCGTATGATTTTCTTACTTTTATTATTGTTTGTTATTATATAGTGCCATGGTTATGGTATCCGCCCACGTCGGCCCTCATCCGGTCTATGATTCAGATGTGGTATATTATCTTTTATAACTATTTCACACAGCTAATGTCTATGACAATTAATTATGCCACCAACTTGACGTAGATGTTTTTATCTATAGGAAGTAGTTGAACCAGAAATGGATATCGACAATGCAATTCTGCTCAACAAGTTAACTAAAGCTGAAAAAGAAATCGATGATTTGAAAGAAAAATTGAAAAGAACTAAAGATGAGAAGATGGGATTGGAGTTGCATGTTGCCGATATCGTCTATGATCACAGGACCAAGATGGCTGCAATGCGATTGAAGCTTAGAAATATTAGAAAATATGCTATTGATAAAGAGGCTTGGTATCATTATGCCATTCGATCAATTGTTACCTTAGTTCTAATTATGATCGCATTTTTTGTTGCATTGAAATGTTTTAAATAGTTTCAATGTGTGGTTTAATTAGATGCTCTGGAGAGATAAATGTTGGTCAACGAGAACTATGTATCTACTTTGGTTTTAATGTGATGATGAACTTCTATTAATTTGGTCAAATTTGTATTCCTGACTTACTGTAACGGTTTTTGACAGACTTAATTATATATAATGCACGCAGATGAACCGACAATGGATGGATGGTAACAGACGCACCGATGAGTACATTAAGGGGGTGCATTATTTTATCGAAGTGGCCGAGGCAAACAAGCAGAATGGTTTTATGTCTAGTCCATGCCCTACGTTTGGGAATTTGATGTCTTACTCTGACCAGAAAATCCTTCACAGCCACCTGTTCGTGAAGGGTTTCATGCCACACTATAATGTTTGGACTAAGCATGGAGAAATTGGGGTTATGATGGAAGACGGCAAAGAAGAAGAGGATGATGACAACTATGTGCCCCCTGAATACGGTGATGCTACAACCGGGGAAGCTGAAGATCAAGAGGAACCAGACGATGTGCCCGATGATGATCTTCGCCGGATCATTGTTCATGCAAAGAGACAGTGTGAAAGTGCAAATGAGAAGCTGAAGTTCGATCACATGTTAGAGGATCACAAAAAAGGATTGTACCCCAATTGCGAAGATGACAACACAAAGCTCGGTACCACAATATAATTGCTGCAGTAGAAGGCAGAGAATGGTGTACCTGACCAAGGATTTGAGAAGCTACTGAAAATATTGAAGAAGAAGATTCCAAAGGATAAATAATTGCCCGATAGTATGTATGCAGCAAAGAAGGTTGTATTCCCTCTAGGATTGGAGGTGCAGAAGATACATGCATGCCCTAATGACTGCATCCTCTGCCGCCATGAGTATGAGGAATGGAACGCATGCCCGGTATGCAGTGCATTGCGCTATAAGATCAGACGTGATGACCATGGTGATGTTGAGGGCGAGCGCCCCAGGAAGAGGGTTGCTGCCAAGGTGATGTGGTATGCTCCTATAATACCACAGTTGAAACGTCTGTTCAGATACAAAGAGCATGCCAAGAATATGTGATGGCACAGAGAGGACCGTAAGAAAGACGAGAAGTTGAGAGCACCCGCTGACGGGTCGCAGTGGAGAAAACTCGAGAGAAAGTACTGGAAGGAGTTTGCAGGTGACGCAAGAAACGTATGGTTTTGTTTAAGCACGGATGGCATTAATCATTTTGGGGAGCAGAGGAGCAATCACAGCACCTGGCCCGTGACTCTATGTATCTATAACATTCCTCCTTGGCTATGCATGAACCGGAAGTTCATTATGATGCTAGTTCTCATCCAAGACCCTAAGCAACCCGGCAATGACATTGATGTGTACCTAAGTCCATTAGTTGAAGAACTTTTACAACTGTAGAATGGAAACGGTGTACGAATGTTGGATGAGCACAAATAGGAAGAATTTGACCTGCAACGCTTGCTGTTTGTAACCATCAATGATTGGCCTGCTCTCAGTAACCTTTCAGGACAGACAAACAAGGGATACCACGGATGCACACACTTTTTAGATGACACCGAAAGCATATACCTGGACAATTGCAGGAAGAATGTGTACCTAGGGCATCGTTGATTTCTTTCGACCAACCATCAATGTCGAAAGAAAGGCAAGCATTTCAAAGTCGAGGCAGATCACCGGAAGAAGCCCGCCATCCGTACCGGTGATCGCATACTTTCTATGGTCAATGATTTACAAGTAATCTTTGGAAAGGGTCCCAGCAGACTATCTGTTTCGAATGACGCCGAGGGACGCGCACCCATGTGGAATAAGAAATCTATATTTTGGGACCTACCCTACTAGAAAGACCTAGAGGTTCGCTTTGCAATCGACGTGATGCATGTGACGAAGAATCTTTGGGTGAACCTTCTAGGCTTCTTGGGCGTGTATGGGAAGAAAAAAGATACACCGGAGGCACGGGAGGACCAGCAACGTGTTCACGAAAAAGATGGCATGCCTCCAAAGCAGTATGACGGTCCTGCCAGCTATGCTCTTTCCAAATAAGAGAAGGAAATCTTCTTTGAATGCTTGCTCAGTATGAAGGCCCCGTCTGGCTTTCTCGTCGAATATAAAGGGAATAATAAATATGCAGAGAAAAAGTTCCAGAACCTAAAGTCTCATGACTGCCACGTGATTATGACGCAACTGCTTCCGGTTGCATTGAGGGGGATTCTACCGGAAAACGTTCGATTAGCCATTGTGAAGCTATGTGCATTCCTCAATGCAATCTCTCAGAAGGTGATCGATCCAGAAATCCTATCAAGGTTAAGGAGTGATGTGGCACAATGTGTTGTTAGTTTCGAGCTGGTGCTCCCACCATCCTTCTTCAATATCATGACGCATGTCCTAGTTCATCTAGTCGACAAGATTGTCGTTCTGGGCCCTGTATTTCTACACAATTTGTTCCCCTTTGAGAGGTTCATGGGAGTCCTAAAGAAATATGTCCGTAACCGCGCTAGGCCATAAGGAAGCATCTCCATGGGCCATCAAACATAGGATGTCATTGGGTTTTGTGTTGACTTCATTCCTGAACTTAAGAAGATTGGTCTCGCTCAATCGCGGTATGAGGGGAGATTGACTGGAAAAGGCACGCTAGGAGAGAAGTCAATAAGATGTGGGAACTGGCATTCTTGGTCTCAAGCACACTACACAGTTCTATAGAATTCTACCTCGGTGACCCCGTATGATGTCGATGAACACAAGAACATTCTATGCTCCAAACACCCACAGCAGTTTGACGACTGGATTACATGTGAACACATCAAGACTTTCGGCAGTTGGTTCCAACACGTCTCAGGTGTGACAACACTGTTTCTGATGAGCTGTACTCGTTGGCCAGGAGACCATCTTTGACTGTATTGACTTACAAAGGGTACGATATAAATGGGAATACATTTTACATGATCGCCCAAGATCAGAGGAGCACCAACCAAAACAGCGGTGTTCTTTGATGCTCCAACGACCAATGGGAAGGTCGACACATATTATGGTTACATAGAGGAGATATGGGAACTTCACTATGGACATGATTTGAAGGTCCCTTTGTTTTGATGCAAATGGGTCAATCTTACAAGAAGCGGGGTACATGTAGACCCGCATTACAGAATGACAATTGTGGATCTCAACAATCTGGGGTACATAGACGAACCATTCATCCTAGCCAATGATGTGGCGTAGGTTTTCTATCTTAAGGACATGTCTACCAAAGAGAGAATACGTCATACGATGAGCCAAAGTGTCACATAGTTCTTTCAGGCAAAAGAGACATCCTGGGATTGGAGGGAAAGAGAGACATGTCTGAAGATTATGAAAAGTTTCAGGAAATTCCTTCCTTCAAAGTCAAGGCTGACCCAAGCACCCTATTCAACGATGAAGATTATCCATAGTTACGGCGCAATAAGCAAAGGACACAAGCGAAGAAAAAGTGAAGACTTTCTCTCCACAACTGTTATGATGATGCCTTTGATCTAGAATATCACTACAGTTACATATGAAGAAATAAAATGCCTTTTGTAACATATGCGTTTCCGTCCGAAACCTTGATATTCGAAAGAGACTGTCCGTTTTGTACATGAAGTGCATCCAGCTTTTGCTGTAACCCTCTCAACTTTTTAGCACATGCTATGCGTGTGAAATGATGATACCATGCAAACTTTCAACCTTTTCAGAGTTTATTTGTAGTGCTTTTCAATTTCAGTCTCATTTAGCTCAAAAAAATTAATAACTGCATGAAAAATAATAAATGAAGTCATAAAGGATTAAAAATTGGTGATCTGCCTTTGAATGGTGCATTTTAAGCACACAAAAAGTCTAGAGTTCAAATAAGTTCAAGAAAATGAAATCCGTTTGTAACAATGAGTTTTTTTTTCCGAAACCCTCATACTTCGAAAGAGATTGTTGATTTTGTTCACAAAGTGCATCCATCTTTTAAAATAATAATCTCAACTTTTTAGCACATGCTATATGGGTGAAATTATGATACCATGCCAACTTTCAACCTTTTCAAAGTTGATTTGTAGTGCTTTTCAATTTCTGGGTCATTTAGCTCAAAGAATGAACTAATAGCAAAAAGAATCAACTATTTTTTATCAAATCCTAATATCAAAAAGAATGAACTAAAATAATCAATTTAAATATTATTTTATGACCTATAATATTCTTCAATAGCAGAAAGAATCAACTAAAAAGCTTTTATTAAACTCTAAAAGCTTTTATAAACCTCTAGTATTTTTGAAACTAAAATTATATAAAATTTATGCAACTAAAATTATCAAAGTATTTTTTTTAAAACATTAATAGCAAAAAGAGTTTTTATAAAGAATTTTTTGGTAGAAAGTTTAATAGCAAACTAAAATAACAAAATGTGTTTTTGATTTAAACAACCATTTCAAATAACCTAAAAATTAACAAATTGAATATAATGTGAAAACAAAGTAATATTAAATAGCAGGAAATAAGAATCACTCAAAAATCTATTTTTATAGTAAAGTTATTCACAAAATAGTGATTCACATGAATTTGAAAGAATTCAAATTTAAACTATTCAAATTTGAAAAGTAATGGCACTAACAGAAAGTTTATAATTTTTGTGGCCTAAAAGCAAAAAGAATCACCGAAAAACTATAAGTAGAAAGAAAAGAAAATAAACAAAGCAAAAAACAGGATTTTTTAAAAAAGTGTCGCCTAGAGGGCCACCATGGCCTGAATATGACTAGAAACCCAACCAGCTAGTTGTGCCAGGATTCAGGCCCGCAGCAGGCCCAGTAGGTCCATAGGCAGAGGAGTGTGCGATTAGGCCCGTAAGCCTGCAGTTGAGAGGAGCTCGAGAGGGTTGGCGCAGCAACGCTTATAAACCACTCTCGAGCCCTCTCGGCTACCGGGGTGGGACTAAACATTTGTCCCCGGGCAACAAACCCTTTTGGCTCGGTTCGTGCCACCAACCGGGACGAAACGGGGGGGTGGTGCTTTCCTGCCCTTTTGGCTGCTGAAAACAAGGCTTTGGTCCCGGTTGGTGGCATGAACCGGGACCAAAGGGGGCCATTTGTCCCGATTGGTGCCACCAACCGGGACGAAAGGGTTTGCTGCCCGGCATGGGTCGGGGACGAAAGGGCTTTGGTTCCGGTTGGTGGCATGAACCAAGACCAAAGGTGGCCATTGGTACCCGTTCGTGCCACCAACCGGGACCAATGCTCCGTGTATAAAACCCCACACTTAGAAGTTTTTGACCCATTCGCTCGCCCTGAAGGCCAGATCCCCACCCACGCCGTCAGGCTGCCCAAATCTCGCACGCTAGCTCCCCGTCGCCGTCGCCGCCGCCGGCCTCCGTCCCTGACCTCCCCGACCTTTCTTTGGCCGCCCCGCCCCACGCCACCCCGCGCCGGCTGCCCCACCCCACTCCAGCCACATCCCCCCTCCCCCTCTACGTGAGCAGTTCATGGAAGTGTTCATATATGTGTGAGTTCATATATGGGTTCATATATGTGTATGTATGTGTTCATATATGTGTTCATGTATGTATGTGTTCATATATGTGTATGTGTATGTATGTTTTATGATATTAGCTCTCATTACATGTTATTTAATTATTATTTATATATTCTTGTCGTATCGCCGTATTGCTGTTTATAGAAATTTTCGTATCTCGTATCTCCGTACCCGTATCGCCGTATCGATGTTGCCGTATCGGTGCTTCGTACATTACCGCCACCGCGTGATTATATGTCCGGCCGGCATTTTTTTGTTCATATAGAAAACTCCAGTAATTTCGACATGAGGGGGGACTTCAATCAATCCCCTCTCGCCCGACCAACTCTCGAGTCCGCCTAAACCGGGACTGAAAAAGCATTGTCGAGCTCCTACCCCCTCTCGCCCCTACCCGACAAACTCTCGAGGCCACCCAAACCAATAGAAGAAAAATTCCGGTAACTTCGATCAACCCCCTCTCGCCTGACCAAACCATAGAAGCGTTGCCAAGGCCACCCAATCCCTAAAAGCGTTGCCGAGGCCACCCAAATCCTAGAAGCGTCGAGGCCACCCAATCCCTAGAAGCATTGTCGAGGCCACCCCAAACCGTAGAAGCGTCGAGGCCACTGATATGATCCCTTTTCTATGTTTGCCACTAATTAATATATCCATCTCTCATGTTTGTATATTATTTGCCATGTTGTAATATTTGAAGAAAACATGGATCCAACCATGAACAGAGACTTTGAAGGAGAAGCGTTGTTGGGGGACATAATCCGCGGCGGCGGTTCCATCTTCTCATTAATAAATTTTGACACAGAAGAGCTAGGACATGATGATGACGGCTCCGGTCAGCGAATGCTGGAGCAAGAAGGAGACCATGATGACGACTCCGGTGACCAAGAACCGGAGGAAGAAGGAGACCATGATGACGCCTCCGGTGACCAAATGGAGGGAGTTGTTGCAAAGTCGTCCGGCGAGGTATATATATTAATTAAGCCTGTGCTGACTAATTGATGCATTAATTGTTTTGGTATGTACATATATTATCTCTTATTTCTTCCTTTATATAGCCCTCCAGATCGAGCCAAACTTCGGTAACGAGACGAGGCCTGAAGAAAAGATTGGGCAAGGAAGAAAGGTTCACGATCACCTTAATAGTGAACGATGGCCAACCGATTGAACCGAAGATGACCAAGGATGCATTTTCTCCTTAGTGTGGAGTTATTGTCAGGGACAGCATCCCGATCAACATCCAGCAATGGAATGAGACGGCTAAGAACACTAAGAACTACGACCCTCAAGTTTCTTATGTCACCGATAGACAGAAAGAAGATCTTTGTAAGGCCCTGAAGGCAAATTTCACCCTACCGACAGAGGAGGATGAGAGTAATCTAGTTATAGAGCCACTGGTCAGGTTGTGTGCTCTTAAGAAGATGGCAGATCTTTTCAGGGGGTGGAATAATGAGTTGAAAGCTAAGTTTGTCAACGAAGAGAAGACTCTAGTATTCATCGGTCAATATGAGGGGATAAGAGATCAATGGGTCGCGTTCGTGGCCTACAAGACTTCTGAAAAGAGTAAGAAAATGTCAGTGATAAACAAGAAAAATGCTGAGCAGAAGCAGTCTCACCATCGCACGGGGTCAGGTTGGTACCTAAGAGCCTGGCCGTTGTGGTCCAAATGGGAGGATGACCTGCGAGCTAAAGGGGTCAAGCCACAGACAGGGAAGTGGCCAGACCATTCAAGGACTTGGTTCTTCAGGGTTCGGGCAACTTTGGACACTGAAACAGGGAAGTGCGCTTGGACGGACGAGCAACTTGCAATACCCGTCAGGAAGCTTAAGCAAGTTATCAAGGAAGCGCTGGAAGGGAGGTTCATTCCCAACAAAGAGAAGGATGAGCTGACTGAGGCCCTCGGGAATCCTGAGCACCCTGGACGAACACGAGGCTCGCCAGGCTCCGTTTCGTGGAAGCTTGGGTTTCCCGGCGTAGGCAGTTACAAAAGCCGGGATATGAAGAGGAAATAGGAGGTGAGCGTTGTGCAGGAGCTCAATGCAAGAGTACGAAGGCTAGAGGAAGAAGTTATGAGCGAGCGAGCTCCCGACCAGCAGCTTGTTAAGGGGCACGAAGCTACCCTAGAAGCTACCCCGCCATCTCAACAGAGAAGCAGCATGGCTTCCACGGAGCTCCTTCAGTATCCTGACTTCACGGCTCCTAGCTACCTCGTGGATGCAATCACAGATGGCCAACATTGCAAGCTTATGACGAAATGCATTAACCTCACCTTGAAGGCGGCTGATGGCTTTGTTGCACCTCCTCGAACCGACAGAACTTCTCACCATGGTCAGATTCCACATGGCTATGCTGTTGTGCAAGTGGATTAAATAATGGGCGGATTTGAGGAGCTCGAGCTTGACCACCCTACAGGTGAAGGGGAGACTCGGCTGAGATTTGCTGTGAGGAGTACATGTCTATGGCGGAAGGATCGCATCAAGCTTCCGAACTGGACGCCTCCTCCTCCTCCTTCTCCTCCGGTGAGTGATGAAGGCACTCATCCTCCTCCTCCTCCTCCCGTGAGGGATCAAGGCACTCCGCCTCCTCCTTCGCCTCGTCCGGCGCGTGACATCGATGATCAAGGAACTTCGCCTCCTCCTCCGCCTCCTTCGGCGCATTCGAGTAGTCGGCCTCCTCCTCCGCCTTCTCCGGCACATTTGAGAAGTCCGCCTCCTCCTCCGCCTCCTCAGCAACAGCGGAAGACAGCCGCCACCGCTCCTCCTCCTCCGGTGCGTCGGAGCACTCCGCCTCCTTATCCACCTCATAAGCAACGACGGAAGATAGACACCGTCGCCCCGGCTGCTAGCAGTACAGCCAATGGCGGGAGGCCACACGAATATGGTCCTATGTCTCTCAAGCCATTGGAAAAGTTGCCATACGAGAGGACCGCAGAGGAAACCGCGAAGATCTCTCAAGACCAAGTGAGGGCCCATTTTGCAAAGAAAGCTCCACCTCCGAAGGAGACGATAGATCTGGTGGCATCGAAGCACACTGTCGAGGCCCTGAAGCAACCACCACTGCCTCCGCTAGATACCAACTATGTCCATGCTACTAAAAAGGCATATCAAAATGCGGTGCAGACGGATCTAATTTCAGTGATGAGAGTTAGCAAAACGAAGAAGTGGGAAAACAATTCCCCAGCTCGGCGAACAGGTGACCAATCGTGCCCCCCACTGAAGGTGTTTACCGATATCACCGTTGATCATCCGGGGATGGTGCCCGGTACCAATCCTGCTGATTACATGAGCGATGATGTACTGTTTGAGCAGTTGGATATCGGTACGGGAAGCCTCTCGTCAAAGATGGAAGTCCTCCTCTAGGAAGGATGATGAGATAGTTGCATAATTGGTTGTAACACCCCGTTACGCCTTGTGAGATCTAGACTGGCCCCACATACCAACACTAGTCTTTCCTGCGCACTTTGTCCTCACTCGTGCGCACCGGGGACCAACTTCCCGGTTGGTCACCCATCCTAGAATCGCTCCAAGCCAAGCACGCTTAACTTTGGAGTTCTTTTCGAGTGGGCTCTCACATACACCCCCACTCAAAGGAATCGATGTCCTCGTCGGCCCATCAGGAACGTTCCCTTTTGGCACACGTATGCGCGTCCAGTCCGGCACATGTGCCATGCTGTGTGCCACGACGGGCCACGCACGCCATGCGCCACATGCCCGTGCACCTGACCCGTGCATGCCCGTGTAACCGCAAGGGTCGGCTCTAATACCAATAGAAACACCCCGTTACGCCTGGTGGGATCTAGACTAGCCCCACATACCAACACTAGTCTTTCCTGCGCACTTTGTCCTCACTCGTGCGCACCCGGGACCAACTTCCCGGTTGGTCACCCATCCTAGAATCGCTCCAAGCCAAGCACGCTTAACTTTGGAGTTCTTTTCGAGTGGGCTCACGGAAAAGAAGGAATTCCTTGTTGATATGAGTAGTATATCATTCCTATTAAGCCAGGCTCTCACATTGGTACATGAAAACCTACAACGAGTCTAGGAAGGATTGTTTGACGCTGATTATTAAAGAGAAGCACGACTTCTTTGGCCAGGAGCTGATTCATGTTGAATTTGACGAGCTTTTCCAGTTTTACAATCAAAAGGACATCGACATACAAATCATGACTTGCTACTGTCTGTAAGTACTTCTGTAATTAAGTCTCTATATATAGCTCACCTCTTTCATTGGATGTATATATATAATTATCCTCATCACTATATTATGCAGATTGAAGATCGTCGAATGCAGAAAAGCAGAAATGTATGACATTGGGTTCATTAACCCAAAATCATACATGAAGTGACGGTTCAAATGTATCCCAAACAAACCAATGAGAACTTGCTACAATCGATGCTTAAAAATCAAGACAAAGAAAAAATACTCCTTCCTCAGAACTTCAAGTGAGTGTTACTGTCTTGTGCATATTCGGTTTCTCCCTTATTACCCGAGGGTATAGTAATGGAATTGATGAGCTATGCATGTGTGCGCAGCCACCACTTTATTCTACTAGAGATTAAGCTTGAGTGGGGAGTAGTAACCGCCTTAGACTCGAGACGAAATAAACCCGAGTTGTATGCGAACCTGACTGAAATGCTCCAAAGGTAAGTTCAATCGATCATTATCGCACCATATCGGCAACTTTGTTCATTTCCTAATATATATCAAGTAATTATTTTCTTTGTCTGGCAGGGTTTGGAAAGATTTCACCAAAATTGCCCTGGGACTGCCTACCCAGCTGCAATTTAGACACCAGAAAGTAAGTAATATATACTACCTAGTTCCGCCCATCTCCCATTGATTCTAGCTAGTTTCATCAATATATACCATTTAGCATGCTTGCTTATCAGTTTGATTGACCTATATTTCTTGTATAGTGCTTGTTTCAGGAACAAGGGACTAATTTTTGTGGAAACTACATTTGCGAGTTCATCTATAATGCCACGAATCCTAATAAGTGGGGCTACACTGAAAAAGAAAATGAAGTGCGTAAGCAAAAGTATTCACAATTTTATTTTATTAACATCATTTGTGTTGAGTTTCATTCATATACATGTATTGACTCTCTTCTTCAATTTAGATGTGGCGGATGTAGGATGAACTCCTACCACAAGATCGCATACGAGCAATTCAAGAGGAATTGGCAGGATTCTTTATTGACCACGTCATCAATAAATCCAGAGAATACCATATGGAACTTCATATTAGATGTTAGGGATTGTAACATAGGAGAGATATACGAAAACTTGTTGTTTGACCAATCTCTCGGTGAAGGAGGAGGTCGATCACTTCTCTCTCTATATGTTCATGACGATCTTGTGTACTTAATGGTTTACTTCATTTGCTTACTAACTAGGGTGTCGCGAGTTCTCTTTATACGTATAGTATGTAGCGTCGGGACCAAGCACGGAGATAAGAGAGGTCACTTCTCTCTATTAGCTAGCTAACAAAATATATGAAACCCCTAAATTAACCCTCCAAAACCCTCACCCCCCTCTTTAAAAAAAAGCTCCTGAGCTGCTGACGCCTGGACGCTCTTTGGTCCCGGTTGGTGTGACCAACCAGGACCAAAGGCCCTCCTGCCTGGGCTCAGTGGAGCGGCCACGTGTAGCTCCATCTGTCCCGGTTCGTAAGCGAACCGGGACTAAAGGTCATGGGCTTTAGTCCCGACCCTTTAGTCCCGGGTCTAGAACCGGGAGAGATGGAGCTCTGGAACCGGGACAAATGGGCCTTTTTCCACTAGTGATGGGGACATGCGACATGGTGGGATATGCCAATATTTGTACAAAAATCAACTTCTCAGACCCCCCCAATCAGATTGAGGGCAAGAATTTTCTGATCAAATTGACGTTCAACGAGATTTTGAAAGTCATGAATTTTTTGAAAAACTTCTGACTTATGTTTGATATGGTAGATCCACGTGAACTTACTGAAAGCATTTATCAAGCTCACATAGTATTTCTTTATACCTACTTATTCTGCAGCTGGTCCCCACACATTAGAATAAACGAGCTCCAAAGGGAACTTTGACCCACTTATGGATTTTGGATAAGTCAAGTGATGGCTTTTGCCTTGCTAGGGATGGTGGATGAAGGATGCCTTAGGCGCTGGTGCCACCTATCCGAGGTGGGTGTGACACTGAGCACTTGCTTCTTTGCACCTTGTCCCATGTGTTTTACAAGGTATAGGCCTCTGCTAACCCTGCCTTGCAGAAGAATTCTCCTCGTTCCCTGATCCTTTAGAAGAAACGAATAAGGGTGTATTTCAATGAATGTGTTGTTGTCAATGGCAAGTTGACTTCCAGAGATGAAACTCTTATTAGCCTCGGCCACATGTAGAACATTATTAAGAAGAAGATCACTTTCAGGGGTATAAATATGAGATTGACCAATATGTACTATAGCCATACTGATCCACCCGCGGTGTAGATTTGTTCATCTCCACTGTACCAATCTCGAACCGTGAGATTATCTAGGTCTCCCGTGATGTCGTTGGTTGCACCACTGTCCAGGTACCATTTGGTGTCAACCCCGTATTGGGGAGCCACCATGTTCGGTCAGCGCCCCATGTTGGATGCCCGAGCTTGCCACAAATCTTGAAATTGGCTTGGCAGAGGGATTGTTGGTGTAGTTCCCATTGCCGCCGCCGTAGCAATTGTTCCCCTGTTCCCATGGTTAGGCAAGTTGGGAGACTTGGAGAAGTTGCTGCGGGTGCGAGGACCACTACCAGGTTGTTTGTTGTGGAGTTTGCGGCCGCGGTGACCATTGCCGCCATTGTTCTTGTTGAAGCGGTCACAGGTTGATGCGTTGGCAGATGAACGCAAGGATCCACCACATAGACTCTTGCAAGTCTCAAAGATCAACAACTGTGAGTATAGCTCTGGAACCGTGACTGTCTCGACCGTAGAGCATATGGCCGAAACCACTCGGTCAAACTCCTCATGGAGTCCGCAAGGATGCGAGAGACATTGTCCTCCTCATTAACCTTATTCCCTGAAGCCAGTAGTTCATCTCACAACGTTCTAATCTTACCAACATAAGCGGTGATGCTGCTGTTGCTCTTATAGAGATTCTATAGCGCGATCTGGAAATTGACAGCCCCTGCATGCGTGTGGGAAGCCAACATCCCTTGAGAGGTATTCAACATCTCTGCTGCGGTGTGCCATGTCACCTCTTGGATTGCCATCTCGCGCGGTAGAGAGGCCAGCAGGAAGGAGAACACCACCTGACCCCACGCATACCACACGACAAACTCCGGGTTGGGAGCCTTGGACTTGGTTTTTTCATCATCGGCGGTGACCTCAATGGTCATGGTCTCAATGTCGAGGAACTCCGCCATCTGAGCGCCCTGATCACTGAGAGCACGATGGTGTGTCATAGAGCCTCGCTCCCTATCGTAAGCTTCTCTGTTGTGGCATGCACGAATGGAGAGGAGGGGAAGGAAGTGGAAGAGCTTGCCATGGATGATCTCGAGGCCGGCTCTGATTACCATGAAATAAATAGTGGAACCTTATGCTCCATAGTAGGGACGCGTGCATGTTATATAGATGAACAATGTACGAGATAGATGGCAGGTTGTTACAGGTCTTGACCTCTACTCGAGGCTATACAAGAGATATAATCATTTCTATGCTAACAACCTGCCTAGATGTTACAAAGACAACACATACAACCATCGTGACATAAGTCGTGTTACAACACAAGCCTATTGTTTAACAGATCGTAACACTTCACTCATGAAGTTAATACAAGTGAGGATTGATTTCTGTTATTCATATAATTTAAAACAGGAAGATTGCCTTCTCGAGCAAAACCGACATTCTTGCTCTCGACACATATGCGCCTGAGAATGTTCTCTACCTTCTTGTGCTGAGATACCAGCAACTGTTCCCTAGG
The DNA here is from genome assembly GCA_022496015.1 of Hordeum marinum. Lineage (NCBI taxonomy): Eukaryota > Viridiplantae > Streptophyta > Magnoliopsida > Poales > Poaceae > Hordeum > Hordeum marinum. The sequence goes on from CM039678.1 coordinate 32,529,807, forward strand.
GAATCAGGTTATGGAAAGCAAGCTATAACAGATCGTATAGATAAAGAATAATGTAATTTCATTAGCTCTCTGAACGCATCCAGTATAATTTCTTTCTAAGCCTGATGTACGGGGGTGTCATGTTCTATTTACAATAGAGTGATCCTCCATCTAGGTTTGCACAATAGAAGGTTCGTTGCAACCTTTTCCACCCTAATCTGTTGCTCGTTCGTTTTGAACAAAAGAAGATGATACCAGTAGAGGTTTTATCCAATGGAGATTCAACTTGAGCATCAACATGACTAGTCGAGTAAAAAACCTTTAGCTACTTCAACTTTAATCCCAATGGCCCATAACCCATGCTAGGAGAAAACAATTGTCCACTTCAATGCCATGCAATCTAGGTAAGGAAACCATTTGGTAAGGAAAAATGCAACTTGCACAAAGAACATTGAGCAGTACTATGCGAGAACTATTTCCTTCCCTTCCCCTCGACAACTAGGGTAAACTCTCCCTTCGGGCTTCACTAGGGTGCCCATGGATTCACATCTCGTTTTCCTGTCTCTGCGATAGCCGATGGTGGGAAGAGGAATCCCGCCGCATCCACTTTGGCCTGTGGCGAGATTTTTAGACCTTATGTAGTCGGATGGACGGCCATTCTTCTTCGAGTTTGTCTTTGAGACTTAGATCCTCCTCGAGTTCATCTGGTTTGACATAGTCGACACAGCTCCGGTGTAGATTCCTATTTTCTTATGAGTTGTGATTGCATGTTAGGGTTTCTCGTCATGCGTGCAGATTGCCATCGACAAGGTCAAGGCAGTTTTGGTAGGGAGCGGTGACAATGACGCGTAGGTGACTCGTAGTGGCGGTGGTACTAGTCGTTTGGTGGTTTGGGGTCCCCGGTATAATTTTTATCATATATTTGAGATGCTTTGTCCCTCCGATGGACTTTTCTAATATATATGGATCATTTCTGCACATTTCTTTTACACAATACCCAAAGTGGCCCAGTTCATGTTGCAAGAAAAAAGGAAGAGCTTTGCTACGCCTACGTAAGGAAGTTACGAACAATTACATAGGAGATTAGTTAACAGGTTTGGATTAGAGGGAGGAGGGGCCACCCTGGAAATTAGGGGGGAGCGGTTAGTAAGAGAAGGACACGTATTTACGTCAAACAATTTAGGAATTTTCTTATGTAGCTGTAGGATTTTCGAAAAAGAAACATTGCTTCCAGTGATGAACAAAAGCGATCAAAACAGCGAAAATAAATGTTGCTCATCCTCTGATGATTACCTGTCTTGATTGCACAATAAAGATCCAAGAAGCATCAAATCACATCACACATCACATATTCATACTCCTTCCTCAAAAGGCCAAGCCGATGGGCATAGAACAGCATTGGCAAAAGATGATGGAGGTCACCAAAGTTGACCTTCGATAGCTGGAGCCGGGTAAGCCAGGCTGGCAGCAAGACCAGGACGCGGTGACCACTTCCATGGTGGCACACGGCTTCATCATCGTGGCGCCCGACGTGCTTCACATGAGTGAAGGTTGGCGGTGTTGGGCCTCGGCATGGCGAAGGCGGCCTTCGTGCTCCCGTTGGAGCCCAAGCTGTTCGTAGTAAGGCATGCCTGTGACGGTGGCGACCGGCGTGAGTGCACCCATGTTGATTCCATGGTGGGAGTGGGCACGTGTGCGTTGGCCGTCATAGTTAGTGCATGCGGGTTAGCTGTGTACGTAAGTATAGAGAGACCTAGTCTGGTTAGTTGGCATTGTATTGTGTGTGGCGCAAGGATCGACCAGTAGTCGTGCATAGAAGGTGGGCTCGTGCAGGGCAAAAAAAATTGACGGTGCTACGACGGGCTTACGCCGTCCTGAACCATTTCATTAATAAAATCAGAGCATTTACATAGGAAAGGTAGTTGGAGGGAGTGATAGAGTACAAAGTATATAGGTTACAATCTCTCCGATAAGTGAAACAACATGGTGCACTAATCCCGAAGCAGGAGCATGGGCTGCTCCTTTGAGCATCTGTTAGACCAGAGCATGATATCATCCGCCGCTGAACGGACAATGAGGTGGATAGGTTGCAGTTCTCCCCTGAAGACCTTTGCATTTCTTCTTTTCCATATATTCCATAAGATAGCAATGATTATTGTGGAGCGAGTCTTGCTAGAATGGGGAGGACCCCAAAGCTGCCTAAAGTCCATTGGTGGAGAGGCCGACAGTGCTGAGAGCTCTTGTCATAGAGGTCTTAGACGACTACAAAGAAGGAAAAGGTGTTCTGCTGATTCCGTAGCTGGACAGAACGAACAGTTGCATGAGTCCATAACCCCCTCTTTAAGCGTCATTCGTTGGTGAAGAGTCAATTTTTGCATGAAAGCCAGAGGAAAATTCTGCATTTATTGGGTGCATAGTTCTTTGAGATGACCGAGGCAAATGGATCATTTGTTGGCCCAAACCGCCTTATATGCGGAGTTGCAAGTTAGTGGCTTGACGTTGATACGTCCCATTCAGTTTTCCTGAACCCACACATTCAAGGAGACGGTTGCCAGCAAGGTACGCAGATTATCCAGTTCAATGTCTGCAGCATTAGGGAGTCTTGGAGCTAAATCTAGCTGCAACTGAGGATTACTGAGCACGCGTGCAACGGAGGCCGAAGGCCGAAGAGAGTGGGAAAAAATAGCGGGGAAAATTGTTGCAAGATTTTGAGTGTGGCTGGGGATCCAGAGGTCAAGTCAGAAGGCAGTAGTCATGCCATTTCTAATATGCACCATACTTATTGACCTAAAGAAATCAGCCCCCTTGGCGATGTCTTGCCAAACATAAGATTGAGAAGGGTGAGTAGTGTCGATGTCATAAGAATCCGACCAACAATATTTGGCCGCAAGGTGAGAGATGCTTGAATATTGGATGTTTGAGTGAAGTTTATTCAAGTGAGAGAGGAGTAAGCAAGAGATTAAGTGATCCAGAGAAGAAAAACCTAGACCCCCTCGAGAGAACGGAGCACACACAAATTCCCAAGCCACTTTACACTGACCACCCGTCACTTTGTCCTGTGCTGCCCAGAAAAAGGCCCAACAACGTTTATCGATCTCCTGAACAATGCCCATAGGCAGCAAAAGAGCAGTCATGGCATATATAGGTAAGGCTGTCAGAACTGCCCTAACCAGGATAGCGCGACCGGCAATTGTAAGAAGCACCCCTCGCCAACCTGCCAGTTGCCAGTCAATCTTGTCGATGATGAAGAAGAAGTCCTTAATGTTTAGTTTGTGGGTGGATAAAGGTAGACCTAGGTAGGATTGAGGGAAGGAAGCAACCGAGCACCCCAGAATAGATGCAAGAGAAGATGCGAGGCCCGGCTCCACATGAATAGGAGCGAAAGTGCTCTTGTGGAAGTTAATCACCAAACCTGTTGCATTTGAGAACTCAAGCAGGATTGATTTAAGCGTTTGAAGCTGTCCCAGGTCCGCTTGCAGAATGGTAAGTGTCGTCTGCGTATTGAAGCACCGGGCAAGTGATATTCGAGTCGATGGGGTGGGATAGAAGGCCATTTGAGGATTCCTGATGAATAAGACGCTGCAGCAATAAGACGCTGCAGGACATCGGCGACAATAATGAAGAGGTAGGGAGATATCGGGTCTCCTTGTCGAAGCCCCTTTTTGCAAGTAATCCAGGTCCCGTCTTACCATTTAGAACCACGCCCGATTGACTATTCGGATTGAGATTCCCAATCCAATCACACCATTTCAAAGGGAAGCATTTAGCTTTTAAACTTGCCGCCAGAGCCTCCCATGAAATAGAATCGAAAGCTTTTTGGAAGTCTAATTTTCACACAATCGCTGATTTTTTACGCTTGAAAGAAGTTTGAATGATATCAGCAGCGTAAATAAAATTATCAGCGATACCTCTGCCTTTAATAAAGCCAGATTGATCCTGATGAATAATTAAAGGAATAAGAGGTTGCGCTCCAAACGCAAGAGATTTGGAGCTGATTTTAATAATACAGTTTTGAAGAGAAACAGGTCTGAAGTTATCGGGAGACGAGGCTCCTACATGCTTTGGGAGGAGCACAATGAAGGCTTTATTAATCCTATTAAGGTCTGCAATACCGTTGTGAAAATCGTCGAGGAGGGTGAGCAAATCATGCTTAATAAGATCCCAATTAACCTTGAAGAAGGCATGTCCGAACCCAGGTAGTCCCGGGCTCGCATTAATGTTCATGCTAAGAATCGCCAATTTATTCTCTTCCATAGAGAAAGGTCTAATGAGAGAGAGTGCTTGAGAGATATTCAGCTTCGATCCGATCATGAGGCTATCAAGATCAAAATTGATGACTGAGCTAGAATAAGTTCAGAGAAGAGTTTTGAAGTAGTCATGAAGAGTGGCGGCCTTGCCGCTGTGCGAGGTGACGTCCGCACCATTAACACTCAAACATGGAATTTGATTTTTGTGAAAGCGAACAGAAGCACAGACATGCATGTAACTCGAATTTTCGTCACCGAGAGTGCATTCTCTGATTTTAGCTCGTTGGCACCAATACGCAGCCAGAATCTTGTTATGATGGTGCGATGACAGTTTAACTGCAATGCGAAGGTTAAGATCTAAGGGAGAAAGCGATCGGCCTTCCTCCAGTTTATCAAGCACTGAAATAGTGGTAGAGCAGTTGGAGGAAAGGCGTCTAGGAGTTTTAGCGTTAACCAACCATTTTTTAGCCATGCTGCGAGTACGCTTGAGCATAAGGCAGATTCGGTCAGCAGAACCGAGAGATCGATGGCGGGGACCTACGCTCGCCCAATTGTGGGCGATTTGTTGAATGAAGGATGGGTTTGATAGCAGCAGGTTATTCAGCCGAAAGATGGTTGGTTTCGGAATGTCCGTGGAGGCAGAGAGAACAATAGGAACGTGGTCCGAGGTAGTGCGTGTAAGGGACGTCAGGATGGAGTCGGGAAACAGATTGGTCCACTCTATGTTAACAAATGCTCTATCTGGGCGAACTAGCGTCGGGTTATCTTGTTGGTTTGACCAGGTGAAAAGCCTATCCAGAATAGGGATCTCTTGGAGTTGAAGCGAATTAACGGTTGAGGAAAATAGGCTTGCTTCTATAGAATTAAAGTTAGCCGAGGATTTATCAGATGGTCTTAAAGTCAGGTTAAAATCCCCCATAATCATCCAGGGCAGATTAACCAACCTTGATATAGAAGAGAGAGTCAAGAAAAACAGGTTTCCTAGTGTGGTCACAAGGACCACAAACGTTGGTCACGACAAAAGAAGTCCCATTGGCATGGAGGGAAAACCAACATGAAATAGCAAAGCAATCCATATGGACCCTTGTGCACTCTGGAGATGCGTCATCCCATGCCGTGAGGATCTCGCCTCAGGCACCATTAGAAGGAAGAAAATGAAAAGAGTGGATGCCTGATGGGAGGAAGGAGCTGGCCGTAAAGATTGAGATTTGTTCAAGCTTAGTTTCGCTACCAGAATCGCACCCTATGCCGACGGCCCTGGCCGTCGGCATAGCCTTGATTCCTGTCGGGATAGGCCTATGCCGACGGCCCCCGTCGGCATAGGGCCGTCGGCAACATATACGTCGGCGTAGCCCGGGGGCCGTCGGCATAGAAAGACCGTCGGCATAGGTCCTATACCGATGGTGTCCGTTCATCTATGCCGACGGCCCGGGTCGTCGGCAACGTTCCCGCCTAACGTCGGCCGCCGTCAAGTGCTGACCAACGGCTGCTCGCCACGGGGCAGGGCTATGCCGATGACTAGGTCGTCGGCATAGCGGCCACGTGTCAGCAACTGGGTGCTCCTGGGGTAGAGCTATGCCGACGGCCGAGCTGTCGGCTCAGTTTGAAACTACAACGACGGCTAAGCCGTCGGCATAGCCCTGCCCCAGGTGTGCCCAGTTGTTGCCACGTGGCAGCTATACTGACGGCCTAGCCGTCGACTTAGTTTCAAACTATGCGTACGGCTAAGCCGTCGGCATATCTGCCACGTGTCAGCAACTGGGTGCTCACGCCAGCACTATGTCGACGGCTAGGCCGTCGGCATAGATTGTATTTGATTTTTTTCTTTTTCTGTTTGTTTTCATATTAACTCAATTCAAATATACAGCAGATATATATGATGGAAATAGATATATAAAACACATCTAAGTATCATCCGACACCGTCACAACAATACATGCATAAGCATCATCACAATCAACATAAACATAAGCGTAAGCATATAAAGAAGCGCACAAGTCATCTAAAGGACCATCAAATACCACAAGTTTGTCATCATCATCACCACACACAACTCATCTAAAGAAACATAAGTATAAGCACACAAGTAACCGAAAGTCTTAAGCGCCAGGACGTCGAGCACCGCGGAGGTCGTCACCGCCAAGACCGTCGAAGCCCAGGTCGTCACTGCTAGCAGCAGCGCTACCGCCAAGATCGCCTCCACCTCTGCCTCCGTGGATCGGAGTGGTCGGGCTTCGTGACTTGGGAGTGCTGCGAAGACCACCGCCAATGGTTGATCCAACGGTTCCCTGGATGTTGAAAAGACATATTAACGGGATATATGACTGTGTTGAAAGGCATGATATGCTTTGGGTGAATAGTTGGCGGATGTACATACCGGTGAGGGGCCATCGTGCTGCTGTGCCACAAACTCCTCAAAGGTAAGCAGCGTTGGTTGTGTTGGAGGAGGTGGTGCTGCTGCAAATTGAGGTACCCGTCCGGCCACCATCTCCTCAAGAGCGCGCTGCATCCTGGCATTGTTCTGCTCATGGTATGCGTAAAGGCTCGTGTCCCATGTCATGGTCTCCTGACGTGTGTACTCCATGTAGGCCTACGGTATGACATGATGAAACTCATAAACATATCAATGCTGGAAAATAAAGTGAGCAATGTAGATAAGAGGGAAAATACTTACACATTGCCGCTCCTGAAAGAGGGACTATTACTACGCACTGGTCATGGGCGTGCTCGTGCGCTAGCTCAGGCTAGGGTTGGTAGCTCGGAGCTGTGTGTAGGAGATAGTAGGAGTGATAACAGCATCGAGAACCACCTGCCGACCATGCTTCTTGGGCCCCATGCCCACCACCACCCTCTCGTCCAGATGTGCCAGGATGTAACCTGAGATACTCCTGAGAGTAGGCCAGCTTCTTCTCCGTGGTGTTGCCGTAGTACTTGGGCTCGCCAGGCTTGGCGCTCTTCCGCGTATGGGCGATCTCCCATGCCTCCATGTATGAGAGCGGCCGCTTCAGTTTCTCCTCCTGCACCACCAAACAGAGGTTAGTCATACATAAGAAAGTGACGGTAAATAGAAGAAGAAGAATGTTTAATGAGGTTAGTCATTCATTAAGTGCCTTGTGGATAAAGTTGTTTCGGTTTCCCTGAGCATGTACTCCCTCCGTCCCTCGGTTAGCCTTGGTTTTGATGACCAAGGAAGATGGCATGTCAACACGAAACGGTAAAATGTACCACAAACATCGGAATGAAAAATCTTTTATACTTACCGCCAAGTATTGGTCCCTCTCCAACGTAATGCCCATCCTCCGCGAATCTTCCTTTGTCATCTTCACACCAAGAGCGTCGTGATAGTATCTCGAGATGGCCACATAGCACACCTCGTACTGCGTCTGGCGGTCCTTCTTCTTGCATTGGCGCAACACGATCTGGTCGGCTCTGGCCTTGTGCTCCGGAAGAACTAGATAGAATTTCTACAATCATAAATGAAACAAGAATAGAAGAAGCCATGAGTTAAATCATTCATGAAACTAGAATGGACTTGTGCTTCTGAAGAGAACTCACCCAGAAAGTAGTGATCACAGCCTTGGCATGGGTCTCATGCTCCGCATGGAGGGCCGCTTTCCAGTGGTCCCAGCTCATGGCCAAAACACAACTATCCGGGTGCCTGACTGGATCCGGACAGTACAACCCCGGACATTATAACTTCAGCAAGACGGTGATGAGGCCGTTGGGAATACGGACCCCTTTAGAATATATCCAGTTGCTGCAAAAGAATGAACTATTAGCATGTGACAAGCAAAATAAATAACAACCGGAATGAGCATGTGACAAGCAGAATAATGAAATTATTATAAAGTGACACTTACTCTTTTCCCGTGGGCTCAATGAGCCACTTCTGCTCCTCATTAGCAGGAACCTGCTTTGGTAGCTTTGCGTTACCATGCAGCCACCCCTTGTTGTTACCACCCCCTCCCCGCCAACACCATCATCCCCGCCACCATCATCCTCCTCGCCTGCCTCCTCCTCCTCATCCTCAGCCCCCTCCTCCTCCTCGCCCCCATCTCGAACCTCCGCCTCCTCCTCCTCCTCCTCCTGAACCCCCTCATTCTCCCCCTCGTCCTCCTCCTCCTCCTCCTCCTCGTAAGAGGGTACCTCACTAGAGGAGGGTACCTCACTAGAGGAGGGCCTCGAAGACAACACCCCTAAGTCGGTGAGGGTGCGCTGTTTCTGGCCGTGACCCCCTCGCCCTCTAGGGACTCTCCCACCGCCCGTCCTCCTCTAGGGGCACCTCTCCCTTGACCTCCCTGTGAGGAGTCATCCTCAAGTAGTCGGGGGGTAGGATTACGTGCTCGACCAGTCCGACTAGGCATGCCGACGACCTTGCATAGGAAACCCACACCGTCGGCCTTCCCCTTGCCCATGTTCCACGAACCTGCATTGAAAAGAGAATAAACAATTAATACATTAATAATGAAGGAAAAAGCATTATGAAAAGCATTTGTAATGAAGGAAAAAGCATAGTAATAAATTATCATAAAAAGGCATAATCCTAAACCATAGAAAAACAGTCAAACTATCTATATAACTATCTATCTGACTATCTAATACCTATCTAACCATCTAGGTACAAAATTACTAAAAAACACTAAAAATACATAAAAATTTCACCTTCGAGAGGGCCGGCCGGAGTTGGGGCGGGGAGGCGCGGGGCAGCCGGCTCGGGATCGGGGCGGGGCGGTCGGCGCGAGGTCGGGGAGGGGCGGCGCGGGGTCGGGGCGGGGCGGCGCAGGGTCGGTGCGGGATGCGACGTGCTTGGGTCGGCCGACGCGGGGTCGGGGCGGCAGCGGCGAGGGTGGGGCGGTGCAGGGCGGCGGCGGCACGGGGCTGGGGCGATGCAGGGCGGCGACGCTAGGGCGGGGCGGTGGCACGGGGCTGGGGCGGCAGCGCTGGGCGGGGCTGGCTGGTGCGGGGCGGCGGCGCGGGGCGGGCTGGGGCGACGGCGTGGGGCGGGGCGGGCTGGAGCGGCGCGGCGGTGCGGGACTGGCTGGGGTGGCGGCGCTAGGGCGGGGCGGCGGCGCAGGGTCGGGTCGGGTCGAGTCAGGGGAGGGGATGAGTTGAGGAGGGAGAGGCTGCCCAAATCTCGCACGCTAGCTCTTCGTCGCCGTCGCCGCCGCCGGCCTCCGTCCCTGACCTCCCCGAACTTGCTTTGGCCACCCCGCCCCGTGCCACCCCGCGCCGGCCGCCCCGCCCCGCTCCGGCCACTGCCTTATCCCGCTCCGGCCACATCCCCCCTCCCCCTATAGGTGAGCAGTTCATGGAAGTGTTCATATATGTGTATGTATGTGTTCATATATGTGTTTGTGTATGTATGTGTTCATATATGTGTTCATGTATGTATGTGTTCATACATGTGTATGTGTATGTGTATGTACGTTTTATTATGTTAGCTCTCATTACATGTTATTTAATTATTATTTATATATGCTTGTCGTATCGCCATATTGCTATTTATAGAAATTTTCGTATCCCGTATCGCCGTACCCGTATCGCCGTATCGATGTTGCCGTATCGGTGCTTTGTACGTTACCGCCACCGCGTGATGATATGTCCGACCGACATTTTTTTGTTCATATAGAAAACTCCAGTAATTTCGACATGAGGGGGGACTTCGATCAACCCCCTCTCGCCCGACCAACTCTCGAGTCCGCCTAAACCGGGACTGAAAAAGCATTGTCAATCTCCTACGCCCTCTCGCCCCTACCCGACAAACTCTTGAGGCCACCCAAACCACTAGAAGAAAAAATCCGGTAACTTCGATCAACCCCCTCTCGCCTGACCAAACCATAGAAGCATTGTCGAGGCCACCCAATCCCTAAAAGCATTGCCGAGGCCACCCAAACCCTAGAAGCGTCGAGGCCACCCAATACCTAGAAGCGTTGTCGAGGCCACCCCAAACCGTAGAAGCGTCGAGGCCACTGATATGATCCCTTTTCTATGTTTGCCACTAATTAATATATCCATCTCTCATGTTTGTATATTAATTGCCATGTTGTAATATTTGCAGAAACCATGGATCCAACCATGAACAGTGACTTTGAAGGAGAAACTTTGTTGGGGGACATAATCCGCGACGGCGGTTCCATCTTCTCATTAATCAATTTTGACACAGAAGAGCTAGGACATGATGATGACGGCTCCGGTCACCGAATGCTGGAGGCAGAAGGAGACCATGATGATGACTCCGGTGACCAAGAGCCGGAGTAAGAAGGAGACCATGATGACGGCTCCGGTGACCGAATGGAGGGAGCTGTTGCAAAGTCATCCGGTGAGGTATATATATTAATTAAGCCTGTGCTGACTAATTGATGCATTAATTGTTTTGGTATGTACATATATTAACTCTGATTTCTTCATTTATATAGCCCTCCGGATCGAGCCAAACTTTCCTAACGAGACGAGGCCTGAAGAAAAGGTTGGGCAAGGAAGAAAGGTTCACGATCACCTTAATAGCGAACGATGGCGAACCGATTGAACCGAACAAGACCAAGGATGCATTTTCTCCTTAGTGTGGAGTTATTGTCAGGGACAGCATCCCTATCAGCATCCCGCAATGGAATGAGACAGCTAAGAATGCTAAGAACTATGACCCTCAAGTTTCTTATGTCACCGATAGACAGAAAGAAGATCTTTGTAAGGCCCTGAAGGCAAATTTCACCCTACCGCCAGAGGAGGATGAGAGTAATCCAGTTATACAGCCACTGGTTAGGTTGTGTGCTCTTAAGAAGATGGCAGATCTTTTCAGGGGGTGGAAGAATGAGTTGAAATCTAAGTTTGTCAACTAAGAGAAGACTCTAGTATTCATCGGTCGATATGCGGGGATAAGAGATCAATGGGTCGCGTTCTTGGCCTACAAGACTTCTGAAAAGAGTAAGAAAATGTTAGTGATAAACAAGAAAAATGCTGCGAAGAAGGAGTATCACCATCGCACAGGGTCAGGTGGCTACCTCAGAGCCCGGCCGTTGTGGTCCAAATGGGAGGATGACCTGCGAGCTAAAGGGGTCAAACCAGAGACAGGGAACTGGCGAGACCGTTCAAGGACTTGGTTCTTCAGGGTTGGGGGAACTTTGGACACTGAAACAGGGAAATGCGTTTGGACGGACGAGCAACTTGCAATACCCGTCAGGAAGCTTTAGCAAGTTATCAAGGAAGCGCTGGAAGGGAGGTTCATTCCCAACAGAGAGAAGGATGAGCTTACTGAGGCCCTCGGGAATCCTGAGCACCCTGGATGAACACGAGGCACGGCAGGCTCCGTTTCGTGGAAGCTTGGGTTTCCCGGCATAGGCAGTTACAAAAGTTGGGATATGAAGAGGAAAGAGGAGCTGAGCGTTGTGCAGGAGCTAAATGCAAGAGTACGAAGGCTAGAGGAAGAAGTTATGAGCCAGCGAGCTCCCGACCAGCAGCTTGTTAAGGGGCACGAAGCAACCCTAGAAGCTACCACGCCATCTCAGCAGAGAAGCAGCATGGCTTCAATGGAGCTCCTTCAGCTCCTGACTTCACGGCTCCTAGCTACCCCGGGGATGCCATCACAGATGTCCAACATTGCAAGCTTATGACGAAATGCATTAACCTCACCTTGAAGGCGGATGATGGCTTTGTTGCACCTCCTCGAACCGACAGAACTTTTCACCATGGTCAGATTCCACATGGCTATGCTGTTATGGAAGTGGATTAAATAATGGGGGTGATTTGAGGAGCTCGAGCTTGACCACCCTACAGGCGAAGGGGAGACTCAGCTAAGATTTGCTTTGAGGAGTACATGTCTATGGCGGAAGGATCGCATCAAGCTTCCGAACTGGACGCCTCCACCTCCTCCTTCTCCTCCGGTGAGTGATGAAGGCACTCATCCTCCTCCTCCTCCTCCCGTGAGGGATCAAGGCACTCCGCCTCCTCCTTCGCCTCGTCTGGCGCGTGACATCGACGATCAAGGAACTTCAGCTCCTCCTCCGCCTCCTCCGGCGCATTCGAGTAGTCCGCCTCCTCCTCCGCCTCCTCCGCCACGTTTGACAAGTCCGCCTCCTCCTCCGCCTCCTCAACAACAGAGGAAGACAGCCGCCACCGCTCCTCCTCCTCCGATGCGTCGGAGCACTCCGCCTCCTTATCCGCCTCATAAGCAACGATGGAAGAGAGACACCATCGCTCCGGCTGCTAGCAGTACAGCCAATGGCAGGAGGCCATATGAATATGGTCCTAAGTCTCTCAAGCCATTGGAAAAGTTGCCATACAAGAGGACCGTAGAGGAAATTGCGAAGATCTCTCAAGACCAAGTGAGGGCCCATTTTGCAAAGAAAGCTCCACCTCCGAAGCAGACGATAGATCCGGTGGCATCGAAGCGCACTGTCGAGGCCCTGACGCGACCACCACTGCCTCCGCTAGATACCAACTATGTCCATGCTACTAAAAAGGCATATCAAAATGCGGTGCAGACGGGAACTACTTTCAGTGATGAGAGGTTAGCAAAACAAAGAAGTGGGAAAACAATTCCCCAGCTTGGCGAACAGGTAACCAATCGTGCCCCCCACTGAAGGTGTCTACCGATATCGCCGTTGATCATCCAGGGATGGTGCCCGGTACCAATCCTGCTGATTACATGAGCGATGATATACTGTTTGAGCAGTTGGAGGTGGACGATTGCAGATACCGGTACGGGAAGCCTCTCATCAAAGATGGAAGTCCTCCTCTAGGAACGATGATGAGATAGTTGCATAATTGGTACATGAAAACCTGCAGCGAGTCTAGGAATGATTGTTTGATGCTGATTATTAAAGAGAAGCACGACTTCTTTGGCGAGTAGCTGATTCATGTTGAATTTGACGAGCTTTTCCAGTTTTACAATCAAAAGGACATCGACATACAAATCATGACTTGCTACTGTTTGTACGTACTTATGTAATTAAGTCTCTATATATAGCTCACCTCTTTCATTGGATGTATATATATAATTATCCTCATCACTATATTATGCAGATTGAAGATCGTCGAATGCGGAAAAGCAGAAATGTATGACATTGGGTTCATTAACCCAAATATCATACATGAAGTGACGGTTCAAATGTATCCCAAATAAACCGACGAGAACTTGCTACAATCGATGCTTAAAAATCAAGACAAAGAAAAAATACTTCTTCCTCACAAGTTCAAGTGAGTGTTACTGTCTTGTGCATATTCGGTCTCTCCCTTATTACTCGAGGGTATAGTAATGGAATTGATGATCTATGCATGTGTGCGCAGCAACCACTTTATTCTACTAGAGATTAAGCTTGAGCGGGGAGTAGTAACCGTCATAGACTCGAGACGAAATAAACCCGAGTTGTATGCGAACCTGACTGAAATGCTCCAAAGGTAAGTTCAATCGATCATTATCGCCCCATATCGGCAACTTTGTTCATTTCCTAATATATATCAAGAAATTATTTTCTTTGTCTGGCATGGTTTGGAAGGATTTCACCAAAATTGCTCTGGGACTGCCTACCGAGCTGGTTTTTAGACACCCGAAAGTAAGTAATATATACTACCTAGTTCCGCCCATCTCCCATTGATTCTAGCTAGTTTCATCAATATATACCATTTAGCATGCTTGCTTATCAGTTTGATTGACCTCTATTTCTCGTATAGTGCTTGTTTAGGAACAAGGGACTAATTTTTGTGGAAACTACGTTTGCGAGTTCATCTATAACGTGACGAATCCTAATAAGTGGGGCTACACTGAAAAAGAATATGAAGTGCGTAAGCAAAAATATTCACAATTTTATTCTATTACCATCATTTGTGTTGAGTTTCATTCAGATACATGTATTGACCCTCTTCTTCAATTTAGATGTGGCGGATGCAGGATGAACTCCTACCACAAGATCGCATACGAGCAATTCAAGAGGAATTGGCAGGATTCTTTATTGACCACGTCATCAATAAAGCCGGAGAATACCATATGGAACTTGATATTAGATGTTAGGGATTGTAACATAGGATAGATATACGAAAACTTGTTGTTTGACCAATCTCTCGGTGAAGGAGGAGGTCGATCACTTCTCTTTCTATATGTTCATGATGATCTTGTGTACTTAATGGTTTACTTCATTTGCTTACTAACTAGCGTGTCGCGAGTTCTCTTTATACGTATAGTATGTAGCGTCGGGACCAAGCACGAAGATAAGAGAGGTCACTTCTCTATATTAGCTAGCTAACAAAATATATGAAACCCCTAAATTAACCCTCCAAAACCCTCACCCCCCCTCTTTAAAAAAAAAGCTCTTGAGTTGCTGACGCTTGGACGCTCTTTGGTCCCGATTGGTGTTACCAACCAGGACCAAAGGCCCTCCTGCCTGGGCTCGGCGAAGCGGCCACGTGTAGCCCCATTTGTCCCGGTTCGTAAGCGAACCGGGACTAAAGGTCATGGGCTTTAGTCCCGACCCTTTAGTCCCGGGTCTAGAACCGGGAGAGATGGGCCTCTGGAACCGGGACAAATGGTCCTTTTTCCACTAGTGATGGGGACATGCGACATGGTGGGATATGCCAATATTTGTAAAAAAAATCAAATTCTCAGACCCCCCCAATCAGATTGAGAGCAAGAATTTTCTGATCAAATTGACGTTCAACGAGATTTTGGAAGTCATGAATTTTTTGAAAAACTTCTGACTTATGTTTGATATGGTAGATCCATGTGAACTTACCGAAAGCATTTATCAAGCTCACATAGTATTTTTTATACCTACTTATTCTGCAGCTGGTCCCCACACATCAGAATGAACGAGTTCCAAAGGGAACTTTGACCCACTTATGGATTTTGGATAAGTCAAGTGATGGCTTTTGCCTTGCTAGGGATGGTGGATGAAGGATGCCTTAGGCGCTGGTGCCACCTATCCGAGGTGGGTGTGACACTGAGCACTTGCTTCTTTGCACCTTGTCTCATGTGTTTTACAAGGTATAGGCCTGTGCTACCCCTGCCTTGCAGAAGAATTCTCCTCGTTCCCTAATCCTTTAGAAGAAACGAATAAGGGTGTATTTCAATGAATGTGTTGTTGTCAATGGCAAGTTGACTTCCAGAGATGAAACTCTTATTAGCCTCGGCCACATGTAGAACATTATTAAGAAGAAGATCACGTTCAGGAGTATAAAAATGAGATTGACCAATATGTGCTATAGCCATACCGATCCACCCGCGGTGTAGATTTGTTCATCTCCACTGTACCAATCTCGGATTGTGAGATTATCTAGATCTCCCGTGAAGTCGTTGGTTGCACCACTATCCAGGTACCATTTTGTGTCAACCCCGTATTGGGGAGCCACCATGTTCGTTGAGTGATCCTCCCCACCCTGGTAGGAGGAGTCATTTAGTTTTGAGCACTTCCATGCTGGATGCCCGAGCTTGCCACAAATCTTAAAAATTGGCTTGGCAGAGGGATTGTTGGTGTAGTTCCCATTGCCGCCGCCGTGGCAATTGTTCCCCTGTTCCCACGGTTAGGCGAGTTGGGAGACTTGGAGAAGTTGCCGCGGGCGCGAGCACAACTACCAGGTTGTTTGTTGTGAAGGTTGCGGCCGCGGTGACCATTGCCGCCATTGTTCTTGTTGAAGGGGTCGCAGGTTGATGCATTGGCAGACGACTGCGAGGATCCGCCACGTAGACTCATGTAAGTCTCAAAGATCAACAACTGTTAGTATAGCTCTGGAACCGTGACCGGCTCGACTGTAGAGCATATGGCCGAAACCACTCGGTCAAACTCCTCATGGAGTCCGCAAGGATGTGAGAGACATTGTCCTCCTCATTAACCTTATTCCCTGAAGCCATTAGTTCATCTCACAAAGTTCTAATCTTACCAGCATAATCGGTGATGCTGCTGTTGCTCTTATAGAGATTCTACAGCGCGATCTGGAAATTGACAGTCCTTGCACGCGTGTGGGAAGCCAACATCCCTTGAGAGGTGTTCAACATCTCTGCTGCGGTGTGGCATGTCACCTCTTGGATTGCCATCTCACGCGGTAGAGAGGCCAGCAGGTAGGAGAACACCACCTGACCCCACACATACCACACAACAAACTCCGGGTTGGGAGCCTTGGACTTGGTTTTTTCCGTCATCGGCGGTGACCTCAATGGTCATGGGCTCAATGTCGAGGAACTCCGCCATCTGAGCGCCCTGATCACTGAGAGCACGATGGTGCGTCATAGAGCCTCGCTCCCTATCGTAAGCTTCAAACTTATGCTCCATAGTAGGGAATCGTGCATGTTATATAGATGAACAATGTACGAAATAGATGGCAGGTTGTTACAGGTCTTGACCTCTACTCCAGGCTATACAAGAGATATTATCATATCTATGCTAACAACCTGCCTAGAGGTTACAAACACAACACACACAACCATCGTGACATAAGTCATGTTACAACACAAGCCTATTGTTTGACAGATTGTAACACTTCACTCATAAGGTTAATACAAGTGAGGATTGATTTCTGTTATTCATATAATTCAAAACAGGAAGATTGCCTTCTCGAGCAAAACCGACATTCTTGCTCTCGACACATATGCGCCTGAGAATGTTCTCTACCTTCTTGCACTGAGATACCAACAACTCTTCCCTAGGGAATCAGGTTATGGAAAGCAAGCTATAACAGATCGTATAGATAAAGAAGAATGTAATTCTATTTGCTCTCTGAACGCATCCAGTATAATTTCTTTCTAAGCCTGATGTACGGGGGTGTCATGTTCTATTTACAATGGAGTGATCCTCCTTATAGGTTTGCACAATAGAAGGTTCGTTGCAACCTTTTCCACCCTAATCTGTTGCTCGTTCGTTGTGAAAAAAAGAAGATGATGCCAGTAGAGGTTTTTATCCAATGGAGATTCAACTTGAGCATCAACACGACTAGTCGAGTAAAAAACCTTTAGCTACTTCAACTTTAATCCCAATGGCCCATAACCCATGCTAGGAGAAGCAATTGTCCACTTCAATGCCATGCAATCTAGGTAAGGAAACCATTTGGTAAGGAAACCATTTGGTAAGGAAACATGCAACTTGCACAAAGAACATTGCACAGTACTATGCGAGAACTATTTCCTTCCCTTCCCCTCGACAACTAGGGTAAACTCTCCTTTCGGGCTTCACTAGGGTGCCCATGGATTCACGTCTCGTTTCCCTGTCTCTCCGACACCCGATGGTGGGAATAGGAATCCCACCGCATCCACTTTGGCATGTGGCGAGATTTTGAGACCTTATGCACTCAGATGGATGGTCGTTCTTCTTCGAGTTTGTCTTTGAGACTCCGATCCTCCTCGAGTTCATCTGGTTTGACATAGTCGACAAAACTCCGGTGTAGATTCCTATTTTCTTATGAGTTATGATTGCATGTTAGGGTTTCTCGTCATGCGTGCAGTTTGCCATCGACAAGGTCAAGGCGGTTTTGGTAGGGAGCGGTGACAATGACGCGTAGGTGACTCGTAGTGGCGGTGATACTCGTCGTTCGCTGGTTACGGGTCCCCGGTATAATGTTTATGATATATTTGAGATGCTTTGTCCCTCCGATGGACTTTTCTAATATATATGGATCATTTCTGCACATTTCTTTTACACAATACCCAAAGTGGCCCAGTTCATATTGCAAGAAAAAAGAAAGAGCTTTGCTACGCCTACGTAAGGAAGTTACGAACAATTACGTTGGAGATTAGTTAACAGGTTTGGATTAGAGGGAGGAGGGGCCCACCCTGGAAATTAGGGGGGAGCAATTAGTAAGAGAAGGACACGTATTTACGTCAAACAATTTAGGAATTTTCTTACGTAGGTGTAGGATTTTCGAAAAAGAAACATTGCTTCTGGTGATGAACAAAAGCTATCAAAATGGTGAAAATAAATGTTGCTCATCCTCTGATGATTACCTGTCTTGATTGCACAACAAAGATCCAAGAAGCATCAAATCACATCACACATCACATATTCATACTCCTTCCTCAAAAGGCCAAGCCGATGCGCATAGAACAGCATTGCCAAAAGATGATGGAGGTCACCAAAGTTGACCTTCGATAGCTGGAGCCGGGTAAGCCAGGCTGGGAGCAAGACCAGGACGCGGTGACCACTTCCATGGTAGCACACGGCTTCATCATCGTGGCGCCCGACGTGCTCTACATGAGTGAAGGTTGGCGGTGTTGGGCCTCGACATGCCGAAGGTGGACTTCGTGCTCCCGTTGGAGCCCAAGCTGTTCGCAGTAAGGCATGCCTGTGATGGTGGCGACCGGCGTGAGTGCACCCATGTTGATTCCATGGTGGGAGTGGGCACGTGTGCGTGCGTGGGCATGCGTGTGTGTGCATGCGTGTGTATGTCGCGAGTGTGTGTGCACGCGCTGCTGGCCGTCATAGTTAGTGCATGCGGGTTAGCTGTGTACGTAAGTATAGAGAGATTGAGTCTGGTTAGTTGGCATCGTAGTGTGTGTGGCGCAAGGATCGACCAGTAGTTGTGCGCAGAAGGTGGGCTCGTGCAGGGCAAAAAAAAATTGACGGTGCTATGACGGGCTTACGCCGTCCTGAACCATTTCATTAATAAAATCAGAACATTTACATAGGAAAGGTAGTTGGAGGGAGTGATAGAGTACAAAGTATTTAGGTTAAAATCTCTCCGATAAGTGAAACAACATGGTGCACCAATCCCGAAGCAGGAGCATGGGCTGCTCCTTTGAGCATGTGTTAGACCATAGCATGATATCATCCGCCGCTGAGCGGACAATGAGGTGGATAGGTTGCCGTTCTCCCCTGAAGACCTTTGCATTTCTTCTTTTCCATATATTCCATAAGATAGCAATGATTATTGTGGAGCGAGTCTTGCTAGAATGGGGAGGACCCCAAAGCTGCCTAAAGTCCATTGGTGGAGAGGCCGACAGTGCTGAGAGCTCTTGTCATAGAGGTCTTAGACGACTACAAAGAAGGAAAAGGTGTTCTGCTGATTCCGTAGCTGGACAGAACGAACAGTTGCATGAGTCCATAACCCCCTCTTTAAGCGTCATTCGTTGGTGAAGAGTCAATTTTTGCATGAAAGCCAGAGGAAAATTCTGCATTTATTGGGTGCATAGTTCTTTGAGATGACCGAGGCAAATGGATCATTTGTTGGCCCAAACCGCCTTATATGCGGAGTTGCAAGTTAGTGGCTTGACATTGACACGTCCCATTCAGTTTTCCTGAACCCACACATTCAAGGAGACGGTTGCCAGCAAGGTACGCAGATTATCCAGTTCAATGTCTGCAGCATTAGGGAGTCTTGGAGCTAAATCTAGCTGCAACTGAGGATTACTGAGCACGCGTGCAACGGAGGCCGAAGGCCGAAGAGAGTGGGAAAAAATAGCGGGGAAAATTGTTGCAAGATTTTGAGTGTGGCTAGGGATCCAGAGGTCAAGTCAGAAGGCAGTAGTCATGCCATTTCTAATATGCACCATACTTATTGACCTAAAGAAATCAGCCCCCTTGGCGATGTCTTGCCAAACATAAGATTGAGAAGGGTGAGTAGTGTCGATGTCATAAGAATCCGACCAACAATATTGAGTGAAGTTTATTCAAGTGAGAGAGGAGTAAGCAAGAGATTAAGTGATGCAGAGAAGAAAAACCTAGACCCCCTCGAGAGAACGGAGCATACACAAATTCCCAAGCCAATTTACACTGACCACCCGACACTTTGTCCAGTCCTGTCCAGAAAAAGGCCCAGCAGCGTTTATCGATTTCCCGAACAATGCCCATAGGCAGCAAAAGAGCAGTCATGGCATATATAGGTAAGGCTCTCAGAACTGCCCTAACCAGGATTGCGCGACCGGCAATGGTAAGAAGCACCCCTCGCCAACCTGCCAGATGCCGGTCAATCTTGTCGATGATGAAGAAGAAGTCCTTAATGTTTAGTTTGTGGGTGGATAAATGTAGACCTAGGTAGGATTGGGGGAAGGAAGCAACCGAGCACCCCAGAATAGATGCAAGAGACGCTGCAGCAATAAGACGCTGCAGGACATCGGCGCGAATAATGAAGAGGTAGGGAGATGTCGGGTCTCCTTGTCGAAGCCCCTTTTTGCAAGTAATCCGGGGTCCCGGCTTACCATTTAGAAGCACAGCCGATTAACTATTCTGATTGAGATTCCGAATCCAATCACACCATCTCAAAGGGAATCCTTTAGCTTTTAAACTTGCCGCCGGAGCCTCCCATGAAATAGAATCAAAAGATTTTTGGAAGTCTAATTTTCGGACAATCGCTAATTTTTTACGCTTGAAACAAGTTTGAACGATATCAGCAGCGTAAATAAAATTATCAACGATACCTCTGCCTTTAATAAAGCCAGATTGATCCTCTTGAATAATTAAAGGAATAAGAGGTTGCGCTCTGAACGCAAGACATTTGGAGCGGATTTTAATAATACAGTTTTGAAGAGAAACAAGTCTGAAGTTATCGGGAGACGAGTCTCCTACATGCTTTCGGAGGAGCACAATGAAGGCTTTATTAATCCTATTAAGGTCTACAATACCGTTGTGAAAATCGTAAAGGAGGGCGAGCAAATCATGCTTAATAAGATCCCAATTAACCTTGAAGAAGGCAGGTCCGAACCCATCTAGTCCCGGGCTCGCATTAACGTTCATGCTAAGAATCGCCAATTTAATCTCTTCCATAGAGAAAGCTCTAATGAGAGAGAGAGCTTGAGAGATATTCAGCTCCCATCCGATCATGAGGCTATCAAGATCAAAATTGATGACTGAGCTAGAATAAGTTCCGAGAAGAATTTTGAAGTAGTCATGAAGAGTGGCGGCTGTGCGAGGTGACGTCCGCACCATTAACACTCAAACATGGAATTTGATTTTTGCGAAAGCGAACAGAAGCACAGACATGCATGTAACTCGAATTTTTGTCATCGAGAGTGCATTCTCTGATTTTAGCTCGTTGGCACCAATACGCAGCCAGAATCTTGTTATGATGGTGCAATGACAGTTTAACTGCAATGCGAAGGTTAAGCTCTAAGGGAGAAAGCGGTTGGCCTTTCTCAAGTTTGTCAAGCACTAAAATAGTGGTAGAGCAGTTGGAGCAAAGGCGTCTAGGAGTTTTAGCGTTAACCAACCATTTTTAGCCATGCTCCGAGTACGCTTGAGCATAAGGCACATTCGGTCAGCAGAACCGAGAGATCGATGGCGGGGACCTACGCTCGCCCAATTGTGGGCGATTTGTTGAATGAAGGATGGGTTTTATAGCAGCAGGTTATTCAGCCGAAAGATGGTTGGTTTCGGAATGTCATGGCATTGTTCTTCTCATGGTATGCATAAAGGCTCGTGTCCCACGTCATGGTCTCCTGGCGTGTGTACTCCATGTAGGCCTACGGTATGACATGATGGAACTCATAAACATCTCAATGCTGGAAAATAAAGTGAGCAATGTAGATAAGAGGGAAAATACTTACACATTGCCGCTCCTGAAAGAGGGACTGTTACTGCGCACTGGTCATGGACGTGCTCGTGCGCTAGCTCAGGCTAGGGTTGGTAGCTCGGAGATGCATGTAGGAGATAGTAGGAGTGATAACAGCATCGAGAACAACCTCCCGACCATGCTTCTTGGGCACCATGCCCACCACCACCCTCTCGTCCAGATCCGCACTCATGGGGTCAGATGTGCCGGGATGTAACCTGAAATACCCCTGAGAGTAGGCCTGCTTCTTCTCCGTGGTGTTGCCGTAGTACTTGGGCTCGCCAGGCTTGGCGCTCCTCCGCGTATGGGCGATCTCCCACGCCTCCATGTGTGAGAGCGGCCGCTTTAGCTTCTCCTCCTGCACCACCAAACAGAGGTTAGTCATACATAAGAAAGTGACGGTAAATAGAAGAAAAAGAATGTTTAATGAGGTTAGTCATACATTAAGTGCCTTGTGGAGAAAGTGGTTTCGGTTTCCCTGAGCATGTACTCCCTCCGTCCCTTGGTTAGCCTTGTTTTTGATGCTCGTAGCCGCCTAGGCTCCATCCTTATCACACCAAACATCCACCCATGCCGCCCAAGAGTCGGCTTTTCCATAACACCAATTTGGACACACCTACATAATGAAAGCATAATGGCATGTCAACACGAAACGGTAAAATGTACCACAAACATCGGAATGAAAAATCCTTTATACTTACCGCCAAGTATTGGTCCCTCTCCAAGGTAATGCTCATCCTCCGCGCATCTTCCTTGGTCATCTTCACACCAAGAGCGTCGTGATATTATGTCGAGATGGCCACATAGCGCACCTCGTACTGCATCTGGCGGGCCTTCTTCTTGCATTGGCGCAGCACGATCTGGTCGGCTCTGGCCTTGTGCTCTGGAAGAACTCGATAGAATTTCTACAATCATGCATGAAACAAGAATGAAAGAAGCCATGAGTTAAATCATTCATGAAACTAGAATGGACTTGTGCTTCTGAAGAGAACTCACCCAGCCTTGGCATGGGTCTCATGCTCCGCATGGAGGGCCGCTTTCCAGTGGTCCCAGCTCGTGGCCAAAACACGACTGTCCGGGTGCCTGACTGGATCCGGATAGTACAACCCCGGACAGTATAACTTCAGCAAGACGGTGATGAGGCCGTTGGGAATACGGACCCCTTTAGAATATATCCAGTTGCTGCAAAAGAATGAACTATTAGCATGTGACAAGCAAAATAAATAACAACCGGAATGAGCATGTGACAAGCAGAATAATGAAATTATTATAAAGTGCCACTTACTTTTTTCCCATGGGCTTAATGAGCTACTTCTGCTCCTCGGTAGTAGGAACCTGCTTTGGTAGCTTTGCGTTACCACACAGCCACCCCTTGTTGTTACCACCCCCCTCCCCGCTAGCACCATCATCCCCGCCACCACCATCCTCCTCGCCTGCCTCCTCCTCCTCATACTCAGCCCCCTCCTCCTCCTCGCCCCCATCTCGAACCTCCGCCTCCTCCTCCTCCTCCTCCTGAACCTCCTCGTTCTCCTCCTCCTCCTCCTCCTCGTAAGAGGGTACCTCACTAGAGGAGGGCCTCGAAGACAACACCCCTAAGTCGGTGAGGGTGCGCTGTTTCTCGCCGCGACCCCCTCGCCCTCTAGGGGATCTACCCCGCCCCTCCTCCTCTAGGGGCACCTCTGCCTCGACCTCCCTATGAGGAGTCATCCTCAAGTAGTCGGGGGGTAGGATTAGATGCTCGACCAGTCCGACTAGGCATGCCGACGACCTTGCGTAGGAAACCCACACCGTCGGCCTTCCCCTTGCCCATGTTCCACGAACCTGCATTGAAAAGAGAATAAACAATTAGTACATTAATAATGAAGGAAAAAGCATTATGAAAAGCATTAGTAATGAAGGAAAAAGCATAGTAATAAATAATCATAAAAAGGCATAATCCTAAACCATAGAAAAAAAGTCTAACTATCTATATAACTATCCATCTAACTATCTAAATACCTATCTAACCATCTAGCTACAAAATTACTAAAAACACTAAAAAAATACATAAAAATTTCACCTTCGAGAGGGCCGACCGGAGTTGGGGCGGGGAGGCACGGGGCGGCCGGCGCGGGGTCGCGGAGGGGCGGCCGGTGCGGGGTCGGGGAGGGGCGGCGCGGGGTCGGGGCGGGGCAGCACAGGGTCGGTGCGGGCTGCGACGTGCTCGGGTCGACCGACATGGGGTCGGGTCGGGGCGGCGGCGGCGAGGGTGGGGCGGTGCAGGGCGGCGGCGGCACGGGGCTGGGGCGGTGCAGGGCGGCGGCGGCACGAGGCTGGGGCAGTGCAGGGTGGCGGCGGCACGAGGCTGGGGCAGTGCAGGGTGGCGGCGCTAGGGCAGGGCGGCAACACAGGGCTTCGGCGGCAGCGCTAGGCGGGGCTGGGCATGCGGGGAGGCGGCGCGGGGCAGGCTGGGGCGGCGGCGTGGGGCGGGGCGGGCTGGGCTGGCGCGGCGGCGCGGGGCGGGCTGGGGCGGCGGCGCGGCGGCACGGGGCGGGCTGGGGCGGCGGTGCTAGGGCGGGGCGGCGGCGTGGGGTCGGGTCGGGTCGAGTCTGGGAAGGGGATGAGTGGACGAGGGAGAGGCCGCCCGAACGGATAAAGGGGGGTCTATGCCGACGGTTATGCCGTCGGCATATCTTCGGGACCCACGGTGGCGCGGATCGATGATGTGGCAAGGGGGCATGCCGACGGCTTAACCGTCGGCGTATCTACATTCAGTTTTTTAATAAAAAATTTAAATATACTTTTTCCTTAAATAATTTTATATATAATTTTTTTAATAACTGCTGATGGCAAGGGGGTATCCCCTCTTCGTGAGACGGCGGCAGCGACGTCCGTGTGAGGGGTCACACCCCGGAGCCGCGTGTCTGGTGCAAGGCAAGACCTGGCGGCACTAACACCCACCAGGTCCCCCGTCCCGTCTAACCCTGACACTGTTGACCGAACGGATCTACCCCTTCGACTTTCACAGGATGGGGTTTGAACGAGGGACATTTTCACCTCGCTGTGATAGGCCCACCCATAGCAACATCTTAGCACAAGGTCTGGGCCCAAACCACCACAAGATTCCTTCGGTGTCGACCCGATGCGATAGTTTCCAAACGTAACACGGCCCAAGGCAAAACCTGGCGGCATTGCCACCCCCAGGTCCCTCGTCCCATCTAACCCAGATAGTGTTGACCGAACGGATCTACCCCTTCGACTTTAACAGGACGGGGTTTGAACGAGGGACATTTTCACCTGGCTGTGATAGGCCAGCCCATAGCAACATCTTAGCACAAGGTCGGGCCAACCCACCACAAGATTCCTTCGGTGTTGATCCGATGCGACAGTTTCCGAACGTAAGAGGGTGCAGGGAAAGACCTGGCAGCATTGTCACCCCTAGGTCCCCCGTCCCGTCTAACCCCTGACACTGTTGACCGAACGGATCTACCCCTTTGACTTTCACTGGACGGGGTTTGACCGAGGGACGTTTTCACGTGGCTGTGATAGGCCAGCCCATAGCAACATCTTAGCACATGGTCCGGGCCCAACAAACCGCAAGATTTTCTCGGTACGGACTCGATGTGAAAGTTTCCGGACGTAAGAGGGTGCAGGGAAACACCTGGGGGCATTGCCACACTAGGTACGCCGTCCCGTCTAACCCGTGACACTATTGACCGAACGGATCTACCCCTTTGACTTTCACCAGACGGGATTTGACCGAGGGACATTTTCACCTGGCTGTGATAGGCCAGCCCATAGCAACATCTTAGCACAAGGTCTGGGCACAACAAACTGCAAGATCCCCTCAGTATCGACCCGATGCGATAGTTTCCAAACGTAAGATGGCCCAGGGCAAAACCTGGCGGCATTGCCACCGTCAGGTCCCCCGTCTCGTCTAACCCTGACACTGTTGACCGAACGGATCTACCCCGTTGACCTGCACCGGACGGGGTTTGATCGAGGGACATTTTCACCTGGCTGTGATAGGCCAGCCCATAGCAACATCTTAGCACAAGGTCCAGGCCCAACCCACCACAAGATTCCTTCGGTGTCGACCCGATGCGATAGTTTCCAAACGTAAGAGGGCCCAGGGCAAAACTGGCAGCATTGCCACCCCAGATCCGCCATCCCGTCTAACCCTGACACTGTTGACCGAATGGATCTACCCCTTCGACTTTCTCAGGACGGGGTTTGAACGAGGGACATTTTCACCTAACTGTGATAGGCCAGCCCATAGCAACATCTTAGCACAAGGTCGGGCCCAACCCACCACAAGATTCCTTCGGTGTCGACCCGATGCGACAGTTTCCGAACATAAGAGGGTGCAGGGAAAGAACTGGCGGCATTGCCACCCCTAGGTCCCCCGTCCCGTCTAACCCTGACACTATTGACCGAACGGATCTACCCCTTTGACTTTCACCGGACAGTGTTTGAACGAGGGACATTTTCACCTGGCTATGATAGGCCAGCCCATAGGAACATCTTCGCACAAGGTCTGGGCCCAACAAACTGCAAGATCCCCTCGGTATCGACCCGATGCGATAGTTTCCAAACGTAAGAGGGTGCAAGGAAAGACCTGGCAGCATTGCCACCCTCAGGTCCCCCGTCTCGTCTAACCCTGACACTGTTGACCGAACGGATCTACGCTTTGACTTTCACCGGACGGGGTTTGGCCGAGGGACATTTTCACCCGGCTATGATAGGCCAGCCCATAGCAACATCTTAGCACAAGGTTCGGGCCCAACAAACCGCAAGATCCCCTCGGTATTGACCCGATGCGATAGTTTCCAAACGTAAGAGGGCCCAGGGCAAAACCTGGCGGCATTGCCTCCCTCAGGTCCACCGGCTCGTCTAACCCTGACACTATTGACCGAATGGATCTACCCCTTTGACTTTCAACGGACGGGGTTTTACCAAGGGACATTTTCACCTGTAGGTGATAGGCTAGCCCATAGCAACATCTTAGCACAAGGTCGGGCACAAGCCACCGCAAGATTCAATCGGTACCGGCACGATGCGAAATATTCCGAACGTAAGAGGGTGCAGGGAAAGACCTCGCGGCATTGCCACCCCTAGGTCCCCCGTCCCGTCTAACCCCTGACACTGTTGACCGAACGGATCTACCCCTTTGACTTTCACCAGACGGGGTTTGACCAAGGGACATTTTAACCTGGCTATGATAGGCCAGCCCATAGCAAAATCTTAGCACAAGGCCCGGGCCCAACAAACCGCAAGATCCCCTCGGTATCGACCCGATGCGACAGTTTCCAAACGTAAGAGGGCCCTGGGCAAAACCTGGCGGGATTGCCACCCTCAGGTCCCCCATCTCGTCTAACCCTGACACTATTGATCGAAAGGATCTACCCCTTTGACTTTCACCGGACGGGGTTTGACCGAGGGTCATTTTCACCTGGCTATGATAGGCCAGCCCATAGCAACATCTTAGCACAAGGTCGGGCCCAACCCACCACAAGATTCCTTCAGTGTCGACCCGATGCGATAGTTTCCGAACGTAAGAGGGTGCAGGAAAAGACCTGGCGGCATTACCAACCCTAGGTCCCCCGTCCCGTCTCACCCCTGACACTGTTGACCGAACGGATCTACAACTTTGACTTTCGTCGGACGGGGTTTGACCGAGGGACATTTTCACCTGGCTGTGATAGGCCAGCCCATAGCAACATCTTAGCACAAGGTCGGGCCCAACCCACCACAAGATTCCTTCGGTGTCAACCCGGTGTGATAGTTTCCGAACGTAAGAGGGTGCAGGGAAAGACCTGGCAGCATTGCCACCCCTAGGTCCCCGGCCCGTCTCACCCCTGACACTGTTGACCGAACGGATCTACCCCTTTGACCTTCACCGGACGGGGTTTGACCGAGGGACATTTTCACCTGGCTGTGATAGGCCAGCCCATAGCAACATCTTAGCACAAGGTCCGGGCCCAACAAACTGCAAGACCCCCTCGGTATAGACTCGATGCGTCAGTTTCCAAACGAAAGAGGGCCCAGGGCAAAACCTGGCGGCATTGCCACCCTTAGGTCCCCCTTCTCGTTTAACCCTGACACTGTTGACCGACCAGATCTAGCCCTTTGACTTTCACCGGACAGTGTTTGACCGAGGGATATTTTCACCTGGCTGTGATAGGCCAGCCCATAGCAACATCATAGCACAAGGTCGGGCCCAACCCACCACAAGATTCCTTCAGTGTCGACCCGATGCGATAGTTTCCTAACGTAAGAGGGTGCAGGGAAAGACCTGGTGGCATTGCCACCCCTAGGTCCCTCGTCCCGTCTAACCCCTGACACTGTTGACCAGACGGATCTACCCATTTGACTTTCACCGGACGGGGTTTGACCGAGGGACATGTTCACCTTGTTGTGATAGGACAGCCCATAGCAACATCTTAGCACAAGGTACGGGCCCAACAAACCGCAAGATCCCCTCAGTATCAACCCGATGCGACAGTTTCGAAACGTATGAGGGCCCAGGGCAAAACCTGGCGACATTAACACCCTCAGGTCCCCCGCCTCGTCTAACCCTCACACTGTTGATCGATCGGATCTACCCCTTTGACTTTCACCGGACGGAGTCTGACCGAGGGACATTTTCACCTGGCTGTGATAGGCCAGCCCATAGCAACATCTTAGCACAAGGTCGGGCCAACCCACCACAAGATTCCTTCGGTGTCGACCCGATGCGAAAGTTTCCGAACGTAAGAGGGTGCAGGGAAAGACCGTGCGACATTAGCACCACTAGGTCCCCCATCCCGTCTCACCCCTAACACTGTTGACCGAACGGATCTACCACTTTGACTTTCACCGGACGGGGTTTGACCGAAGGTCCTTTTCACCTGGCTGTGATAACCCAGCCCATAGCAACATCTTAGCACAAGGTCGGGCCCAACCCACCACAAGATTCCATCGATGTCGACCCGATGCGATAGTTTCCGAACGTAAGAGGGTGCAGAGAAAGACGTGGCGGCATTGCCACCCCTAGGTCCCCTGTCCCGTCTAACCCCTGACACTGTTGATCGAACGGATCTAGCCCTTTGACTTTCACCGGACGGGGTTTGACCGAGGGACATTTTCACCTGGTTGTCATAGGCCAGCCCATAGCAACATCTTAGCACATGGTCCAGGCCCAACAAACCGCAAGATCCCCTCGGTATCGACCCGATGCGACAGTTTCCAAACGTAAGAGGGTGCAGGGAAAGACCTGGCGGCATTGCCACCCTCAGGTCCCCCGTCTCGTCTAACCCTGACACCGTTGACCGAAGGGATCTACCCTTTGACTTTCATCGGACGGGGTTTGACCGAGGGACATTTTCACCTGGCTGTGATAGGCCAGCCCATAGCAACATCTTAGCACAAGGTCCGGGCCCAACTCACCACAAGATTCCTTCGGTGTCGACCCGATGCGACAGTTTCCAAACGTAAGAGGTCCCAGTGCAAAACCTGGCGGAATTGCCACCCCCAGGTCCCCCGTCCCGTCTAACCCTACCACTGTTGACCGAACGGATCTACCCCTTTGACTTTCACTTGACGGGGTTTGTGCGAGGGACATTTTCACCTAGCTGTGATAGGCCAGCCCATAGCAACATCTTAGCACAAGGTCTGGTCCCAAGCCACCGCAAGATTCCCTAGGTACGACACGATGCGAAAGTTTCCCAACATAAGAGGGCCCGTGGCAAGACCTGGCGGCATTAAGACCCACCAGGTCCCCCGTCCCGTCTAACACTGACACTGTTGACCAAACGGATCTACCCCTTCGACCTTCACAGCACAGGGTTTGAACGAGGGACAATTTCACCTAGCTGTGATAGGCGAGCCCATAGCAACATCTTAGCACAAGGTCGGGCCCAACCCACAACAAGATTCCTTCGGTGCCGACCCGACGCAACAGTTTCCGAATGTAAGAGGGTGCAGGGAAAGACCTGGCGGCATTGCCACCCCTAGGTCCCCCGTCCCGTCCAACCCCTGACACTGTTGACCGAACGGATCTACCCTTTTGACTTTAACCGGACGGGGTTTGACCGAGGGACATTTTCTCCTGGTTGTGATAGGCCAACCCATAGCAACATCTTAGCACAAGGTTCGGGCCCAACAAACCGCAAGATCCCCTCGGTATCGACCCGATGCGACAGTTTCCAAACGTAAGAGGGCCCAGGGCAAAACCTGGCGGCATTGCCACCCTCAGGTCCCCCATCTCGTCTAACCCTAACACTGTTGACCGAACGGATCTACCCCTTTGACTTTCGCCGGCCGGGTTTGACCGAGGGACATTTTCACCTGGCTGTGATAGGCCAGCCCATAGCAACATCTTAGCACAAGGTCGGGACCAACCCACCACAATATTCCTTCGGTGTCGACCCGATGCGATAGTTTCCGAACGTAAGAGGGTGCAGGGAAAGACCTGGCGGCATTGCCACCCCTAGGTCCCCCGTCCCGTCTAACCCTTGACACTGTTGACCGAACGGATCTACCCCTTTGTCTTTCACCGGACGGGGTTTCACCGAGGGACATTTTCACCTGGCTGTGATAGGCCAGCCCATAGCAACACCTTAGCACAAGTTCCGGGCCCAACAAACCGCAAGATCCCCTCGGTATCGACCCGATGCGATAGTTTCCAAACGCAAGAGGGCCCAAGGCAAAACCTGGTGGCATTGCCACCCTCAGGTCCCCCTTCTCGTCTAACCTTGACACTGATGACTGAATGGATCTACCCCTTTGACTTTCACCAGACGGGGTTTGACCAAGGGACATTTTCACCTGGCCATGATAGTCGAGCCCATAGCAACATCTTAGCACAAGGTCGGGACCAACCCACCACAATATTCCCTCGGTGTCGACCCGATGCGATAGTTTCCGAACGTAAGAGGGTGCAGGGAAAGACCTGGCAGCATTGCCATCCCTAGGTCCCCCGTCCCTTCTAACCCCCGACACTGTTGATCGAACGGATGTATCGCTTTGACTTTCACCGGACGGGGTTTGACCGAGGGACATTTTCACCTGGTTGTGATAGGCCAGCCCATAGCAACGTCTTACACTAGTAGAAAACAGACCTTTCGTCCCGAGCTTTAGTCCCGGTCTGGTCACGAACCGGTACTAAAGATGGTATTAGTCCCGGTTCGTGCCGGCTACAACGGCTAGGAGCAGGGCGACCTTTAGTAGCGGCTCGTGAGGGACCTTTAGTACTGGTTCGTCTCACGAGCCGGTACTAAAGGGGGCGTGGCAGGGTTTTGTTCAGACATGGGCCCCGCTTGCACCTTTAGTAAAGACTTCCTACATATAAATCTGTCCGCAGCCGATCGAAAGAGCTCTGTTTTCTCCCCTTTTCTTCTTCTTGCTCGAAGCTCATCCTCCATTTTGCCAAGGATTTGTCAAGACTTAAAGACACCCCATCTATCCAAGTGTTCATAGAGGTTAGCAACTTTTCTCCTTCATCTCTTGCTAGATTAGCTTATGGTATGCTCAAAGATATGTGATATGTGATTTGTGGGAGTTTATTTGATTTATATCCAATTTGAGCTCAAATTAACTTGTTAGGTTGCATATGTGTAGGTGTGGTTTATTTGGTGTGCCTTCCCACCATCCCCGGCCGTCCTAACCACCGTCCATCGTCCGCACCGTCTCATCGCGGCACCGGCAACCTTGGTGAGCCTCTTGTTCTTCTTAAAATATTTAAAAAAAAAATACCTGTATGATTTAGATGGTTGTGTGTATGATTTACCTACTTGCATTATTGTTAGTTATTCTATAGAGTAATGGTTATGGTATCCGCCCACGTCGGCCCTCGTCCAGTCTATGATTCAGATGTGGTATGTCATAAATTATATTTTATAACTATTTCACACATCATCTAATGTCTATGAAAATTAATTATGCCACCAAATTGACGTAGATATTTTTATCTATAGGAAGTAGTTGAACCAGGAATTCCAACCGACTATGCAATTCTGCTCGAGAAATTAACACAAGCTGAAAAAGAAATTGATCATTTGAAAGAAAAATTGAAAAGAACTGAAGATGAGAAGATGGGATTGGAGTTGCATGTTGCCGATATCGTCAACGATCACAAGAACAAGATGGTTGGAATGCGCTTGAAACTTAGAAAGATTAGAAAATATGACATTGATAAAGAGGCTTGGTATCATTATGTTGTTGGCTCAATTGTTACTTTAGTTGCGATTATGATCACATTTGTTGTTGTATTCACATGTTTTAGATAGTTGGTGTTGTTTTATGATATGTATATGTATGACCTATAAGTATCCATTATTTGCAGTAATAACATTTGGTCACTGCTAGCTCTACTTTTGGTTGTAATGTGATGATGAAGTTGTATTAATTTAGTCACTTCGATGTTGTGTAGTGAACATGAGCCGACAATGGATGCACGATGACCGACTAAGTCCAGGGTTTCTTAATGGCATGCATGATTTTATTCTTCTGGCTGAGACAAATAAGCAGAATGGTTTCATGTGTTGTCCATGTCGTGACTGTAAGAATGATAGGAATTACTCTACCTCAAACCCTTCACCACCACCTGCTGAAGTCCGATTTCATGTCCGGCTATAGCTGTTGGACCAAGCACGGAGAAAGAGGGGTTGTAATGGAAGACAATGAAGAAGAAGAGGATGATGACAACTATCCTTTCGCTGATACAACAATGGGGGAAGCTGAAGAAGAGGCATCAATGGGGGAAGCTGAAGAAGAGGCATCAGATGAGCCCGCTGATGATTTGGGTCAGGTCATTGCTGATGCAAAGAGAAACTGCGAAAATAATAAGGAGAGGTTGAAGTTGAAACGCATGTTAGAGGATCACAAGAAATTATTGTATCCAAATTGTGAAGATGACTAGAAAAAGTTGGGTACCACGCTGGAATTGCTGCAATGGAAGGCGAAGAATGGTGTAACTGACAAGGGATTTCAAGAATTGTTGATAATGATAAAGAAGATGCTTCCAAAGGATAACAAATTGCCTGAAAGTACGTACGAAGCAAAGAAGGTTGTCTGCCCCGTAGGATTAGAGGTGCAGAACATACATGCATGCCCTAATGACTGCATCCTCTACCGTGGTGAGGAGTACGAGAATTTGGATGCATGCCCGGTATGCGGTGCACTGCGCTATAAGATCCCCCGTGATGACCCTGGTGATGTGGAGGGCGAACGCCATAGGAAGAGGGTTCCTGCCAAGGTGATGTGGTATGCTCCTATAATACCACGGTTGAAACGTTTGTTCCAAAACAAAGAGCATGCCAAGTTGTTGCGATGGCACAAATAAGAACGTAAGAAAGACGGGATGTTGAGAGCACCCGCTGATGGGTCGCAGTGGAGAAAAATCGAGAGGGAGTTCGAGGACTTTGCAGCTGACACAACAAACTTATGGTTTGGTCTTAGTACAGTTGGCATGAATCCTTCTGGCGACCAGAGCTCCAGCCACAGCACCTGGCCCATGACTCTATGTATCTACAACCTTCCTCCTTGGTTGTGCATGAAGCGGAAGTTCATTATGATGCCAGTGCTCATTCAAGGCCCTAAGCAACCCGGCAACGACATTGATGTCTACCTAAGGCCACTAGTTGATGAACTTCTACAGTTGTGGAAGAAACCAGGTGTGCATGTGTGGGATGCACACACACAGAAGGAAATTGACCTACGAGTGTTGCTGTTTGTAACCATCAATGATTGTCCTGCTCTTATTAACCTTTCAGGACATACAAACAGGGAATACAATGCATGCACGCACAGTTTAGATGATACTGAAAGTATATAGTTGGATAAATGTAAGAAGAATGTGTACCTGGGACATCGTCAATTTTTACCGATCAAGCATATCTTAAGAAAGGCAGGCAACCATTTCAAAGGTGAGCCAGATAACCGAAAGAAGCCTCGCCTCCGTACTGGTGAATATATATTTGATATGGTCAAGGATTTACAGGTAATCTTTGGAAAGGGTCCTGGCGGACAATCTGTTCCGAATGACGCCAATGCACACGCACCCATGTGGAAGAAGAAATCTATATTTTGGGAACTTGAATATTGGAAAGCCCCAGAGGTCCGCAATGCAATCGACGTGATGCATGTGATGAAGAATCTTTGTGTGAACCTGCTAGGCTTCTTGGGCGTGTATGGAAAGGCAAAAGATACACCGGA
Source organism: Hordeum marinum (assembly GCA_022496015.1). Classification (NCBI taxonomy): domain Eukaryota; kingdom Viridiplantae; phylum Streptophyta; class Magnoliopsida; order Poales; family Poaceae; genus Hordeum; species Hordeum marinum. The sequence goes on from CM039678.1 coordinate 32,563,664, forward strand.
CGTACGGGAGGACAAGCAAAGAATTAATGAAAAAGACGGCATGCCTCCAAAGCAGTATGAAGGTCCTGCCAGCTACGCTCTTACGAAAGAAGAGAAGGAAATCTTTTTTGAATGACTGCTCAGTATGAAGGTCCCGTCTGGCTTCTCGTTGAATATAAAGGGAATAATAAATATGGCAGAGAAAAAATTTCAAAATCTAAAGTCTCATGACTGCCACGTGGTTATGACACAATTACTTCCGGTTGCACTTAGGGGGCTTCTACCGGAAAATGTTCGATTAGCCATTGTGAAGCTATGCGCATTCCTCAATGCAATTTCTCACAAGGTAATCGATCCAGAAATCCTACCAAGGTTATAGAATGACGTGGTCCAATGTCTTGTCAGTTTTGAGTTGGTGTTCCCTCCATCCTTCTTCAATATTATGACGCACGTTCTAGTGCACCTAGTCGAAGAGATTAACATTCTGGGTCCCGTATTTCTACACAATATGTTCCCCTTCGAGAGGTTCATGGGAGTCTTAAAGAAATATGTTCATAACCGTGCTAGGCCAGAAGGAAGCATCGCCAAGGGATATGGAATAGAGGAGGTTATTGAGTTTTGAGTTGAATTTTTTCCTAACATTAAGCCGATTGGTCTTCCTGAATCGCGGCATGAGGGGAGACTAGGTGGAAAAGGCACATAAGGAAAGAAAGAAGCAATAAATATGGATGGGAATTCTTTCACTCAAGCACACTACATGGTTCTACAAAATTCCACCTTGGTGACTCCATATATGGAGGAACACAAGGGTATTGTACGGTCCAAGAACCCGGAGTAGTCTGACCCCTGGATTGAACGTAAACACATGGAGACTTTTGCCAGTTGGTTGCAAACAAAGCTCATCAATGACAACGATGTTCTAGATGAACTGTACTGGTTGACCAAGACACCACGTTCGACTGTAACGACTTTCAAAGGGTACGAGATAAATGGGAATACATTTTACACGATCGCCCAAGATAAGAACAGCACCAACCAAAACACTGGATTCCGCTATGATGCAACAAACTTTGAAGACACATATTATGGCTACATAGAGGAGATATGGGAACTTGACTATGGACCTGATCTTAAGGTCCCTTTGTTTCGGTGCAAATGGGTCAAATATACTGGAGGCGGGGTACAGGTAGACCCGCAGTACGGAATGGTAACAGTGGATCTCAACAATTTTCGATACATAGACGACTCATTCGTCCTAGCCAATGATGTATCTCCGGTTTTCTATCTGAAGTACATGGCTAGCAAACCGAGGAGAAAAAAAGATAAGGAAGCGAATACATCATACGATGAGCCAAAGCACCACATAGTTCTCTAAGGGAAAAGAAACATTGTGGGAGTGGAGGACAAGACAGACATGTCCGAAGATTATGAAAAGTTTCATGAAATCCCTCCCTTCAGAGTGAAGACTCACCCAAGCATCCTATTAAATGATGAAGATTATCCATGGTTACGGCGCAATCATAAGAAAGGGACAAACACGCAAAAAAAGTCTTACACCACGAGATCCCACTCTGGGATGTGACCGGCTTCACTTTCATCACTTTCTATATATTTATGTGAAGGACATGCATGCATTTCCTAGCTTGCATGGTATATCTTTGTAATAGTTTGTACACGAAGTGCATCCAGTTTTTGCTGTGTGGAGTTAAAATAAGTTATTAAAAATGAAATCCCTTTGTAATAGATGAGTTTTCGTATGAAACCCTCATACTTCTTATGAGATTGTCCAATTTGTACACGAAGTGCATCCAGTTTTTGCCGTAATCCTCACAACTCTCTAGAAGTTGCTATGTGGGTGAAATTATGATGTCATGCCAAGTTACAACCTTTTCAGAGTTCATTTGTACTGCTTTTCCAATTCATGGTCATTTAGCTCGAAATAAATCATTAAATGCCTGAAAAATATCAAATGAAGTCAGAAAGGGTTGAAAATTGATGATGTGTCTTTGAATGGTGCATATTGAACACACAAAAAGTATGGAGTTAAAATAAGTTATTAAAGATGAAATCCCTTTGCAATAGATGAGTTTTCGTCTGAAACCCTCATACTTCTTATGCGATTGCCCAATTTGTACACGAAGTGCATCCAGTTTTTGCCGTAATCCTCTCAACTCTCTAGAATATGCTATGTGGGTGAAATTATGATGTCATGCCAAGTTACAGCCTTTTCAGAGTTCATTTGTACTCCTTTTCAAATTCAGGGTCATTTAGCTCAAAATAAATCATTAAATGCCTGAAAAATGTCAAATGAAGTCAGAAAGGGTTGAAAATTGATGATGTGGCTTTGAATGGTTCATATTGAACACACAAAAAGTATGGAGTTAAAAAAAGTTATTAAAAATGAAATCCCTTTGTAATAGATGAGTTTTCTTCCAAAACCCTCATACTTCTTCTGAGAATGTCCAACTTGTACACGAAGTGCATACAGTTTTTGTCGTAACCCTCTCAACTCTCTAGAAGTTGCTATGTGGGTGAAATTATGATGTCATGACAAATTACAGCCTCTTCAGAGTTCATTTGTACTGCTTTTCAAATTCAGGGTCATTTAGCTCAAAATAAATCATTAAATGCCTGAAAAATATCAAATGAAGTCAGAAATGGTTGAAAATTGATGATGTGCCTTTGAATGGTGCATATCGAACACACAAAACGTATGGAGTTAAACTAAGTTATTAAAATAGAAATCCTTTTGTAATAGATGAGTTTTCGTTTGAAACCCTCATACTTCTTATAAGATTGTACAATTTGTACACGAAGTGCATCCAGTTTTTGCCGTAACCCTCTCAACTCTCTAGAAGTTGCTATGTGGGTGAAATTATGATGGCATGCCAAGTTACAACCTTTTCAGAGTTCATTTGTATTGCTTTTCAAATTCAGGGTCATTTAGCTGAAAATAAATCATTAAATGCCTGAAAAATATCAAATGAAGTCAAAAAGGGTTGAACATTGATGATGTGCCTTTGAATCGTGCATATTGAACATGCAAAAACTATGGAGTTAAAATAAGTTATTAAAAATGAAATCTCTTTGTAGTAGATGAGTTTTCGTCCGAAACCCTCATACTTCTTATGAGATTGTCCAATTTGTACACGAAGTGCATCCAGTTTTTGCCGTAGCCCTCTCAACTCTCTAGAAGTTGCTATGTGGGTGAAATTATGATGCCATGCCAAGTTACAACCTTGTTAGAGTTTATTTGTACTGCTTTTCAAATTCAGGGTCATTTAGCTCAAAATAAATCATTAAATACCTGAAAAATATCAAATGAAGTCAGAAAGGGTTGAAAATTGATGATGTGCCTTTGAATGGTGCATATTGAACACACAAAAAGTATGGAGTTCAAATAAGTTATTAAAAATGATATCCCTTTGTAATGGATGAGTTTTCGTTTGAAACCCTCATACTTCTTATGAGATTGTCCAATTTGTACACGAAGTGCATCCAGTTTCTGCCATAACCCTGTCAACTCTCTAGAAGTTGCTATGTGGGTGAAATTTTGATGTCATGCCAGGTTACAACCTTTTCAGAGTTTATTTGTACTGCTTTTCAAATTCAGGGTCATTTAGCTCAAAATAAATCATTAAATGCCTGAAAAATATCAAATGAAGTCAGAAAGAGTTGAAAATTTATGATGTGCCTTTGAATGGTGAATATCGAACACACAAAAAGTATGGAGTTAAAATAAGTTATTAAAAATGATATCCCTTTGTAATGGATGAGTTTTCGTCTGAAACCCTCATACTTTTTATGAGATTGTCCAATTTGTACACGAAGTGCATCCATTTTTTGCCGTAACCCTCTCAACTCTCTAGAAGTTGCTATGTGGGTGAAATTATGATGTCATGCCAAGTTACAACCTTTTCAGAGTTCATTTGTATTGCTTTTCAAATTCAGTGTTATTTAGCTCAAAATAAATCATTAAATGCCTGAAAAATATCAAATGAAGTCAAAAAGGGTTGAACATTGATGATGTGCCTTTGAATGGTGCATATTGAACACGAAAAAAGTATGGAGTTAAAATAAGTTATTAAAAATGAAATCCCTTTGTAATAGATGAGTTTTCGTTTCAAACCCTCATACTTCTTATGAGATTGTCCAATTTGTACACGAAGTGCATCCAGTTTTTGCCGTAGCCCTCTCAACTCTCTAGAAGTTGCTATGTGGGTGAAATTATGATGTCATGCCAAGTTACAACCTTTTCAGAGTTTATTGGTACTGCTTTTCAAATTCAGGGTCATTTAGCTCAAAATAAATCATTAAATGCTTGAAAAATAACAAATGAAGTTAGAAAGGGTTGAAAATTGATGATGTGCCTTTGAATGGTGCATATTGAACACACAAAAAGTATGGAGTTAAAATAAGTTATTAAAGATGAAATCCCTTTGCAATAGATGAGTTTTCGTCTGAAACCCTCATACTTCTTATGAGATTGTCCAATTTGTACACGAAGTGCATCCAGTTTTTGTCGTAATCCTCTCAACCCTCTAGAAGATGCTATGTGGGTGAAATTATGATGTCATGCCAAGTTACAGCCTTTTCAGAGTTCATTCGTATTCATTTTCAAATTGAGGGTCATTTAGCTCAAAATAAATCATTAAATGCCTAAAAAATATCAAATGAAATCAGAAAGGGTTGAAAATTGATGATGTGCCTCTGAATGGTGCATATCGAACACACAAAAAGTATGGAGTTAAAATAAGTTATTAAAAATGATATCCCTTTGTAATGGATGAGTTTTCGTCTGAAACCCTCATACTTTTTATGAAATTGTCCAATTTGTACAGGAAGTGCATCTAGTTTTTGCCATAACCCTCTCAACTATCTAGAAGTTGCTATGTGGGTGAAATTATGATGTCATGCCAAGTTACAACCTTTTCAGAGTTCATTTGTATTGCTTTTCAAATCCAGGGTCATTTAGCTCAAAATAAATCATTAAATGCCTGAAAATAATCAAATGAAGACAAAAAGGGTTGAAAATTGATGATGTGTCTATGAATCGTGCATATTGAACACACAAAAAGTATGGAGTTAAAATAAGTTATTAAAAACGATACCCCTTTGTAATGGATGAGTTTTCATCTCAAACCCTCATACATCTTATGAGATTGTCTAATTTGTACACGAACTGCATCTAGTTTCTGCCGTAACCCTCTCAACTCTCTAGAAGTTGCTATGTGGGTGAAATTATGATGTCATGCCAAGTTACAACCTTTTCAGAGTTCATTTGTATTGCTTTTCAAATTTAGGGTCATTTAGCTCAAAATAAATCATTTAATACCTGAAAAACATCAAATGAAGTCAGAAAGGGTTAAAAATTCATGATGTGCCTTTGAATGGTGCATATTGAACACACAAAAAGTATGGAGTTAAAATAAGTTATTAAAAATGAAATCCCTTTGTAACAGATGAGTTTTCGTCCGAAACCCTCATACTTCTTATGAGATTGTCCAATTTGTACACGAAGTACATCCAGTTTTTGCCGTAGCCATCTCAACTCTCTAGAAGTTTCTATGTGGGTGAAATTATGATGTCATGCCAAGTTACAACCTTTTCAGTGTTTATTTGTACTGCTTTTCAAATTCAGGGTCATTTAGCTCAAACTAAATCATTAAATGCCTGAAAAATATCAAATGAAGTCAGAAAGGGTTGAAAATTGATGATGTGCCTTCGAATGGTGCATATTGAACACCCAAAAAGTATGGAATTAAAATAAGTTATTAAAAATGATATCCTGTTGTAATAGATGAGTTTTCGTCCGAAACGCTCATACTTCTTATGAGATTGTCCAATTTGTACACGAAGTGCATCCAGTTTTTGCTGTAGCCCTCTCAACTCTCTAGAAGTTGCTATGTGGGTGAAATTATGATGTCATGACAAATTACAGCCTCTTCAGAGTTCATTTGTACTGCTTTTCAAATTCAGGGTCATTTAGCTCAAAATAAATCATTAAATGCCTGAAAAATATCAAATGAAGTCAGAAATGGTTGAAAATTGATGATGTGCCTTTGAATGGTGCATATCGAACACACAAAACGTATGGAGTTAAACTAAGTTATTAAAATAGAAATCCTTTTGTAATAGATGAGTTTTCGTTTGAAACCCTCATACTTCTTATAAGATTGTACAATTTGTACACGAAGTGCATCCAGTTTTTGCCGTAACCCTCTCAACTCTCTAGAAGTTGCTATGTGGGTGAAATTATGATGGCATGCCAAGTTACAACCTTTTCAGAGTTCATTTGTATTGCTTTTCAAATTCAGGGTCATTTAGCTGAAAATAAATCATTAAATGCCTGAAAAATATCAAATGAAGTCAAAAAGGGTTGAACATTGATGATGTGCCTTTGAATCGTGCATATTGAACATGCAAAAACTATGGAGTTAAAATAAGTTATTAAAAATGAAATCTCTTTGTAGTAGATGAGTTTTCGTCCGAAACCCTCATACTTCTTATGAGATTGTCCAATTTGTACACGAAGTGCATCCAGTTTTTGCCGTAGCCCTCTCAACTCTCTAGAAGTTGCTATGTGGGTGAAATTATGATGCCATGCCAAGTTACAACCTTGTTAGAGTTTATTTGTACTGCTTTTCAAATTCAGGGTCATTTAGCTCAAAATAAATCATTAAATACCTGAAAAATATCAAATGAAGTCAGAAAGGGTTGAAAATTGATGATGTGCCTTTGAATGGTGCATATTGAACACACAAAAAGTATGGAGTTCAAATAAGTTATTAAAAATGATATCCCTTTGTAATGGATGAGTTTTCGTTTGAAACCCTCATACTTCTTATGAGATTGTCCAATTTGTACACGAAGTGCATCCAGTTTCTGCCATAACCCTGTCAACTCTCTAGAAGTTGCTATGTGGGTGAAATTTTGATGTCATGCCAGGTTACAACCTTTTCAGAGTTTATTTGTACTGCTTTTCAAATTCAGGGTCATTTAGCTCAAAATAAATCATTAAATGCCTGAAAAATATCAAATGAAGTCAGAAAGAGTTGAAAATTTATGATGTGCCTTTGAATGGTGAATATCGAACACACAAAAAGTATGGAGTTAAAATAAGTTATTAAAAATGATATCCCTTTGTAATGGATGAGTTTTCGTCTGAAACCCTCATACTTTTTATGAGATTGTCCAATTTGTACACGAAGTGCATCCATTTTTTGCCGTAACCCTCTCAACTCTCTAGAAGTTGCTATGTGGGTGAAATTATGATGTCATGCCAAGTTACAACCTTTTCAGAGTTCATTTGTATTGCTTTTCAAATTCAGTGTTATTTAGCTCAAAATAAATCATTAAATGCCTGAAAAATATCAAATGAAGTCAAAAAGGGTTGAACATTGATGATGTGCCTTTGAATGGTGCATATTGAACACGAAAAAAGTATGGAGTTAAAATAAGTTATTAAAAATGAAATCCCTTTGTAATAGATGAGTTTTCGTTTCAAACCCTCATACTTCTTATGAGATTGTCCAATTTGTACACGAAGTGCATCCAGTTTTTGCCGTAGCCCTCTCAACTCTCTAGAAGTTGCTATGTGGGTGAAATTATGATGTCATGCCAAGTTACAACCTTTTCAGAGTTTATTGGTACTGCTTTTCAAATTCAGGGTCATTTAGCTCAAAATAAATCATTAAATGCTTGAAAAATAACAAATGAAGTTAGAAAGGGTTGAAAATTGATGATGTGCCTTTGAATGGTGCATATTGAACACACAAAAAGTATGGAGTTAAAATAAGTTATTAAAGATGAAATCCCTTTGCAATAGATGAGTTTTCGTCTGAAACCCTCATACTTCTTATGAGATTGTCCAATTTGTACACGAAGTGCATCCAGTTTTTGTCGTAATCCTCTCAACCCTCTAGAAGATGCTATGTGGGTGAAATTATGATGTCATGCCAAGTTACAGCCTTTTCAGAGTTCATTCGTATTCATTTTCAAATTGAGGGTCATTTAGCTCAAAATAAATCATTAAATGCCTAAAAAATATCAAATGAAATCAGAAAGGGTTGAAAATTGATGATGTGCCTCTGAATGGTGCATATCGAACACACAAAAAGTATGGAGTTAAAATAAGTTATTAAAAATGATATCCCTTTGTAATGGATGAGTTTTCGTCTGAAACCCTCATACTTTTTATGAAATTGTCCAATTTGTACAGGAAGTGCATCTAGTTTTTGCCATAACCCTCTCAACTATCTAGAAGTTGCTATGTGGGTGAAATTATGATGTCATGCCAAGTTACAACCTTTTCAGAGTTCATTTGTATTGCTTTTCAAATCCAGGGTCATTTAGCTCAAAATAAATCATTAAATGCCTGAAAATAATCAAATGAAGACAAAAAGGGTTGAAAATTGATGATGTGTCTATGAATCGTGCATATTGAACACACAAAAAGTATGGAGTTAAAATAAGTTATTAAAAACGATACCCCTTTGTAATGGATGAGTTTTCATCTCAAACCCTCATACATCTTATGAGATTGTCTAATTTGTACACGAACTGCATCTAGTTTCTGCCGTAACCCTCTCAACTCTCTAGAAGTTGCTATGTGGGTGAAATTATGATGTCATGCCAAGTTACAACCTTTTCAGAGTTCATTTGTATTGCTTTTCAAATTTAGGGTCATTTAGCTCAAAATAAATCATTTAATACCTGAAAAACATCAAATGAAGTCAGAAAGGGTTAAAAATTCATGATGTGCCTTTGAATGGTGCATATTGAACACACAAAAAGTATGGAGTTAAAATAAGTTATTAAAAATGAAATCCCTTTGTAACAGATGAGTTTTCGTCCGAAACCCTCATACTTCTTATGAGATTGTCCAATTTGTACACGAAGTACATCCAGTTTTTGCCGTAGCCATCTCAACTCTCTAGAAGTTTCTATGTGGGTGAAATTATGATGTCATGCCAAGTTACAACCTTTTCAGTGTTTATTTGTACTGCTTTTCAAATTCAGGGTCATTTAGCTCAAACTAAATCATTAAATGCCTGAAAAATATCAAATGAAGTCAGAAAGGGTTGAAAATTGATGATGTGCCTTCGAATGGTGCATATTGAACACCCAAAAAGTATGGAATTAAAATAAGTTATTAAAAATGATATCCTGTTGTAATAGATGAGTTTTCGTCCGAAACGCTCATACTTCTTATGAGATTGTCCAATTTGTACACGAAGTGCATCCAGTTTTTGCTGTAGCCCTCTCAACTCTCTAGAAGTTGCTATGTGGGTGAAATTATGATGTCATGCCAAGTTACAACCTTTTCAGAGTTTATTTGTACTGCTTTTCAAATTCAGGGTCATTTATCTCAAAATAAATAATTAAATGCCTAAAAAATATCAAACGAAGTCGGAAAGGGTTGAAAATTGATGATGTGCCTTTGAATGGTGCATATTGAACACACAAAAAGTATGGAGTTAAAATAAGTTATTAAAAATCAAATCCCTTTGCAATAGATGAGTTTTCGTCCGAAACCCACATAATTCTTATGAGATTGTCCTATTTGTACACGAAGTACAACTAGTTTTTGCCGTAGCCATCTCAACTCTGTAGAAGTTGCTATGTGGGTGAAATTTTGATGTCATGCCAAGTTACAACCTTTTCAGAGTTTATTTCTACTGCTTTTCAAATTCAGCGTCATTTAGCTCAAAATAAATCATTAAATGCCTGAAAAATATCAAATGAAGTTAGAAAGGGTTGAAAATTGATGATGTGCCTTTGAATGGTGCATATTGAACGCACAAAAAGTATGGAATTAAAATAAGTTATTAAAAATGATATCCCTTTGTAATGGATGAGTTTTCGTCTGAAACCCTCATACTTTTTATGAGATTGTCCAATTTGTAGACGAAGTGCATCCAGTTTTTGCCGTAACCCTCTCAACTCTCTAGAAGTTTCTAGGTGGGTGAAATTATGATGTCATGGAAAGTTACAACCTTTTTCAGAGTTCATTTGTATTGCTTTTCAAATTCAGGGTCATTTAGCTCAAAACAAATCATTAAATGCCTAAAAAATATCAAATGAAGTCAAAAAGGGTTGAACATTGATGATGTGCCTTTTAATGGTGCATATTGAACACGAAAAAAGTATGGAGTTAAAATAAGTTATTAAAAATGAAATCCCTTTGTAATAGATGAGTTTTCGTCCCAAACCCTCATACTTCTTATGAGATTGTCCAATTTGTACACGAAGTGCATCCAGTTTTTTCCGTAGCCCTCTCAACTCTCTAGAAGTTGCTATGTGGGTGAAATTATGATGTCAAGCCAAGTTACAACCTTTTCAGACTTTATTTGTACTGCTTTTCAAATTCAGGGTCATTTAGCGCAAAATAAATCATTAAATGCCTGAAAAATATCAAATGAAGTCAGAAAGGGTTGAAAATTGATGATGTGCCTTTGAATGGTGCATATTGAACACACAAAAAGTATGGAGTTAAAATAAGTTATTAAAAATGAAATCCCTTTGCAATAGATGAGTTTTCGTCTGAAACCCTCATACTTCTTACGAGATTGTCCAATTTGTACGCGAAGTGCATCCAGTTTTTGCAGTAATCCTCTCAACTCTCTAGAAGATGCTATGTGGGTGAAATTATGATGTCATGCCAAGTTACATCCTTTTCAGAGCACATTTGTACTCCTTTTCAAATTCAGGGTCATTTAGCTCAAAATAAATAATTAAATTCCTAAAAAATATCAAATGAAGTTAGAAAGGGTTGAAAATTGATGATGTGCCTTTGAATGGTGCATATCGAACACACAAAAAGTATGGAGTTAAAATAAGTTATTAAAAATGATATCCCTTTGTAATGGATGAGTTTTCGTCTGAAACCCTCATACTTTTTATGAGATTATCCAATTTGTACACGAAGTGCATCCAGTTTTTGCCGTAACCCTCTCAACTCTCTAGAAGTTGCTATGTGGGTGAAATTATGATGTCATGCCAATTTACAACCTTTTCAAAGTTTATTTGTACTGCTTTTCAAATTCAGGGTCATTTAGCTCAAAATAAATCATTAAATGCCTGAAAAATATCAAATGAAGTCAGAAAGGGTTGAAAATTGATGATGTGCCTTTGAATGGTTCATATTAAACACATAAAAAGTATGGAGTTAAAATAAGTTATTAAATATGAAATCCCTGTGCAATAGATGAGTTTTCGTTTGAAACCCTCATACTTCTTATGAGATTGTCCAATTTGTACACGAAGTGCATCCAGTTTTTGCCGTAATCCTCTCAACTCTCTAGAAGATGCTATGTGGGTGAAATTATGATATCATGCCAAGTTACAGCCTTTTCAGAGTTCATTTGTACTACTTTTGAAATTCAGGGTCATTTAGCTCAAAATAAATCATTAAATGCCTAAAAAATATCAAATGAACTCGGAAATGGTTGAAAATTGATGATGTGCCTTTGAATGGTGCATATCAAAGACACAAAAAGTATGGAGTTAAAATAAGTTATTAAAAATGATATCCCTTTGTAATGGATGAGCTTTCATCTGAAACCCTCATACTTTTTATGAGATTGTCCAATTTGTACACGAAGTGCATCTAGTTTTTGCCGTAACCCTCTCAACTCTCTAGAAGTTGCTATGTGGGTGAAATTATGATGTCATGCCAAGTTAAAACCTTTTCAGAGTTCATTTGTATTGCTTTTCAAATTCAGGGTCATTTAGCTAAAAATAAATCATTAAATGCCTGAAAATTATCAAATGAAGTCAAAAAGGGTTGAAATTTGATGTTGTGTCTTTGAATGGTGCATATTGAACACACAAAAAGTATGGAGTTAAAATAAGTTATTAAAAATGATACCCCTTTGTAATGGACGAGTTTTCATCTCAAACCCACATACTTCTTATGAGATTGTCCAACTTGTACACGAAGTGCATCCAGTTTCTGCCGTAACCCTCTCGACTCTCTAGAAGTTGCTATGTGGGTGAAATTATGATGTCATGCCAAGATACAACCTTTTCAGAGTTCATTTGTATTGCTTTTCAAATTTAGGGTCATTTAGCTCAAAATAAATCATTAAATACCTGAAAAATATCAAATGAAGTCAGAAAGGGTTGAAAATTGATGATGTGCCTTTGAATGGTGCATATTGAACACACAAAAAGTATGGAGTTAAAATAAGTTATTAAAAATGATATCCCTTTGTAATGGATGAGTTTTCGTCTGAAACCCTCATACTTTTTATGAGATTGTCCAATTTGTACACGAAGTGCATCCATTTTTTGCCGTAACCCTCTCAACTCTCTAGAAGTTGCTATGTGGGTGAAATTATGATGTCATGCCAAGTTACAACCTTTTCAGAGTTCATTTGTATTGCTTTTAAAATTTAGGGTCATTTAGCTCAAAATAAATCATTTAATACCTGAAAAACATCAAATGAAGTCAGAAAGGGTTGAAAATTCATGATGTGCCTTTGAATGGTGCATATTGAACACACAAAAAGTATGGAGTTAAAATAAGTTATTAAAAATGAAATCCCTTTGTAACAGATGAGTTTTCGTCCGAAACCCTCATACTTCTTATGAGATTGTCCAATTTGTACACGAAGTACATCCAGTTTTTGCCGTAGCCATCTCAACTCTCTAGAAGTTTCTATGTGGGTGAAATTATGATGTCATGCCAAGTTACAACCTTTTCAGTGTTTATTTGTACTGCTTTTCAAATTCAGGGTCATTTAGCTCAAACTAAATCATTAAATGCCTGAAAAATATCAAATGAAGTCAGAAAGGGTTGAAAATTGATGATGTGCCTTTGAATGGTGCATATCGAACACACAAAAAGTATGGAGTTAAAATAAGTTATTAAAAATGAAATCTCTTTGTAGTAGATGAGTTTTCGTCCGAAACCCTCATACTTCTTATGAGATTGTCCAATTTGTACACGAAGTGCATCCAGTTTTTGCCGTAGCCCTCTCAACTCTCTAGAAGTTGCTATGTGGGTGAAATTATGATGCCATGCCAAGTTACAACCTTGTTAGAGTTTATTTGTACTGCTTTTCAAATTCAGGGTCATTTAGCTCAAAATAAATCATTAAATACCTGAAAAATATCAAATGAAGTCAGAAAGGGTTGAAAATTGATGATGTGCCTTTGAATGGTGCATATTGAACACACAAAAAGTATGGAGTTCAAATAAGTTATTAAAAATGATATCCCTTTGTAATGGATGAGTTTTCGTTTGAAACCCTCATACTTCTTATGAGATTGTCCAATTTGTACACGAAGTGCATCCAGTTTCTGCCATAACCCTGTCAACTCTCTAGAAGTTGCTATGTGGGTGAAATTTTGATGTCATGCCAGGTTACAACCTTTTCAGAGTTTATTTGTACTGCTTTTCAAATTCAGGGTCATTTAGCTCAAAATAAATCATTAAATGCCTGAAAAATATCAAATGAAGTCAGAAAGAGTTGAAAATTTATGATGTGCCTTTGAATGGTGAATATCGAACACACAAAAAGTATGGAGTTAAAATAAGTTATTAAAAATGATATCCCTTTGTAATGGATGAGTTTTCGTCTGAAACCCTCATACTTTTTATGAGATTGTCCAATTTGTACACGAAGTGCATCCATTTTTTGCCGTAACCCTCTCAACTCTCTAGAAGTTGCTATGTGGGTGAAATTATGATGTCATGCCAAGTTACAACCTTTTCAGAGTTCATTTGTATTGCTTTTCAAATTCAGTGTTATTTAGCTCAAAATAAATCATTAAATGCCTGAAAAATATCAAATGAAGTCAAAAAGGGTTGAACATTGATGATGTGCCTTTGAATGGTGCATATTGAACACGAAAAAAGTATGGAGTTAAAATAAGTTATTAAAAATGAAATCCCTTTGTAATAGATGAGTTTTCGTTTCAAACCCTCATACTTCTTATGAGATTGTCCAATTTGTACACGAAGTGCATCCAGTTTTTGCCGTAGCCCTCTCAACTCTCTAGAAGTTGCTATGTGGGTGAAATTATGATGTCATGCCAAGTTACAACCTTTTCAGAGTTTATTGGTACTGCTTTTCAAATTCAGGGTCATTTAGCTCAAAATAAATCTTTAAATGCTTGAAAAATAACAAATGAAGTTAGAAAGGGTTGAAACTTGATGATGTGCCTTTGAATGGTGCATATTGAACACACAAAAAGTATGGAGTTAAAATAAGTTATTAAAGATGAAATCCCTTTGCAATAGATGAGTTTTCGTCTGAAACCCTCATACTTCTTATGAGATTGTCCAATTTGTACACGAAGTGCATCCAGTTTTTGTCGTAATCCTCTCAACCCTCTAGAAGATGCTATGTGGGTGAAATTATGATGTCATGCCAAGTTACAGCCTTTTCAGAGTTCATTCGTATTCATTTTCAAATTGAGGGTCATTTAGCTCAAAATAAATCATTAAATGCCTAAAAAATATCAAATGAAATCAGAAAGGGTTGAAAATTGATGATGTGCCTCTGAATGGTGCATATCGAACACACAAAAAGTATGGAGTTAAAATAAGTTATTAAAAATGATATCCCTTTGTAATGGATGAGTTTTCGTCTGAAACCCTCATACTTTTTATGAAATTGTCCAATTTGTACAGGAAGTGCATCTAGTTTTTGCCATAACCCTCTCAACTATCTAGAAGTTGCTATGTGGGTGAAATTATGATGTCATGCCAAGTTACAACCTTTTCAGAGTTCATTTGTATTGCTTTTCAAATCCAGGGTCATTTAGCTCAAAATAAATCATTAAATGCCTAAAAATAATCAAATGAAGACAAAAAGGGTTGAAAATTGATGATGTGTCTATGAATCGTGCATATTGAACACACAAAAAGTATGGAGTTAAAATAAGTTATTAAAAACGATACCCCTTTGTAATGGATGAGTTTTCATCTCAAACCCTCATACATCTTATGAGATTGTCTAATTTGTACACGAACTGCATCTAGTTTCTGCCGTAACCCTCTCAACTCTCTAGAAGTTGCTATGTGGGTGAAATTATGATGTCATGCCAAGTTACAACCTTTTCAGAGTTCATTTGTATTGCTTTTCAAATTTAGGGTCATTTAGCTCAAAATAAATCATTTAATACCTGAAAAACATCAAATGAAGTCAGAAAGGGTTGAAAATTCATGATGTGCCTTTGAATGGTGCATATTGAACACACAAAAAGTATGGAGTTAAAATAAGTTATTAAAAATGAAATCCCTTTGTAACAGATGAGTTTTCGTCCGAAACCCTCATACTTCTTATGAGATTGTCCAATTTGTACACGAAGTACATCCAGTTTTTGCCGTAGCCATCTCAACTCTCTAGAAGTTTCTATGTGGGTGAAATTATGATGTCATGCCAAGTTACAACCTTTTCAGTGTTTATTTGTACTGCTTTTCAAATTCAGGGTCATTTAGCTCAAACTAAATCATTAAATGCCTGAAAAATATCAAATGAAGTCAGAAAGGGTTGAAAATTGATGATGTGCCTTCGAATGGTGCATATTGAACACCCAAAAAGTATGGAATTAAAATAAGTTATTAAAAATGATATCCTGTTGTAATAGATGAGTTTTCGTCCGAAACGCTCATACTTCTTATGAGATTGTCCAATTTGTACACGAAGTGCATCCAGTTTTTGCTGTAGCCCTCTCAACTCTCTAGAAGTTGCTATGTGGGTGAAATTATGATGTCATGCCAAGTTACAACCTTTTCAGAGTTTATTTGTACTGCTTTTCAAATTCAGGGTCATTTATCTCAAAATAAATAATTAAATGCCTAAAAAATATCAAACGAAGTCGGAAAGGGTTGAAAATTGATGATGTGCCTTTGAATGGTGCATATTGAACACACAAAAAGTATGGAGTTAAAATAAGTTATTAAAAATCAAATCCCTTTGCAATAGATGAGTTTTCGTCCGAAACCCACATAATTCTTATGAGATTGTCCTATTTGTACACGAAGTACAACTAGTTTTTGCCGTAGCCATCTCAACTCTGTAGAAGTTGCTATGTGGGTGAAATTTTGATGTCATGCCAAGTTACAACCTTTTCAGAGTTTATTTCTACTGCTTTTCAAATTCAGCGTCATTTAGCTCAAAATAAATCATTAAATGCCTGAAAAATATCAAATGAAGTTAGAAAGGGTTGAAAATTGATGATGTGCCTTTGAATGGTGCATATTGAACGCACAAAAAGTATGGAATTAAAATAAGTTATTAAAAATGATATCCCTTTGTAATGGATGAGTTTTCGTCTGAAACCCTCATACTTTTTATGAGATTGTCCAATTTGTAGACGAAGTGCATCCAGTTTTTGCCGTAACCCTCTCAACTCTCTAGAAGTTGCTAGGTGGGTGAAATTATGATGTCATGGAAAGTTACAACCTTTTTCAGAGTTCATTTGTATTGCTTTTCAAATTCAGGGTCATTTAGCTCAAAACAAATCATTAAATGCCTAAAAAATATCAAATGAAGTCAAAAAGGGTTGAACATTGATGATGTGCCTTTTAATGGTGCATATTGAACACGAAAAAAGTATGGAGTTAAAATAAGTTATTAAAAATGAAATCCCTTTGTAATAGATGAGTTTTCGTCCCAAACCCTCATACTTCTTATGAGATTGTCCAATTTGTACACGAAGTGCATCCAGTTTTTTCCGTAGCCCTCTCAACTCTCTAGAAGTTGCTATGTGGGTGAAATTATGATGTCAAGCCAAGTTACAACCTTTTCAGACTTTATTTGTACTGCTTTTCAAATTCAGGGTCATTTAGCGCAAAATAAATCATTAAATGCCTGAAAAATATCAAATGAAGTCAGAAAGGGTTGAAAATTGATGATGTGCCTTTGAATGGTGCATATTGAACACACAAAAAGTATGGAGTTAAAATAAGTTATTAAAAATGAAATCCCTTTGCAATAGATGAGTTTTCGTCTGAAACCCTCATACTTCTTACGAGATTGTCCAATTTGTACGCGAAGTGCATCCAGTTTTTGCAGTAATCCTCTCAACTCTCTAGAAGATGCTATGTGGGTGAAATTATGATGTCATGCCAAGTTACATCCTTTTCAGAGCACATTTGTACTCCTTTTCAAATTCAGGGTCATTTAGCTCAAAATAAATAATTAAATTCCTAAAAAATATCAAATGAAGTTAGAAAGGGTTGAAAATTGATGATGTGCCTTTGAATGGTGCATATCGAACACACAAAAAGTATGGAGTTAAAATAAGTTATTAAAAATGATATCCCTTTGTAATGGATGAGTTTTCGTCTGAAACCCTCATACTTTTTATGAGATTATCCAATTTGTACACGAAGTGCATCCAGTTTTTGCCGTAACCCTCTCAACTCTCTAGAAGTTGCTATGTGGGTGAAATTATGATGTCATGCCAATTTACAACCTTTTCAAAGTTTATTTGTACTGCTTTTCAAATTCAGGGTCATTTAGCTCAAAATAAATCATTAAATGCCTGAAAAATATCAAATGAAGTCAGAAAGGGTTGAAAATTGATGATGTGCCTTTGAATGGTTCATATTAAACACATAAAAAGTATGGAGTTAAAATAAGTTATTAAATATGAAATCCCTGTGCAATAGATGAGTTTTCGTTTGAAACCCTCATACTTCTTATGAGATTGTCCAATTTGTACACGAAGTGCATCCAGTTTTTGCCGTAATCCTCTCAACTCTCTAGAAGATGCTATGTGGGTGAAATTATGATATCATGCCAAGTTACAGCCTTTTCAGAGTTCATTTGTACTACTTTTGAAATTCAGGGTCATTTAGCTCAAAATAAATCATTAAATGCCTAAAAAATATCAAATGAACTCGGAAATGGTTGAAAATTGATGATGTGCCTTTGAATGGTGCATATCAAAGACACAAAAAGTATGGAGTTAAAATAAGTTATTAAAAATGATATCCCTTTGTAATGGATGAGCTTTCATCTGAAACCCTCATACTTTTTATGAGATTGTCCAATTTGTACACGAAGTGCATCTAGTTTTTGCCGTAACCCTCTCAACTCTCTAGAAGTTGCTATGTGGGTGAAATTATGATGTCATGCCAAGTTAAAACCTTTTCAGAGTTCATTTGTATTGCTTTTCAAATTCAGGGTCATTTAGCTAAAAATAAATCATTAAATGCCTGAAAATTATCAAATGAAGTCAAAAAGGGTTGAAATTTGATGTTGTGTCTTTGAATGGTGCATATTGAACACACAAAAAGTATGGAGTTAAAATAAGTTATTAAAAATGATACCCCTTTGTAATGGACGAGTTTTCATCTCAAACCCACATACTTCTTATGAGATTGTCCAACTTGTACACGAAGTGCATCCAGTTTCTGCCGTAACCCTCTCGACTCTCTAGAAGTTGCTATGTGGGTGAAATTATGATGTCATGCCAAGATACAACCTTTTCAGAGTTCATTTGTATTGCTTTTCAAATTTAGGGTCATTTAGCTCAAAATAAATCATTAAATACCTGAAAAATATCAAATGAAGTCAGAAAGGGTTGAAAATTGATGATGTGCCTTTGAATGGTGCATATTGAACACACAAAAAGTATGGAGTTAAAATAAGTTATTAAAACTGATATCCCTTTGTAATGGATGAGTTTTCGTCTTAAACCCTCATACTTCTTATGAGATTGTCCAATTTGTACACGAGGTGCATCCAGTTTCTGCCGTAACTCTGTCAACTCTCTAGAAGTTGCTATGTGGGTGAAATTATGATGTCATGCCAAGTGACAACCTTTTCATAGTTCATTTTTATTGCTATTCAAATTCAGGGTCATTTAGCTCAAACTAAATCAATAAATGCCTGAAAAATATCAAATGAATCAAAAAGGGTTGAAAATTGATGATGTGCCTTTCAATGGTGCATATTAAACACACAAAAAGTATGGAGTTAAAATAAGTTATTAAAAATGAAATCCCTTTGTAATAGATGAGTTTTCGTCCGCAACCCTCATACTTCTTATGAGATTGTCCAATTTGTACACGAAGTACATCCAGTTTTTGCCGTAGCCATCTCAACTCTCTAGAAGTTGCTATGTGGGTGAAATTATGATGTCATGCCAACTTACAACCTTTTCAGAGTTTATTTGTACTGCTTTTCAAATTCAGGGTCATTTAGCTCAAAATAAATCATTAAATGCCTGAAAAATAACAAATGAAGTCAGAAAGGGTTGAAAATTGATGATGTGCCTTTCAATGGTGCATATCGAACACACAAAAAGTATGGAGGTAAAAGAAGTTATTAAAAATGAAGTCCCTTTATAATAGATCCGTAACCCTCTCGACTCTCTAAAAGTTGCTATGTGGGTGAAATTATGATGTCATGCCAAGTTACACCCTTTTTAGAGTTCATTTGTACTGCTTTTCAAATTCAGGGTCATTTAGCTCAAAATAAATCATTAAATGCCTGAAAAATATCAAATGAAGTCAGAAAGGGTCGAAAATTGATGATGTGCCTTTGAATGGTGCATATTGAACACACAAAAAGTATGGAGTTAAAATAAGTTATTAAAAATGATATCCCTTTCTAACAGATGAGTTTTCGTTTGAAACCCTCATACTTCTTATGAGATTGTCCAATTTGTACACGAAGTGCATCCAGTTTTTGCCGTAACCCTCTCAACTCTCTAGAAGTTGCTATGTGGGTGAAATTATGATTTCATGCCAAGTTATAACTTTTTCAGAGTTCATTTGTATTGCTTTTCAAATTCAGGGTCATTTAGCTCAAAATAAATCATTAAATGCCTGAAAAATATCAAATAAAGTCAAAAAGGGTTGAAAATTTATGATGTGTCTTTGAATGGTGCATATTGAACACACAAAAAGTATGGAGTTAAAATAAGTTATTAAAAACGATACCCCTTTGTAATGGATGAGTTTTCATCTCAAACCCTCATACTTCTTATGAGATTGTCCAATTTGTACACGAAGTGCATCCAGTTTCTGCCGTAACCCTCTCAACCCTCTAGAAGTTGCTATGTGGGTGAAATTATGATGTCATGCCAAGTGACAACCTTTTCAGAGTTCATTTGTATTGCTTTTCAAATTCAGGGTCATTTAGCTCAAAATAAATCATTAAATGCTTGAAAAATATCAAATAAAGTCAAAAAGGGTTGAAAATTTATGATGTGTCTTTGAATGGTGCATATTGAACACACAAAAAGTATGGAGTTAAAATAAGTTATTAAAAACGATACCCCTTTGTAATGGATGAGTTTTCATCTCAAAACGTCATACTTCTTATGCGATTGTCCAATTTGTACACGAAGTGCATCCAGTTTCTGCCGTAACCCTCTCAACTCTCTAGAAGTTGCTATGTGGGTGAAATTATGATGTCATGCCAAGTTACAACCTTTTCATAGTTCATTTGTATTGCTTTTCAAATTCAGGGTCATTTAGCTCAAAATAAATCATTAAATGCTTGAAAAATATCAAATGAATCAAAAAGGGTTGAAAATTGATGATGTGCCTTTTAATGGTGCATATTAAACACACAAAAAGTTTGGAGCTAAAATAAGTTATGAAACACGAAATCCCTTTGTAATAGATGAGTTTTCGTCCGAAACCGTCATACTTCTTATGAGATTGTCCAATTTGTACACGAAGTACATCCAGTTTTTGCCGTAGCCGTGTCAACTCTCTAGAAGTTGCTATGAGGGTGAAATTATGATGTCATGCCAAGTTACAACCTTTTCAGAGTTTATTTGTACTGTTTTTCAAATTTAGGGTCATTTAGCTCAAAATAAATCATTAAATGCCTGAAAAACATCAAATGAAGTCAGAAAGGGTTGAAAATTGATGATGTGCCTTGGAATGGTGCATATTGAACACACAAAAAGTATGGAGTTAAAAGAAGTTATTAAAAATGAAATCCCTTTGTAATAGATGAGTTTTCATCTGAAACCCTCATACTTCTTATGAGATTGTCCAATTTGTACACGAAGTGCATCCAGTTTTTGCCGTAATCCTCTCAACTCTCTAGAATATGCTATGTGGGTGAAATTATGATGTCATGCTAAGTTACAGCCTTTTCAGAGTTCATTTGTACTCCTTTTCAAATTCAGGGTCATTTAGCTCAAAATAAATCATTAAATGCCTAAAAAATATCAAATGAACTCAGAAAGGGTCTAAAATTGATGATGTGCCTTTGAATGGTGCATATCGAACACACAAAAAGTATGGAGTTAAAATAAGTTATTAAAAATGATATCCCTTTCTAATAGACTAGTTTTCGTTTGAAACCCTCATACTTCTTATGAGATTGTCCAATTTGTACACGAAGTGCATCCAGTTTTTGCCGTAACCCTCTCAACTCTCTAGAAGTTGCTATGTGGGTGAAATTATGATTTCATGCCAAGTTACAACTTTTTCAGAGTTCATTTGTATTGCTTTTCAAATTCAGGGTCATTTAGCTCAAAATAAATCATTAAATATCTGAAAAATATCAAATGAAGTGAGAAAGGGTTGAAAATTGATGATGTGCCTTTAAATGGTGCATATTGAACACACAAAAAGTATGAAGTTAAAATAAGTTATTAAAAATGATATCCCTTTGTAATGGATGAGTTTTCGTCTAAAACCCTCATACTTCTTAGGAGATTGTCCAATTTGTACACGAAGTGCATCCAGTTTCTGCCGTAACCCTGTCAACTCTCTAGAAGTGTCTATGTGGGTGAAATTATGATGTCATGCCAAGTGATAAACTTTTCAGAGTTCACTTGTATTGCTTTTCAAATTCAGGGTCATTTACCTCAAACTAAATCATTAAATGCGTGAAAAATATCAAATGAATCAAAAAGGGTTGAAAATTGATGATGTGCCTTTCAATGGTGCATATTAAACACACCAAAAGTATGGAGTTAAAATAAGTTATTAAAAATGATATCCCTTTCTAATAGATGAGTTTTCGTTTGAAACCATCATACTTCTTATGAGATTGTCCAATTTGTACATGAAGTGCATCCAGTTTTTGCCGTAACCCTCTCAACTCTCTAGAAGTTGCTATGTGGGTGAAATTATGATTTCATGCCAAGTTATAACTTTTTCAGAGTTCATTTGTATTGCTTTTCAAATTCAGGGTCATTTAGCTCAAAATAAATCATTAAATGCCTGAAAAATATCAAATAAAGTCAAAAAGGGTTGAAAATTTATGATGTGTCTTTGAATGGTGCATATTGAACACACAAAAAGTATGGATTGAAAATAAGTTATTAAAAACGATACCCCTTTGTAATGGATGAGTTTTCATCTCAAACCCTCATACTTCTTATGAGATTGTCCAATTTGTACACGAAGTGCATCCAGTTTCTGCCGTAACCCTCTCAATTCTCTAGAAGTTGCTATGTGGGTGAAATTATGATGTCATGCCAAGTTACAACCTTTTAAGAGTTCATTTGTATTGCTTTTCAAATTCAGGGTCATTTAGCTCAAAATAAATCATTAAATGCTTGAAAAATATCAAATAAAGTCAAAAAGGGTTGAAAATTTATGATGTGTCTTTGAATGGTGCATATTGAACACACAAAAAGTATGGAGTTAAAATAAGTTATTAAAAACGATACCCCTTTGTAATGGATGAGTTTTCATCTCAAACCCTCATACCTCTTATGAGATTGTCCAATTTGTACACGAAGTGCATCCAATTTCTGCCGTAACCCTCTCAACTCTCTAGAAGTTGCTATGTGGGTGAAATTATGATGTCATGCCAAGTTACAACCTTTTCAGAGTTCATTTGTACTCCTTTTAAAATTCAGGGTCATTTAGCTCAAAATAAATCATTAAATGCTTGAAAAATATCAAATGAATCAAAAAGGGTTGAAAATTGATGATGTGCCTTTTAATGGTGCATATTAAACACACAAAAAGTTTGGAGTTAAAATAAGTTATGAAACATGAAATCCCTTTGTAATAGATGAGTTTTCGTCCGAAACCGTCATACTTCTTATGAGATTGTCCAATTTGTACACGAAGTACATCCAGTTTTTGCCGTAGCCATCTCAACTCTCTAGAAGTTGCTATGTGGGTGAAATTATGATGTCATGCCAAGTTACAACCTTTTCAGAGTTCATTTGTATTGCTTTTGAAATTTAGGGTCATTTAGCTCAAAATAAATCATTAAATGCCTGAAAAACATCAAATGAAGTCAGAAAGGGTTGAAAATTGATGATGTGCCTTTGAATGGTGCATATTGAACACACAAAAAGTATGGAGTTAAAAGAAGTTATTAAAAATGAAATCCCTTTGTAATAGATGAGTTTTCGTCCGAAACCCTCATACTCTTTATGAGATTGTCCAATTTGTACACGAAGTGCATCCAGTTTTTTCCGTAGCCCTCTCAACTCTCTAGAAGTTGCTATGTGGGTGAAATTATGATGTCATGCCAAGTTGCAACCTTTTCAGAGTTTATTTGTACTGCTTTTCAAATTCAGGGTCAGTTAGCTCAAAATAAATCATTAAATACCTGAAAAATATCAAATGAAGTCAGAAAGGGTTGAAAATTGATGATGTGCCTTTGAATGGTGCATATTAAACACACAAAAAGTATGGAGTTAAAATAAGTTATTAAATATGAAATTCCTTTGCAATAGATGAGTTTTCATTTGAAACCCTCATACTTCTTATGAGATTGTCCAATTTATACACGAAGTGCATCCAGTTTTTGTCGTAATCCTCTCAAGTCTCTAGAATATGCTATGTGGGTGAAATTATGATGTCATGCTAAGTTACAGCCTTTTCAGAGTTCATTTGTACTCCTTTTAAAATTCAGGGTCATTTAGCTCAAAATAAATCATTAAATGCCTAAAAAATATCAAATGAACTCAGAAAGGGTCGAAAATTGATGATGTGCCTTTGAATGGTGCATTTGAACACACAAAAAGTATGGAGTTAAAATAACTTATTAAAAATGATATCCCTTTCTAATAGACAAGTTTTCGTTTGAAACCCTCATACTTCTTATGTGATTGTCCAATTTGTACACGAAGTGCATCCAGTTTTTGCCGTAACCCTCTCAACTCTCTAGAAGTTGCTATGTGGGTGAAATTATGATTTCATGCCAAGTTACAACTTTTTCAGAGTTCATTTGTATTGCTTTTCAAATTCAGGGTCATTTAGCTCAAAATAAATCATTAAATACCTGAAAAATATCAAATGAAGTCAGAAAGGGTTGAAAATTGATGATGTGCCTTTAAATGGTGCATATTGAACACACAAAAAGTATGAAGTTAAAATAAGTTATTAAAAATGATATCCCTTTGTAATGGATGACTTTTCGTCTAAAACCCTCATACTTCTTAGGAGATTGTCCAATTTGTACACGAAGTGCATCCAGTTTCTGCCGTAACCCTGTCAACTCTCTAGAAGTGTCTATGTGGGTGAAATTATGATGTCATGCCAAGTGATAACCTTTTCAGAGTTCATTTGTATTGTTTTTCAAATTCAGGGTCATTTAGCTCAAACTAAATCATTAAATGCGTGAAAAATATCAAATGAATCAAAAAGGGTTGAAAATTGATGATGTGCCTTTCAATGGTGCATATTAAACACACAAAAAGTATGGAGTTAAAATAAGTTATTAAAAATGAAATCCCTTTGTAATAGATGAGTTTTCGTCTGAAACCCTTATACTTCTTATGAGATTGTCCAATTTGTACACGAAGTACATCCAGTTTTTGCCGTAGCCATCTCAACTCTCTAGAAGTTGTTATGTGGGTGAAATTATGATATCATGCCAAGTTACAACCTTTTGAGAGTTTATTTGTACTGCTTTTCAAATTTAGGGTCATTTAGCTCAAAATAAATCATTAAATGCCTGAAAAATATCAAATGAAGTCAGAAAGGGTTGAAAATTGATGATGTGCCTTTGAATGGAGCATATCAAACACACAACAAGTATGGAGTTAAAATAAGTTATTAAAAATGAAGTCCCTTTGTAATAGATCCGTAACCCTCTCGACTCTCTAGAAGTTTCTATGCGGGTGAAATTATGATATCATGCCAAGTTACACCCTTTTCAGAGTTCATTTGTACTGCTTTTCAAATTCAGGGTCATTTAGCTCAAAATAAATCATTAAACGCCTGAAAAATATCAAATGAAGTCAGAAAGGGTCGAAAATTGATGATGTGCCTTTGAATGGTGCATATGGAACACACAAAATGTATGGAGTTAAAATAAGTTATTAAAAATGATATCCCTTTCTAATAGACTAGTTTTCGTCTGAAACCCTCATACTTCTGATGAGATTGTCCAATTTGTACACGAAGTGCATCCAGTTTTTGCCGTAACCCTCTCAACTCTCTAGAAGGTTCTATGTGGTTGAAATTATGATGTCATGCCAAGTTACAACCTTTTCAGACTTCATTTGTATTGCTTTTCAAATTTAGGGTCATTTAGCTCAAAATAAATCATTAAATACCTGAAAATATCAAATGAAGTCCGAAAGGGTTGAAAATTGATGATGTGCCTTTGAATGGTGCATATTGAACACACAAAAAGTATGGAGTTAAAATAAGTTATTAAAAATGATATCCCTTTGTAATGGATGAGTTTTCGTCTAAAACCCTCATACTTCTTAGGAGATTGTCCAATTTGTACACGAAGTGCATCCAGTTTCTGCCGTAACCCTGTCAACTCTCTAGAAGTGTCTATGTGGGTGAAATTATGATGTCATGGCAAGTGATAAACTTTTCAGAGTTCACTTGTATTGCTTTTCAAATTCAGGGTCATTTACCTCAAACTAAATCATTAAATACGTGAAAAATATCAAATGAATCAAAAAGGGTTGAAAATTGATGATGTCCCTTTCAATGGTGCATATTAAACACACAAAAAGTATGGAGTTAAAATAAGTTATTAAAAATGAAATCCCTTTGTAATAGATGAGTTTTTGTCCGAAACCCTCATACTTCTTATGAGATTGTCCAATTTGTACACGAAGTGCATCCAGTTTTTGCCGTAACCCTCTCAACTCTCTACAAGTTTCTATGTGGGTGAAATTATGATGTCATGCCAAGTTACATCCTTTTCAGAGTTCATTTGTATTGCTTTTCAAATTTAGGGTCATTTAGCTCAAAATAAATCATTAATTACCTGAAAAATATCAAATGAAGTCAAAAAGGGTTGAAAATTGATGATGTGCCTTTGAATGGTGCATATTGAACACACAAAAAGTATGGAGTTAAAATAAGTTATTAAAAATGATATCCCTTTGTAATGGATGAGTTTTCGTCTGAAACCCTCATACTTCTTATGAGATTGTCCAATTTGTAGACGAAGTGCATCCAGTTTCTGCCGTAGCCATCTCAACTCTCTAGAAGTTGCTATGTGGGTGAAATTAAGATGTCATGCCAAGTTACAACCTTTTCAGAGTTTATTTGTACTGCTTTTCAAATTCAGGGTCATTTAGCTCAAAATAAATCATTAAATGCCTGAAAAATGTCAAATGAAGTCAGAAAGGGTTGAAAATTGATGATGTGCCTTTGAATGGTGCATATTGAACACATAAAAAGTATGGAGTTAAAATAAGTTATTAAAAATGAAATCACTTTGTAATAGATATGCTTTCTTCCGAAACCTTCATAGTTCTTATTAGATTGTCCAATTTGTACACGAAGTGCATCCAGTTTTTGCCGTAACCCTCTCGACTCTCTAGAAGTTGCTATGTGGGTGAAATTATGATGTCATGCCAAGTTACAACCTTTTCAGAGTTCATTTGTACTGCTTTTAAAAATCAGGGTCATTTACCTCAAAATAAATCATTAAATGCCTGAAAAATATCAAATGAAGTCAGAAAGGGTCGAAAATTGATGATGTGCCTTTGAATGGTGCATATTCAACACACAAAAAGTATGGAGTTAAAATAAGTTATTAAAAATGATATCCCTTTGCAATAGATGAGTTTTCGTTCGAAACCCTCATACTTCTTATGAGATTGTCCTATTTGTACACGAAGTACATCCAGTTTTTGCCGTAGCCATCTCAACTCTCTAGAAGTTGCTATGTGGGTGAAATTTTGATGTCATGCCAAGTTACAACCTTTTCAGAGTTTATTTCTACTGCTTTTCAAATTCAGGGTCATTTAGCTCAAAATAAATCATTAAATGCCTGAAAAATATCAAATGAAGTTAGAAAGGGTTGAAAATTGATGATGTGCCTTTGAATGGTGCATATTGAATGCACAAAAAGTATGGAATTAAAATAAGTTATTAAACATGATATCCCTTTGTAATGGATGAGTTTTCGTCGGAAACCCTCAAACTTCTTATGAGATTGTCCAATTTGTACACGGAGTGCATCCAGTTTTTGCCGTAACCCTCTCAACTCTCTTGAAGTTGCTATGTGGGTGAAATTATGATGTCATGGCAAGTTACAACCTTTTTCAGAGTTCATTTGTATTGCTTTTCAAATTCAGGGTCATTTAGCTCAAAATAAATCATTAAATCCCTAAAAAATATCAAATGAAGTCAAAAAGGGTTGAACATTGATGATGTGCCTTTTAATGGTGCATATTGAACACGAAAAAAGTATGGAGTTAAAATAAGTTATTAAAAATGAAATCCCTTTGTAATAGATGAGTTTTCGTCCGAAACCCTCATACTTCTTATGAGATTGTCCAATTTGTACACGAAGTGCATCCAGTTTTTTCCGTAGCCCTCTCAACTCTCTATAAGTTGCTATGTGGGTGAAATTATGATGTCATGCCAAGTTACAACCTTTTCAGACTTTATTTGTACTGCTTTTCAAATTCAGGGTCATTTAGCGCAAACTAAATCATTAAATGCCTGAAAAATATCAAATGAAGTCAGAAAGGGTTGAAAATTGATGATGTGCCTTTTAATGGTGCATATTGAACACACAAAAAGTATGGAGTTAAAATAAGTTATTAAAAATGAAATCCCTTTGCAATAGATGAGTTTTCGTCTGAAACCCTCACACTTCTTACGAGATTGTCCAATTTGTACACGAAGTGCATCCAGTTTTTGCCGTAATCCTCTCAACTCTCTAGAAGATGCTATGTGGGTGAAATTATGATGTCATGCCAAGTTACATCCTTTTCAGAGCTCATTTGTACTCCTTTTCAAATTCAGGGTCATTTAGCTCAACATAAATAATTAAATTCCTAAAAAATATCAAATGAAGTTAGAAAGGGTTGAAAATTGATGATGTGCCTTTGAATGGTGCATATCGAACACACAAAAAGTATGGAGTTAAAATAAGTTATTAAAAATGATATCCCTTTGTAATGGATGAGTTTTCGTCTGAAACCCTCATACTTTTTATGAGATTGTCCAATTTGTACACGAAGTGCATCCAGTTTTTGCCGTAACCCTCTCATCTCTCTAGAAGTTGCTATGTGGGTGAAATTATGATGTCATGCCAAGTTACAACCTTTTCAGAGTTCATTTGTATTGCTTTTCAAATTCAGGGTTATTTAGCTCAAAATAAATCGTTAAATGCCTGAAAAATATCAAATGAAGTCAAAAAGGGTTGAACATTGATGATGTGCCTTTGAATGGTGCATATTGAACAGGGAAAAATTATGAAGTTAAAATAAGTTATTAAAAATGAAATCCCTTTGTAATAGATGAGTTTTCGTCCGAAACCCTCATACTTCTTATGAGATTGTCCAATTTGTACACGAAGTGCATCCAGTTTTTGCTGTAGCCCTCTAACCTCTCTAGAAGTTGCTATGTGGGTGAAATTATGATGTAATGCCAAGTTACAACCTTTTCAGAGTTTATTTGTACTGCTTTTCAAATTCAGGGTCATTTAGCTCCAATTAAATCATTAAATGCCTGAAAAATATCAAATGAAGTGAGAAAGGGTTGAAAATTGATGATGTGCCTTTGAATGGTGCATATTAAACACAGAAAAAGTACGGAGTTAAAATAAGTTATTAAATATGAAATCCCTTTGCAATAGATGAGTTTTCGTCTAAAACGCTCATACTTCTTATGAGATTGTCCAATTTGTACACGAAGTGCATCCAGTTTTTGCCGTAATCCTCTCAACTCTCTAGAAGATGCTATGTGGGTGAAATTATGGTGTCATGCCAAGTTACAGCCTTTTCAGAGTTCATTTGTACTACTTTTGAAATTCAGGGTCATTTAGCTCAAAATAAATCATTAAATGCCTAAAAAATATCAAATGAACTCAGAAATGGTTGAAAATTGATGATGTGCCTTTGAATGGTGCATATCAAACACACAAAAAGTATGGAGTTAAGATAAGTTATTAAAAATGATATCCCTTTGTAATGGATGAGCTTTCATCTGAAACCCTCGTACTTTTTATGAGATTGTCCAATTTGTACACGAAGTGCATCTAGTTTTTGCCGTAACCCTCTCAACTCTCTAGAAGTTGCTATGTGGGTGAAATTATGATGTCATGCCAAGTTACAACCTTTTCAAAGTTCATTTGTATTGCTTTTCAAATTCAGGGTCATTTAGCTAAAAATAAATCATTAAATGCCTGAAAATTATCAAATGAAGTCAAAAAGGGTTGAAATTTGATGATGTGTCTTTGAATGGTGCATATTGAACACACAAAAAGTATGGAGTTAAAATAAGTTATTAAAAACGACACCCCTTTGTAATGGATGAGTTTTCATCTCAAACCCACATACTTCTTATGAGATTGTCCAACTTGTACACGAAGTGCATCCAGTTTCTGCCGTAACCCTCTCAACTCTCTAGAAGTTGCTATGTGGGTGAAATTATGATGTCATGCCAAGATACAACCTTTTCAGAGTTCATTTGTATTGCTTTTCAAATTTAGGGTCATTTAGCTCAAAATAAATCATTAAATACCTGAAAAATATCAAATGAAGTCAGAAAGGGTTGAAAATTGATGATGTGCCTTTGAATGGTGCATATTGAACACACAAAAAGTATGGAGTTAAAATAAGTTATTAAAAATGATATCCCTTTGTAATGGATGAGTTTTCGTCTTAAACCCTCATACTTCTTATGAGATTGTCCAATTTGTACACGAGGTGCATCCAGTTTCTGCCGTAACCCTGTCAACTCTCTAGAAGTTGCTATGTGGGTGAAATTATGATGTCATGCCAAGTGACAACCTTTTCATAGTTCATTTGTATTGCTATTATAATTCAGGGTCATTTAGCTCAAACTAAATCATTAAATGCCTGAAAAATATCAAATGAATCAAAAAGGGTTGAAAATTGACGATGTGCCTTTCAATGGTGCATATTAAACACACAAAAAGTATGGAGTTAAAATAAGTTATTAAAAATGAAATCCCTTTGTAATAGATGAGTTTTCGTCCGCAACCCTCATACTTCTTATGAGATTGTCCAATTTGTACACGAAGTACATCCAGTTTTTGCCGTAGCCATCTCAACTCTCTAGAAGTTGCTATGTGGGTGAAATTATGATGTCATGCCAACTTACAACCTTTTCAGAGTTTATTTGTACTGCTTTTCAAATTCAGGGTCATTTAGCTCAAAATAAATCATTAAATGCCTGAAAAATAACAAATGAAGTCAGAAAGGGTTGAAAATTGATGATGTGCCTTTCAATGGTGCATATCGAACACACAAAAAGTATGGAGTTAAAAGAAGTTATTAAAAATGAAGTCCCTTTGTAATAGATCCGTAACCCTCTCGACTCTCTAAAAGTTGCTATGTGGGTGAAATTATGATGTCATGCCAAGTTACACACTTTTCAGAGTTCATTTGTACTCCTTTTCAAATTCAGGGTCATTTAGCTCAAAATAAATCACTAAATGCCTGAAAAATATCAAATGAAGTCAGAAAGGGTCGAAAATTGATGATGTGCCTTTCAATGGTGCATATCGAACACACAAAAAGTATGGAGTTAAAAGAAGTTATTAAAAATGAAGTCCCTTTGTAATAGATCCGTAACCCTCTCGACTCTCTAAAAGTTGCTATGTGGGTGAAATTATGATGTCATGCCAAGTTACACCCTTTTCAGAGTTCATTTGTACTCCTTTTCAAATTCAGGGTCATTTAGCTCAAAATAAATCACTAAATGCCTGAAAAATATCAAATGAAGTCAGAAAGGGTCGAAAATTGATGATGCGCCTTTGAATGGTGCATATTGAGCACACAAAAAGTATGGAGTTAAAATAAGTTATTAAAAATGATATCCCTTTCTAATAGATGAGTTTTCGTTTGAAACCCTCATACTTCTTATGAGATTGTCCAATTTGTACACGAAGTGCATCCAGTTTTTGCCGTAACCCTCTCAACTCTCTAGAAGTTGCTATGTGGGTGAAATTATGATTTCATGCCAAGTTATAACTTTTTCAGAGTTCATTTGTATTGCTTTTCAAATTCAGGGTCATTTAGCTCAAAATAAATCATTAAATGCCTGAAAAATATCAAATAAAGTCAAAAAGGGTTGAAAATTTATGATGTTTCTTTGAATGGTGCATATTGAACACACAAAAAGTATGGAGTTAAAATAAGTTATTAAAAACGATACCCCTTTGTAATGGATGAGTTTTCATCTCAAACCCTCATACTTCTTATGAGATCGCCAATTTGTACACGAAGTGCATCCAGTTTCTGCCGTAACCCTCTCAACTCTCTAGAAGTTGCTATGTGGGTGAAATTATGATGTCATGCCAAGATACAACCTTTTCAGAGTTCATTTGTATTCCTTTTCAAATTTAGGGTCATTTAGCTCAAAATAAATCATTAAATACCTGAAAAATATCAAATGAAGTCAGAAAGGGTTGAAAATTGATGATGTGCCTTTGAATGGTGCATATTGAACACTCAAAAAGTATGGAGTTAAAATAAGTTATTAAAAATGATATCCCTTTGTAATGGATGAGTTTTCGTCTTAAACCCTCATACTTCTTATGAGATTGTCCAATTTGTACACGAGGTGCATCCAGTTTCTGCCGTAACCCTGTCAACTCTCTAGAAGTTGCTATGTGGGTGAAATTATGATGTCATGCCAAGTGACAACCTTTTCATAGTTCATTTGTATTGCTATTCAAATTCAGGGTCATTTAGCTCAAACTAAATCATTAAATGCCTGAAAAATATCAAATGAATCAAAAAGGGTTGAAAATTGATGATGTGCCTTTCAATGGTGCATATTAAACACACAAAAAGTATGGAGTTAAAATAAGTTATTAAAAATGAAATCCCTTTGTAATAGATGAGTTTTCGTCCGAAACCCTCATACTTCTTATGAGATTGTCCAATTTGTACACGAAGTACATCCAGTTTTTGCCGTAGCCATCTCAACTCTCTAGAAGTTGCTATGTGTGTGAAATTATGATGTCATGCCAACTTACAACCTTTTCAGAGTTTATATGTACTGCTTTTCAAATTCAGGGTCATTTAGCTCAAAATAAATCATTAAATACCTGAAAAATATCAAATGAAGTCAGAAAGGGTTGAAAATTGATGATGTGCCTTTGAATGGTGCATATTGAACACACAAAAAGTATGGAGTTAAAATAAGTTATTAAAAATGATATCCCTTTGTAATGGATGAGTTTTCGTCTTAAACCCTCATACTTCTTATGAGATTGTCCAATTTGTACACGAGGTGCATCCAGTTTCTGCCGTAACCCTGTCAACTCTCTAGAAGTTGCTATGTGGGTGAAATTATGATGTCATGCCAAGTGACAACCTTTTCATAGTTCATTTGTATTGCTATTATAATTCAGGGTCATTTAGCTCAAACTAAATCATTAAATGCCTGAAAAATATCAAATGAATCAAAAAGGGTTGAAAATTGATGATGTGCCTTTCAATGGTGCATATTAAACACACAAAAAGTATGGAGTTAAAATAAGTTATTAAAAATGAAATCCCTTTGTAATAGATGAGTTTTCGTCCGCAACCCTCATACTTCTTATGAGATTGTCCAATTTGTACACGAAGTACATCCAGTTTTTGCCGTAGCCATCTCAACTCTCTAGAAGTTGCTATGTGGGTGAAATTATGATGTCATGCCAACTTACAACCTTTTCAGAGTTTATTTGTACTGCTTTTCAAATTCAGGGTCATTTAGCTCAAAATAAATCATTAAATGCCTGAAAAATAACAAATGAAGTCAGAAAGGGTTGAAAATTGATGATGTGCCTTTCAATGGTGCATATCGAACACACAAAAAGTATGGAGTTAAAAGAAGTTATTAAAAATGAAGTCCCTTTGTAATAGATCCGTAACCCTCTCGACTCTCTAAAAGTTGCTATGTGGGTGAAATTATGATGTCATGCCAAGTTACACACTTTTCAGAGTTCATTTGTACTCCTTTTCAAATTCAGGGTCATTTAGCTCAAAATAAATCACTAAATGCCTGAAAAATATCAAATGAAGTCAGAAAGGGTCGAAAATTGATGATGTGCCTTTCAATGGTGCATATCGAACACACAAAAAGTATGGAATTAAAAGAAGTTATTAAAAATGAAGTCCCTTTGTAATAGATCCGTAACCCTCTCGACTCTCTAAAAGTTGCTATGTGGGTGAAATTATGATGTCATGCCAACTTACAACCTTTTCAGAGTTTATTTGTACTGCTTTTCAAATTCAGGGTCATTTAGCTCAAAATAAATCATTAAATGCCTGAAAAATAACAAATGAAGTCAGAAAGGGTTGAAAATTGATGATGTGCCTTTCAATGGTGCATATCGAACACACAAAAAGTATGGAGTTAAAAGAAGTTATTAAAAATGAAGTCCCTTTGTAATAGATCCGTAACCCTCTCGACTCTCTAAAAGTTGCTATGTGGGTGAAATTATGATGTCATGCCAAGTTACACCCTTTTCAGAGTTCATTTGTACTCCTTTTCAAATTCAGGGTCATTTAGCTCAAAATAAATCACTAAATGCCTGAAAAATATCAAATGAAGTCAGAAAGGGTCGAAAATTGATGATGCGCCTTTGAATGGTGCATATTGAGCACACAAAAAGTATGGAGTTAAAATAAGTTATTAAAAATGATATCCCTTTCTAATAGATGAGTTTTCGTTTGAAACCCTCATACTTCTTATGAGATTGTCCAATTTGTACACGAAGTGCATCCAGTTTTTGCCGTAACCCTCTCAACTCTCTAGAAGTTGCTATGTGGGTGAAATTATGATTTCATGCCAAGTTATAACTTTTTCAGAGTTCATTTGTATTGCTTTTCAAATTCAGGGTCATTTAGCTCAAAATAAATCATTAAATGCCTGAAAAATATCAAATAAAGTCAAAAAGGGTTGAAAATTTATGATGTTTCTTTGAATGGTGCTTATTGAACACACAAAAAGTATGGAGTTAAAATAAGTTATTAAAAACGATACCCCTTTGTAATGGATGAGTTTTCATCTCAAACCGTCATACTTCTTATGAGATCGCCAATTTGTACACGAAGTGCATCCAGTTTCTGCCGTAACCCTCTCAACTCTCTAGAAGTTGCTATGTGGGTGAAATTATGATGTCATGCCAAGATACAACCTTTTCAGAGTTCATTTGTATTCCTTTTCAAATTTAGGGTCATTTAGCTCAAAATAAATCATTAAATACCTGAAAAATATCAAATGAAGTCAGAAAGGGTTGAAAATTGATGATGTGCCTTTGAATGGTGCATATTGAACACTCAAAAAGTATGGAGTTAAAATAAGTTATTAAAAATGATATCCCTTTGTAATGGATGAGTTTTCGTCTTAAACCCTCATACTTCTTATGAGATTGTCCAATTTGTACACGAGGTGCATCCAGTTTCTGCCGTAACCCTGTCAACTCTCTAGAAGTTGCTATGTGGGTGAAATTATGATGTCATGCCAAGTGACAACCTTTTCATAGTTCATTTGTATTGCTATTCAAATTCAGGGTCATTTAGCTCAAACTAAATCATTAAATGCCTGAAAAATATCAAATGAATCAAAAAGGGTTGAAAATTGATGATGTGCCTTTCAATGGTGCATATTAAACACACAAAAAGTATGGAGTTAAAATAAGTTATTAAAAATGAAATCCCTTTGTAATAGATGAGTTTTCGTCCGAAACCCTCATACTTCTTATGAGATTGTCCAATTTGTACACGAAGTACATCCAGTTTTTGCCGTAGCCATCTCAACTCTCTAGAAGTTGCTATGTGGGTGAAATTATGATGTCATGCCAACTTACAACCTTTTCAGAGTTTATTTGTACTGCTTTTCAAATTCAGGGTCATTTAGCTCAAAATAAATCATTAAATGCCTGAAAAATAACAAATGAAGTCAGAAAGGGTTGAAAATTGATGATGTGCCTTTCAATGGTGCATATCGAACACACAAAAAGTATGGAGTTAAAAGAAGTTATTAAAAATGAAGTCCCTTTGTAATAGATCCGTAACCCTCTCGACTCTCTAAAAGTTGCTATGTGGGTGAAATTATGATGTCATGCCAAGTTACACCCTTTTCAGAGTTCATTTGTACTCCTTTTCAAATTCAGGGTCATTTAGCTCAAAATAAATCACTAAATGCCTGAAAAATATCAAATGAAGTCAGAAAGGGTCGAAAATTGATGATGCGCCTTTGAATGGTGCATATTGAGCACACAAAAAGTATGGAGTTAAAATAAGTTATTAAAAATGATATCCCTTTCTAATAGATGAGTTTTCGTTTGAAACCCTCATACTTCTTATGAGATTGTCCAATTTGAACACGAAGTACATCCAGTTTTTGCCGTAGCCATCTCAACTCTCTAGAAGTTGCTATGTGGGTGAAATTATGATGTCATGCCAAGATACAACCTTTTCAGAGTTCATTTGTATTGCTTTTCAAATTTAGGGTCATTTAGCTCAAAATAAATCATTAAATACCTGAAAAATATCAAATGAAGTCAAAAAGGGTTGAAAATTTATGATGTGCCTTTGAATGGTGCATATTGAACACACAAAAAGTATGGAGTTAAAATAAGTTATTAAAAATGATATCCCTTTGTAATGGATGAGTTTTCGTCTTAAACCCTCATACTTCTTATGAGATTGTCCAATTTGTACACGAGGTGCATCCAGTTTCTGCCGTAACCCTGTCAACTCTCTAGAAGTTGCTATGTGGGTGAAATTATGATGTCATGCCAAGTGACAACCTTTTCATAGTTCATTTGTATTGCTATTATAATTCAGGGTCATTTAGCTCAAACTAAATCATTAAATGCCTGAAAAATATCAAATGAATCAAAAAGGGTTGAAAATTGATGATGTGCCTTTCAATGGTGCATATTAAACACACAAAAAGTATGGAGTTAAAATAAGTTATTAAAAATGAAATCCCTTTGTAATAGATGAGTTTTCGTCCGCAACCCTCATACTTCTTATGAGATTGTCCAATTTGTACACGAAGTACATCCAGTTTTTGCCGTAGCCATCTCAACTCTCTAGAAGTTGCTATGTGGGTGAAATTATGATGTCATGCCAACTTACAACCTTTTCAGAGTTTATTTGTACTGCTTTTCAAATTCAGGGTCATTTAGCTCAAAATAAATCATTAAATGCCTGAAAAATAACAAATGAAGTCAGAAAGGGTTGAAAATTGATGATATGCCTTTCAATGGTGCATATCGAACACACAAAAAGTATGGAGTTAAAAGAAGTTATTAAAAATGAAGTCCCTTTGTAATAGATCCGTAACCCTCTCGACTCTCTAAAAGTTGCTATGTGGGTGAAATTATGATGTCATGCCAAGTTACACACTTTTCAGAGTTCATTTGTACTCCTTTTCAAATTCAGGGTCATTTAGCTCAAAATAAATCACTAAATGCCTGAAAAATATCAAATGAAGTCAGAAAGGGTCGAAAATTGATGATGTGCCTTTCAATGGTGCATATCGAACACACAAAAAGTATGGAGTTAAAAGAAGTTATTAAAAATGAAGTCCCTTTGTAATAGATCCGTAACCCTCTCGACTCTCTAAAAGTTGCTATGTGGGTGAAATTATGATGTCATGCCAACTTACAACCTTTTCAGAGTTTATTTGTACTGCTTTTCAAATTCAGGGTCATTTAGCTCAAAATAAATCATTAAATGCCTGAAAAATAACAAATGAAGTCAGAAAGGGTTGAAAATTGATGATGTGCCTTTGAATGGTGCATATCGAACACACAAAAAGTATGGAGTTAAAAGAAGTTATTAAAAATGAAGTCCCTTTGTAATAGATCCGTAACCCTCTCGACTCTCTAAAAGTTGCTATGTGGGTGAAATTATGATGTCATGCCAAGTTACACCCTTTTCAGAGTTCATTTGTACTCCTTTTCAAATTCAGGGTCATTTAGCTCAAAATAAATCACTAAATGCCTGAAAAATATCAAATGAAGTCAGAAAGGGTCGAAAATTGATGATGCGCCTTTGAATGGTGCATATTGAGCACACAAAAAGTATGGAGTTAAAATAAGTTATTAAAAATGATATCCCTTTCTAATAGATGAGTTTTCGTTT
The DNA here is from genome assembly GCA_022496015.1 of Hordeum marinum. Taxonomy (NCBI): domain Eukaryota; kingdom Viridiplantae; phylum Streptophyta; class Magnoliopsida; order Poales; family Poaceae; genus Hordeum; species Hordeum marinum. The sequence continues at coordinate 32,601,101 of CM039678.1, forward strand.
GAAACCCTCATACTTCTTATGAGATTGTCCAATTTGTACACGAAGTGCATCCAGTTTTTGCCGTAACCCTCTCAACTCTCTAGAAGTTGCTATGTGGGTGAAATTATGATTTCATGCCAAGTTATAACTTTTTCAGAGTTCATTTGTATTGCTTTTCAAATTCAGGGTCATTTAGCTCAAAATAAATCATTAAATGCCTGAAAAATATCAAATAAAGTCAAAAAGGGTTGAAAATTTATGATGTTTCTTTGAATGGTGCTTATTGAACACACAAAAAGTATGGAGTTAAAATAAGTTATTAAAAACGATACCCCTTTGTAATGGATGAGTTTTCATCTCAAACCGTCATACTTCTTATGAGATCGCCAATTTGTACACGAAGTGCATCCAGTTTCTGCCGTAACCCTCTCAACTCTCTAGAAGTTGCTATGTGGGTGAAATTATGATGTCATGCCAAGATACAACCTTTTCAGAGTTCATTTGTATTCCTTTTCAAATTTAGGGTCATTTAGCTCAAAATAAATCATTAAATACCTGAAAAATATCAAATGAAGTCAGAAAGGGTTGAAAATTGATGATGTGCCTTTGAATGGTGCATATTGAACACTCAAAAAGTATGGAGTTAAAATAAGTTATTAAAAATGATATCCCTTTGTAATGGATGAGTTTTCGTCTTAAACCCTCATACTTCTTATGAGATTGTCCAATTTGTACACGAGGTGCATCCAGTTTCTGCCGTAACCCTGTCAACTCTCTAGAAGTTGCTATGTGGGTGAAATTATGATGTCATGCCAAGTGACAACCTTTTCATAGTTCATTTGTATTGCTATTCAAATTCAGGGTCATTTAGCTCAAACTAAATCATTAAATGCCTGAAAAATATCAAATGAATCAAAAAGGGTTGAAAATTGATGATGTGCCTTTCAATGGTGCATATTAAACACACAAAAAGTATGGAGTTAAAATAAGTTATTAAAAATGAAATCCCTTTGTAATAGATGAGTTTTCGTCCGAAACCCTCATACTTCTTATGAGATTGTCCAATTTGTACACGAAGTACATCCAGTTTTTGCCGTAGCCATCTCAACTCTCTAGAAGTTGCTATGTGGGTGAAATTATGATGTCATGCCAACTTACAACCTTTTCAGAGTTTATTTGTACTGCTTTTCAAATTCAGGGTCATTTAGCTCAAAATAAATCATTAAATGCCTGAAAAATAACAAATGAAGTCAGAAAGGGTTGAAAATTGATGATGTGCCTTTCAATGGTGCATATCGAACACACAAAAAGTATGGAGTTAAAAGAAGTTATTAAAAATGAAGTCCCTTTGTAATAGATGCGTAACCCTCTCGACTCTCTAAAAGTTGCTATGTGGGTGAAATTATGATGTCATGCCAAGTTACACCCTTTTCAGAGTTCATTTGTACTCCTTTTCAAATTCAGGGTCATTTAGCTCAAAATAAATCACTAAATGCCTGAAAAATATCAAATGAAGTCAGAAAGGGTCGAAAATTGATGATGCGCCTTTGAATGGTGCATATTGAGCACACAAAAAGTATGGAGTTAAAATAAGTTATTAAAAATGATATCCCTTTCTAATAGATGAGTTTTCGTTTGAAACCCTCATACTTCTTATGAGATTGTCCAATTTGTACACGAAGTGCATCCAGTTTTTGCCGTAACCCTCTCAACTCTCTAGAAGTTGCTATGTGGGTGAAATTATGATTTCATGCCAAGTTATAACTTTTTCAGAGTTCATTTGTATTGCTTTTCAAATTCAGGGTCATTTAGCTCAAAATAAATCATTAAATGCCTGAAAAATATCAAATAAAGTCAAAAAGGGTTGAAAATTTATGATGTTTCTTTGAATGGTGCATATTGAACACACAAAAAGTATGGAGTTAAAATAAGTTATTAAAAACGATACCCCTTTGTAATGGATGAGTTTTCATCTCAAACCCTCATACTTCTTATGAGATCGCCAATTTGTACACGAAGTGCATCCAGTTTCTGCCGTAACCCTCTCAACTCTCTAGAAGTTGCTATGTGGGTGAAATTATGATGTCATGCCAAGATACAACCTTTTCAGAGTTCATTTGTATTCCTTTTCAAATTTAGGGTCATTTAGCTCAAAATAAATCATTAAATACCTGAAAAATATCAAATGAAGTCAGAAAGGGTTGAAAATTGATGATGTGCCTTTGAATGGTGCATATTGAACACTCAAAAAGTATGGAGTTAAAATAAGTTATTAAAAATGATATCCCTTTGTAATGGATGAGTTTTCGTCTTAAACCCTCATACTTCTTATGAGATTGTCCAATTTGTACACGAGGTGCATCCAGTTTCTGCCGTAACCCTGTCAACTCTCTAGAAGTTGCTATGTGGGTGAAATTATGATGTCATGCCAAGTGACGACCTTTTCATAGTTCATTTGTATTGCTATTCAAATTCAGGGTCATTTAGCTCAAACTAAATCATTAAATGCCTGAAAAATATCAAATGAATCAAAAAGGGTTGAAAATTGATGATGTGCCTTTCAATGGTGCATATTAAACACACAAAAAGTATGGAGTTAAAATAAGTTATTAAAAATGAAATCCCTTTGTAATAGATGAGTTTTCGTCCGAAACCCTCATACTTCTTATGAGATTGTCCAATTTGTACACGAAGTACATCCAGTTTTTGCCGTAGCCATCTCAACTCTCTAGAAGTTGCTATGTGGGTGAAATTATGATGTCATGCCAACTTACAACCTTTTCAGAGTTTATTTGTACTGCTTTTCAAATTCAGGGTCATTTAGCTCAAAATAAATCATTAAATGCCTGAAAAATAACAAATGAAGTCAGAAAGGATTGAAAATTGATGATGTGCCTTTCAATGGTGCATATCGAACACACAAAAAGTATGGAGTTAAAAGAAGTTATTAAAAATGAAGTCCCTTTGTAATAGATCCGTAACCCTCTCGACTCTCTAAAAGTTGCTATGTGGGTGAAATTATGATGTCATGCCAAGTTACACCCTTTTCAGAGTTCATTTGTACTCCTTTTCAAATTCAGGGTCATTTAGCTCAAAATAAATCACTAAATGCCTGAAAAATATCAAATGAAGTCAGAAAGGGTCGAAAATTGATGATGCGCCTTTGAATGGTGCATATTGAGCACACAAAAAGTATGGAGTTAAAATAAGTTATTAAAAATGATATCCCTTTCTAATAGATGAGTTTTCGTTTGAAACCCTCATACTTCTTATGAGATTGTCCAATTTGTACACGAAGTGCATCCAGTTTTTGCCGTAACCCTCTCAACTCTCTAGAAGTTGCTATGTGGGTGAAATTATGATTTCATGCCAAGTTATAACTTTTTCAGAGTTCATTTGTATTGCTTTTCAAATTCAGGGTCATTTAGCTCAAAATAAATCATTAAATGCCTGAAAAATATCAAATAAAGTCAAAAAGGGTTGAAAATTTATGATGTTTCTTTGAATGGTGCATATTGAACACACAAAAAGTATGGAGTTAAAATAAGTTATTAAAAACGATACCCCTTTGTAATGGATGAGTTTTCATCTCAAACCCTCATACTTCTTATGAGATCGCCAATTTGTACACGAAGTGCATCCAGTTTCTGCCGTAACCCTCTCAACTCTCTAGAAGTTGCTATGTGGGTGAAATTATGATGTCATGCCAAGATACAACCTTTTCAGAGTTCATTTGTATTCCTTTTCAAATTTAGGGTCATTTAGCTCAAAATAAATCATTAAATACCTGAAAAATATCAAATGAAGTCAGAAAGGGTTGAAAATTGATGATGTGCCTTTGAATGGTGCATATTGAACACTCAAAAAGTATGGAGTTAAAATAAGTTATTAAAAATGACATCCCTTTGTAATGGATGAGTTTTCGTCTTAAACCCTCATACTTCTTATGAGATTGTCCAATTTGTACACGAGGTGCATCCAGTTTCTGCCGTAACCCTGTCAACTCTCTAGAAGTTGCTATGTGGGTGAAATTATGATGTCATGCCAAGTGACGACCTTTTCATAGTTCATTTGTATTGCTATTCAAATTCAGGGTCATTTAGCTCAAACTAAATCATTAAATGCCTGAAAAATATCAAATGAATCAAAAAGGGTTGAAAATTGATGATGTGCCTTTCAATGGTGCATATTAAACACACAAAAAGTATGGAGTTAAAATAAGTTATTAAAAATGAAATCCCTTTGTAATAGATGAGTTTTCGTCCGAAACCCTCATACTTCTTATGAGATTGTCCAATTTGTACACGAAGTACATCCAGTTTTTGCCGTAGCCATCTCAACTCTCTAGAAGTTGCTATGTGGGTGAAATTATGATGTCATGCCAACTTACAACCTTTTCAGAGTTTATTTGTACTGCTTTTCAAATTCAGGGTCATTTAGCTCAAAATAAATCATTAAATGCCTGAAAAATAACAAATGAAGTCAGAAAGGGTTGAAAATTGATGATGTGCCTTTCAATGGTGCATATCGAACACACAAAAAGTATGGAGTTAAAAGAAGTTATTAAAAATGAAGTCCCTTTGTAATAGATACGTAACCCTCTCGACTCTCTAAAAGTTGCTATGTGGGTGAAATTATGATGTCATGCCAAGTTACACCCTTTTCAGAGTTCATTTGTACTCCTTTTCAAATTCAGGGTCATTTAGCTCAAAATAAATCACTAAATGCCTGAAAAATATCAAATGAAGTCAGAAAGGGTCGAAAATTGATGATGTGCCTTTGAATGGTGCATATTGAGCACACAAAAAGTATGGAGTTAAAATAAGTTATTAAAAATGATATCCCTTTCTAATAGATGAGTTTTCGTTTGAAACCCTCATACTTCTTATGAGATTGTCCAATTTGTACACGAAGTGCATCCAGTTTTTGCCGTAACCCTCTCAACTCTCTAGAAGTTGCTATGTGGGTGAAATTATGATTTCATGCCAACTTATAACTTTTCCAGAGTTCATTTGTATTGCTTTTCAAATTCAGGGTCATTTAGCTCAAAATAAATCATTAAATGCCTGAAAAATATCAAATAAAGTCAAAAAGGGTTGAAAATTTATGATGTGTCTTTGAATGGTGCATATTGAACACACAAAAAGTATGGAGTTAAAATAAGTTATTAAAAACGATACCCCTTTGTAATGGATGAGTTTTCATCTCAAACCCTCATACTTCTTATGAGATCGCCAATTTGTACACGAAGTGCATCCAGTTTCTGCCGTAACCCTCTCAACTCTCTAGAAGTTGCTATGTGGGTGAAATTATGATGTCATGCCAAGATACAACCTTTTCAGAGTTCATTTGTATTCCTTTTCAAATTTAGGGTCATTTAGCTCAAAATAAATCATTAAATACCTGAAAAATATCAAATGAAGTCAGAAAGGGTTGAAAATTGATGATGTGCCTTTGAATGGTGCATATTGAACACACAAAAAGTATGGAGTTAAAATAAGTTATTAAAAATGATATCCCTTTGTAATGGATGAGTTTTCGTCTTAAACCCTCATACTTCTTATGAGATTGTCCAATTTGTACACGAGGTGCATCCAGTTTCTGCCGTAACCCTGTCAACTCTCTAGAAGTTGCTATGTGGGTGAAATTATGATGTCATGCCAAGTGACAACCTTTTCATAGTTCATTTGTATTGCTATTCAAATTCAGGGTCATTTAGCTCAAACTAAATCATTAAATGCCTGACAAATATCAAATGAATCAAAAAGGGTTGAAAATTGATGATGTGCTTTTCAATGGTGCATATTAAACACACAAAAAGTATGGAGTTAAAATAAGTTATTAAAAATGAAATCCCTTTGTAATAGATGAGTTTTCGTCCGAAACCCTCATACTTCTTATGAGATTGTCCAATTTGTACACGAAGTACATCCAGTTTTTGCCGTAGCCATCTCAACTCTCTAGAAGTTGCTATGTGGGTGAAATTATGATGTCATGCCAACTTACAACCTTTTCAGAGTTTATTTGTACTGCTTTTTAAATTCAGGGTCATTTAGCTCAAAATAAATCATTAAATGCCTGAAAAATAACAAATGAAGTCAGAAAGGGTTGAAAATTGATGATGTGCCTTTCAATGGTGCATATCGAACACACGAAAAGTATGGAGTTAAAAGAAGTTATTAAAAATGAAGTCCCTTTGTAATAGATCCGTAACCCTCTCGACTCTCTAAAAGTTGCTATGTGGGTGAAATTATGATGTCATGCCAAGTTACACCCTTTTCAGAGTTCATTTGTACTCCTTTTCAAATTCAGGGTCATTTAGCTCAAAATAAATCACTAAATGCCTGAAAAATATCAAATGAAGTCAGAAAGGGTCGAAAATTGATGATGTGCCTTTGAATGGTGCATATTGAACACACAAAAAGTATGGAGTTAAAATAAGTTATTAAAAATGATATCCCTTTCTAATAGATGAGTTTTCGTTTGAAACCCTCATACTTCTTATGAGATTGTCCAATTTGTACACGAAGTGCATCCAGTTTTTGCCGTAACCCTCTCAACTCTCTAGAAGTTGCTATGTGGGTGAAATTATGATTTCATGCCAAGTTATAACTTTTTCAGAGTTCATTTGTATTGCTTTTCAAATTCAGGGTCATTTAACTCAAAATAAATTATTAAATGCCTGAAAAATATCAAATAAAGTCAAAAAGGGTTGAAAATTTATGATGTGTCTTTGAATGGTGCATATTGAACACACAAAAAGTATGGAGTTAAAATAAGTTATTAAAAACGATACCCCTTTGTAATGGATGAGTTTTCATCTCAAACCCTCATACTTCTTATGAGATTGTCCAATTTGTACACGAAGTGCATCCAGTTTCTGTCGTAACCCTCTCAACTCTCTAGAAGTTGCTATGTGGGTGAAATTATGATGTCATGCCAAGTTACAACCTTTTCAGAGTTCATTTGTATTGCTTTTCAAATTCAGGGTCATTTAGCTCAAAATAAATCATTAAATGCTTGAAAAATATCAAATAAAGTCAAAAAGGGTTGACAATTTATGATGTGTCTTTGAATGGTGCATATTGAACACACAAAAAGTATGGAGTTAAAATAAGTTATTAAAAACGATACCCCTTTGTAATGGATGAGTTTTCATCTCAAACCCTCATACTTCTTATGAGATTGTCCAATTTGTACACGAAGTGCATCCAGTTTTTGCCGTAACCCTCTCAACTCTCTAGAAGTTGCTATGTGGGTCAAATTATGATGTCATGCCAAGTTACAACCTTTTCAGAGTTCATTTGTATTGCTTTTCAAATTCAGGGTCATTTAGCTCAAAATAAATCATTAAATGCTTGAAAAATATCAAATGAATCAAAAAGGGTTGAAAATTGATGATGTGCCTTTTAATGGTGCATATTAAACACACAAAAAGTATGGAGTTAAAATAAGTTATGAAATATGAAATCCCTTTGTAATTAGATGAGTTTTCGTCCGAAACCGTCATACTTCTTATGAGATTGTCCAATTTGTACACGAAGTACATCCAGTTTTTGCCGTAGCCATCTCAACTCTCTAGAAGTTGCTATGTGGGTTAAATTATGATGTCATGCCAAGTTACAACCTTTTCAGAGTTTATTTGTACTGTTTTTCAAATTTAGGGTCATTTAGCTCAAAATAAATCATTAAATGCCTGAAAAACATCCAATGAAGTCAGAAAGGGTTGAAAATTGATGATGTGCCTTTGAATGGTGCATATTGAACACACAAAAAGTATGGAGTTAAAAGAAGTTATTAAAAATGAAATCCCTTTGTAATAGATGAGTTTTCGTCCGAACCCTCATACTTCTTATGAGATTGTCCAATTTGTACATGAAGTGCATCCAGTTTTTTCCGTAGCCCTCTCAACTCTCTAGAAGTTGCTATGTGGGTGAAATTATGATGTCATGCCAAGTTGCAACCTTTTCAGAGTTTATTTGTAGTGCTTTTCAAATTCAGGGTCATTTAGCTCAAAATAAATCATTAAATACCTGAAAAATATCAAATGAAGTCAGAAAGGGTTGAAAATTGATGATGTGCCTTTGAATGGTGCATATTAAACACACAAAAAGTATGGAGTTAAAATAAGTTATTAAATAGGAAATCCCTTTGCAATAGATGAGTTTTCATGTGAAACCCTCATACTTCTTATGAGATTATCCAATATGTACACGAAGTGCATCCAGTTTTTGCCGTAATCCTCTCAACTCTCTAGAAGATGCTATGTGGGTGAAATTATGATGTCATGCTAAGTTACAGCCTTTTCAGAGTTCATTTCTACTCCTTTTCAAATTCACGGTCATTTAGCTCAAATAAATCATTAAATGCCTAAAAAATATCAAATGAACTTAGAAAGGGTCGAAAATTGATGATGTGCCTTTGAATTGTGCATATTGAACACACAAAAAGTATGGAGTTAAAATAAGTTATTAAAAATGATATCCCTTTCTAATAGACTAGTTTTCGTTTGAAACCCTCATACTTCTTATGAGATTGTCCAATTTGTCACGAAGTGCATCCAGTTTTTGCCGTAACCCTCTCAACTCTCTAGAAGTTGCTATGTGGGTGAAATTATGATTTCATGCCAAGTTACAACTTTTTCAGAGTTCATTTGTATTGCTTTTCAAATTCAGGGTCATTTAGCTCAAAATAAATCATTAAATACCTGAAAAATATCAAATGAAGTCAGAAAGGGTTGAAAATTGATGATGTGCCTTTAAATGGTGCATATTGAATACACAAAAAGTACGAAGTTAAAATAAGTTATTAAAAATGATATCCCTTTGTAATGGATGAGTTTTCGTCTAAAACCCTCATACTTCTTAGGAGATTATCCAATTTGTACACGAAGTGCATCCAGTTTCTGCCGTAACCCTGTCAACTCTCCAGAAGTGTCTATGTGGGTGAAATTATGATGTCATGCCAAGTCATAACCTTTTCAGAGTTCATTTGTATTGTTTTTCAAATTCAGGGTCATTTAGCTCAAACTAAATCATTAAATGCGTGAAAAATATCAAATGAATCAAAAAGGGTTGAAAATTGATGATGTGCCTTTCAATGGTGCATATTAAACACACAAAAAGTATGGAGTTAAATTAAGTTATTAAAAATGAAATCCCTTTGTAATAGATGAGTTTTCGTCCGAAACCCTCATACTTCTTATGAGATTGTTCTATTTGTACACGAAGTACATCCAGTTTTTGCCGTAGCCATCTCAACTCTCTAGAAGATGCTATGTGGGTGAAATTATGATGTCATGCCAAGTTACAACCTTTTCAGAGTTCATTTGTACTACTTTTCAAATTCACGGTCATTTAGGTCAAAATAAATCATTAAATGCCTGAAAAATATCAAAACAAGTCAGAAAGGGTCGAAAATTGATGATGTGCCTTTGAATGGTGCATATTGAACACACAAAAAGTATGGAGTTAAAATAAGTTATTAAAAATGATATCCCTTTCTAATAGACTAGTTTTCGTCTGAAACCCTCATACTTCTGATGAGATTGTCCAATTTGTACACGAAGTGCATCCAGTTTTTGCCGTAACCCTCTCAACTCTCTAGAAGTTGCTATGTGGTTGAAATTATGATGTCATGCCAAGTTACAACCTTTTCAGAGTTCATTTGTATTGCTTTTCAAATTTAGGGTCATTTAGCTCAAAATAAATAATTAAATACCTGAAAAATATCAAATGAAGTCCGAAAGGGTTGAAAATTGATGATGTGCCTTTGAATGGTGCATATTGAACACACAAAAAGTATGGAGTTAAAATAAGTTATTAAAAATGATATCCCTTTGTAATGGATGAGTTTTCGTCTCAAACCCTCATACTTCTTAGGAGATTGTCGAATTTGTACACGAAGTGCATCCAGTTTCTGCCGTAACCCTCTCAACTCTCTAGAAGTTGCTATGTGGTTGAAATTATGATGTCATGCCAAGTTACAACCTTTTCAGAGTTCATTTGTATGGCTTTTCAAATTTAGGGTCATTTAGCTCAAAATAAATCATTAAATACCTGAAAAATATCAAATGAAGTCAGAAAGGGTTGAAAATTGATGATGTGCCTTTAAATGGTGCATATTGAACACACAAAAAGTATGAAGTTAAAATAAGTTATTAAAAATGATATCCCTTTGTAATGGATGAGTTTTCGTCTAAAAACCCTCATACTTCTCAGGAGATTGTCCAATTTGTACACGAAGTGCATCCAGTTTCTGCCATAACCCTGTCAACTCTCTAGAAGTGTCTATGTGGGTGAAATTATGATGTCATGCCAAGTGATAAACTTTTCAGAGTTCACTTGTATTGCTTTTCAAATTCAGGGTCATTTACCTCAAACTAAATCATTAAATGCGTGAAAAATATCAAATGAATCAAAAAGGGTTGAAAATTGATGATGTGCCTTTCAATGGTTCATATTAAACACACAAAAAGTATGGAGTTAAAATAAGTTATTAAAAATGAAATCCCTTTGTAATAGATGAGTTTTCGTCCGAAACCCTCATACTTCTTATGAGATTGTCCAATTTGTACACGAAGTACATCCAGTTTTTGCCGTAGCCATCTCAACTCTCTAGAAGTTGCTATGTGGGTGAAATTATGATGTCATGCCAAGTTACAACCTTTTCAGAGTTTATTTGTACTGCTTTTCAAATTTAGGGTCATTTAGCTCAAAATAAATCATTAAATGCCTGAAAAATATCAAATGAAGTCAGAAAGGGTTGAAAATTGATGATGTGCCTTTGAATGGTGCATATGGAACACACAAAAAGTATGGAGTTAAAATAAGTTATTGAAAATGAAGTCCCTTTGTAATAGATCCGTAACCCTCTCGACTCTCTAGAAGTTGCTATGTGGGTGAAATTATGATATCATGCCAAGTTACACCCTTTTCAGAGTTCATTTGTAGTGCTTTTCAAATTCAGGGTCATTTAGCTCAAAATAAATCATTAAACGCCTGAAAAATATCAAATGAAGTCAGAAAGGGTCGAAAATTGATGATGTGCCTTTGAATGGTGCATATGGAACACACAAAAAGTATGGAGTTCAAATAAGTTATTAAAAATGATATCCCTTTGTAATAGACGAGTTTTCGTTTGAAACCCTCATACTTCTTATGAGATTGTCCAATTTGTACACGAAGTGCATCCAGTTTTTGCCGTAACCCTCTCAACTCTCTACAAGTTGCTATGTGGGTGAAATTATGATGTCATGCCAAGTTACATCCTTTTCAGAGTTCATTTGTATTGCTTTTCAAATTTAGGGTCATTTAGCTCAAAATAAATCATTAATTACCTAAAAAATATCAAATGAAGTCAAAAAGGGTTGAAAATTGATGATGTGCCTTTGAATGGTGCATATTGAACACACAAAAAGTATGGAGTTAAAATAAGTTATTAAAAATGATATCCCTTTGTAATGGATGAGTTTTCGTCTGAAACCCTCATACTTCTTATGAGATTGTCCAATTTGTACACGAAGTGCATCCAGTTTCTGCCGTAACCCTCTGAACTCTCTAGAAGTTGCTATGTGGGTGAAATTATGATGTCATGCCAAGTTACAACCTTTTCAGAGTTCATTTGTATTGCTTTTCAAATTCAGGATCATTTAGCTCAAAATAAATCATTAAATGCTTGAAAAATATCAAATGAATGAAAAAGGGTTGAAAATTGATGATGTGCCTTTTAATGGTGCATTTTGAACACACAAAAAGTATGGAGTTAAAATAAGTTATGTAATATGAAATCCCTTTGTATTAGATGAGTTTTCGTCCGAAACCGTCATACTTCTTATGAGATTGTCAAATTTGTACACGAAGTACATCTACTTCTTGCCGTAGCCATCTCAACTCTCTAGAAGTTGCTATGTGGGTGAAATTATGATGTCATGCCAAGTTACAACCTTTTCAGAGTTTATTTGTACTGCTTTTCAAATTCAGGGTCATTTAGCTCAAAATAAATCATTAAATGCCTGAAAAATGTCAAATGAAGTCAGAAAGGGTTGAAAATTGAAGATATGCCTTTGAATGGTGCATATTCAACACATAAAAAGTATGGAGTTAAAATAAGTTATTAAAAATGAAATCCCTTTGTAATAGATGTGTTTTCGTCCGAAACCTTCATTGTTCTTATTAGATTGTCCAATTTGTACACGAAGTACATCCAGTTTTTGCCGTAGCCATCTCAACTCTCTAGAAGATGCTATGTGGGTGAAATTATGATGTCATGCCAAGTTACAACCTTTTCAGAGTTCATTTGTACTGCTTTTCAAATTCACGGTCATTTAGGTCAAAATAAATCATTAAATGCCTGAAAAATATGAAAAGAAGTCAGAAAGGGTCGAAAATTGATGATGTGCCTTTGAATGGTGCATATTGAACACACAAAAAGTATGGAGTTAAAATAAGTTATTAAAAATGATATCCCTTTGTAATGGATGAGTTTTCGTCTGAAACCCTCATACTTCTTATGAGATTGTCCAATTTGTACACGAAGTGCATCCAGTTTCTGCCGTAACCCTCTGAACTCTCTAGAAGTTGCTATGTGGGTGAAATTATGATGTCATGCCAAGTTACAACCTTTTCAGAGTTCATTTGTATTGCTTTTCAAATTCAGGATCATTTAGCTCAAAATAAATCATTAAATGCTTGAAAAATATCAAATGAATGAAAAAGGGTTGAAAATTGATGATGTGCCTTTTAATGGTGCATTTTGAACACACAAAAAGTATGGAGTTAAAATAAGTTATGTAATATGAAATCCCTTTGTATTAGATGAGTTTTCGTCCGAAACCGTCATACTTCTTATGAGATTGTCAAATTTGTACACGAAGTACATCTACTTCTTGCCGTAGCCATCTCAACTCTCTAGAAGTTGCTATGTGGGTGAAATTATGATGTCATGCCAAGTTACAACCTTTTCAGAGTTTATTTGTACTGCTTTTCAAATTCAGGGTCATTTAGCTCAAAATAAATCATTAAATGCCTGAAAAATGTCAAATGAAGTCAGAAAGGGTTGAAAATTGAAGATATGCCTTTGAATGGTGCATATTCAACACATAAAAAGTATGGAGTTAAAATAAGTTATTAAAAATGAAATCCCTTTGTAATAGATGTGTTTTCGTCCGAAACCTTCATTGTTCTTATTAGATTGTCCAATTTGTACACGAAGTACATCCAGTTTTTGCCGTAGCCATCTCAACTCTCTAGAAGATGCTATGTGGGTGAAATTATGATGTCATGCCAAGTTACAACCTTTTCAGAGTTCATTTGTACTGCTTTTCAAATTCACGGTCATTTAGGTCAAAATAAATCATTAAATGCCTGAAAAATATGAAAAGAAGTCAGAAAGGGTCGAAAATTGATGATGTGCCTTTGAATGGTGCATATTGAACACACAAAAAGTATGGAGTTAAAATAACTTATTAAAAATGATATCCCTTTCTAATAGACTAGTTTTCGTCTGAAACCCTCATACTTCTGATGAGATTGTCCAATTTGTACACGAAGTGCATCCAGTTTTTGCCGTAACCCTCTCAACTCTCTAGAAGTTGCTATGTGGTTGAAATTATGATGTCATGCAAAGTTACAACCTTTTCAGAGTTCATTTGTATTGCTTTTCAAATTTAGGGTCATTTAGCTCAAAATAAATCATTAAATACCTGAAAAATATCAAATGAAGTCCGAAAGGGTTGAAAATTGATTATGTGCCTTTGAATGGTGCATATTGAACACACAAAAAGTATGGAGTTAAAATAAGTTATTAAAAATGATATCCCTTTGTAATGGATGAGTTTTCGTCTAAAACCCTCATACTTCTGAGGAGATTGTCCAATTTGTACACGAAGTGCATCCAGTTTCTGCCGTAACCCTGTCAACTCTCTAGAAGTGTCTATGTGGGTGAAAATATGATGTCATGCCAAGTGATAAACTTTTCAGAGTTCACTTGTATTGCTTTTCAAATTCAGGGTCATTTACCTCAAACTAAATCATTAAATGCGTGAAAAATATCAAATGAATCAAAAAGGGTTGAAAATTGATGATGTGCCTTTCAATGGTGCATATTAGACACACAAAAAGTATGGAGTTAAAATAAGTTATTAAAAATGAAATCCCTTTGTAATAGATGAGTTTTCGTCCGAAACCCTCATACCTCTTATGAGATTGTCCAATTTGTACACGAAGTACATCCAGTTTTTGCCGTAGCCATCTCAACTCTCTAGAAGTTGCTATGTGGGTGAAATTATGATGTCATGCCAAGTTACAACCTTTTCAGAGTTTATTTGTACTGCTTTTCAAATTTAGGGTCATTTAGCTCAAAATAAATCATTAAATGCCTGAAAAATATCAAATGAAGTCAGAAAGGGTTGAAAATTGATGATGTGCCTTTGAATGGTGCATATGGAACACACAAAAAGTATGGAGTTAAAATAAGTTATTAAAAATGAAGTCCCTTTGTAATAGATCCGTAACCCTCTCGACTCTCTAGAAGTTGCTATGTGGGTGAAATTATGATATCATGCCAAGTTACACCCTTTTCAGAGTTCATTTGTACTGCTTTTCAAATTCAGGGTCATTTAGCTCAAAATAAATCATTAAACGCCTGAAAAATATCAAATGAAGTCAGAAAGGGTCGAAAATTGATGATGTGCCTTTGAATGGTGCATATGGAACACACAAAAAGTATGGAGTTAAAATAAGTTATTAAAAATGATATCCCTTTGTAATAGACGAGTTTTCGTTTGAAACCCTCATACTTCTTATGAGATTGTCCAATTTGTACACGAAGTGCATCCAGTTTTTGCCGTAACCCTCTCAACTCTCTACAAGTTGCTATGTGGGTGAAATTATGATGTCATGCCAAGTTACATCCTTTTCAGAGTTCAGTTGTATTGCTTTTCAAATTTAGGGTCATTTAGCTCAAAATAAATCATTAATTACCTAAAAAATATCAAATGAAGTCAAAAAGGGTTGAAAATTGATGATGTGCCTTTGAATGGTGCATATTGAACACACAAAAAGTATGTAGTTAAAATAAGTTATTAAAAATGATATCCCTTTGTAATGGATGAGTTTTCGTCTGAAACCCTCATACTTCTTATGAGATTGTCCAATTTGTACACGAAGTGCATCCAGTTTCTGCCGTATCCCTCTCAACTCTCTAGAAGTTGCTATGTGGGTGAAATTATGATGTCATGCCAAGTTACAACCTTTTCAGAGTTCATTTGTATTGCTTTTCAAATTCAGGATCATTTAGCTCAAAATAAATCATTAAATGCTTGAAAAATATCAAATGAATGAAAAAGGGTTGAAAATTGATGATGTGCCTTTTAATGGTGCATTTTGAACACACAAAAAGTATGGAGTTAAAATAAGTTATGTAATATGAAATCCCTTTGTATTAGATGAGTTTTCGTCCGAAACCGTCATACTTCTTATGAGATTGTCAAATTTGTACACGAAGTACATCTAGTTCTTGCCGTAGCCATCTCAACTCTCTAGAAGTTGCTATGTGGGTGAAATTATGATGTCATGCCAAGTTACAACCTTTTCAGAGTTTATTTCTACTGCTTTTCAAATTCAGGGTCATTTAGCTCAAAATAAATCATTAAATGCCTGAAAAATGTCAAATGAAGTCAGAAAGGGTTGAAAATTGATGATGTGCCTTTGAATGGTGCATATTGAACACATAAAAAGTATGGAGTTAAAATAAGTTATTAAAAATGAAATCCCTTTGTAATAGATGTGTTTTCGTCCGAAACCTTCATAGTTCTTATTAGATTGTCCAATTTGTACACGAAGTACATCCAGTTTTTGCCGTAGCCATCTCAACTCTCTAGAAGATGCTATGTGGGTGAAATTATGATGTCATGCCAAGTTACAACCTTTTCAGAGTTCATTTGTACTGCTTTTCAAATTCACGGTCATTTAGGTCAAAATAAATCATTAAATGCCTGGAAAATATCAAAAGAAGTCAGAAAGGGTCGAAAATTGATGATGTGCCTTTGAATGGTGCATATTGAACACACAAAAAGTATGGAGTTAAAAGAAGTTATTAAAAATGATATCCCTTTCTAATAGACTAGTTTTCGTCTGAAACCCTCATACTTCTGAGGAGATTGTCCAATTTGTACACGAAGTGCATCTAGTTTTTGCCGTAACCCTCTCAACTCTCTAGAAGTTGCTATGTGGTTGAAATTATGATGTCATGCAAAGTTACAACCTTTTCAGAGTTCATTTGTATTGCTTTTCAAATTTAGGGTCATTTAGCTCAAAATAAATCATTAAATACCTGAAAAATATCAAATGAAGTCCGAAAGGGTTGAAAATTGATTATGTGCCTTTGAATGGTGCATATTGAACACACAAAAAGTATGGAGTTAAAATAAGTTATTAAAAATGATATCCCTTTGTAATGGATGAGTTTTCGTCTAAAACCCTCATACTTCTGAGGAGATTGTCCAATTTGTACACGAAGTGCATCCAGTTTCTGCCGTAACCCTGTCAACTCTCTAGAAGTGTCTATGTGGGTGAAATTATGATGTCATGCCAAGTGATAAACTTTTCAGAGTTCACTTGTATTGCTTTTCAAATTCAGGGTCATTTACCTCAAACTAAATCATTAAATGCGTGAAAAATATCAAATGAATCAAAAAGGGTTGAAAATTGATGATGTGCCTTTCAATGGTGCATATTAAACACACAAAAAGTATGGAGTTAAAATAAGTTATTAAAAATGAAATCCCTTCGTAATAGATGAGTTTTCGTCCGAAACCCTCATACTTCTTATGAGATTGTCCAATTTGTACACGAAGTACATCCAGTTTTTGCCGTAGGCATCTCAACTCTCTAGAAGTTGCTATGTGGGTGAAATTATGATGTCATGCCAAGTTACAACCTTTTCAGAGTTTATTTGTACTGCTTTTCAAATTTAGGGTCATTTAGCTCAAAATAAATCATTAAATGCCTGAAAAATATCAAATGAAGTCAGAAAGGGTTGAAAATTGATGATGTGCCTTTGAATGGTGCATATGGAACACACAAAAAGTATGGAGTTAAAATAAGTTATTAAAAATGATATCCCTTTGTAATAGACGAGTTTTCGTTTGAAACCCTCATACTTCTTATGAGATTGTCCAATTTGTACACGAAGTGCATCCAGTTTCTGCCGTAACCCTCTCAACTCTCTACAAGTTGCAATGTGGGTGAAATTATGATGTCATGCCAAGTTACATCCTTTTCAGAGTTCATTTGTATTGCTTTTCAAATTTAGGGTCATTTAGCTCAAAATAAATCATTAATTACCTGAAAAATATCAAATGAAGTCAAAAAGGGTTGAAAATTGATGATGTGCCTTTGAATGGTGCATATTGAACACACAAAAAGTATGGAGTTAAAATAAGTTATTAAAAATGATATCCCTTTGTAATGGATGAGTTTTCATCTGAAACCCTCATACTTCTTATGAGATTGTCCAATTTGTACACGAAGTGCATCCAGTTTCTGCCGTAACCCTCTCAACTCTCTAGAAGTTGCTGTGTGGGTGAAATTATGATGTCATGCCAAGTTACAACCTTTTCAGAGTTCATTTGTATTGCTTTTCAAATTCAGGGTCATTTAGCTCAAAATAAATCATTAAATGCTTGAAAAATATCAAATGAATGAAAAAGGGTTGAAAATTGATGATGTGCCTTTTAATGGTGCATTTTGAACACACAAAAAGTATGGAGTTAAAATAAGTTATGTAATATGAAATCCCTTTGTACTAGATGAGTTTTCGTCCGAAACCGTCATACTTCTTATGAGATTGTCAAATTTGTACACGAAGTACATCTAGTTCTTGCCGTAGCCATCTCAACTCTCTAGAAGTTGCTATGTGGGTGAAATTATGATGTCATGCCAAGTTACAACCTTTTCAGAGTTTGTTTGTACTGCTTTTCAAATTCAGGGTCATTTAGCTCAAAATAAATCATTAAATGCCTGAAAAATGTCAAATGAAGTCAGAAAGGGTTGAAAATTGATGATGTGCCTTTGAATGGTGCATATTGAACACATAAAAAGTATGGAGTTAAAATAAGTTATTAAAAATGAAATCCCTTTATAATAGATGTGTTTTCGTCCGAAACCTTCATAGTTCTTATTAGATTGTCCAATTTGTACACGAAGTGCATCCAGTTTTTCCCGTAACCCTCTCGACTCTCTAGAAGTTGCTATGTGGGTGAAATTATAATGTCATGCCAAGTTAAAACCTTTTCAGAGTTCATTTGTACTGCTTTTCAAATTCAGGGTCATTTACCTGAAAATAAATCATTAAATGCCTGAAAAATATCAAATGAAGTCAGAAATGGTCGAAAATTGATGATGTGCCTTTGAATGGTGCATATGGAACACACAAAAAGTATGGAGTTAAAATAAGTTATTAAAAATGATATCCCTTTGTAATAGACGAGTTTTCGTTTGAAACCCTCATACTTCTTATGAAATTGTCCAATTTGTACACGAAGTGCATCCAGTTTTTGCTGTAACCCTCTCAACTCTCTACAAGTTGCTATGTGGGTGAAATTATGATGTCATGCCAAGTTACATCCTTTTCAGAGTTCATTTGTATTGCTTTTCAAATTCAGGGTCATTTAGCTCAAAATAAATCATTAAACGCCTGAAAAATATCAAATGAAGTCAGAAAGGGTCGAAAATTGATGATGTGCCTTTGAATGGTGCATATGGAACACACAAAAAGTATGGAGTTAAAATAAGTTATTAAAAATGATATCCCTTTGTAATAGACGAGTTTTCGTTTGAAACCCTCATACTTCTTATGAGATTGTCCAATTTGTACACGAAGTGCATCCAGTTTTTGCCGTAACCCTCTCAACTCTCTACAAGTCGCTATGTGGGTGAAATTATGATGTCATGCCAAGTTAGATCCTTTTCAGAGTTCATTTGTATTGCTTTTCAAATTTAGGGTCATTTAGCTCAAAATAAATGATTAATTACCTGAAAAATATCAAATGAAGTCAAAAAAGGGTTGAAAATTGATGATGTGCCTTTGAATGGTGCATATTGAACACACAAAAAGTATGGAGTTAAAATAAGTTATTAAAAATGATATCCCTTTCTAATGGATGAGTTTTCATCTGAAACCCTCATACTTCTTATGAGATTGTCCAATTTGTACACGAAGTGCATCCAGTTTCTGCCGTAACCCTCTCAACTCTCTAGAAGTTGCTGTGTGGGTGAAATTATGATGTCATGCCAAGTTACAACCTTTTCAGAGTTCATTTGTATTGCTTTTCAAATTTAGGGTCATTTAGCTCAAAATAAATCATTAAATGCTTGAAAAATATCAAATGAATGAAAAAGGGTTGAAAATTGATGATGTGCCTTTTAATGGTGCATTTTGAACACACAAAAAGTATGGAGTTAAAATAAGTTATGTAATATGAAATCCCTTTGTATTAGATGAGTTTTCGTCCGAAACCGTCATACTTCTTATGAGATTGTCAAATTTGTACACGAAGTACATCTAGTTCTTGCCGTAGCGATCTCAACTCTCTAGAAGTTGCTATGTGGGTGAAATTATGATGTCATGCCAAGTTACAACCTTTTCAGAGTTTGTTTGTTCTGCTTTTCAAATTCAGGGTCATTTAGCTCAAAATAAATCATTAAATGCCTGAAAAATGTCAAATGAAGTCAGAAAGGGTTGAAAATTGATCATGTGCCTTTGAATGGTGCATATTGAACACATAAAAAGTATGGAGTTAAAATAAGTTATTAAAAATGAAATCCCTTTGTAATAGATGTGTTTTCGTCCGAAACCTTCATAGTTCTTATTAGATTGTCCAATTTGTACACGAAGTGCATCCAGTTTTTCTCGTAACCCTCTCGACTCTCTAGAAGTTGCTATGTGGGTGAAATTATAATGTCATGCCAAGTTACAACCTTTTCAGAGTTCATTTGTACTGCTTTTCAAATTCAGGATCATTTACCTCAAAATAAATCATTAAATGCCTGAAAAATATCAAATGAAGTCAGAAAGGGTCGAAAATTGATGATGTGCCTTTGAATGGTGCATATGGAACACACAAAAAGTATGGAGTTAAAATAAGTTATTAAAAATGATATCCCTTTGTAATAGACGAGTTTTCGTTTGAAACCCTCATACTTCTTATGAGATTGTCCAATTTGTACACGAAGTGCATCCAGTTTTTGCCGTAACCCTCTCAACTCTCTAGAAGTTGCTATGTGGGTGAAATTATGATGTCATGCCAAGTTACAACCTTTTCAGAGTTCATTTGTATTGCTTTTCAAATTCAGGGTCATTTAGGTCAAAATAAATCATTAAATGCCTGAAAAATATCAAATGAAGTCAGAAAGTGTCGAAAATTGATGATGTGCCTTTGAATGGTGCATATGGAACACACAAAAAGTATGGAGTTAAAATAAGTTATTAAAAATGATATCCCTTTGTAATAGACGAGTTTTCGTTTGAAACCCTCATACTTCTTATGAGATTGTCCAATTTGTACACGAAGTGCATCCAGTTTTTGCCGTAACCCTCTCAACTCTCTACAAGTTGCTATGTGGGTGAAATTATGATGTCATGCCAAGTTACATCCTTTTCAGAGTTAATTTGTATTGCTTTTCAAATTTAGGGTGATTTAGCTCAAAATAAATCATTAAATACCTGAAAAATATCAAATGAAGTCAAAAAGGGTTGAAAATTGATGATGTGCCTTTGAATGGTGCATATTGAACACACGAAAAGTATGGAGTTAAAATAAGTTATTAAAAATGATATCCCTTTGTAATGGATGAGTTTTCATCTGAAACCCTCATACTTCTTATGAGATTGTCCAATTTGTACACGAAGTGCATCCAGTTTCTGCCGTAACCCTCTCAACTCTCTAGAAGTTGCTATGTGGGTGAAATTATGATGTCATGCCAAGTTACAACCGTTTCAGAGTTCATTTGTATTGCTTTTCAAATTCAGGGTCATTTAGCTCAAAATAAATCATTAAATGCTTGAAAAATATCAAATGAATGAAAAAGGGTTGAAAATTGATGATGTGCCTTTTAATGGTGCATTTTGAACACACAAAAAGTACGGAGTTAAAATAAGTTATGTAATATGAAATCCCTTTGTATTAGATGAGTTTTCGTCCGAAACCGTCATACTTCTTATGAGATTGTCAAATTTGTACACGAAGTACATCTAGTTCTTGCCGTAGCCATCTCAACTCTCTAGAAGTTGCTATGTGGGTGAAATTATGATGTCATGCCAAGTTACAACCTTTTCAGAGTTTGTTTGTACTGCTTTTCAAATTCAGGGTCATTTAGCTCAACATAAATCATTAAATGCCTGAAAAATGTCAAATGAAGTCAGAAAGGGTCGAAAATTGATGATGTGCCTTTGAATGGTGCATATGCAACACACAAAAAGTATGGAGTTAAAATAAGTTATTAAAAATGATATCCCTTTGTAATAGACGAGTTTTCCTCTGAAACCCTCATACTTCCTATGAGATTGTCCAAGTTGTACACGAAGTGCATCCAGTTTTTTCCGTAACCCTCTCAACTCTCTAGAAGTTGCTATGTGGTTGAAATTATGATGTCATGCCAAGTTACAACCTTTTCAGAGTTCATTTGTATTGCTTTTCAAATTCAGGGTCATTTAGGTCAAAATAAATCATTAAATGCCTAAAAAATATCAAATGAAGTCAAAAAGGGTTGAAAATTGATGATGTGCCTTTGAATGGTGCATATTGAACACGCAAAAAGTATGGAGTTAAAATAAGTTATTAAAAATGAAATCCCTTTCTAATAGATGAGTTTTCGTCCGAAACCCTCATACTTCTTATGAGATTGTCCAATTTGTACACGAAGTGCATCCAGTTTTTGTCGTAGCCCTCTCAACTCTCTAGAAGTTGCTATGTGGGAGAAATTATGATTTCATGCCAAGCTACAACCTTTTCAGAGCTTATTTGTACTGCTTTTCAAATTCAGGGTCATTTAGCTCAAAATAAATCATTAAATGCCAGAAAAATATCAAATGAAGTCAGAAAGGGTTGAAAATTGCTAATGTGCCTTTGAATAGTGCATATCGAACACACAAAAAGTAAGGAGTTAAAATAAGTTATTAAAAATAAAATCCCTTTGTAATAGATGTGTTTTTGTCGGAAACCCTCATAGTTCTTATTAGATTGTCCAATTTGTACACGAAGTGCATCCAGTTTTTGTCGTAGCCCTCTCAACTCTCTAGAAGTTGCTATGTGGTTGAAATTATGATGTCATGCCAAGTTACAACCTTTTCAGAGTTCATTTGTACTGCTTTTCAAATTCAGGGACATTTAGCTCAAAATAAATCACTAAATGCCTGAAAAATATCAAATGAAGTCAGAAGGGGTCGAAAATTTATGATGTGCCTTTGAAGGGTGCATATTGAACACACAAAAAGTATGGAGTTAAAATAAGTTATTAAAAATCATATCCCTTTGTAATAGACAAGTTTTCGTCTGAAACCCTCATACTTCTTATGAGATTGTCCAATTTGTACACGAAGTGCATCCAGTTTTTGCCGTAACCCTCTCAACTCTCTAGAAGTCGCTATGTGGGTGAAATTATGATGTCATGCCAAGTTACAACCTTTTCAGAGTTCATTTGTATTGCTTTTCAAATTCAGGGTCATTTAGGTCAAAATAAATCATTAAATGCCTGAAAAATATCAAATGAAGTCAAAAAGGGTTGAAAATTGCTAATGTGCCTTTGAATAGTGCATATCGAACACACAAAAAGTATGGAGTTAAAATAAGTTATTAAAAATGAAATCCCTTTCTAATAGATGAGTTTTCGTCCGAAACCCTCATACTTCTTATGAGATTGTCCAATTTGTACACGAAGTGCATCCAGTTTTTGTCATAGCCCTCTCAACTCTCTAGAATTTGCTATGTGGGAGAAATTATGATGTCATGCCAAGTTACAACCTTTTCAGAGTTTATTTGTACTGCTTTTCAAATTCAGGGTCATTTAGCTCAAAATAAATCATTAAATGCCAGAAAAATATCAAATGAAGTCAGAAAGGGTTGAAAATTGTTGATGTGCCTTTGAATGGTGCATATCGAACACACAAAAAGTATGGAGTTAAAATAAGTTATTAAAAACGATACCCCTTTGTAATGGATGAGTTTTCATCTCAAACCCTCATACTTCTTATGAGATTGTCCAATTTGTACACGAAGTGCATCCAGTTTCTGCCGTAACCCTCTCAACTCCCTAGAAGTTGCTATGTGGGTGAAATTATGATGTCATGCCAAGTTACAACCTTTTGAGAGTTCATTTGTATTGCTTTTCAAATTCAGGGTCATTTAGCTAAAAATAAATCATTAAATGCCTAACAAATATTAAATGAATCAAAAAGGGTTGAAAATTGATGATGTGCCTTTGAATGGTGCATATTGAACACACAAAAAGAATGGAGTTAAAATAAGTTATTAAAAATGAAATCCCTTTGTAATAGATGAGTTTTCGTCCGAAACCGTCATACTTATGAGATTGTCCAATTTGTACACGAAGTACATCCAATTTTTGCCGTAGCCATCTCAACTCTCTAGAAGTGGCTATGTGGGTGAAATTATGATCTCATGCCAAGTTACAACCTTTTCACAGTTTATTTGTACTGCTTTTCAAATTCAGGGTCATTTAGCTCAAAATAAATCATTAAATGCCTGAAAAATATCAAATGAAGTCAGAAAGAGTTGTAAATTGATGATGTGTCTTTGAATGGTGCATATTGAACACACAAAAAGTATGGAGTTAAAATAAGTTATTAAAAATGAAATCCCTTTGTAATAGATGTGTTTTCGTCCGAAACCCTCATAGTTCTTATGAGATTGTCCAATTTGTACACGAAGTGCATCCAGTTTTTGCCGTAACCCTGTCAACTCTCTAGAAGTTGATATGTGGGTGAAATTCTGATGTCATGCCAAGTTACAACCTTTTCAGAGTTCATTTCTACTGCCTTTCAAATTCAGGGTCATTTAGCTCAAAATAAATCATTAAGTGCCTGAAAAATATCAAATGACGTGAGAAAAGGTCGAAAATTGATGATGTGCCTTTGAATGGTGCATATTGAACACACAAAAAGTATGGAGTTAAAATAAGTTATTAAAAATGAAATCCCTTTGTAATAGACTAGTTTTCTTCTGAAACCCTCGTACTTTTTATGAGATTGTCAAATTTGTACACGAAGTGCATCCAGTTTTTGCCGTAACCCTCTCAACTCTCTACAAGTTGCTATGTGGGTGATATTATGATGTCATGCCAAGTTACATCCTTTTCAGAGTTCATTTGTATTGCTTTTCAAATTCAGGGTCATTTAGCTCAAAATAAATCATTAAATGCCTGAAAAATATCAAATGAATCAAAAAGGGTTGAAAATTGATGATGTGCCTTTGAATGGTGCATATTGAACACACAAAAAGAATGGAGTTAAAATAAGTTATTAAAAATGAAATCCCTTTGTAATAGATGAGTTTTCGTCTGAAACCGTCATACTTCTTATGAGATTGTCCAATTTGTACACGAAGTACATCCAATTTTTGCCGTAGCCATCTCAACTCTCTAGAAGTTGCTATGTGGATGAAATTATGATGTCATGCCAAGTTACAACCTTTTTAGAGTTTATTTGTACTGCTTTTCAAATTCAGGGTCATTTAGCTCAAAATAAATCATTAAATGCCTGAAAAATATCAAATGAAGTCAGAAAGAGTTGAAAATTGATGATGTGTCTTTGAATGGTGCATATTGAACACACAAAAAGTATGGAGTTAAAATAAGTTATTAAAAATCATATCCCTTTGTAATAGACGAGTTTTCGTCTGAAACCATCATACTTCTTATGAGATTGTCCAATTTGTACACGAAGTGCATCCAGTTTTTGCCGTAACCCTCTCAACTCTCTAGAAGTTGCTATGTGGGTGAAATTATGGTGTCATGCCAAGTTACAACCTTTTCAGAGTTCATTTGTATTGCTTTTCAAATTCAGGGTCATTTAGGTCAAAATAAATCATTAAATGCCTAAAAAATATCAAATGAAGTCAAAAAGGGTTGAAAATTGATGATGTGCCTTTGAAAGGAGCATATTGAACACACAAAAAGTATGGACTTAAAATAAGTTATTAAAAATGAAATCCCTTTCTAATAGATGAGTTTTCGTCCGAAACCCTCATACTTCTTATGAGATTGTCCAATTTGTACACGAAGTGCATCCAGTTTTTGTCGTAGCCCTCTCAACTCTCTAGAAGTTGCTATCTGGGAGAAATTATGATGTCATGCCGAGTTACAACCTTTTCAGAGTTTATTTGTACTGCTTTTCAAATTCAGGGTCATTTAGCTCAAAATAAATCATTAAATGCCAGAAAAATATCAAATGAAGTCAGAAAGGGTTGAAAATTGTTGATGTGCCTTTGAATGTTGCATATCGAACACACAAAAAGTATGGAGTTAAAATAAGTTATTAAAAACGATACCCCTTTGTAATGGATGAGTTTTCATCTCAAACCCTCATACTTCTTATGAGATTGTCCAATTTGTACACGAAGTGCATCCAGTTTCTGCCGTAACCCTCTCAACTCCCTAGAAGTTGCTATGTGGGTGAAATTATAATGTCATGCCAAGTTACAACCTTTTCAGAGTTCATTTGTATTGCTTTTCAAATTCAGGGTCATTTAGCTCAAAATAAATCATTAAATGCCTGAAAAATATCAAATGAATCAAAAAGGGTTGAAAATTGATGATGTGCCTTTGAATGGTGCATATTGAACACACAAAAAGAATGGAGTTAAAATAAGTTATTAAAAATGAAATCCCTTTGTAATAGATGAGTTTTCGTCCGAAACCGTCATACTTCTTATGAGATTGTCCAATTTGTACACGAAGTACATCCAATTTTTGCCGTAGCCATCTCAACTCTCTAGAAGTTGCTATGGCGGTGAAATTATGATGTCATGCCAAGTTACAACCTTTTCAGAGTTTATTTGTACTGCTTTTCGAATTCAGGGTCATTTAGCTCAAAATAAATCATTAAATGCCTGAAAAATATCAAATGAAGTCAGAAAGAGTTGAAAATTGATGATGTGTCTTTGAATGGTGCATATTGAACACACAAAAAGTATGGAGTTAAAACAAGTTATTAAAAATGAAATCCCTTTGTAATGGATGAGTTTTCGTCCGAAACCCTCATAGTTCTTATGAGATTGTCCAATTTGTACACGAAGTGCATCCAGTTTTTGCCGTAACCCTGTCAACTCTCTAGAAGTTGATATGTGGGTGAAATTATGATGTCATGCCAAGTTACAACCTTTTCAGAGTTCATTTGTACTGCTTTTCAAATTCAGGGTCATTTAGCTCAAAATAAATCATTAAATGCCTGAAAAATATCAAATGAACTCAGAAAAGGTCGAAAATTGATGATGTGCCTTTGAATGGTGCATATTGAACGCTCATACTTCTTATGAGATTGTCCAATTTGTACACGAAGTGCATCCAGTTTTTGCCGTAGCCCTCTCAACTCTCTAGAAGTTGCTATGTGGGTGAAATTATGATGTCATGCCAAGTTACAACCTTTTCAGAGTTCATTTGTACTGCTTTTCAAATTCAGGGTCATTTAGCTCAAAATAAATCATTAAATGCCTAAAAAATATCAAATGAATCAAAAAGTGTTGAAAATTGATGATGTGCCTTTGAATGGTGCATATTGAACACACAAAAAGAATGGAGTTAAAATAAGTTATTAAAAATGAAATCCCTTTGTAATAGATGAGTTTTCGTCCAAAACCGTCATACTTATGAGATTGTCCAATTTGGACACGAAGTACATCCAATTTTTGCCGTAGCCATCTCAACACTCTAGAAGTTGCTATGTGGGTGAAATTATGATGTCATGCCAAGTTACAAACTTTTCAGAGTTTATTTGTACTGCTTTTCAAATTCAGGGTCATTTAGCTCAAAATAAATCATTAAATGCCTGAAAAATATCAAATGAAGTCAGAAAGAGTTGTAAATTGATGATGTGTCTTTGAATGGTGCATATTGAACACACAAAAAGTATGGAGTAAATATAAGTTATTAAAAATGAAATCCCTTTGTAATAGATGTGTTTTCGTCCGAAACTCTCATAGTTCTTATGAGATTGTCCAATTTGTACACGAAGTGCATCCAGTTTTTGCCGTCACCCTGTCAACTCTCTAGAAGTTGATATGTGGGTGAAATTATGATGTCATGCCAAGTTACAACCTTTTCAGAGTTCATTTGTACTGCCTTTCAAATTCAGGGTCATTTAGCTCAAAATAAATCATTAAGTGCCTGAAAAATATCAAATGACGTCAGAAAAGGTCGAAAATTGATGATGTGCCTTTGAATGGTGCATATTGAACACACAAAAAGTATGGAGTTAAAATAAGTTATTAAAAATGAAATCCCTTTGTAATAGACTAGTTTTCTTCTGAAACCCTCATACTTTTTATGAGATTGTCCAATTTGTACACGAAGTGCATCCAGTTTTTGCCGTAACCCTGTCAACTCTCTAGAAGTTGATATGTGGGTGAAATTATGATGTCATGCCAAGTTACAACCTTTTCAGAGTTCATTTGTACTGCCTTTCAAATTCAGGGTCATTTAGCTCAAAATAAATCATTAAGTGCCTGAAAAATATCAAATGACGTCAGAAAAGGTCGAAAATTAATGATGTGCCTTTGAATGGTGCATATTGAACACACAAAAAGTATGGAGTTAAAATAAGTTATTAAAAATGAAATCCCTTTCTAATAGACTAGTTTTCTTCTGAAACCCTCATACTTTTTATGAGATTGTCCAATTTGTACACGAAGTGCATCCAGTTTTTGCCGTAACCCTGTCAACTCTCTAGAAGTTGATATGTGGGTGAAATTATGATGTCATGCCAAGTTACAACCTTTTCAGAGTTCATTTGTACTGCTTTTCAAATTCAGGGTCATTTAGCTCAAAATAAATCATTAAATGCCTGAAAAATATCAAATGACGTCAGAAAAGGTCGAAAATTGATGATGTGCCTTTGAATGGTGCATATTGAACACACAAAAAGAATGGAGTTAAAATAAGTTATTAAAAATGAAATCCCTTTGTAATAGAGTAGTTTTTCTTCTGAAACCCTCATACTTCTTATGAGATTGTCCAATTTGTACACGAAGTCCATCTAGTTTTTGCCGTAACCCTCTCAACTCTCTAGAAGTGTCTATGTGGGTGAAATTATGATGTCATGCCAAGTTACAACCTTTTCAGAGTTCATTTGTACTGCTATTCAAATTCAGGGTCATTTAGCTCAAACTAAATCATTAAATGCCTGAAAAATATCAAATGAATCAAAAAGGGTTGAACATTGATGATGTGCCTTTGAATGGTGCATATTGAACACACAAAAAGTATGGAGTTAAACTAAGTTATTAAAAATGAAATCCCTTTGTAATAGATGTGTTTTCGTCCGAAACCCTCATAGTTCTTATGAGATTGTCCAATTTGTACACGAAGTGCAGCCAGTTTTTGCCGTAACCCTGTCAACTCTCTAGAAGTTGATATGTGGGTGAAATTATGATGTCATGCCAAGTTACAACCTTTTCAGAGTTCATTTGTACTGCCTTTCAAATTCAGGGTCATTTAGCTCAAAATAAATCATTAAGTGCCTGAAAAATATGAAATGACGTCAGAAAAGGTCGAAAATTGATGATTTGCCTTTGAATGGTGCATATTGAACACACAAAAAGTATGGAGTTAAAATAAGTTATTAAAAATGAAATCCCTTTGTAATAGACTAGTTTTCTTCTTAAACCCTCATACTTTTTATGAGATTGTCCAATTTGTACACGAAGTGCATCCAGTTTTTGCCGTAACCCTCTCAACTCTCTAGAAGTTGCTATGTGGGTGAAATTATGATGTCATGCCAAGTTACATCCTTTTCAGAGTTCATTTGTATTGCTTTTCAAATTCAGGGTCATTTAGCTCAAAATAAATCATTAAATGCCTGAAAAATATCAAATGAATCAAAAAGGGTTGAAAATTGATGATGTGCCTTTGAATGGTGCATATTGAACACACAAAAAGAATGGAGTTAAAATAAGTTATTAAAAATGAAATCCCTTTGTAATAGATGAGTTTTCGTCCGAAACCGTCATACTTCTTATGAGATTGTCCAATTTGTACACGAAGTACATCCAATTTTTGTCGTAGCCATCTCAACTCTCTAGAAGTTGCTATGTGGATGAAATTATGATGTCATGCCAAGTTACAACCTTTTTAGAGTTTATTTGTACTACTTTTCAAATTCAGGGTCATTTAGCTCAAAATAAATCATTAAATGCCTGAAAAATATCAAATGAAGTCAAAAAGAGTTGAAAATTGATGATGAGTCTTTAAATGGTGCATATTGAACACACAAAAAGTATGGAGTTAAAATAAGTTATTAAAAATCATATCCCTTTGTAATAGACGAGTTTTCGTCTGAAACCCTCATACTTCTTATGAGATTGTCCAATTTGTACACGAAGTGCATCCAGTTTTTGCCGTCACCCTCTCAACTCTCTAGAAGTTGCTATGTGGGTGAAATTATGATGTCATGCCAAGTTACAACCTTTTCAGAGTTCATTCGTATTGCTTTTCAAATTCAGGGTCATTTAGGTCAAAATAAATCATTAAATGCCTAAAAAATATCAAATGAAGTCAAAAAGGGTTGAAAATTGATGATGTGCCTTTGAATGGAGCATATTGAACACGCAAAAAGTATGGACTTAAAATAAGTTATTAAAATGAAATCCCTTTCTAATAGATGAGTTTTCGTCCGAAACCCTCATACTTCTTATGAGATTGTCCAATTTGTACACGAAGTGCATCCAGTTTTTGTCGTAGCCCTCTCAACTCCCTAGAAGTTGCTATGTGGGTGAAATTATGATGTCATGCCAAGTTACAACCTTTTCAGAGTTAATTTGTATTGCTTTTCAAATTCAGGGTCATTTAGCTCAAAATAAATCATTAAATGCCTGAAAAATATCAAATGACGTCAGAAAAGGTCGAAAATTGATGATGTGCCTTTGAATGGTGCATATTGAACACACAAAAATAATGGAGTTAAAATAAGTTATTAAAAATGAAATCCCTTTGTAATAGACTAGTTTTTCTTCTGAAACCCTCATACTTCTTATGAGATTGTCCAATTTGTACACGAAGTCCATCCAGTTTTTGCCGTAACCCTCTCAACTCTCTAGAAGTTGCTATGTGGGTGAAATTATGATGTCATGCCAAGTTACAACCTTTTCAGAGTTCATTTGTACTGCTTTTCAAATTCAGGGTCATTTAGCTCAAAATAAATCATTAAATGCCTGAAAAATATCAAATGAAGTCAGAAATGGTTGAAAATTGATGATGTGCCTTTGAATGGTGCATATTGAACACACAAAAAGTATGGAGTTAAAATAAGTTATTAAAAATGATATCCCTTTGTAATAGACGAGTTTTCATTTGAAACCCTCGTACTTCTTATGAGATTGTCCAATTTGTACACGAAGTGCATCCAGTTTTTGCCGTAACCCTCTCAACTCTCTACAAGTTCCTATGTGGGTGAAATTATGATGTCATGCCAAGTTACATCCTTTTCAAAGTTCATTTGTACTGCTTTTCAAATTCAGGGTCATTTAGCTCAAAATAAATCATTAAATGCCTGAAAAATATCAAATGACGTCAGAAAAGGTCGAAAATTGATGATGTGCCTTTGAATGGTGCATATTGAACTCACAAAAAGAATGGAGTTAAAATAAGTTATTAAAAATGAAATCCCTTTGTAATAGACTAGTTTTTCTTCTGAAACCCTCATACTTCTTATGAGATTGTCCAATTTGTACACGAAGTCCATCCAGTTTTTGCCGTAACCCTCTCAACTCTCTAAAAGTTGCTATGTGGGTGAAATTATGATGTCATGCCAAGTTACAACCTTTTCAGAGTTCATTTGTACTGCTTTTCAAATTCAGGGTCATTTAGCTCAAAATAAATCATTAAATGCCTGAAAAATATCAAATGAAGTCAGAAATGGTTGAAAATTGATGATGTGCCTTTGAATGGTGCATATTGAACACACAAAAAGTATGGAGTTAAAATAAGTTATTAAAAATGATATCCCTTTGTAATAGACGAGTTTTCATTTGAAACCCTCGTACTTCTTATGAGATTGTCCAATTTGTACACGAAGTGCATCCAGTTTTTGCCGTAACCCTCTCAACTCTCTACAAGTTGCTATGTGGGTGAAATTATGATGTCATGCCAAGTTACATCCTTTTCAGAGTTCATTTGTATTGCTTTTCAAATTTAGGGTCATTTAGCTCAAAATAAATCATTAATTACCTGAAAAATATCAAATGAAGTCAAAAAGGGTTCAAAATTGATGATGTGCCTTTGAATGGTGCATGTTGAACACACAAAAAGTATGGAGTTAAAATAAGTTATTAAAAATGATATCCCTTTGTAATGGATGAGTTTTCGTCCGAAACCCTCATACTTCTTATGAGATTGTCCAATTTGTACACGAAGTGCATCCAGTTTCTGCCGTAACCCTGTCAACTCTCTAGAAGTTGCTATGTGGGTGAAATTATGATGTCATGCCAAGTTACAACCTTTTCAGAGTTCATTTGTATTGCTTTCCAAATTCAGGGTCATTTAGCTCAAAATAAATCATTAAATGCTTGAAAATTATCAAATGAATCAAAAAGGGTTGAAAATTTATGATGTGCCTTTCAATGGTGCATTTTGAACACATAAAAAGTCTGGAGTTAAAATAAGTTATGTAATATGAAATCCCTTTGTATTAGATGAGTTTTCGTCCGAAACCGTCATACTTCTTATGAGATTGTCAAATTTGTACACGAAGTACATCTAGTTCTTGCCGTAGCCATCTCAACTCTCTACAAGTCGCTATGTGGGTGAAATTATGATGTCATGCCAAGTTACAACCTTTTCAGAGTTTATTTGTACTGCTTTTCAAATTCAGGGTCATTTAGCTCAAAATATATCATTAAATGCCTGAAAAATGTCAAATGAAGTCAGAAAGGGTTGAAAATTGATGATGTGCCTTTGAATGGTGCATATTGAACACATAAAATGTATGGAGTTAAAATAAGTTATTAAAAATGAAATCCCTTTGTAATAGATGTGTTTTCGTCCGAAACCTTCATAGTTCTTATTAGATTGTCCAATTTGTACACGAAGTGCATCCAGTTTTTGCCGTAACCCTCTCGACTCTCTAGAAGTTGCTATGTGGGTGAAATTATGATGTCATGCCAAGTTACAACCTTTTCAGAGTTCATTTGTACTGATTTTCAAATTCAGGGTCATTTACCTCAAAATAAATCATTAAAGGCCTGAAAAATATCAAACGAAGTCAGAAAGGGTTGAAAATTGATGATGTGCCTTTGAATGGTGCATATTCAACACACAAAAAGTATGGAGTTAAAATAAGTTATTAAAAATGATATCCCTTTGTAATAGACGAGTTTTCCTCTGAAACCCTCATACTTCCTATGAGATTGTCCAATTTGTGCACGAAGTGCATCCAGTTTTTTCCGTAACCCTCTCAACTCTCTAGAAGTTTCTATGTGGGTGAAATTATGATGTCATGCCAAGTTACAACCTTTTCAGAGTTCATTTGTATTGCTTTTCAAATTCAGGGTCATTTAGGTCAAAATAAATCATTAAATGCCTAAAAAATATCAAATGAAGTCAAAAAGGGTTGAAAATTGATGATGTGCCTTTGAATGGTGCATATTGAACACGCAAAAAGTATGGAGTTAAAATAAGTTATTAAAATGAAATCCCTTTCTAATAGATGAGTTTTCGTCCGAAACCGTCATACTTCTTATGAGATTGTCCAATTTGTACACGAAGTACATCCAATTTTTGTCGTAGCCATCTCAACTCTCTAGAAGTTGCTATGTGGATGAAATTATGATGTCATGCCAAGTTACAACCTTTTTAGAGTTTATTTGTACTACTTTTCAAATTCAGGGTCATTTAGCTCAAAATAAATCATTAAATGCCTGAAAAATATCAAATGAAGTCAAAAAGAGTTGAAAATTGATGATGTGTCTTTAAATGGTGCATATTGAACACACAAAAAGTATGGAGTTAAAATAAGTTATTAAAAATCATATCGCTTTGTAATAGACGAGTTTTCGTCTGAAACCCTCATACTTCTTATGAGATTGTCCAATTTGTACACGAAGTGCATCCAGTTTTGGCCGTCACCCTCTCAACTCTCTAGAAGTTGCTATGTGGGTGAAATTATGATGTCATGCCAAGTTACAACCTTTTCAGAGTTCATTCGTATTGCTTTTCAAATTCAGTGTCATTTAGGTCAAAATAAATCATTAAATGCCTAAAAAATATCAAATGAAGTCAAAAAGGGTTGAAAATTGATGATGTGCCTTTGAATGGAGCATATTGAACACGCAAAAAGTATGGACTTAAAATAAGTTATTAAAATGAAATCCCTTTCTAATAGATGAGTTTTCGTCCGAAACCCTCATACTTCTTATGAGATTGTCCAATTTGTACACGAAGTGCATCCAGTTTTTGTCGTAGCCCTCTCAACTCCCTAGAAGTTGCTATGTGGGTGAAATTATGATGTCATGCCAAGTTACAACCTTTTCAGAGTTAATTTGTATTGCTTTTCAAATTCAGGGTCATTTAGCTCAAAATAAATCATTAAATGCCTGAAAAATATCAAATGACGTCAGAAAAGGTCGAAAATTGATGATGTGCCTTTGAATGGTGCATATTGAACACACAAAAATAATGGAGTTAAAATAAGTTATTAAAAATGAAATCCCTTTGTAATAGACTAGTTTTTCTTCTGAAACCCTCATACTTCTTATGAGATTGTCCAATTTGTACACGAAGTCCATCCAGTTTTTGCCGTAACCCTCTCAACTCTCTAGAAGTTGCTATGTGGGTGAAATTATGATGTCATGCCAAGTTACAACCTTTTCAGAGTTCATTTGTACTGCTTTTCAAATTCAGGGTCATTTAGCTCAAAATAAATCATTAAATGCCTGAAAAATATCAAATGAAGTCAGAAATGGTTGAAAATTGATGATGTGCCTTTGAATGGTGCATATTGAACACACAAAAAGTATGGAGTTAAAATAAGTTATTAAAAATGATATCCCTTTGTAATAGACGAGTTTTCATTTGAAACCCTCGTACTTCTTATGAGATTGTCCAATTTGTACACGAAGTGCATCAAGTTTTTGCCGTAACCCTCTCAACTCTCTACAAGTTCCTATGTGGGTGAAATTATGATGTCATGCCAAGTTACATCCTTTTCAAAGTTCATTTGTACTGCTTTTCAAATTCAGGGTCATTTAGCTCAAAATAAATCATTAAATGCCTGAAAAATATCAAATGACGTCAGAAAAGGTCGAAAATTGATGATGTGCCTTTGAATGGTGCATATTGAACTCACAAAAAGAATGGAGTTAAAATAAGTTATTAAAAATGAAATCCCTTTGTAATAGACTAGTTTTTCTTCTGAAACCCTCATACTTCTTATGAGATTGTCCAATTTGTACACGAAGTCCATCCAGTTTTTGCCGTAACCCTCTCAACTCTCTAAAAGTTGCTATGTGGGTGAAATTATGATGTCATGCCAAGTTACAACCTTTTCAGAGTTCATTTGTACTGCTTTTCAAATTCAGGGTCATTTAGCTCAAAATAAATCATTAAATGCCTGAAAAATATCAAATGAAGTCAGAAATGGTTGAAAATTGATGATGTGCCTTTGAATGGTGCATATTGAACACACAAAAAGTATGGAGTTAAAATAAGTTATTAAAAATGATATCCCTTTGTAATAGACGAGTTTTCATTTGAAACCCTCGTACTTCTTATGAGATTGTCCAATTTGTACACGAAGTGCATCCAGTTTTTGCCGTAACCCTCTCAACTCTCTACAAGTTGCTATGTGGGTGAAATTATGATGTCATGCCAAGTTACATCCTTTTCAGAGTTCATTTGTATTGCTTTTCAAATTTAGGGTCATTTAGCTCAAAATAAATCATTAATTACCTGAAAAATATCAAATGAAGTCAAAAAGGGTTCAAAATTGATGATGTGCCTTTGAATGGTGCATATTGAACACACAAAAAGTATGGAGTTAAAATAAGTTATTAAAAATGATATCCCTTTGTAATGGATGAGTTTTCGTCCGAAACCCTCATACTTCTTATGAGATTGTCCAATTTGTACACGAAGTGCATCCAGTTTCTGCCGTAACCCTGTCAACTCTCTAGAAGTTGCTATGTGGGTGAAATTATGATGTCATGCCAAGTTACAACCTTTTCAGAGTTCATTTGTATTGCTTTCCAAATTCAGGGTCATTTAGCTCAAAATAAATCATTAAATGCTTGAAAATTATCAAATGAATCAAAAAGGGTTGAAAATTTATGATGTGCCTTTCAATGGTGCATTTTGAACACATAAAAAGTCTGGAGTTAAAATAAGTTATGTAATATTAAATCCCTTTGTATTAGATGAGTTTTCGTCCGAAACCGTCATACTTCTTATGAGATTGTCAAATTTGTACACGAAGTACATCTAGTTCTTGCCGTAGCCATCTCAACTCTCTACAAGTCGCTATGTGGGTGAAATTATGATGTCATGCCAAGTTACAACCTTTTCAGAGTTTATTTGTACTGCTTTTCAAATTCAGGGTCATTTAGCTCAAAATATATCATTAAATGCCTGAAAAATGTCAAATGAAGTCAGAAAGGGTTGAAAATTGATGATGTGCCTTTGAATGGTGCATATTGAACACATAAAAAGTATGGAGTTAAAATAAGTTATTAAAAATGAAATCCCTTTGTAATAGATGTGTTTTCGTCCGAAACCTTCATAGTTCTTATTAGATTGTCCAATTTGTACACGAAGTGCATCCAGTTTTTGCCGTAACCCTCTCGACTCTCTAGAAGTTGCTATGTGGGTGAAATTATGATGTCATGCCAAGTTACAACCTTTTCAGAGTTCATTTGTACTGATTTTCAAATTCAGGGTCATTTACCTCAAAATAAATCATTAAAGGCCTGAAAAATATCAAACGAAGTCAGAAAGGGTTGAAAATTGATGATGTGCCTTTGAATGGTGCATATTCATCACACAAAAAGTATGGAGTTAAAATAAGTTATTAAAAATGATATCCCTTTGTAATAGACGAGTTTTCCTCTGAAACCCTCATACTTCCTATGAGATTGTCCAATTTGTGCACGAAGTGCATCCAGTTTTTTCCGTAACCCTCTCAACTCTCTAGAAGTTGCTATGTGGGTGAAATTATGATGTCATGCCAAGTTACAACCTTTTCAGAGTTCATTTGTATTGCTTTTCAAATTCAGGGTCATTTAGGTCAAAATAAATCATTAAATGCCTAAAAAATATCAAATGAAGTCAAAAAGGGTTGAAAATTGATGATGTGCCTTTGAATGGTGCATATTGAACACGCAAAAAGTATGGAGTTAAAATAAGTTATTAAAAATGAAATCCCTTTCTAATAGATGAGTTTTCGTCCGAAACCCTCATACTTCTTATGAGATTGTCCAATTTGTACACGAAGTGCATCCAGTTTTTGTCGTAGCCCTCTCAACTCTCTAGAAGTTGCGATGTGGGAGAAATTATGATGTCATGCCAAGCTACAACCTTTTCAAAGTTTATTTGTACTGCTGTTCAAATTCAGGGTCATTTAGCTCAAAATAAATCATTAAATGCCAGAAAAATATCAAATGAAGTCAGAAAGGGTTGAAAATTGCTAATGTGCCTTTGAATAGTGCATATCGAACACACAAAAACTAAGGAGTTAAAATAAGTTATTAAAAATGAAATCCCTTTGTAATAGATGTGTTTTCGTCGGAAACCCTCATAGTTCTTATGAGATTGTCCAATTTGTACACGAAGTGCATCCAGTTTTTGTCGTAACCCTCTCGACTCTCTAGCAGTTGCTATGTGGTTGAAATTATGATGCATGCCAAGTTACAACCTTTTCAGAGTTCATTTGTACTGCTTTTCAAATTCAGGGACATTTAGCTCAAAATAAATCACTAAATGCCTGAAAAATATCAAATGAAGTCAGAAAGGGTCGAAAATTTATGATGTGCCTTTGAATGGTGCATATTGAACACACAAAAAGTATGGAGTTAAAATAAGTTATTAAAAATCATATCCCTTTGTAATAGACGAGTTTTCGTCTGAAACCCTCATACTTCTTATGAGATTGTCCAATTTGTACACGAAGTGCATACAGTTTTTGCCGCAACCCTCTCAACTCTCTAGAAGTCGCTATGTGGGTGAAATTATGATGTCATGCCAAGTTACAACCTTTTCAGAGTTCATTTGTATTGCTTTTCAAATTCAGGGTCATTTAGGTCAAAATAAATCATTAAATGCCTGAAAAATATCAAATGAAGTCAAAAAGGGTTGAAAATTGATGATGTGCCTTTGAATGGTGCATATTGAACACGTAAAAAGTATGGACTTAAAATAAGTTATTAAAAATGAAATCCCTTTCTAATAGATGAGTTTTCGTCTGAAACCCTCATACTTCTTATGAGATTGTGCAATTTGTACACGAAGTGCATCCAGTTTTTGTCGTAGCCCTCTCAACTCTCTAGAAGTTGCTAGGTGGGAGAAATTATGATGTCATGCCAAGTTACAACCTTTTCAGAGTTTATTTGTACTGCTTTTCAAATTCAGGGTCATTTAGCTCAAAATAAATCATTAAATGCCAGAAAAATATCAAATGAAGTCAGAAAGGGTTGAAAATTGCTGATGTGCCTTTGAATGGTGCATATCGAACACACAAAAAGTATGGAGTTAAAATAAGTTATTAAAAATGAAATCCCTTTGTAATAGATGTGTTTTCGTCCGAAACCCTCATAGTTCTTATGAGATTGTCCAATTTGTACACGAAGTTCATCCAGTTTTTGCCGTAACCCTGTCAACTCTCTAGAAGTTGATATGTGGGTGAAATTATGATGTCATCCCAAGTTACAACCTTTTCAGAGTTCATTTGTACTGCTTTTCAAATTCAGGGTCATTTAGCTCAAAATAAACCATTAAGTGCCTGAAAAATATCAAATGACGTCAGAAAAGGTCGAAAATTGATGATGTGCCTTTGAATGGTGCATATTGAACACACAAAAAGTATGGAGTTAAAATAAGTTATTGAAAATGAAATCCCTTTGTAATAGACTAGTTTTCTTCTGAAACCCTCATACTTCTTATGAGATTGTCCAATTTGTACACGAAGTGCATCCAGTTTTTGCCGTAACCCTCTCAACTCTCTAGAAGTTGCTATGTGGGTGAAATTATGATGTCATGCCAAGTTACATCCTTTTCAGAGTTCATTTGTATTGCTTTTCAAATTCAGGGTCATTTAGCTCAAAATAAATCATTAAATGCCTGAAAAATATCAAATGAATCAAAAAGGGTTGAAAATTTATGATGTGCCTTTGAATGGTGCATATTGAACACACAAAAAGAATGGAATTAAAATAAGTTATTAAAAATGAAATCCCTTTGTAATAGATGAGTTTTCGTCCGAAACCGTCGTACTTCTTATGAGATTGTCCAATTTGTACACGAAGTACATCCAATTTTTGCCGTAGCCATCTCAACTCTCTAGAAGTTGCTATGTGGATGAAATTATGATGTCATGCCAAGTTACAACCTTTTTAGAGTTTATTTGTACTGCTTTTCAAATTCAGGGTCATTTAGCTCAAAATAAATCATTAAATGCCTGAAAAATATCAAATGAAGTCAGAAAGAGTTGAAAATTGATCATGTGTCTTTGAATGGTGCATATTGAACACACAAAAAGTATGTAGTTAAAATAAGTTATTAAAAATCATATCCCTTTGTAATAGACGAGTTTTCGTCTGAAACCCTCATACTTCTTATGAGATTGTCCAATTTGTACACGAAGTGCATCCAGTTTTTGCCGTAACCCTCTCAACTCTCTAGAAGTTGCTATGTGGGTGAAATTATGATGTCATGCCAAGTTACAACCTTTTCAGAGTTTATTTGTACTGCTTTTCAAATTCAGGGTCATTTAGCTCAAAATAAATCATTAAATGCCTGAAAAATATCAAATGAAGTCAGAAAGAGTTGAAAATTGATGATGTGTCTTTGAATGGTGCATATTGAACACACAAAAAGTATGGAGTTAAAATAAGTTATTAAAAATGAAATCCCTTTGTAATAGATGTGTTTTCGTCCGAAACCCTCATAGTTCTTATGAGATTGTCCAATTTGTTCACGAAGTGCATCCAGTTTTTGCCGTAATGCTGTCAACTCTCTAGAAGTTGATATGTGGGTGAAATTATGATGTCATGCCAAGTTACAACCTTTTCAGAGTTCATTTGTACTGCTTTTCAAATTCAGGGTCATTTAGCTCAAAATAAATCATTAAATGCCTGAAAAATATCAAATGACGTCAGAAAAGGTCGAAAATTGATGATGTGCCTTTGAATGGTGCATATTGAACACACAAAAAGTATGGAGTTAAAATAAGTTATTAAAAATGAAATCCCTTTGTAATAGACTAGTTTTTCTTCCGAAACCCTCATACTTCTTATGAGATTGTCCAATTTGTACACGAAGTCCATCCAGTTTTTGCCGTAACCCTCTCAACTCTCTAGAAGTTGCTATGCGGGTGAAATTATGATGTCATGCCAAGTTACAACCTTTTGAGAGTTCATTTGTACTGCTTTTCAAATTCAGGGTCATTTAGCTCAAAATAAATCATTAAATGCCTGAAAAATATCAAATGAAGTCAGAAATGGTTGAAAATTGATGATGTGCCTTTGAATGGTGCATATTGAACACACAAAAAGTACGGAGTTAAACTAACTTATTAAAATAGAAATACTTTTGTAATAGATGAGTTTTCGTTTGAAACCCTCATACTTCTTATGAGATTGTCCAATTTGTACACGAAGTGCATCCAGTTTTTGCCGTAACCCTCTCAACTCTCTAGAAGTTTCTATGTGGGTGAAATTATGATGTCATGCCAAGTTACAAACTTTTCAGAGTTCATTTGTATTGCTATCCAAATTCAGGGTCACTTAGGTCAAAATAAATCATTAAATGCCTGAAAAATATCAAATGAAGTCAAAAAGGGTTGAAAATTGATGATGTGCCTTTGAATGGTGCATATTGAACACGCAAAAAGTATGGACTTAAAATAAGTTATTAAAAATGAAATCCCTTTCTAATAGATGAGTTTTCGTCCGAAACCCTCATACTTCTTATGAGATTGTCCAATTTGTACACGAAGTGCATCCAGTTTTTGTCGTAGTCCTCTCAACTCTCTAGAAGTTGCTATGTGGGAGAAATTATGATGTCATGCCAAGTTACAACCTTTTCAGAGTTTATTTGTACTGCTTTTCAAATTCAGGGTCATTTAGCTCAAAATAAATCATTAAATGCCAGAAAAATATCAAATGAAGTCAGAAAGGGTTGAAAATTGCTGATGTGCCTTTGAATGGTGCATATCGAACACACAAAAAGTATGGAGTTAAAATAAGTTATCAAAAACGATACCCCTTTGTAATGGATGAGTTTTCATCTCAAACCCTCATACTTCTTGTGAGATTGTCGAATTTGTACACGAAGTGCATCCAGTTTCTGCCGTAACCCTCTCAACCCCCTAGAAGTTGCTATGTGGGTGAAATTATGATGTCATGCCAAGTTACATCCTTTTCAGAGTTCATTTGTATTTCTTTTCAAATTCAGGGTCATTTAGCTCAAAATAAATCATTAAATGCCTGAAAACTATCAAATGAATCAAAAAGGTTTCAAAATTGATGATGTGCCTTTGAATGGTGCATATTGAACACACAAAAAGAATGGAGTTAAAATAAGTTATTAAAAATGAAATCCCTTTGTAATAGATGAGTTTTCGTCCGAAACCGTCATACTTCATATGAGATTATCCAATTTGTACACGAAGTACATCCAATTTTTGCCGTAGCCATCTCAACTCTCTAGAAGTTGCTATGTGGGTGAAATTATGATGTCATGCCAAGTTACAACCTTTTTAGAGTTTATTTGTACTGCTTTACAAATTCAGGGTCATTTAGCTCAAAATAAATCTTTAAATGCCTGAAAAATATCAAATGAAGTCAGAAAGAGTTGAAAATTGATGATGTGTCTTTGAATGGTGCATATTGAACACACAAAAAGTATGGAGTTAAAATAAGTTATTAAAAATCATATCCCTTTGTAATAGACGAGTTTTCGTCTGAAACCCTCATACTTCTTATGAGATTGTCCAATTTGTACACGAAGTGCATCCAGTTTTTGCCGTAACCCTCTCAACTATCTAGAAGTTGCTATGTGGGTGAAATTATGATGTCATGCCAAGTTACATCCTTTTCAGAGTTCATTTGTACTCCTTTTGAAATTCAGGGTCATTTAGCTCAAAATAAATAATTAAATTCCTAAAAAATATCAAATGAAGTTAGAAAGGGTTGAAAATTGATGATGTGCCTTTGAATGGTGCATATTGAACACACAAAAAGAATGGAGTTAAAATAAGTTATTAAAAATGAAATCCCTTTGTAATAGATGAGTTTTCGTCCGAAACCGTCATACTTCTTATGAGATTGTCCAATTTGTACACGAAGTACATCCAATTTTTGCCGTAGCCATCTCAACTCTCTAGAAGTTACTATGTGGGTGAAATTATGATGTCATGCCAAGTTACAACCTTTTCAGAGTTTATTTGTACTGCTTTTCAAATTCAGGGTCATTTAGCTCAAAATAAATCATTAAATGCCTGAAAAATATCAAATGAAGTCAGAAAGAGTTGAAAATTGATGATGTGTCTTTGAATGGTGCATATTGAACACACAAAAAGTATGGAGTTAAAATAAGTTATTAAAAATGAAATCCCTTTGTAATAGATGTGTTTTCGTCCGAAACCCTCATAGTTCTTATGAGATTGTCCAATTTGTACACGAAGTGCATCCAGTTTTTGCCGTAACCCTGTCAACTCTCTAGAAGTTGATATGTGGGTGAAATTATGATGTCATGCCAAGTTACAACCTTTTCAGAGTTCATTTGTACTGCTTTTCAAATTCAGGGTCATTTAGCTCAAAATAAATCATTAAATGCCTGAAAAATATCAAATGACGTCAGAAAAGGTCGAAAATTGATGATGTGCCTTTGAATGGTGCATATTGAACACACAAAAAGTATGGAGTTAAAATAAGTTATTAAAAATGAAATCCCTTTGTAATAGACTAGTTTTTCTTCTGAAACCCTCATACTTCTTATGAGATTGTCCAATTTGTACACGAAGTCCATCCAGTTTTTGCCGTAACCCTCTCAACTCTCTAGAAGTTGCTATGTGGGTGAAATTATGATGTCATGCCAAGTTACAACCTTTTCAGAGTTCATTTGTACTGCTTTTCAAATTCAGGGTCATTTAGCTCAAAATAAATCATTAAATGCCTGAAAAATATCAAATGAAGTCAGAAATGGTTGAAAATTGATGATGTGCCTTTGAATGGTGCATATTGAACACACAAAAAGTACGGAGTTAAACTAAGTTATTAAAATAGAAATACTTTTGTAATAGATGAGTTTTCGTTTGAAACCCTCATACTTCTTATGAGATTGTCCAATTTGTACACGAAGTGCATCCAGTTTTTGCCGTAACCCTCTCAACTCTCTAGAAGTTTCTATGTGGGTGAAATTATGATGTCATGCCAAGTTACAACCTTTTCAGAGTTCATTTGTATTGCTATCCAAATTCAGGGTCATTTAGGTCAAAATAAATCATTAAATGCCTGAAAAATATCAAATGAAGTCAAAAAGGGTTGAAAATTGATGATGTGCCTTTCAATGGTGCATATTGAACACGCAAAAAGTATGGACTTAAAATAAGTTATTAAAAATGAAATCCCTTTCTAATAGATGAGTTTTCGTCCGAAACCCTCATAGTTCTTATGAGATTGTCCAATTTGTACACGAAGTGCATCCAGTTTTTGCCGTAATGCTGTCAACTCTCTAGAAGTTGCTATGTGGGAGAAATTATGATGTCATGCCAAGTTACAACCTTTTCAGAGTTTATTTGTACTGCTTTTCAAATTCAGGGTCATTTAGCTCAAAATAAATCATTAAATGCCAGAAAAATATCAAATGAAGTCAGAAAGGGTTGAAAATTGCTGATGTGCCTTTGAATGGTGCATATCGAACACACAAAAAGTATGGAGTTAAAATAAGTTATTAAAAACGATACCCCTTTGTAATGGATGAGTTTTCATCTCAAACCCTCATACTTCTTGTGAGATTGTCGAATTTGTACACGAAGTGCATCCAGTTTCTGCCGTAACCCTCTCAACCCCCTAGAAGTTGCTATGTGGGTGAAATTATGATGTCATGCCAAGTTACATCCTTTTCAGAGTTCATTTGTATTGCTTTTCAAATTTAGGGTCATTTAGCTCAAAATAAATCATTAAATGCCTGAAAACTATCAAATGAATCAAAAAGGTTTGAAAATTGATGATG
This sequence comes from Hordeum marinum, assembly GCA_022496015.1. NCBI lineage: Eukaryota > Viridiplantae > Streptophyta > Magnoliopsida > Poales > Poaceae > Hordeum > Hordeum marinum. The sequence continues at coordinate 32,644,744 of CM039678.1, forward strand.
TGCCTTTGAATGGTGCATATTGAACTCACAAAAAGAATGGAGTTAAAATAAGTTATTAAAAATGAAATCCCTTTGTAATAGATGAGTTTTCGTCCGAAACCGTCATACTTCATATGAGATTGTCCAATTTGTACACGAAGTACATCCAATTTTTGCCGTAGCCATCTCAACTCTCTAGAAGTTGCTATGTGGGTGAAATTATGATGTCATGCCAAGTTACAACCTTTTCAGAGTTTATTTGTACTGCTTTTCAAATTCAGGGTCATTTAGCTCAAAATAAATCATTAAATGCCTGAAAAATATCAAATGAAGTCAGAAAGAGTTGAAAATTGATGATGTGTCTTTGAATGGTGCATATTGAACACACAAAAAGTATGGAGTTAAAATAAGTTATTAAAAATCATATCCCTTTGTAATAGACGAGTTTTCGTCTGAAACCCTCATACTTCTTATGAGATTGTCCAATTTGTACACGAAGTGCATCCAGTTTTTGCCGTAACCCTCATAACTCTCTTGAAGTTGCTATGTGGGTGAAATTATGATGTCATGCCAAGTTACAACCTTTTCAGAGTTCATTTGTATTGCTTTTCAAATTCAGGGTCATTTAGGTCAAAATAAATCATTAAATGCCTGAAAAATATCAAATGAAGTGAAAAAGGGTTGAAAATTGATGATGTGCCTTTGAATGGTGGATATTGAACACGCAAAAAGTATGGAGTTAAAATAAGTTATTAAAAATGAAATCCCTTTCTAATAGATGAGTTTTCGTCCGAAACCCTCATACTTCTTATGAGATTGTCCAATTTGTACACGAAGTGCATCTAGTTTTTGTCGTAGCCCTCTCAACTCTCTAGAAGTTGCTATGTGGGAGAAATTATGATGTCATGCCAAGTTACAACCTTTTCAGAGTTTATTTGTACTACTTTTCAAATTCAGGGTCATTTAGCTCAAAATAAATCATTAAATGCCAGAAAAATATCTAATGAAGTCAGAAAGGGTTGAAAATTGTTGATGTGCCTTTGAATGGTGCATATCGAACACACAAAAAGTATGGAGTTAAAATAAGTTATTAAAAACGATACCCCTTTGTAATGGATGAGTTTTCATCTCAAACCCTCATACTTCTTATGAGATTGTCCAATTTGTACACGAAGTGCATCTAGTTTCTGCCGTAACCCTATCAACTCCCTAGAAGTTGCCATGTGGGTGAAATTATGATGTCATGCCAAGTTACAACCTTTTCAGAGTTCATTTGTACTGCTTTTCAAATTCAGGGTCATTTAGCTCAAAATAAATCATTAAATGCCTGAAAAATATCAAATGAATCAAAAACGGTTGAAAATTGATGATGTGCCTTTGAATGGTGCATATTGAACACAAAAAAAATGGAGTTAAAATAAGTTATTAAAAATGAAATCCCTTTGTAATAGATGAGTTTTCGTCCGAAACCGTCATACTTCTTGTGAGATTGTCCAATTTGTACACGAAGTACATCCAATTCTTGCTGTAGCCATCTCAACTCTCTAGACGTTGCTATGTGGGTGAAATTATGATGTCATGCCAATTTACAACCTTTTCAGAGTTTATTTGTACTGCTTTTCAAATTCAGGGTCATTTAGCTCAAAATAAATCATTAAATGCCTGAAAAATATCAAATGAAGTCAGAAAGAGTTGAAAATTGATGATGTGTCTTTGAATGGTGCATATTGAACTCACAAAAAGTATGGAGTTAAAATAAGTTATTAAAAATCATATCCCTTTGTAATAGACGAGTTTTCGTCTGAAACCCTCATACCTCTTATGATATTGTCCAATTTGTTAACGAAGTGCATCCAGTTTTTGCCGTAACCCTCTCAACTCTCTACAAGTTGCTATGTGGGTGAAATTATGATGTCATGCCAAGTTACAACCTTTTCAGAGTTCATTTGTATTGCTTTTCAAATTCAGGGTCATTTAGGTCAAAATAAATCATTAAATGCCTGAAAAATATCAAATGAAGTGAAAAAGGGTTGAAAATTGATGATGTGCCTTTGAATGGTGCATATTGAACACGCAAAAAGTATGGAGTTAAAATAAGTTATTAAAAATGAAATCCCTTTCTAATAGATGAGTTTTTCGTCCGAAACCCTCATACTTCTTATGAGATTGCCCAATTTGTACACGAAGTGCATCCAGTTTTTGTCGTAGCCCTCGCAACTCTCTAGAAGTTGCTATGTGGGAGAAATTATGATGTCATGCCAAGTTACATCCTTTTCAGAGTTTATTTGTACTGCTTTTCAAATTCAGGGTCATTTAGCTCAAAATAAATCATTAAATGCCAGAAAAATATCAAATGAAGTCAGAAAGGGTTGAAAATTGCTGATGTGCCTTTGAATGGTGCATATCGAACACACAAAAAGTATGGAGTTAAAATAAGTCATTAAAAACGATACCCCTTTGTAATGGATGAGTTTTCATCTCAAACCCTCATACTTCTTATGAGATTGTCCAATTTGTACACGAAGTGCATCCAGTTTCTACCGTAACCCTCTCAACTCCCTAGAAGTTTCTATGTGGGTGAAATTATGATGTCATGCCAAGTTACAACCTTTTGAGAGTTCATTTGTATTGCTTTTCAAATTCAGGGTCATTTAGCTCAAAATAAATCATTAAATGCCTGAAAAATATCAAATGAATCAAAAAGGGTTGAAAATTGATGATGTGCCTTTGAATGGTGCATATTGAACACACAAAAAGAATGGAGTTAAAATAAGTTATTAAAAATGAAATCCCTTTGTAATAGATGAGTTTTCGTCCGAAACCGTCATACTTCTTATGAGATTGTCCAATTTGTACACGAAGTACATCCAATTTTTATCGTAGCCATCTCAAATCTCTAGAAGTTGCTATGTGGGTGAAATTATGATGTCATGCCAAGTTACAACCTTTTTAGAGTTTATTTGTACTGCTTTTCAAATTCAGGGTCATTTAGCTCAAAATAAATCATTAAATGCCTGAAAAATATCAAATGAAGTCAGAAAGAGTTGAAAATTGATGATGTGTCTTTGAATGGTGCATATTGAACACACAAAAAGTATGGAGTTAAAATAAGTTATTAAAAATGAAATCCCTTTGTAATAGATGTGTTTTCGTCCGAAACACTCATAGTTCTTATGAGATTGTCCAATTTGTACACGAAGTGCATCAAGTTTTTGCCGTAACCCTGTCAACTCTCTAGAAGTTGATATGTGGGTGAAATTATGATGTCATGCCAAGTTACAACCTTTTCAGAGTTCATTTGTACTGCTTTTCAAATTCAGGGTCATTTAGCTCAAAAGAAATCATTAAATGCCTGAAAAATATCAAATGACGTCAGAAAAGGTCGGAAATTGATGATGTGCCTTTGAATGGTGCATATTGAACACACAAAAAGTATGGAGTTAAAATAAGTTATTAAAATGAAATCCCGTTGTAATAGACTAGTTTTCTTCTGAAACCCTCATACTTCTCATGAGATTGTCCAATTTGTACACGAAGTGCATCTAGTTTTTGCCGTAACCCTCTCAACTCTCTAGAAGTTGCTATGTGGGTGAAATTTGTCATGCCAAGTTACAACCTTTTCAGAGTTCATTTGTACTGCTTTTTAAATTCAGGGTCATTTAGCTCAAAATAAATCATTAAATGCCTGAAAAATATCAAATGAAGTCAGAAATGGTTTAAAATTGATGATGTGCCTTTGAATGGTGCATATTGAACACACAAAAAGTATGGAGTTAAACTAAGTTATTAAAATAGAAATACTTTTGTAATAGATGAGTTTTCGTTTGAAACCCTCATACTTCTTATGAGATTGTCCAATTTGTACACGAAGTGCATCCAGTTTTTGCCGTAACCCTCTCAACTCTCTAGAAGTTGCTATGTGGGTGAAATTATGATGTCATGCCAAGCTACAACCTTTTCAGAGTACATTTGTATTGCTTTTCAAAATCAGGGTCATTTAGCGCAAAATAAATCATTAAATGCCTGAAAAATATCAAATGAAGTCAAAAAGGGTTGAAAATTGATGATGTGCCTTTGAATGGTGCATATTGAACACAAAAAAAGTATGGAGTTAAAATAAGTTATTAAAAATGAAATCCCTTTGTAATAGATGAGTTTTCGTCCGAAACCCTCATACTTCTTATGAGATTGTCCAATTTGTACACGAAGTGCATCCAGTTTTTGCCGTAGCCCTCTCAACTCTCTAGAAGTTGCTATGTGGGTGAAATTATGATGTCATGCCAAGTTACAAACTTTTCAGAGTTTATTTGTACTGCTTTTCAAACTCGAGATATGAATATTTCAAATGCCATTTAATCAAATTATCTTATACAGCAGTTGAAGTTGTTCAAACATGCATGGAAATTGCATAAACAGATTCTTTATATTTTTCTGATATTTTTTAATATATTTCTTTATTTCCATTGGAGTCCTACGTTTTTTTCGATGATTTTCTAAAGTTTACGGGTTTTTTTTGAGAATAATAACTAATATTTAATTCAAAAACACTTTTCGTACCGGTGCTAGCCACGCACTGGTACTAAAGGTCCACCGCCCCCGCGGCCTTTTGGCAGGACCTTTAGTGCCGGTGCGTGGCTTGCACCGTTACTAAAGGGTCTTTAGTGCTGGTGCGAGCCACGCGCCGGTACTAAAGGTCCACCGCCCCCGCGCTCTGTTGCGAGGACCTTTAGTACCGGTGCGTGCCACGCACCGGTACTAAAGGTCTGTCTAGTATAAAAGGAGGACTTCATTATCCCGGGCCGAGCAACGCACCGGGAGAGCTCAACTTGCGCCGCTAGGCTGCCGAAATCGCCATTGCCGTCGCCCTCGCCGCCGTCGCCCTCGCCGTCGTCGCTCTCGCCGCCATCGCTCTCGCCGTCATCGCCCTCGCCCCAGTCGCACCACCACCGCTCCATTGCCGTCGCCCTCACCACCGCTGCCGCCGCACCGCCACCGCCGTCGCCCTCGCCGCCGTCGGTCGCGTCGCTGTCGCCCTCACCACCGCCGCCGTCGCCCTCGCCACTGTCGTCCTCACCACCGCCGCCGTCGCACTTGCCACCGTCGCCCTCACCACGGTCGCCCTCGCCGCGGTGGCCCTTGCCTACCCGGACGCCGCCCCTCGTCGGCGGTCCCGTCGCCGCCGACCCGCTCACTCCGTCCACCGCTCCGTGATCCCGTTGCCGCCGCCCCGAGCCCGTCGCCGACGCCACCTTTGGGTTAGGAGGCTAGGTGAGATCTCCCGGCCGACCCCTCTCCCCGATGATCGCCCCGATGATTGCCGGACTAGTGTGTAGATGCTAGGGTATCTAGGGTCCCTCGACGTCGAACCCCGACACCCCGACATGACACCCCCGACACCTGACCCCGACCATGACACAACACCCCTATTTAGTTAGTTAGTTAGTTAGGTTGGCAGGTTATTAGGATATGTGTTAGTTTATGTTTAGTTTAGGTTTAATTTAGTTTAGTTTTAGTTTATTTTTAGGTTTACTTTAGTTTAGATCCTAATGCGTGTGTGACTTTCGGTCTGTCGTCGATCCTAATTTAGTTTAGGGTTTCATGTGTGTTCTTGGTGGAGGAATCCCGACTGTTGTCATGGGGGGCGCTTCCTCTTTCTCCTCTTCTCTGCGATATACTCATCGATATATTGTGCAAGAAGAGGAGAGGGGAAGCGTCCATCACCGCCGGTCGAACCTACTACTGCGAGAGAGTGTCCACCAACATATATACACCACCGTATCAATGTGAAAGAGTGCTCACCAACACACCATGAGATATGTGATAGTTATTTAAGGAAAGTCTCGACCAACCGATAGTCACACACGCATTAGGATCCAAAGCGTGCCGTAATTCTTGATTTTGCTAGATGCGAAGTGTTAATTTTGCGAAGTGTTTATTTTGTTAAGTGTTAATTTTGCTAAGTTTTATTTAATTTGTTTTCATAACTAAGTGTTTCTTCTTGACGTCGACGATGCCGATCCCGCATCCTCGTCGTCGAGTCGCCGGAGGAGGTCACTTACTTGAGCCGAGGGGCCCTGTCAGGGACTGGGCTCCGCTAGGCTGGTACTGGGAGGTGTTGTCTTCCGGGTGGCGCAGCTTGGTGAGGAGCCAGCCTGTCGTCGACCCGGAGGTTCTGTGGTGGCGGTCGCATGGGCCACAGACGATCGAGAGGCTTGAGCCCCCCACGGAGGTGGTACAGTACCATGTCAGCAAGGAGAACGAGCACGTCCGACGCTACATGGCAGCTTTGAAGGCCAGGTCCGACAATACCTAGCAGATTCTTCAGGGACCTCACCGGAGCTATGTTCCTGTGATGGTTCCTTCTCTTTGGGTGTCCACCGCCTGCCCCGATATCCGCCGGGCGCTAGGGTTCTAGCTAGATCGATATATTAGCTAGCTACTATTATGATGTATTAGCTAGATCGATGGAGATTAGCCGATGTATTGAAAATTATCCAAGATTATGAAGATGAGATCTTTTCTAAGAACTATACTATATATGTATTCAATGATGCATTATTAATTAACTATCAGTTATTTTGCTTCTTGAATGCATGCTAATTTAAATACTAATTTGTTTTATCTATATTATTATGGACTAGTTATTAAGCTCATGAAGAGGACATCTTCGACATGATACGCTCCTCTGAAAACCCAGCGGACCTGTGAGGTGAATCACATGATCATGATGATGGCTCACAATATCAGAACGATCACGGTCATGGATGTGAGACCGAGGAAGAACAACTTATGTTCCAAAATCCGGAACAACCAACAATGTTCGGCGAGGTATATACACATCCATTAGCCTGTGGTGATCATTACATGTGTATTAATTGATTTGTATATATATATATATATATTAACAAATCTTTCTTATTTTAATTATCAGCCCTCCGGATCGAGCCAATCTAGTAGAAATGTACGAGGCGCTGCCAAAATATTGGACGGCAACGTAAAGCTCAATCTTGATGCTTTCAAACATAATGGCGAACCGACTCACCCTGAAGCCAATGCCAAGACATTTGTGCGTCAATGCGGAGTGGTTGTTAGGGACGGAGTCCCGATCACAATGCATGAGTGGATTCAGCCAAAGGAACCAAAACCAGGAGTGAATTATGTTGATACAAGAATTAAAGATGCCCTTTGGCGAGAGCTGATGGAGTATTTCACACTACCAGATTTTGTCTCGGAGCGTCAAAGGAACAAAGTCAAGGAGTTTGCTCTCCATAAGATGGCCGGCGCGTTCCATACTTGGAAGAAAAGATTATGGACCGACTACAATGCTAAAGGCAAGAAGGCTCCCGAATTCAAAGGAATATACGAGAAGGTAAGGGATCACTGGACGCATTTATCGAGTACAGGACATCGATAGTTGCTATGGAGAAGTCGGCAAAGAATAAGATAAATGCTGAGAAAAAAAAGTATCACCATAAACTAGGGACAGCTGGATACAAGTCAGCCGTTCCTAAGTTGGATGCATTAGAGAATAAGATGCTTGCTGAAGGGATCACTCTAGTAACCTTAAACTGGCCCAAGAGGTGCAGGAATTGGTTTTTTGCGCATGGGGGAAAGTTGGACCCATACACAGGAAAGATTATTGCACTGACCAGTCTGAAGCATGCATCACATGAGTTGATTCAAGCAATAAAAGATGCCCAAGAAGGATGGTTTCACCCCGATAGAGAGGACAGCGAGCTTACACGCGCCCACGGGAATGCCGAACACGGAGGACGAACACGAGGCATGGGCGTTGTTCCGTGGTACAAGGTGTTTGCGGGATGGCAGGACTGTTATAAAAGCCATTCAAGAAAAAAGAAGGTGGAAGCAGACCGACTTTCGAAGTTGGAACAGAAGTAGGAGCAGCAGCAGCTGCAGATACAGGTAGTGACCCAGCAAAGGGAAACTCCACAGCACGAGGCAGGGGAAGAACCCGTCCCATATACAATGCCGAAAAGCAGCGTGGGTTCGACGGGGGCACCGCTGGGTCACACCCCCGTGGATGATATCACCGAGAAGACATCTTGTGAGCTAATCCAGAAAATGAAGAACATACCCGTGCGGGTCGCAACAGGCTATGCTTTATCAAATACACCTGATGTTCTCTGGCATTGCAATCCGGTTCCAATTGGGTATGCTCGTGTCGCGGTGGACGCAATAGAGCCGGGATATGATGAACTATTGCTTGACATCCCTGGAGGTGAGGGGGAGTCCACATTGGCATAAGTCGGCCGTGGTCTCATTCTATGGAGTAAGGACTGCATCGTCTTTCCACACTTGGCGCTAAGGCCACCGGCTCCTTCGAGTATCGATGTCCAGCACGAGGGATCCCAGCCAGAGGCATCGCAATGCCAGCCGTCCTACCCACCTCGCCAGCAGTCCTCCCCACCTCGCCAGCAGTCACCTCGGCAGCAGTCACCTCGCCAGCAGTCCTCCCCACCTCGAGCTCCCCCATAGTCGTCCCCACCTCGCCAGCAGTCCTCCCCACCTCGCCATGAGCAGTCCTCCCAACCTCGGGAAGGAGCATGACGCGTGTCCATATCATCATCGATATCGATCTCCGCCACGTGAGCCGACTGCACTCCAGCAGCGGTCCCGCCAGCACGGCTCCCAAAAGAGGAAGGCCACCAGCAGTCCTCTTCGGAAGAAAGCAAAGAAGAAACCGGAGGCTTCGGCCAAAAGGAAGCTGCCTTATGACATGACACCGGAGGAAAATAAAATTGAATGCGATCTCCAAGTGAAAGCCTTTTTTGCGAAGAAGACCGTGCCGCCAAAGGAGGTAATACCCAAGGAAGTCCAAGAGCACTTTATGGAACACTTTGTTGATCAACCCCCGGCATATGTCGAGCGTATGCCAACAGACTATGAGCGACAAATTCAGAAGGCAAGTGAGGAGAGAAGTCGGCCCAGCCCAAGGAAGAAGTCGGGAAGTATGACATCAACTAGCGGGAAAACAGTTCCCCATCTCGGAGAACAATCCAAGCAATCGATCTCTCCGCTCAAGGTGAGTACAAATCCAAGCAAGCAACCGATCCAACCAGTCGACGTGCAAGGCAACCCAGTCGACCTTGAAGTATGAAAGGCTGCAGGTCTCACTCTTGACCAAATCCTTGGCACCGAGGAAATCCGCGGGTACGATGCAACTGAGTACGCAATGCAATATGCCGTCAGAAAACAACTTGTCATACCCGAGCAGTACAAGGAACTACCAACTACGATGCGATTGTTGCATGATTGGTACATGCGTGAAGCAAAGCGAGGGGAGACGGCGGTCATGGTCAAAGTAAGGAAACAACATTACGTCAATGCATGTGACATATGTCTTGAATTCTCTGAACTTTTCCAGTTATGCCACATGGACTCTATCGACAAAACTCTCATCAGTTGCTATTGTCTGTAAGTGATTTATATCTTTAGTAATTTAAATCTCTAGCTAAGATATCATTCATTGGCTTATCCTCACTATATATGTTCTTTTCTACGCTAATATGCAGATTGTAGATGTGGGAATTGAAACAAGAGGGAATCGATGACATTGGGTTCATCGACCCAAGTACCGTTAATGGTCATGTGGTAAAACATTATGCCAAGGACACAAAATATCTCTTGGAAAAATTTCTAGAGGCACTAATGAATACCAAATCTACTATAATATTTCCTTACAACATGGGGTGAGTGTTTACTCTCTTGTATACTACAAATTCTATTTTTGCTTACTAGCTCGCTGTCAAGTGTAGTTGATGAGTTATATATGCATGCCTGCTTAATTATATAAACTTCTGCACAGAGACCACTATATCCACCTATATATTATCCTCGCGGATGGACTTGTTCAAGTGTATGACTCACTAGACACACCAGAACAATCATACGTGGACTTGTATTTTATGATAGAACGGTAATTTCAATCTTTATCGACCTCGCTTTCTTTCATTATTTCCTGATATCAAAAGTAATTATAATAACTCTTTCATTCTATTTCTTTGTCGGGTAGTGTTTGGAAAAAGATGATAGAAAAAAACCATCACGGTCGTCAATGGAAACCGAAGCTGAAGTGGAAAAGGATGCAGGTAATTAAGTAGTACTACTAGGTCCGCGCATCTCATTAATTCTATTTTCAATACCATTATCATTCTCGATTATTAATTATCTTTTTCAATTCTATTCTTTTGCAAAGTGCGCGAAGCAACCACAGGGGACAATTTTATGTGGATATTTCCTCTGTGAGAACATTCGCATCCAGACCGAAAGTCGTATACGTCGCAGAGGAGCACGTGAAAGACAACTCCAGGTTTGGTAGATGATATCGAAGCTCTCACCCGAGAAACGCTTTGTAGCACTTCAAGAGGAATTTGCGCCATTTCTTCTTCAACATGTCATTGATGTAAACGGAGAGCACTATTCCTTACCGCCGCCTCAATAATTCCAGCAAATCAGTAGTAGAGAACTGAGATTTCATCCGGAGCACTAGCTAGCTAGTCCTGGCTGGGTTTTGGGCCTTAAGTTAATTATAAGTCCCGAAGTTATATGGATATGTAATTCCATTTGTACATATATACACTATGTATGAGATATTGTATATTATATTACATATATATATATGCATGAACTTGTGTACTATTTACAGTATGTAGCACCGTAAAATAAATTTGAAATCAATGGAAAACACAAAAAATAGAGAGGAAAATTAAAACCTAATTAAAAGCTAAAACAAAAAAACAGAAGACTTAGTACTGGTTCGTATCACCAACCGGTACTAAAGGTCTTCCACCACCAGTCCACGCAAGCAGCCACGTGGAGGGCCTTTAGTACTGGTCCGTGGTCCAACCGGTACTAAAGGTCTAGACCTTTAGTCCCGACCCGTTAGTACCGGTTGGGGTACCGGTACTAAAGTTCCATGGGCCCCGGACTATAGGCATGTTCTGCACTAGTGTTAGCACAAGGTCCGGGCCCAACAAACCGCAAGATCCCCTCGGTCTCGACCCGATGCGACAGTTTCCAAGCGTAAGAGGGTGTAGGGAAAGACCTGGCGGCATTGCCACCCTTAGGTCCCCCGTCTCGTTTAACCCTGACACTGTTGACCGAACGGATCTACCCTTTGACTTTCACCAGACGGGGTTTGACCGAGGGACATTTTCACCTGGCTGTGAGAGGCCATCCCATAGCAACATCTTAGCACAAGGTCCTGGCCCAGCAAACCACAAGATCCCCTCGGTATCGAACCGATGCGACAGTTTCCAAACGTAAGAGGGCCCAGGGCAAAACCTGGCGGCATTGCCGCCCTCATTTCCCCCGTCTCGTCTAATCCTGACACTGTTGACCGATCGGATCTACCCCTTTGACTTTCACCGGACGGGGTTTGACCAAGGGACATTTTCACCTGGCAATGATAGGCCAGCCCATAGCAACATCTTAGCACAAGGTCGGGCACAAGCCGCCGCAAGATTCCATCGGTACCGACTCGATGTGAAAGTTTCCGAACATAAGAGGGTGTAGGGAAACACCTGGAGGCATTGCAACCCTTGGGTCCCCCGTCCCGTCTAACCTTTGACACTGTTGACCGAACGGATCTACCCCTTTGACTTTCACCAGACGGTATTTGACCGAGGGACATTTTCACCTGGCTGTGATAGCCCAGCCCATAGCAACATCTTAGCACAAGGTCTGGGCTCAACAAACCGCAAGAACCCCTCAATATCGACCCAATGCGATAGTTTCCAAACGTAAGAGGGCCCAGGGCAAAACCTGGCGGCATTGCCACCGTCAGGTCCCTCGTCTCGTCTAACCCTGACACTGTTGACCGAACGGATCTACCCCTTTGACCTTCACCGGACGGGGTTTGATCGAGGGACATTTTCACCTGGCTGTGATAGTTCAGCCCATAGCAACATCTTAGAACAAGCTCGGGCCCAACCCACCACAAGATTCCTTAAGTGTCGACCCGATGCGACAGTTTCCGAACGTAAGAGGGTGCAGGGAAAGACCTGGAGGCATTACCACCCCTAGGTCCCCCGTCCCGTCTAACCCCTAACACATTTGATCAAACGGATCTACCCCTTTGACTTTCATCGGACGGGGTTTTACCGAGGGACATTTTCTCCTGGCTGTGATAGGCCAGCCCATAGCAACATCTTAGCACAAGGTCTGGGCCCAACAAACCGGAAGATCCCCTCGGTATCGACCCGGTGCAATAGTTTACAAATGGAAGAGGGCCCAGGGTAAAACCTGGTGACATTGCCACCCTCAGGTCCCGCATCTCGTCTAACCCTGACACTGTTGACCGAACGGATCTACCCCTTTGACTTTCACCGGACGGGGTTTGACCGAGGGACATTTTCACCTGGCTGTGATAGGCCAGCCCATAGTAACATCTTAGCACAACGTCGGGCCCAACCCACCACAAGATTCCTTCGGTGTCGATCCAATGCGATAGTTTCCGATCGTAAGAGGGTGCAGGGAAAGACCTGGCGGCATTGCCACCCCTAGGTCCCTTGTCCCGTCTAACCCCTGAGACTGTTGACCGAACGGATCTACCCCTTTGACTTTCACCGGACGGGGTTTGACTGAGGTACATTTTCACCTGGCTATGATAGGCCAGCCCATAGCAACATCTTAGCACAAGGTCCGGGCCCAACAAACCGCAAGATCTCGTCGGTATCGACCCGATGCGACAACTTCCAAATGTAAGAGGGCCCAGGGCAAAACCTGGCGGCATTGCCACCCTCAGGTCCCCCGTCTTGTTTAACCATGACACTGTTGACCGAACGGATCTACCCCTTTGACTTTCACCGGACGGGGTTTGACCGAGGGACATTTTCACCTGGCTATGATAGGCCAGCACATAGCAACATCTTTGCACAAGGTCAGGCCCAACCCACCACAAGATTCCTTCGGTGTCGACCCGATGCGATAGTTTCCTAACGTAAGAGGGTGCAGGTAAAGACCTGGTAGCATTACCACCCCTAGGTCCCACGTCCCGTCTAACCCCTGACACTGTTGACCGAACAGATCTACCCCTTTGACTTTCACCGGACGGGGTTTGACCGAGGGACATTTTCACCTGGTTGTGATAGGCCAGCCCATAGCAACATCTTAGACACATTCCGGGCCCAACAAACCGCAAGATCCCCTCGGTATCGACCCGATGCGACAGTTTCAAAATGTAAGAGGGCCCAGGGCAAAACCTGGCGGCATTGCCACCCTCAGGTCCCCCGTCAAGTCTAACCCTGACACTGTTGACCGAACATATCTACCCCTTTGACTTTCACCAGACGGGGTTTGACCGAGGGACATTTTCATCTGGCTATGATAGGCCAGCCCATAGCAACATCTTAGCACAATGTCGGGCCCAACCCACGTCAAGATTCCTTCGATGTCGACCCGATGCGACAGTTTCGAAACGTAAGACGGTTCAGGGAAAGACCTGGAGGCATTGCCACCCCTAGGTCCCCCGTCCCATCTAACCCCTGACACATTTGACAAACGGATCTCCCCCTTTGACTTTCACTAGACGAGGTTTTACTGAGGGACATTTTCTCCTAGCTGTGATAGGCCAGCCCATAGCACCATCTTAGCACAAGGTCCGGGCCCAACAAACCGCAAGATCCCCTCGGTATCAACCCGATGCAATAGTTTCCAAACGGAAGAGGGCCCAGGGCAAAACCTGGTGGCATTGCCACCCTCAGGTCCCCCGTCTCGTCTAACCCTAACACTGTTGACCGAACGGATCTACCCCTTTGACTTTCATCGGACGGGGTTTGACCGAGGGACATTTTCACCTGGCTGTGATAGGCCAGCCCATAGCAACGTCTTAGCACAAGGTCAGGACCAACCCACCACAAGATTCCTTCGGTATCGACCCAATGCGACAGCTTCCAAACGTAAGAGGGCCCAGGGCAAAACCTACCGGCATTGCCACCCTCAGGTCCCCCGTCTTGTCTAACCCCGACACTGTTGAACGAATGGATCTACCCCTTTGACTTTCACCGGACGGGATTTGACCGAGGGACATTTTCACCTCGCTATGATAGGCCAGCCCATAACAACATCCTAGCACAAGGTCCGGCCCAACCCACCACAAGATTCCTTTGGTGTCGAGCCGATGCGACAGTTTCCTAACGTAAGAGGGTGCAGGGAAAGACCTGGCGGCATTGCCAACCCTAGGTCCGCCGTCCCGTCTAACCCCTGACACTGTTAACCGAACAGATCTACCCCTTTGACTTTCACCGGACGGGGTTTGACCGAAGGACATTTTCACCTGGTTGTGATAGGCCAGCCCATAGCAACATCTTAGACACGGTCCGGGCCCAACAAACTGCAAGATCCCTCGGTATCGACCCGATGCGACAATTTCCAAATGTAAGAGGACCCAGGGCAAAACCTGGCGGCATTGCCACCCTCAGGTCCCCCGTGTCGTCTAACCCTGACACTGTTGACCGAACAGATCTACCCCTTTAACTTTCACTAGACGGTGTTTGACCGAGGGACATTTTCATCTGGCTATGATAGGCCAGCCCATAGAAACATCTTAGCACAATGTCGGGCCCAACCCACCTCAAGATTCCTTCGGTGTCGACCCGAGGCGACAGTTTCGAAACGTAAGAGGGTTCAGGGAAAGACCTGGAGGCATTATCACCCCTAGGTCCCCCGTACCGTCTAACCCCTGACACATTTGACCATACGGATCTACCCCTTTGACTTTCACTAGACGGGGTTTTACCGAGGGACATTTTCACCTAGCTGTGATAGGCCAGCCCATAGCAACATCTTAGCACAAGGTCCGGGCCCAACAAACCGCAAGATCCCCTCGGTATCAACCCGATGCAATAGTTTCCAAACGGAAGAGGGCCCAGGGCAAAACCTGGTGGCATTGCCACCCTCAGGTCCCCCGTCTCGTCTAACCCTAACACTGTTGACCGAACGGATCTACCCCTTTGACTTTCATCGGACGGGGTTTTACCGAGGGACATTTTCACCTAGCTATGATAGGCCAGCCCATAGCAACGTCTTAGCACAAGGTCGGGCCCAACCCACCACAAGATTCCTTCGGTGTCGACCCAATGCGATAGTTTCCGAACGTAAGAGGGTGCAGGGAAAGACCTCGCGGCATTGCCACCCCTAGGTCCCATGTCCCGTCTAACCCCTAACACTGTTGACCGAACGGATCTACCCCTTTGGCTTTCACCGTACGCGGTTTGACCGACGGACATTTTCACCTGGCTATGATAGGCCAGCCCATAGCAACATCTTAGCACAAGGTCTAGGCCCAACAAACCGCAAGATCCGCTCGGTATCGACCCAATGCGACAGCTTCCAAACGTAAGAGGGCCCAGGGCAAAACCTAGCGGCATTGCCACCCTCAGGTCCCCCGTCTTCTCTAACCCCGACACCTTTGAACGAACGGATCTACCCCTTCGACTTTCACCAGACGGGATTTGACCGAGGGACATTTTCACCTGGCTATGATAGGCCAGCCCATAGCAACATCTTAGCACAAGGTCTGGCCCAACCCACCACAAGATTCCTTCGGTGTCGACCCGATGCGACAGTTTCGAAACGTAAGAGGGTTCAGGCAAAGACCTGGAGGCATTGCCACCCCTAGGTCCCCCGTCCCGTCTAACCCCTGACACATTTGACCAAACGGATCTACTCCTTTGACTTTCACTAGACAGGGTTTTACCGAGGGACATTTTCTCCTAGCTGTGATAGGCCAGCCCATAGCAACAGCTTAGCACAAGGTCCGGGCCCAACAAACCGCAAGATCCCCTGGGTATCAACCCGATGCAATAGTTTCCAAACGGAAGAGGGCCTAGGGAAAAACCTGGTGGCATTGCCACCCTCAGGTCCCCCGTCTCGTCTAACCCTAACACTGTTGACCGAACGGATCTACCCCTTTGACTTTCATCGGACGGGGTTTGACCGAGGGACATTTTCACCTGGCTGTGATAGGCGAGCCCATAGCAACGTCTTAGCACAAGGTCGGGCCCAACCCACCACAAGATTCCTTCGGTGTCGACCCAATGCGATAGTTTCCGAACGTAAGAGGGTGCAGGGAAGGACCTCGCGGCATTGCCACCCCTAGGTCCTCTGTCCCCTCTAACCCCTAACACTGTTGACCGAACGGATCTACCCCTTTGACTTTCACCAGGCGGGGTTTGACCGAGGGACATTTTCACCTGGCTATGATAGGCCAGCCCATAGCAACATCTTAGCACAAGGTCCGGGCCCAACAAACCGCAAGATCCTCTCGGTATCGACCCAATGCGACTGCTTCCAAACGTAAGAGGGCCCAGGGCAAAACCGAGCGGCATTGCCACCCTCAGGTCCCCCGTCTTGTCTAACCCCGACACTGTTGAACGAACGGATCTACCCCTTTGACTTTCACCGGACGGGATTTGACCGAGGGACATTTTCACCTGGCTATGATAGGCCAGCCCATAGCAACATCCTAGCACAAGGTCCGGCCCAACCAACCACAAGATTCCTTTGGTGTCGAGCCGATGCGACAGTTTCCTAACGTAAGAGGGTGCAGGGAAAGACCTGGCGGCATTGCCACCCCTAGGTCCGCCGTCCCGTCTAACCCCTGACACTGTTGACCGTGTAGATCAACCCCTTTGACTTTCACCGGACGGGGTTTGACCGAGGGACATTTTCACCTGGTTGTGATAGGCCAGCCCATAGCAACATCTTAGACACGGTCCGGGCCCAACAAACCGCAAGATCCTCACGGTATCGACCCGATGCGACAGTTTCCAAATGTAAGAGGACCCAAGGCAAAACCTGGCGGCATTGCCACCCTCAGGTCCCCTGTCACGTCTAACCCTGACACTGTTGACCGAACATATCTACCCCTTTGACTTTCACCAGACGGGGTTTGACCGAGGGACATTTTCATCTGGCTATGATAGGCCAGCCCATAGCAACATCTTAGCACAATGTCGGGCCCAACCCACGTCAAGATTCCTTCGATGTCGACCCGATGCGACAGTTTCGAAACGTAAGAGGGTTCAGGGAAAGACCTGGAGGCATTGCCACCCCTAGGTCCCCCGTCCCGTCTAACCCCTGACACATTTGACCAAACGGATCTACCCCTTTGACTTTCACTAGACGAGGTTTTACTGAGGGACATTTTCTCCTAGCTGTGATAGGCCAGCCCATAGCACCATCTTAGCACAAGGTCCGGGCCCAACAAACCGCAAGATCCCCTCGGTATCAACCCGATGCAATAGTTTCCAAACGGAAGAGGGCCCAGGGCAAAACCTGGTGGCATTGCCACCCTCAGGTCCCCCGTCTCGTCTAACCCTAACAATGTTGACCGACCAGATCAACCCCTTTGACTTTCATCGGACTGGGTTTGACCGAGGGACATTTTCACCTCGCTGTGATAGGCCAGCCCATAGCAACGTCTTAGCACAAGGTCGGGCCAAACCCACCACAAGATTCCTTCGGTGTCGACCCAATGCGATAGTTTCTGAACGTAAGAGGGTGCAGGGAAAGACCTCGCGACATTGCCACCCCTAGGTCCCCTGTCCCGTCTAACCCCTAACACTGTTGACCAAACGGATCTACCCCTTAGACTTTCACCGGACGCGGTTTGACCGAGGGACATTTTCACCTGGCTATGATAGGCCAGCCCATAGCAACATCTTAGCACAAGGTCCGGGCCCAACAAACCGCAAGATCTGCTCGGTATCGCCCCAATGCGACAGTTTCCAAACGTAAGAGTTCCCATGGCAAAACCTAGCGGCATTGCCACCCTCAGGTCCCCTGTCTTGTCTAACGCCGACACCTTTGAACGAACGGATCTACCCCTTTGACTTTCACCGGACGGGATTTGACCGAGGGACATTTTCACCTGGCTATGATAGGCCAGCCCATAGCAACATCTTAGCACAAGGTCCGGCCCAACCCACCACAAGATTCCTTCGGTGTCGACCCGATGCGACAGTTTCCTAACGTAAGAGGGTGCAGGGAAAGACCTGGCGGCAGTGCCACCCCTAGGTCCGCCGTCCCGTCTAACCCCTGACACTGTTAACCGAACGGATCTACCCCTTTGACTTTCACCAGACGGTGTTTGACCGAGGGACATTTTCACCTGGTTGTGATAGGCCAGCCCATAGCAACATCTTAGCCACGGTCCGGGCCCAACAAACAGCAAGATCCCCTCGGTATCGACCCGATGCGACAGTTTCCAAACGTAAGAGGGCCCAGGGCAAAACCTGGAGGCATTGCCACCCTCAGGTCCCCCGTCTCGTCTAACCCTGACACTGTTGACCGAACGGATCTACCCCTTTGATTTTCACCTGACGGTGTTTGACCAAGGGACATTTTCACCTGACTGTGATAGGCCCTGGCATGGCCGTTCCCCCCCTCCGTGCGACGGCGGCAACGACGTCTGTGAGGGGGTCACACTACGGAGTCGCGTGCTTGCACATGCCACCGTGCTTCCAGAGCTGTAAGAGGGCCCAGCGCAAGACCTGGTGGCGTAGCTACCCCCCAAGTACACCGTACCGTGTAAAACTAAAACTAAAATTTAATTTAGATAAGGCACATTGAAGTTAATCAAATTATAATTTAGAACAAAACTAAAATATAAAAAAAAGTCACAAAAAAAGATAAAAGAAAGATATGCCGACGGCAAGGCCGTCCTCATAGGTTTGCCCACGGATCGACCGTAGGCCTTAGATCGATGACGTGGCACGCGTCGCGGATCTATGACATGGACCAAACCTATGCCGACGGCCACCGTCAGAGCCGTCGGCATAGATATGACGGCGTCAGACTCTCGTCGAGTGAAGGCTCGCCGGGCCCACATCTATGTCAACGGCCGTTATATGCCGACGCCCACTCTAGTCATACATTACGATATGCCGACGGACTGGATACGCCGACGGCCACTGTAGGCATATCTGCAGGCACCTCGACGGCTTTCCTGCACTGACGGCTTCGCCTAGGTCGTCGGCATACCTCCCTCTATGCCGACGGGGGCCGTCGGCGTAGATTAGGCCGTCGGCCTTAGCTGGTATTGTGGTAGTGTTTCTTGTAAATAGAAGTAGAAGTAGCAGCAGATTGAAGACCTTTTTTGACGTCGATACATTTGTTGGATCTCCCTAGTCCTCTAACATTCCAAGAAGCAATTTTTAAGTGTCTATTCATGGGAACCATGGATAAATGACAACAACAAGTGGGTAGGAAGGAAAGTTAAATTAGAGGCACTATTACATAGAGAGGCACTGTTACATAGAAAAACACTAGCGATAGAAGATGGAGGGCTACAGTGGCAGCAGCCATAGGAAAAGTGGCTAGAGGTACTATCCCCCGGAGGATTTAAAACACATAAAGGAGAACAAGCTATGGAAATAGCCGACAAAACATGGCGAAGCGAGGCAAAAAACCCGCAACTAAGAGAGCAGCAGCCGATGGCGCAACTGCAAGGAGGAGGGCTTCGTAGTCGGCGGTGACGCAAAGGGCCGTTACACATCGGAAAACTCCGGCGCCACCTTGTTGAGATTGATCTCCGAGATGCTTCATGCGTCAGCGAACTGCAGCACCTCCTCTCGTGCGAGAGGAGGAGTGCCCTCTGCAGCCAGCTCGAGCAGCGCCTCAGCCGAAACCAGGCCCTTGGAAGGAGCCAAAGGCTTTCCATCGTGCTTCTATTTCTTGAGCAAGGTGGCCTTGTTGACCATTGTTAGGCGAGTTTCCTGCTCAGTTGCCTTCAAACGCGCACTGTGCCTGGTGTATACCAAGGAGGTTTTGCTAGGGGCAGGAGCATACGGGCCACCAGGGCAACCGCAGGAGTGGGAGTAGCATCATTGACATCCGGAGCAGGCAAGAGAAGAAGAGCCAGCGCGGGCGCGTCAAGTGGAATCAACAGTTCACCGGAGTCAAAGTGCTCAATGACCCGCATGACCTCGTCACTGCCGGAAATGACCTAACCGAAGCAGCGACCACGCCAGTCAGAGCAAAACACGTCGATGTCCGTCATGGGCTTCCGCTCGTCACCCACCGTGCCCACCCTGTTAAGGTAACCAATCGAGCATGAAGCAAGGTTAGCCACCAAGAGGCAAGGGGAGCCAGTCGGGCGCATGGGGATGCATTAGAAACCCCGTTCACCATTGCACCAGATAACATGGACGTCGTAGAAGCCGGCAAATAGCTTGACATCAACGGACACTGGGCGAGCGTCGAGCGGCACCGCGGCCACTAGAGGTTTGTGGTTGGCCATCATGGTCATCCCTCCTGGCAGCTGCACCACTCGGTCATGGTGATGAAGATTCGAGGGCGGCGACAGTGGCGGGGCCAAGCCTGAGTCCATGCTAGCAGGAAAGTCACCACCCTCACCGCCGAAGTGGTCGTCGTCCCCACCACCACCATTGGAGTTGTCGTCGTCATCGGTGTTGACGGGGAAAGAAGGATCCAACGGGAGCTCCTCAGAACATACCACCATGACCGATGTGATAGCACCTAGGCCGAAGAAGCCATGCACCGAGTAGTCGACGCCCGTAAGGCACACCGGGTCAATTTGGATAGGGCAGGCGAAAGGGACAACATAGTTTGTTATGGTGTCGGGGAACCAGTACTCAATGGGGAAGTCCTCCAGGTTCATGACGGAGACAGTGCCAAGGTGTAACAAGAAGGGGTTGTCCGTGTCATCATGGCGAACTAGATGCACAGAGTTGAAAGGACAGTTGAAGGGACTGGAAAGGACAGAGACTTCCCTCTCATAGGCGGAGCCAAAAACGACCAGCCCCGCCCCCCTGAGAGGACGCCCTAATTGCCACATGCAGGTTCCCAGCTCCAGTAAGCAGGGCCCTACGTATCATGGCTTGTGAAGAAGGGTGGGGAGGGTTGACATAAGCAAATGCCAGATTCTGAAAGTATTTGAGAGGAACGTGAGGCATGAATACATTGGAATGGCTCCTACGGTGGGTAGGGGGAGGGATGAAGCATGTAAGGGATTGAATCCGAATCAGTTGATTCCTTCCTTGATTTAAGCTCAATCTCCTCAGGATCCTACTCCACTTCTTCTTGAACCTCCGCGGCGTCCACTTGCTCAGGGAAGGTCAAAACATGATCGATGGAGGAGTTGTAGGAGGGAGAGAGTGTTTCATCCTCCACGGAGGAGGGAACCTCGATCGACACAGGGATGAAGTCGGCCATGGCAAGAGGCTGAGGAGCAAGTTGAGGAGGCAGGGAAGGTGAGTGAGAGTGCACGGGAGAAGAGGTTTGAGAGATGCGAGAAGGGGTGGGAGAGATGCTTTGTCTGGAGGGGGGTAAAATAGCTAAGCAACGGCGTTGGGTGTGGCCAGAGCGCCAGCATCGTATGCAGTGAATGGGCTCGCGACATTGCTTGACCTGGTGGTCTAGAGCTATGCATCTCTGGCAACGATCCATGAAGTTGGCATTCTTAGGCGGAGAGAAAGCTTTTGGAGGCGACCGAGGAGATACATGCATGCTATAAGGAGAAGAAGGGAGGGTACAGGTGTAAGATTTATATGCTTATCAAAGGGGCAGGACATGGGAGCGCACAAGGATCGAGAGATAGGCGGCCAAGGTGGCAAATGTTTTTGGGAAGTTGCATTGTCACATCTCGTGAACAGCAGCAGATTTGTCTGAAGCGGCTTGTTCAATTGCTCGTTGTCAGTGGCCCAGAGGGAAGCAGAAGTTGACCAAGGCAGAGGGTCCTCTGGCCTTGGCAGGATTCCTTGGCCAAGAAGGTCCAATATAACAGCAGGCCGCCTCCGTCCAAGCTTTGACGCGTGGCTGGCCTTGGATGGCTGGATGCCCAACGCCGTGCAGCCCCTCACGTCACGCGAGACATAGTCGCAAGCCAGCCAAGGCAGCGGACCAGGCGGCCTCGGTAGTAAACCCGCACTACGAACAGCCAGAACAGTAGCACGCCTAGAAGGATTATCTTAAAAGAACAGGAACGCCGCATCGCTATCGGCAGGGTTAAATGACTCTAGACAAGCTGACCGTCATTGGGGGGGGGCGGTCTAGTACGATCATCGGCTAAAAAGGCACCAGCATCGGGGCGGTTCAATAAGAGAGCAGTGGCTATAGGATAGCCAGGAGTGAGGGAAGAGCCAGGGTCGCTGTCACAGTGCATGTGGAGGGAAAGGCAGGATGAGACGAAACACCATTAAATGCAGCAGGATCAACATCAACGTGTTGAGGAGGCACAACGGACATGAAATTTTGAAAAGGGGCGCTGAAAAATAGCTTTTGCACCGCGGAAGCAGCCGGAGGAGCAACATAAAATGAAATCACCGTTCCTTTGTAGTTAATACCTTCTAGAGAAACAATGAACTGGGCGATCTGTTTACTGGCAACTGAAACCGAGAATAAGCAAGTACTAAACTGACAAATAATAGGGGATTCGAAGGTAGAGCCTAACCAAGACTTAAGCAACGCAACAACGGCAGGCGCATGCGGCGTGGGCGATGGCAGCAGCACCTGGACCCAAACCAATTCCGGAGTCGCCGAGGAAGGCGCCGGAGCGATGGGAGAACATACCGACGAGGAGAAGTAGGAGAGGGTGTAGGTGGAGCAGGGCGTCTCCCGGCGTCCTTAGGAATGAGGCGCATGGTCCGATTTGACACTGTCGCAGTATCTCCGGCATGGAGGCGGCAAGGAAACCCGTCCTCAAGCGAGTTGCAAGCCGAATGTCCCCGTCCGACGCGAATGAGATTTTCGGCGGCAAGCGCAACGAGGCCTCCAGCTGCGTCCCTACGATGTGCGACGCCACCGCAGCAGAACACGTAGCCATCATGGTGGTCGGCAAGGAAAGCGAGGTGCCTCACACAACCATGGAGACCAGTGCAGAGAAGGTCGGCACAGAGGAGGCCACCGCTAGCGGTGCTACGCCCAGCAATGAGAGCATGGAGTCTGCGGCGGCCGGAGCAGCCAGCGGCGCAAGGGACGTCACAGAGTTGAGGGTGGACAGCATCGTCGCGGGAGACAGTGTCGTGGAAGTTAACGAGGCGAGCAGGCATCGCGCCGACACCGAATGGGCTGGCGCAATCCTCATCATGGCGGAAAGGGGGCCTACCATCGACGACGCATCGCCCGACAGCGAGAGCATGGTGGCTGCCGCGGCCGGAGTGGCCTGCGGCGCAGAGGTGTTGCGCAATGTACATTGCCTCAGGCCCTCTATTCTCGGAATCCGGAAACAAATGCAGGGCAAAATGACCGAGTAACGCGGATCGCAGCTAGTAGGTCGATAATCGACTTGGTGCTCCAGTAGGTGTGCTCACTGGCGCATTGTACTCCCCAGTTGAAATTTCCGAGCCAAGTGGAATAAAAGAGAGAAAAATTCCCGGCATTAATTGCCGGGAGGGCATCCATCGCCCGACAAAATTAGTCTTCTCATGTTCTTGTCTGATCATTCGTCAATCCTCGGTTCCAACATAAGCACAAGAATGCCTCTACCGAGGTACCTCTCTAACATGAAATGGGACAGCCTACCAGCTATCGGTCCCCGATGCCGCGTATGCCGCCGACGTCCGTGGGTTTGTGGGCCTCCTTTGGCAGTTGTAGTGGAACCCTGCATTCTTGTAGTCAACATAGGCTACATATCCACCATAGTTTCTAGTTTCTAGTTTCTCACCATGCCCGTTTCCGTCCGCGTGTCGTGGCATGATCGTGTTGTTAGCCGAGGGCGTGTTGGAGCTAAAGCGGATGGTGGAGAGCATCGACCTTGAAGGACTCGCCGCACAAGATAAGCACATCGACACCATGGTGTCCCGCCGGACGTTGGGACTGGTGTGTCCATGCAGGTGTACCACGGTGGTAACATGAATACATGATTACCATAATCATGCAACACGAGGTGGACAGTCTAGAGGTGCAGTCTAGGGACGAGAGTTGGCTCGGCGTGCTGCCCGATTCGGCAACCTTCAACATCATGTCCAGAAAGATGTTCATCACGATAAGATAAGAAGAGTCAATGAATCATGCGCGTGAAGGCTCTTTGACTCGTGTTGCGGACTGTCTCCAGTTCTGACGCTGCAGGTGGTGAGGTGACCAATGGAAGGGTGCCACTCCGCTGCCACCGACCACCATGCACTTGAGGACACAGAGCAACCATGAGTGCCTATTGGCGTTGTTTGGCTGCCTGGGGAAGTATTGCGTCATGCTGAGGTCCATGGACGAGCTGTGGACATAGACCGCCCTCTGGTGCACCATCCGTGTATGAATGAACTACAAACGGTTGTAGCAATCCGACGAAGGTCACATGTTTGATGATCTCACGAAAAAGGGTTTTCTCCCGCTTTATATTATAAAAGAACAACCAACATCGAAGGGTTCAAGGTTTAAGTACAACAAGAAAAAAGGAAAGTCTAGCTGGGGGCACAACACAACAAGCCCAAACATAAATAAGACTAGCTAATTCGACTCCAAAGGCGGAGCCTAGAGTGGTGGCGCAAGGGAGGAGGCGATGGAGTGGAGAGCAGCGATGATGATGTTGATGTCGTCCCGGTGGCGTCGCTTGCCAAGCGGCCGCCAGATCTATAAGAAACCACACATATTGTAGATGGCATCAGTAGTCCGTATGGGGATCACATGGTCAATCAAAAGTTTTTGGCGCAGAGTCCAAAGTGTCCAAGCTAATGCACTAATGGAAACCCAAAGGGCCGGCTACATCACGCTAGGAGAATCTAGCGCCTCACGGAATAGGTTGGGGAGGTTATCATGGCACCAATTGCCCCCAATGGCCTCACGGAAGCAACTCCACAAGAAAATAGCGGTTGACCAATGGAGGAAGATGTGGTTGGTATCTTTTGGGACGCCATAGAGAGGGCAAGTCCTGTCACCCGGTCCATTGTGCTTAAGCATCTCTGTACCGGAGGGAAGGCGGCCATGCACCCAATGCCAGAGGAAGATCTGAATCTTCAGTGGCACCTTAATCTACCAAAATAAATTCAACTCTTGAGGTCCAGTAGTGTCCACCAAGGTCTGGTATAAGGACCTGGTGAAAAAATGCCCATTGGGCTCGAAGTGCCAGGACATGGTATCGGGTTCCAAGGAAGGAGAGTGTAAAGCAATGCATTCCAACAACTCCTCCCACTGGCCCTGTTCCTAGGGACCAAAAGTACGTCTAAACATCACTCGTGAGAGGTCAGGTAGGGCTGCACCAACCTTGAGCTAAGGAAGGGCACATATAGTAAAAAGCAATTGGAACCATTCGGCGAATGGCCTAGTGCCACACCAATGGTCCAACCAGAAGAGTGTATAAACGCCCGAGCCAACACTAACCAAGGATCCTATCCATTGGACAGACATCATCTGGATGATCGACTGCCAGAACTGGGAACCGCAACCCCAGGGGCGAAGGCAAGTGGCTGGCCTCGCATGTATCTATTGCAAATAATGTGGAGCTAGAGTCCTCCATCGCCAGTCTCAATATGCCATAGCCATTTACATAGGAGGGCATTGTTCCTTCTCTTAGACGAGATAACCCCAAGCCCTCATTGGTCCTTAGGTTTGTAGATACCAGACCACTTAACCATGTGGTTTTTCTGCTTATTTCCTTTTCCTGCTGAGAAGAACTAGGATTGGTATTTAGCAATCTCCTGATGAAGGGATTCATGCATACTAAAGAATCCCATCAGGAACATCAAAATACTAATCATATAGGAGTTAATAAGAACAACCCTCCCAGCCTTTGAGAGCCATCGACCCTGCCAAGGCTCCACACGATGATGCACCATGGACACTGCCGGCTGGAAGTCCTTTTCACCTGGATGTGATAGGCCAGCACATAGATAAATCTTAGCACAAGGTCGGGCCCAACCCACCACAAGATTCCTTCGGTGTCGACCCGATGCGACAGTTTCCGAATGTAAGAGGGTGCAGGGAAAGACCTGGCGGCATTGCCACCCCTAGGTCCCCCGTCCCGTCTAACCCCTGACACTGTTGACCGAACGGATCTACCCGTTTGACATTCACCGGACGGGGTTTGACCGAGGGACATTTTCACCTCGCTGTGATAGGCCAGCCCATAGCAACATATTAGCACAAGGTACGGGCCCAACAAACCGCAAGATCCCCTCGATACCGACCCGATGCGATAGTTTCCAAACGTAAGAGGGTGCAGGCAAAGACCTGGCGGCATTGCCACCCTCAGGGCCCCGTCTCGTCTAACCCTGACACTGTTGACCGAACGGATCTACCCTTTGACTTTCACCGGACGGGGTTTGACCGAGGGACATTTTCACCTGGCTGTGATAGGCCAGCCCATAGCAACATCTTAGCACAAGGTCCGGGCCCAACAAACCGCTAGATCCCCTCGGTATCGACCCGATGCGACAGTTTCCAAACGTAAGAGGGCCTAGGGGAAAACCTGGCGACATAGCCATCCTCAGGTCCCCCGTCTCGTCTAACCCTGACACTGTTGATCGAACGGATCTACTGCTTCGACTTTCACTGGACGGGGTTTGACCGAGGGACATTTTCACCTGGCTGTGATAGGCCAGCCCATAGCAACATCTTAGCACAAGGTCGAGCACAAGCCACCACAAGATTCCCTCGGTACTGACTCGATGCGGAAGTTTCCAAACGTAAGAGGGTGCAGAGAAAGACCTCGCGGCATTGCCACCCCTAGGTCCCCCGTCCCGTCTAACCCCTGACACTGTTGACCGAACGGATCTATCCCTTTGACTTTCATTGGACGGGGTTTGACCGAGGGACATTTTCACCAGGCTGTGATAGGCCAGCCCATAGCAACATCTTAGCACAAGGTCCAGGCCCAACAAACCACAAGATCCCCTCTCTACCGACCCGATGCGACAGTTTCCAAATGTAAGAGGGCCCAGGGCAAAACCTGGCGGCATTGCCACCCTTAGGTCCCCCGTCTCGTCTAATCCTGACACTATTGACCGAACGGATCTATCCCTTTGACTTTCACCGGATGGGGTTTGACCGAGGGACATTTTCACCTGGCTGTGATAGGCCAACTCATAGCAACATCTTAGCACAAGGTCTGGGCCCAACCCACCACAAGGTTCCTTCGGTGTCGACCGATGCGATAGTTTCCAAACGTAAGAGGGCCCAGGGCAAAACCTGACGGCATTGCCACCCCCAGGTCCCCCGTCCTGTCTAACCCTGACACTGTTGACCGAACGGATCTACCCCTTGACTTTCACCGAACAGGGTTTGACCGAGGGACATTTTCACCTGGCTGTGATAGGCCAGCCCATAGCAACATCTTAGCACAAGGTCCGGGCCCAAGGCACCGCATGATTCCCTCGGTAACGACTCGTTGCGAAAGTTTCCCAACGTAAGAGGGCCCGTGGCAAGACCTGGTGGCATTAACACCCATCAGGTCCCCCGTCCCGTCTAACATTGACACTTTGACCAAACGGATCTACCCCTTCGACTTTAACAAGACGGGGTTTGAACGAGGGACATTTTCACCTGGCTATGATAGGCCAGCGCATAGCAACATCTTAGCACATGGTCGGGCCCAACCCACCTAATTCGGTGTCGACCCGATGCGATAGTTTCCGAACGTAAGAGGGTGCAGGGAAAGAGCTGGCGGCATTGCCACCCTTAGGTCATCCGTCTTGTCTAACCCTGACACTGTTGACCGAACGGATCTATCCCTTTGACTTTCACTGGACGGGGTTTGACCGAGGGACATTTTCACCTGGCTGTGATAGGCCAACCCATAGCAACATCTCAGCACAAGGTCCGGGCCCAACCCACCACAAGATTCCTTTGGTGTCGAGCCGATGCGATAGTTTCCAAACGTAAGAGGGCCCAGGGCAAATCCTGGCGGCATTTCCACCCCAGGTCCCCCGTCCCGTCTAACCCTGACACTGTTGACCGAATGGATCTACCCCTTTGATTTTCACCGAACAGGGTTTGACCGAGGGACATTTTCACCTGGCTGTGATAGGCCAGCCCATAGCAACATCTTAGCACAAGGTCCGGGTCCAAGCCACCGCAAGATTCCCTCGGTAACGACTCGATGCAAAAGTTTCCCTACGTAAGAGGGCCCATGGCAAGACCTGGCGGCATTAACACCCACGAGGTCTCCCGCCCCGTCTAACACTGACACTTTTGACCAAATGGATCTACCCCTTCGACTTTCACAAGACGGGGTTTGAACAAGGGACATTTTCACCTAGCTGTGATAGGCCAGTCCATAGCAAGATCTTAGCACAAGGTTGGGCCCAACCCACCACAAGATTCCTTTGGTGTCGACCCTATGCGACAGCTTCCGAACATAAGAGGGTGCAGGGAAAACCTGGCGGCATTGCCACCCCTAGGTCCCCCGTACCGTCTAACCCCTGACACTTTGACCGAATGGATCTACCCCTTTGAATTTCACCGGATGGGGTTTGACTGAGGGACATATTCACCTGGCTGTCATAGGCCAGCCCATAGCAACATCTGAGCACAAGGACCGGGCCCAACAAACCGCAAGGTCCCCTCGGTATCGACCCGATGCGACAGTTTCCAAACGTAACAGGGCCAAGGGCGAAACCTAGCGGCATTGCCACCCTCAGGTCCCCCGTCTCGTCTAACCGTGACATTGTTGACCGAACAGATCTACCCCTTTGACTTTCACCGGACGGGGTTTGACCGAGGGACATTTTCACTTGATTGTGATAGGCCAGCCAATAGCAACATCTTAGCTCAAGGTCGGGCCCAACCCACCACTAGATTCCTTCGGTGTCGACCCGATGCGCTAGTTTCCGAACGTAAGCGGGTGTAGGGAAAGACCTGGCGGCATTGCCACCCCTAGGTCCCCCGTCCCGTCTAACCCCTGACACTGTTGACCGAACGGATCTACCCCTTTGACTTTCACCGGACGGAGTTTGACTGAGGGACATTTTCACCTGGATGTGATAGGCCAGTCATACCAACATCTTAGCACAAGTTCCGGGCCCAACAAACCGCAAGATCCCCTCGGTATCGACCCGATGCGACAGTTTCCAAACGTAAGAGGGCCCAGGGCCAAACCTGGCGGCATTGCCACCCTCAGGTCCCCCGTCTCGTCTAACCCTGACACTGTTGACCGAACGGATCTACCCCTTTGACTTTCATCGGATGGCATTTGACCGAGGGACATTTTCACCTGGCTGTGATAGGCCAGCCCATAGGAACGTCTTAGCACAAGGTCGGCCCAACCCACCACAAGATTCCTTCGGTGTTTACCCGATGCGACAATTTCGTAGTGTAAGAGGGTGCAGGGAAAGACCTGGCGGCATTGCCGCCCCTAGGTCCCCCGTCCCGTCTAACCCCTGACACTGTTGACCGAACGGATCTACCCCTTTGACTTTCACCGGAAGGGGTTTGACCGAGGGACATTTTCACCTGGTTGTGATAGGCCAGCCCATAGCAACATCTTAGCACAAGGTCTGAGCCCAACAAACCGCAAGATTCCCTCTGTATCAACCTGATGTGACAGTTTCCAAACGTAAGTGGGCCCAGGGCAAAACCTGGCGGCATTGCCACCCTTAGGTCCCCCGTCTCGTCTAACCCTGACACTGTTGACTGAACGGGTCTACCCCTTTGACTTTCACCGGACAGGGTTTAACCGAGGGACATTTTCACCTGGCTGTGATAGGCCCTGGCGTGGCCGTTTGCCCCTTCCGTGCGACGGCGGCAGCGATGTCCGTGAGGGGGTCACATTACGGAGCCATGTGCCGGTTGCTTGCACATGCCACCATTTTTCCAGACCTGTAAGATGGCCTAGTGCAAGACCTGGTGGCGTAGCTACCCCCCAAGTACACCGTCCCGTCTAAAACTAAAACTAAAATTTAATTTAGATAAGGCACATTTAAGTTAATCAAATTTTAATTTATAAAAAAACTAAAATATAAAATAAGTAAAAAAACAGATAAAAGAAAGATATGCCGACGGCAAGGCCGTCGGCATAGGTTTGCCTACGGATCGACCGTAGGCCTTAGATCGATGACGTGGCACGCGTCACAGATCGGTGATGTGGACCAAAACAATGCCGGCGGCCTTACCGTCAGAGCCGTCGGCATAGGTATGACGGCGTCAGACTCCCGTCGAACGAAGGCTCGCCGGGCCCAAATCTATGCCGACGACCGTTATATGCCGACACCCACTGTAGTCATACATTACGATATTCCGACGGCCTGGATACGCCGACGGCCACCGTAGGCATATCTGCAGGCATGCCGATGACTTTCCTGCACCGATGGCTTCGCCTAGGCCGTCAGCATACCTCCCTCTATGCCGACGGGGGCCGTCGGCGTAGATTAGGCTATCGGCCTTAGCTGTTATTTTTGTTGTGTTTCTTGAAAACAGAAGATAGAAGTAGCAGCAGATTGAAGACCTTTTTTGACATCGATACATTTGTTGGATCTCCCTAGTCCTCTAACATTCCAAGAAGCAATTTTTAAGTGTCTATTCATGGGAACCATAGAGAAACGACAACAACAAGTGGGTAGGAAGGAAAGTTAACTTAGAGGCACTGTTACATAGAAAAACACTAGCGATAGAAGATGGAGGGCTACAGTGGCAGCAGCCATAGGAAAAGTGGCTAGAGGTACTATCCCCCGGAGGATTTAAAACACATAAAGGAGAACAAGCTATGGAAACAGCTGGCAAAACATGGCGAAGCGAGGCAAGAAAACCGCAACTAACATAGCAGCAGCCGATGGCGCAGCTGCAAGGAGGAGGGCTTCGTAGCCGACGGTGACGCAAAGGGCCGCTACACATCGAAAAACTCCGGTGCCACCTTGTTGAGATTGATCTCCGAGATGCCACATGCGTCAGCGAACTGGAGCATCTCCTTTAGTGCGTGAGGAGGAGTGCCCTCTGCAGCCAGCTCGAGCAGCGCCTCAGCCGACAGCAGGCCCTTGGAAGGAGCCGAAGGCTTTCCATCGTGCTTCTATTTCTTGAGCAAGGTGGCCTTCTCGACCATTGTTAGGCGAGTTGCCTACTTAGTCGCCTTCAAATGCGCACGGCGCCTGGTGTATACCAAGGAGGTTTTGCTAGGGGCAGGAGCATAGGGGCCACCAGGGCGACCGCAGGAGTGGGAGTAGCATCAACGACATCCGGAGCAGCCTAGAGAAGAAGAGCCGGCGCGGGCGCTTCCAGCGGAATCAACAGTTCATCGGAGTCAAAGTGCTCAATGACCCGCATGACCTCGTCACCGACAGAAACAACCTGACCGACGCAGCGACCATGCGAGTCAGAGCAAAACACGTCGATGTCCGTCATGGGCTTCCGCTCATCACCCACTGTGCCCACCCTGTTAAGGTAACCAATCGAGCATGAAGCAAGGTTAGCCACCAAGAGGCAAGGGGAGCCAGCCGGGTGCATGGGGATGCATTAGAAACCCAGTTCACCGTAGCGCCCGATAACACGAACATCATAGAAGCCGGCAAACAGCTTGACATCAACGGACACTGGGCAAGCATTGAGCGGCACCGCGGCCACCAAAGGTTTGTGGTTGGCCATCATGGTCATCCCTCCTAGCAGATGCACCACTCGGTCATGGTGATGAAGATCCGAGGGCGGCGGCGGTGGCAAGGCCAAGCCTGAGTCCATGCCGGCAGGAAAGTAACCACCCTCACCACCGAAGTGGTCATCGTCCCCACCACCACCATTGGAGTTGTCGTCGTCGTCGGTGTTGACGGGGAAAGAAGGATCCAACGTGAGCTCCTCAGAACATACCACCATGACCGATGTGATAGCACCTAGGCCGAAGAAGCCATGCACCGGGACAGTGTGGGGAACATCAGTGAGAGAGCGACTTTTGACAGAGATCAAAACTGCCGAGTAGTCGACGCCCGTAAGGCACACCGGGTCAATCTGGATAGGGCAGGCAAAAGGGACAACATAGTTTGTTATGGTGTCGGGGAACCAGTACTCAATGGGGAAGTCCTCCAGGTTCAAGACGGAGACAGTGCCAAGGTGTAACAAGAAGGGGTTGTCCGTGTCATCGTGGTGAACTAGATGCACAGAGTTGAAAGGACAGTTGAAGGGACTGGAAAAGGACAGAGACTTCCCTCTCATAGGTGGAGCCAAAAACGACCAGCCCTGCCCCCCTGAGAGGACGTCCTAATTGCCACATGCAGGTTCCCAGCTCCAGTAAGCAAGGCCCTACGTATCATGGCTTGTGGAGAGGGGTGGGGAGGTTTGACATAAGGAAATGCCAGATTCTGAAAGTATTTGAGAGGAACGTGAGGCATGAACACATTGGAATGGCTCCTACGGTGGGTAGGGGGGAGGGATGAAGCATGTAAGGGATTGAATCCGAATCAGTTGATTCCTTCCTTGATTTAAACTCAATCTCCTCAGGATCATCCTCCACTTCTTCTTGAACCTCCATGGCATCCACTTGCTCAGGGAAGGCAAAAACATGATCGATGGAGGAGTTGTAGGAGGGAGAGAGAGTTTCATCCTCCTCGGAGGAGGGAACCTCGATTGGCACACGGATGAAGTCGGCCATTGCAAGAGGCTGAGGAGCAAGTTGAGGAGGTAGGGAAGGTGAGTGGGATTGCACGGGAGAAGAGGTTTGAGAGATGCGAGAAGGGGTGGGAGAGATGCTTTGGCTGCAGGGGGTAAAATAGCTAAGCAATGGCATTGGGTGTGGCTAGAGCGCCAGCATCGTCTGAAGCGAATGGGGTCGCGACATTGCTTGACCTAGTTGTCTAGAGCTAGGCATCCGTGGCAACGATCCATGAAGTTGGCATTCTTAGGAGGAGAGAAAGCTTTTGGAGGTGGCTGAGGAGATACATGCATGCTATAAGGAGAAGAAGGGAGGGTACGGGCATAAGATTTGATATGCTTATCAAAGGGGCAGGACGTGGGAGCGCACAAGGATCGAGAGATAGGCGGCCTCGTTAGTAAACCCGCACTACGGACATCCAAAATAGTAGCAGCCTAGAAGGATTATCTGAAAAGAACAGGAACGCTGCATCGCTATCGGCAGTGGTTAATTGACTCTAGACAAGCTGACCGTCAGGGGCGGGGGTCTAGTATGATCATCGGCTAAAAAGGCACCAGCATCGGGGCGGTTCAATAAGAGAGCAGTGGCTACAGGATAGCCAGGAGTGAGGGAAGAGGCAGCGTCACTGTCACTATGAGACGAGCTCACAGTGCGCATGGAGGGAAAGGCAGGATGAGACTAAACCCCATTAAATGCAGCACGATCAGCATCAACACGTAGAGGAGGCACAACGGACATGAAATTTTCAAAAGGGGCGCTGAAAAATAGCTTTTGCACCGCGGAAGCAGCCGGAGGAGAAACATAAAATGAAATCACCGTTCCTTTGTAGTTAATACCTTCTAGAGAGACAATGAACTGGGCGATCTGTTTACTGGCAACTGAAACCGAGAATAAGCAAGTACTAAACTGACAAATAATAGGAGATTCGAAGGCAGAGCCTAACCAAGACTTAGGCAACACAACAACAGCAGGCGCATGCGGCTCCGGCGATGGCAGCAGCACCTGGACCCAAACGAATTCCGGAGTCGCCGAGGAAGGCGCCGGAGCGATGGGAGAACATACCGGCGAGGAGAAGTAGGAGAGGGTGTAGTGGAGCAGGGCGTCTCCCGGCGTCCTTAGGAATGAGCCGCATGGTCCGACTTGACACCGTCGCAGTATCTCCGGCATGGAGGTGGCAAGGAAACCCGTCCTCAGGGGAGTTGCAAGCCGAATGTCCCCGTCCGACGCGAATGAGATTTTTGGCGGCAAGCGCAGTGAGGCCTCCAGCTGCGTCCCTGCGACGTGCGACGCCACCACAGCAGAGCACGTAGCCATCGTGGTGGTCGGCAAGGAAAGCGAGGAGCCTGACACAACCGTGGAGACCAGTGCAGAGAAGGTCGGCACAGAGGAGGCCACCGCCAGCGGTGTATGCCCGGCAATGAGAGCATGGAGTCTGTAGCGGTCGGAGCAGCCAGCGGCGCAAGGGAAGTCAGAGAGTTTGAGGGTGGATAGCACTTTCGCGGGAGACAGTGTCGTGGCAGTTGACGAGGCGAGCAGGCATCGCGCCGCCACCGAATGGGCCAGCGCAATCCTCATCATGGAGGAGAGGGGGCCTACCATCAACGGCGCATCGCCCGACAGCGAGAGCATGGTGGCTGCCGCGGCCGGAGTGGCCTGCGGCGCACAGGGGATGCGTAATGTACACTGCCTCAGGACCTCTATTCTCAGAATCTCGAAACTCGTGCCGGGCAAAATGACCGAGTAACGCGGATCGCAGCTAGTAGGTCGACAATCGACTTGGTGCTCCAGTAGGTGTGTTCGCTGGCCTATTAAAGGCATTGTACTCCCCAGTTGAAATTTCCAAGCCAAGTGGAATATAAGAGAGAAAAAGTGCCGGCATTCATTGCCGGGAGGGCATCCGTCGCCCGACAAAATTAGTCTTCCCATGTTCTTGTATGATCATTTGTCAAGCCTCGGTTCCAACATAAGCACCAGAATGCCTCTACCGAGGTACCTCTCTAACATGAAATGGGACAGCCTACCAGCTACCGGTCCCCGATGCCGCGTATGCCGCCGACGTCCGTGGGTTTGTGGGCCTCCTCTGGCCGCGTCGTAGTGGAACCCTATGTTCTTGTAGTCAACGTAGGCTACATATCCACCATAGTTTCTAGTTTCTAGTTTCTCACCATGACCATTTCCGTCCGCATGTCGCGACATGATCGTGTCGGTAGCCGAGGGCGTGTTCGAGCTGAAGCGGATGGTGGAGAGCATCGACCTCGAAGGACTCGGCGCACAAGAGGAGCACATCGACACCATGGTTTCCCGCCGGACATTGGTACTCATGTGTCCATGCAGGTGTACCGTGGCGATAACATGAATACGTGATCACCATAATCATGCAACACGAGGTGGAGAGCCTGGAGGTGCAGGCTGGGGACGAGAGTTGGCTCGGCGTGCTGCCTGATCCGGCAACCTTCAACATCATGTCCGGAAAGATGTTCATCACAGTAAGATAAGAAGAGTCAATGAGTCATGCGCGTGAAGGCTCTTTGTCTTGTGTTGTCGTTTGTCTCCAGCTCTAACGCTATAGGTGTGGTGAGGTGACCAATGGAAGGGTGCCGCTGCGCCTCCACCGACCATCATGCACGTGACGACGCAGAGCAACCGTGAGTACCTATTGGCGCTGTTTGGCTGCCTGGGGAGGTATTGCGTCGTGCTGAGGTCCATGGACGAGCTATGGGCATAGACCACCCTCTGGCGCACCATCCGCGTACAAATGAACTACAAATGGTTGTAGAAATCAGATGAAGGGCACATGTTTGATGATCTCACAAAAAAGGGTTTCCCCGCCCCCCTTTATATTATAAAGAAAAGCACCAACAACCAATACCGAAGGGTTCATGGTTTAAGTACAACAAGAAAAAAAGGCATGTCTGGCTGGGGGCATAACACAACAAACCCCAAACATAAAAAAGACTAGCTAATCCGGCTACGGAGGCAGAGGCAGGAGCGGTGGCGCAAGGTAGGAGGCGATGGAGCGGAGAGCAACGATGATGATGTTGATGTCGACCCGGTGGTGTCGCTTGCTAAGCGGCCGCCAAATCTTTAAGAAACCACACATATTGTATATGGAGTCGGTAGTCCGTATGGGGATCACATGGTCAATCACAAGTTTGTTGTGCATAGTCCAAAGCGTCCAAGCTAACACACTAATGAAAACCCAAAGGGCCGGCCGCATCATGTTAGGAGAATCTAGCGTCTCGCGGAATAGGTCGGGGAGGTTATCATGGCACCAATTGCCCCCAACCGCCTCACGGAAGCATCTCCACAAGAAAAGAGCGGCCGACCAATAGAGGAAGATGTGGTTGGTGTCTTTTGGGATGCCACGGAGAGGGCAAGTCCCGTCACCCAGTCCATTGTGCTTAAGCATCTCTGTATCGGAGGGAAGGCGGCCGCGCACCCATTGCCAAAGGGAGATCAGAATCTTCAGTGGCACCTTAATCTACCAAAGGGGATTCAACTCTTGAGGTCTAGGAGTTTCCACCAAGGTCTGGTATAAGGACCTAGTCGAAAAACGCCCATTGGGCTCTAAGTGCCTGGACATGGCATCGGGTTCCAAGGAAGGAGAGTGTAAAGCAATGTAGTACAACAACTCCTCCCACTAGCCCTGTTCCTGTGGACCAAAAGTACGCCTGAACATCACTCATGAAGGTCAGCTAGGGCTGCACCAACCGTGAGCTGAGGAAGGGCACATATAGTAAAGAGCAATTGGAACCATTCGGCCAATGGCCTAGTGCCAGACCAATGGTCCAACCAGAAGAGTGTATTCACGCCTGAGCCAACACTAATCAAGGAGCCTATCCAGAGGACTGGTAGCAGCTAGATGATCGACTGCCAGAACTGGTAACCGCCAACCCTAGGGGCGAAGGCAAGCAACTGGACCCACATGTATTTATTGCAAACGATGTAGAGCCAGAGTCCTCCATCACCAGTCTCAATATGCCATAGCCATTTAGATAGGAGGGCAATGTTCATTCTCCTAGAAGAGATAACCCCAAGCCCTCGTTGGT
Organism: Hordeum marinum; assembly: GCA_022496015.1. Classification (NCBI taxonomy): domain Eukaryota; kingdom Viridiplantae; phylum Streptophyta; class Magnoliopsida; order Poales; family Poaceae; genus Hordeum; species Hordeum marinum. The sequence goes on from CM039678.1 coordinate 32,681,251, forward strand.
CCTTAGGTTTTTAGATCTCAGACCACTTAACCATGTGGTTTTTCTGCTTATTACCTTTTCCTGCTCAGAAGAACCGGGATTGGTATTTAGCAATCTCCTGATGAAGGGATTCATGCATACTAAAGAATCCCATCAGGAACATCAAAAGACTAATCATAGAGGAGTTAATAAGAACAACCCTCCCAACCTTTGAGAGCCACCAACCCTGCCACGTCTCCACACGATGATGGACCGTGGACACTGTCAGCCGGAGGTCCTTCTCCTGGATTAGAGAATCACTAATCGGTAATCCGAAGTAGGTCGTCCGGAAGGATCCCAAACTACAGTTGAGCCGGGTGGCAATGTGGAGAGCCTCCTAGGAGGAATACCCTAAGACCATGACTTCACTCTTGGAGAAGTTAATGGTCAAGCCAAACATCATGTGGAAGCAGAGTAGGAGGAACTTCAGGTGGGCAATATCCACATCTTATCATCAACCATTAAGATCGTGTCATCAACGTATCGCAGATGTGTCAGGCCGCCCCCAGGAATAAGGTGGGTGCAGATACCCCTAATATGCCCTGCTACCCTAGCCCGGTCTAGGACAGTAGCAAGGGTATCAACCACTAGGTTGAAAAGGATAAGGTAGAAAGGATCCCCTTGTGTAATGCCTTGTTCTGCAGGAAAGTAAGGACTGACCACCCCGTTGATACCGATCACTGTGCGGCCACTCGACATGAGCTGCATGATACGTGCAACCCAATGAGGGACCAAGCCGCACCTTATCGTAACTTCCCAGAGGAAGGACCAATGCACCATATCATAGGCCATGTGAAAGTCTATTTTGAAGAACACCTCTCGGTGGTGCCTTCTCTTGACTACGCGGAGAACCTCATGAAAAACGGGGACCCCATCTAAGATAAACGACCCCTTGGTGAAGGCCGATTGGTTAGGATGATGTAGCCTAGGGGCAATCAGGGTTGCCCTAGTGGCATCCCCTTTGGCAAGTTTGCGAAAAATCACATTGATAACCTTGACAAACCGGAATAGCCTAATCGTTCCCTGGACCTTCGCGATAAGTGAGATGATCCCATAGTGCAGCCGGGAGATGTCCAAGTTTCCTCTAGGAAACTCGAAGAACAAGGCAATGTTGTCATGCTTGATGGTGTGCCAAAACACTTGGAAGAAGCCAATTGGCAACCCATCGGGTTGATACGTCTCCAACGTATCTACTTTTCCAAACTCTTTTGCCCTTGTTTTGGACTCTAATTTGCACGATTTGAATTGAACTAACCCGGATTGACGCTCTTTTTAGTAGAATTGCCTTGGTGTTATTTTTGTGCAGAAATAGAAGTTCTAAGATCATCCTGAAAATTTATGAAGAATATATTTGGAATTAATAAAAAATACTAGTGTAAGAAGTAACAAGAGGGGGCCACCTGCAGGCCACAAGCCTGCTAGGCGTGGCCACCCCATGGCCACGCCTAGCAGGCTTCTGGGGCCCTCGTGGCTCCTCCGACCTCCTCTCGAGCTCCATATAACCCTATTTGTCAAGAAAAAAAATCAGAGAGAAGAGTTCATCGCGTTTCACGATATGGAGCCACCGCCATCGCGTGTTCTTCCTCGGGAGACCAGATCTGGAGTCCGTTTTGGGCTTCGGAGAGGGAAAAACGACGCCTTCGTCATCACCAACCATCCTTCATCAACAATTCCATGATGCTCTCCACCGTTCGTGAGTAATCTCCTCATAGGCTTACTGGACGGTGATGGGTTGGATGAGATTTATCATGTAATCGAGTTAGTTTTGTTAGGATTTCAGATCTGAACCTATTATGTTTTCATGAATATATGTGTGTTCTTGATCCTATCTTGCAAGTTGTAGAAACCTATTACGAGTTATGATCCGCATCCCCCAGGGTGACAATAACTGGGATTCTTTCCGGTGATTACCGTAGTTTGAGGAGTTCATGTATTCACTAAGTGCTAATGCTTTGGCTGGTTCTCTATTAAAAGGAGGCCTTAATATCCCTTAGTTTCCAATAGGACCCGCCTGCCACGGGAGGGTAGGGCAAAAGATAGCATGCAAGTTCTTTTCCATAAGCACGTATGACTATATACGGAATACATGCCTACATTAAATTGATGAATTGGAGCAAGTTCTGAGTTACCCTATGTTATAACTGTTGCATGATGAATGCCCTCCGACATAATTATCCATCATTGATCCCTTGCCTATGAGCTTTCCATATATTGATCTTCGCTAAGTTAGTTTTCCGTTGCTACTGTTACAATCACTACAAACTGCTACTATCACTTTGCCACTTTTCCTGTTACTTTCATATTACTTTTCCATCGAATACTTTGCTGCAGATATTAAGTCTTTTAGGTGTGGTTGAATTGACAACTCAGCTGCTAATACTCGAGAACATTCTTTGGCTGCCCTTGTGTCGAATCAATAAATTTGGGTTGAATACTCTACCCTCATAAACGGTTGTGATCCCCTATACTTGTGGGTTATCACGGGTCCTGAGGTAGGGGATGGATTCATGGCCTTGACAAAGACCTCTAACTCGGCCTCCTCAAATGGGGCCAACAAGGCATCATTCTCCCGAGGGGAAACAAGTTGGTCCCCGCCCCAAAAGTTGCTAGCCAGGGTGATATCACCTCTGGGGTGCCCCATGAATAGCCCCTTATAGAAGCCATCTACATGACTTCGGAGCTCATCTAGGTCTTGGATCATGCGATCCCCGTCCCAAAGAAGGGGGATTGTACATCGTCTACGGCAGCCATTCACAATGGCCTGGAAATAAGCTGTATTGGCGTCACCAAAGAGGATCCAATTCATGGATCCTTGCTTCCTCCAATATTCCTCCTCCTTGGAGTAGATATCCATCAGCTTGTCCTCAAGGCTATATCAAAGCGGACACTCGTCCGGGGAGAGGCCGACACCATCAACACACAAGTCTAAAGCCTGGATCTCAGCTAGGATTCAACCCTTCTAGATTCGAAGATCCCTGCCTACTTTCGCATCCCAACCCTTCATAAACTATATGGAAGGCTTGGCGAGATGGTGCCATTCGTCCATCACAGACCAAGCTCTGTGTGGCATGATACCTCTCCAACGTATCTATAATTTTTTATTGTTCCATGCTATTATATTATGTGTTTTGGATGTTTTATATGCATTAATATGCTATTTTATATTATTTTTGGGACTAACCTTTTAATCTAGAGCCTACTGCCAGTCTCTGTTTTTTCCTTGTTTTTGAGTTTCACGGATAAGGAATAATAAACGAAGTCCAAACGGAATAAAACCTTCGAAATGATTTTTTCCGGAACAAAAGGAAATTACGAGACTTGAGAACCAAGGCAGAGAAGCTTCCATGGGGCCACAAGCCCTAGGGTCGCGGCCAGGGGGGTGGCCGCGCTGGGCAAGCTTGTGGGCCAATGGCTGCTCCCCTAACGCTAATCTTTGGCCTATATATTCCCAAATATTCCATCATTATCAGAACAAGCCACAAAAACACCTTTTCGCCGCCAGAAGCCTCCGTTCCCGAGAGATCCAATCTTGGTGCCTTTTTCGGTAATCTGACGGAGGGGGATTCGATCACGAAGGGCATCTACATGAACTCCATTGCCCCTCCGATGATCCGTGAGTAGTTCAACACAGACATACAGGTCCATAGCTAGTCGCTAGACGGCTTCTTCTCTCTCTTTGCTTCTGAATACCATGTTGTTCATGATCTTCATGGAGATCTATCGGATGTAATACTCTTTTGCGGTGTGTTTGTTGAGATCCGATTAATTGTGGGTTTATGTTTAGATTATCCATGAATATTTTTTGACTCTTTCCTGAATTCTTATATGCATGATTTCATATCTTTGCATGTCTCTTTGAGTTATTGGTTTGGTTTGGCCAACTAGATTGGTAATTCTTGCAATAGGAGAAGTGCTTAGTTTTGGGTTCAATCTTGCGATGTCCTCACCCAGTGACAAAGTACGGGTAGCGACGCACGTATTGTATTGTTGCCATCAAGGATAAAAAGATGGGGTTTTCATTATATTGCTTGAGTTTATCCCTCTACATCATGTCTTCTAGCTTAATCACTAGTAGAAAACAGGGCTTTCGTCACAGCTCGATCTACACATTAGTCCCGGTAGCCTTACGAACCGGGACTAATGTGAGCATTAGTCCCGGTTCGAGAGGCTAGGGCACCGGTCGGGCATTAGTCCCGGTTCAAATGGGACCTTTAGTCCCGGTTGGAGACACCAACCGGGACTAAAGGGGTCGATACCCTTTAGTCCTGGTTCGTGTCTCCAACTGGGACTAAAGGGGCTGATACCCTTTAGTCCCGGTTGGTATCTCCAACCGGGACTAAAGGCTAAAGGGTTTTGTAAAAAAAATTTGGTTTTCCTATTTGTTTTCTGTTCTTAGTTTGTGTTTTAAATTGCTTATATCTTTTAGGATATTTGATGGTTTTGAGTGATTCTTTTTGCATTAGATTCAAAATTTTGTCTAGTTTGTGTTTGTGTAATTAGTTCTCAAATTTGAATAAATTTGAATTTGTTCAAATTTGCTTCAAACACTAGATTGTGAATAACTTGAGTTTAAAAATAGTTTTTAATTTAATTCTTTTCACTCGTAGGCACAGGTTTGATGGTGCATGTTGAATGCACAAAAAGTATGGAGTTGAAATAAGTTTAAAAAATGAAATGCCTTTGTAACATATGATTGTTCATCTAAAACCCTGATACTTCGAAAGAGATTGTCCAGTATGTACACGAAGTGCATCTAGTTTTTATCGTAACCCTCTCAACTTTTTAGCACATGCTATGTGGGTGGAATAATGATACCATGCGAAGTTTCAACCTTTTCAAAGTTCCTTTTTAGTGCTTTTCAATTTCAGGGTCATTTAGCTCAAAAAAAATAATAAATGCATGAAAAATAGCGAATGAAGTGGGAAATGGTTGAAAATTGATGATTTGACTTTGAATGGTGCATGTTGAACGCACAAAAAGTCTAGTTTAAATAAGTTTTGAAAAATGAAATGCCTTTGTAAGAGATGAGTTTTTGTCCAAAACTGTGATACTTCGAAAGGGATTGTCCAGTTTGTACACGAAGTGCATCTAGTTTTTACCGTAACCATCTCAATTTTTTAGCACATGCTATGTGGGTGAAATAATGATACCATGCCAAGTTTCAACCTTTTCAGAGTTCATTTGTAGTGCTTTTCAATTTCAGGGTCATTTAGCTCAAAAAAATAATAAATGCATGAAAAATAGCGAATAAAGTGGGAAATGGTTGAAAATTGATGACGTGGCTTTGAATGGTGCATGTTGAATGCATAAAAACTCTGGAGTTTAAATAAGTTTTAAAAACGAAATGCCTTTGTAACAGATGAGTTTTCGTCCAAAACCCTGATACCTCGAATGGGATTGTCTAGTTTGTACACGAAGTGCATCTAGTTTTTACCGTAACCCTCTCAACTTTTTAGCACATGCTATGTGGGTGAAATAATGATAACATGCCAAGTTTCAACCTTTTCAGAGTTCCTTTTTAGTGCTTTTCAATTTCAGGGTCATTTAGCTCAAAAAAATTAATAAGTGCATGAAAAATAGCGAATGAACTGGGAAATGGTCGAAAATTGATGGTTTGGCTTTGAATGGTGCATGTTGAATGCACAAAAAGTTTGGAGTTTAAATAAGTTTTAAAAAATGAAATGCCTTTGTAACAGATGAGTTTTCGTCCAAAACCGTGATACTTCGAACGGGATTGTCCAGTTTGTACACGAAGTGCATCTAGTTTTTACCCTAACCATCTCAATTTGTTAGCACATGCTATGTGGGTGAAATAATGATACCATGCCAAGTTTCAACCTTTTTAGAGTTCATTTGTAGTGCTTTTCAATTTCAGGGTCATTTAGCTCAAAAAAATTAATAAATGCATGAAAAATAGCGAATGAAGTGGGAAATGGTTGAAAATTGATGACGTGGCTTTGAATGGTGCATGTTGAACGCACAAAAGCAATAGAGTTTAAATAAGTTTTAAAAACGAAATGCCTTTGTAACAGATGAGTTTTCGTTCAAAAACCCTGATACTTTGAAAGGGATTGTCCAGTTTGTACACAAAGTGCATCTAGTTTTTATCGTAACCCTCTCAACTTTTTAGCACATGCTATGTGGGTGAAATGATGATACCATGCCAACCTTCAACATTTTCAGAGTTCATTTGTAGTGTTTTCCAATTTTAGGGTCATTTAGCTCAAAAAAATTAATAAATGTATGAAAAATAGCGATGAAGTGGGAAAGGTTTGAAAATTGATAATGTGGCTTTGTATGGTGCATGTTTAACGCACAAAAAGTCTGGAGTTGAAACACGACTAAAAAAAGTGTTACAAAAAATTAAAACGGCTATAACTTTTGGATACGATGTCAAAAAAAGTGTTATGAAAAATATATTTTTTAAATAACTAATGTCATATCTGGATTCCTCACGTTTTTTGGATAATGGTGGACATATTATTTGTTGAATTTCGATTTACAGATTTAAAGATATTAATTATGCCTTATTAAATGAATAAATTGCAAAAATGAATAAAATAATATTATTACTTATTTTATTTTCATTGAAATTCAATATTATTATTAATCATTTATTGCTGTTTATTTTAATAATTGTTTGGAATTCAAAAAATTAAATCATGTTACATCAAGACCCAAGGGTTAATAAGATTGATAGCTTACAATTGTCAAGAAAACAACAAGTGCAGCCTTGGAAACTAGGGTTGATAGAACTCAAAAGTTAAGCGTGCTCAGGTTGGAGCAATGAGAGGATGGGTGACCGGCTGGAAAGTTAGACAATTTGGAATGAGGGGTGATTAGAGATTAAATTGTCAAATAATTCAAAGATATGAAAATTAGAAAAAAAATAAAAATATATTTAAAAAAATACTTTTAGTACCGGTTGGTAACACCAACCGGGACTAAAGGTCCCGCTCTAGAAAGTTACCACGCGGAGCCCTTTAGTCCCGGTGGAATGATGGGTGATTAGAGATTAAATTGTCAAATAATTCAAAGATTTGAAAATCAGAAAAAAAAATTAAAAAATACTTTTAGTACCGGTTGGTAACGCCAATCGGGACTAAAGGTCCCGCTCTAGAAAGTTGCCATGCGGAGCCCCTTTAGTCCCGGTTCGTAATCCAACCAGGACTAGAACCGGGACTAAAGGCCCTTACGAACTGGGACAAAAGGCCCGTTTTCTACTAGTGAATGCGTTACTCTGTTTTTCACGAACTTAATACTCTAGATGCAGGCAGGAGTCGGTCGATGTGTGGAGTAATAGTAGTAGATGTAGAATCATTTTGGTCTACTTTTCACGGACGTGATGCCTATATGCATAATCATTGCCTTGGATATTTTCATAATTATTCTCTTTTCTATCAATTGCTCGACAGTAAGTTGTTTACCCACCGTAATACTTGCCATCATGAGAGAAGCCATCTAGTGAAATCTATGGCCCCCGAGTCTATTTTCCTTATTATACTTTCAGATCTAAAACCAAAAATACCAAAAATACTTGTTGCCCTATTTTTTAATTTTATTTTTACTTTTCGTTCAAGCATCCTATTATATCTATCTCTATTAGATCTCATCCTTGCAAGTAATCGTGAAGGGCTTGACAACCCCTTTATAGCGTTGGGTGCAAGAGTTTGATTCTTTGTGCAGGTACATCTATTGGTGGCTCGCTTGTATCTCCTACTGGATTGATACCTTAGTTCTAAAAATCTGAGGGAAATACTTATCTACTTTGCTGCACCAAACTGTTCCTCTTCATGAAAACCAACGCATGCTCGAGAAGTAGCAAGAAGGAGTTTTAGCGCCGTTGCTCGGGAGAAACATAGCAACTCAAGGATACCAAGTACGCATCACAAACTCATCTCTTCATTTACATGATTTGCCATTTTCCTCTCGTTTTCCTGTCCCCCACTTCTAAAATGATTTTTATAAAATACCAAAAAGATTTCCCTCTTGCCCTTTTTCGTTCGTCTTTTCGTTTGCTTTTTTGTGTGGTAGATCACTCAAACTCATGGCCAGCCTTGCTACTATCGCTCCCGAGTATGAAGTTCTTAATTTTAAGCAAAGGGAGGGAGAAAACTTAAAAGATGCTTGCTATAGAATTTGCAATGCAAAAAATAGATCTATTTGTAAGAATTCTACTACCGTTCTCCTTCACAATTTTTACATGGGAATCACTCCTTGGAATAGATATGTCGTAGATACCATCATGGGAGAGAATTTCTTGGGAAGTCATACCTTTGAGTCCTATAGTGCTATGATAAATTTGTTTGGATCACCCCCAATCATGGTTAATGGGACAATTTTAACTTTGGAACATGTTATGCGAAGGTTAGATCTCATTGAAAATAAAGTTGCTACTATAGATCTCATTGAAAACTTGTATAAAAAGAATCATAATCATATCAGTCAATATGGATCTCGGGTAGGAGTTACTCTAAAAAACCTAAGGGAAAAGGAACCCATAGTTAATGAAAAATTGGATCAGGATTCCTATAGAATAGGAAAGCTAGAGGACATTATTACCAACTTGGGTTCCGCTTTTGCCGTTGTTCAAACCACTCCTAAATTTCCTCTTTCTAAGTCTGCCAAGTTTGTTTACATTCCCAAGAATAAGGATGAATCCTCTAGTAAAAGGTACGGAGATCATGAGATGATAAGTGTTCACCCTAATTATATCCACATTGTTTGGGCACCGATTGCTACAAGATAATTTCTTCACTTTTGGCCTAGGAGTATGATCATTGATCAAACTAAAGAACCTCCTGGATTTGAGAAGGTCATCACAAAAATTTTCAATACCAAAGATGACAATACCTAGATCTAGTGCGTTTTGCCTAGCTAGGGGCGTTAAACAATAGCGCTTGGTGGGAGGCAACCCAATTTTATTTTTCTTTCTGCTTTTTTTGTTTCTGTTTTGGTGTGTTTGGCACATTATTAATTATGTACATTGATCAAGAATTCATTCGATTAACCAGTTAACTTGCTAGTTAATCGCTACTCGTAGGGTGACCGAATCGAATAGCACCTATTCACCGTGTTAACTTGTCAGCCCGATTAAATTGCCAGTTAGACCGATTAATGAGTTTACATACCGATTAATCAATTCTCATACTGATTAATCAGTTGCCAGACCTATTAATCACTACTGCCCCGTTGCACCAATCCCAAATTCTTGACACATAACTGCTCCCACCCCTCTTGCTACTAAATATCTAGGGCTTGGCCCTCCTCCCGCTCCCACATGCTCATTTCATCCCCTCCTAACCTGGTTGGTGGCTAGTCAGGTCCTCACTGGTTCAAGCTCCAACATTACACCTCCAAGATCTAGCTGCTCTGCCACTCTGGTCGCCTGACTAAACCCCACCCCCTACCTACTCCCCATCCTCTCCCATGGATGCTCCCCAATCTCGTCCTCCATGTCATCAACAGCAGGCAAGGTACTACCATCTTAGTGGAGAATCCAGCATTCATATATTAGTAGATTGTAAATTACAATTTTGTAGATTAGGGGATTTAAGTATTGGTTTTGGTTATTATTCGTGGTATATTATGTGATGTATGTTAGCTAGTATATGCACAAGTTTAAATGTTTAATTCATAATTTTAAATTTTGACATTTTATATTAGGAAATTCACCTCTAGTCTATTTCTTATATGCCTACAATAGAATATTTTGCTATATTACATAGCTAAGTGCATGGAAGTATGGTTTAAGACATAAAAAATTTAGATATAAGTTGGAAAGTTTCTATTTAATCTATCGGTTGATGGTCGACCGATTAATCCAGTTAATAGGCCGATTCACCGATTAATCGCTACTCCTAATCTTACCGACCAGCTACCAGTTACCGATTTCTTGAACATTGCTTCTGTAGTAATTGTTTTTTTTAAATTAGTGTTTGAGCCAAGTAAAACCTTTGGGCTGATCTATGGTAGTTGTTGATTTGATCTTACTGGAAAACAGAAACTTTTGCGCTCAGTCCAAGAATTTTCTGAATTTTTCAGAGCATCAAATTTATCTGAAATTGTTACACAGGATTTATATAAGAATTTCCCTGGTTGTACTAATGTTTCATAATTTTTAAAGTTCCATACGTATTCTAAGTTGACAGATTGCTACAGACTGATCTGTTTTTGACAGATTCTGTTTTCCTTGTGTTGTTTGCTTATTTTGATGTATCTATGGGTCGGGTATGAGTCATGGAAAAGTTAGAATACACTAGGTATTACACAAATATAAATAAATAATGATTTCACAATAGTACCTAAAGTGGTGATTTATTTTTCTTATACTAACGGATCTCATGAGTTTTCTGTTGAGTTTTGTGTTGTGAAGTTTTCAAGTTAGGGGTGATGATTTGATAGACTATGGAATAAACAGTGGCAAGAGCCTAAGCTTGGGGATTACAAAGGCACCCCAAGTCATATTCAACGACACCAAAAATCCTAAGCTTGGGGATGCCCTGGAAGGCATCCCCTCATTCGTCTTCAATCCGTCGGTAAATTTAGTTGAGGCTATATTTTTATTCACCACTTGATATGTGTTTTGCTTGGAGCGTCTTGTATGATATGATTCTTTGTTTGTTAGTTTTCCACTATCATCTTTGTTGGACACATATTTTTAGAGAGACACGTTGAATCATGAATTTTTTAGAATACTCTATGTGCTTCACTTATATCTTTTGAGCTAGGGAACGTTGCTCTAGTGCTTCACTTATATCTTTATAGAGCATGGTGGTGTTATATTTTATAGATATTATGGAACTCTCGTTCCTCACTTATATTATTTTGAGAGTTTCTTAAGACAGCAGGGTAATTTTTTTAGGTTATGAATTTAGTCCTAATATAATAGGCATCCAAGAGGGATATAATAATTTTTTTCATATTAAGTGCATTAACAACTATGAGAAGTTGGATTCCTTGCATATAGTTTTCAGATAATAGGGATGGTAATATGAGAATCATGCTAGTGAGAGGTTGTGAATTGGAAGAGATATGTGTGTTAAAGCTTGTGATTCCCGTAGCATGCACGTATGGTGAACCGTTATATAACAAAGTCGGAGCATGATTTGTTTAATGATTGTCGACCTTTGTGTGAGGGTCAGGAGCGCGCATTGGTAAACTCCTACTAACCGCTCCCCTATGAGAATGTCTCTAATGCTTTGTTTGATAACTAATAAACTTTTGCAATAAGTATGTGAGTTCTTTATGACTAATGTGAGTCCATGGATTATACGCATTCTCCCCCTTCCATCTTTGCTAGCCTCTCTAGTACCGCGCAACTTTCGCCGGTAAATCAAACCCTCCTTCCTCTAAAAAGCCACCATATGTTCCTCAAAACAGCCATCATACCTACCTATTATGGAATTTCCATAGCCATTCCGAGATATATTGCCATGCAACTTCCACCATGTAGTTTTTCCATGACTTGCATCATCACTTCATATTGCATATAGAGTTATATTTTGAAATAGGAATCGAGGTGTAATTTCTTTTTCTTTGAGTTATAATTAAATAAAAGTGTGATGAATTTTCATTAATAGAGCATTTTCCCATGAGAGAAAAGGATGATGGAGGCTATGACTCCCTCACAAGTTGGGACGAGTATCCGGACATTAAAAAAAAGAGGCCAACGAAGCCCAAACAAAAAAAAATAAAAGAGCCCAAAGAAGCCCACCATAAAAAAATAAAAAAAATATAAAAAATGATGAGAGAAAGAGATAAGGGACAATTGCTACTATCTTTTTCCGCACTTGTGCTTCAAAGTAGCACCATGATCTTCATGATAGAGAGTCTCCTATTTTGTCACTTTCATATAACTAGTGAATATTCATTATGCATGGCCACTTAGTTTTATTTTTGAGCTTTCATATACTTGTAGCTCTAAGTGCATTTCTTGCATAGCAATCCCTACTCACTCACATTGATATCTATTGATGGGCATCTCCATAACCCGTTGATACGCCTAGTTGATGTGAGACTATCTTCTCCTTTTTCCCTTGCACACCCTTCATATTCTATTCCACCTATAATGCTATATCCATGGCTCACTCTCATGTATCGCGTGAGATTTGAAAAGGTTTGATAACACCAAAAGTGTGAAACAATTGCTTGATTTGTTCATCGGGGTTGTGCATGATTTAGATACTTTGTGTGAGGAAGATGGAGCATAGCGAGACCATATGATTTTGTAGGGATAACTTTCTAAGGCCATGTTATTTCGAAAGGACACGACTACCTTGTTGGTGTGCTCGAAGTATTACTGTTTTTATGTCAATATTAGACAATTGTTTTGAATATTACATGGATAAATATGTTGTGTAGCATTCAACATAAAAAATTCTGTTTTTATCATTTACCTACTCGAGGACGAGCAGGAATTAAGCTTGGGGATGCTGATACGTCTCCAACGTATCTATAATTTTTGATTGTTCCATGCTATTATATTATTTGTTTTGGATGTTTTATATGCATTAATATGCTATCTTATATTATTTTTTGGACTAACCTATTAATCTAGAGCCTAGTGTCAGTTTCTGGGTTTTTTCTTGTTTTTGAGTTTCGTAGATAAGGATATATTAAACGGAGTCCAAATCGAATAAGACCTTCGGAATGATTTTTTCTGGAACAACAGGAAACTACGAGACTTGAGAACCAAGGCAGAGGAGCTTCCATGGGCCCACAAGCCCTAGGGTCATGGCCATGGGGGTGGCCGCGTCGGTTAGGCTTGTGGGCCCACAACTGCTCCCCTAACCCTAATCTTCAGCCTATAAATTCCCAAATATTCCATCATTATCAGAACGAGCCACGAAAACAATTTTCCGCCGCCAAAAGCCTCCGTTCCCATGAGATCCAATCTTGGAGACTTTTCCGGTAACCTGCCGGAGGGGGATTCGATCACGGAGGGCATCTACATCCATTCCATTGCCCCTCTGATGATGCATGAGTAGTTCATCTCAGACCTACGGGTCCAAAGCTAGTAGCTAGATGGCTTCTTCTCTCTCTCCATGTTCTTCAATACCATGTTCTCCATGGTCTTCATGGGGATCTATCCGATGTAATACTCCTTTGCTGCGTGTTTGTCGAGATCCGATGAATTGTGGGTTTATGATCAGATTATCTATGAATTATTCGAATCTTCTCTGAATTCTTATGTACAGGATTTCACATCTTTGCAAGTCTCTTCGAGTTATTGGTTTGGTTTGGCCAACTAGATTGGTAATTCTTGCAATGGGAGAAGTACTTAGTGTTGGGTTCAATCTTGCGGTGTCCTCACCCAGCGTCATAGTAGAGGTAGCAAGGCATTTATTTGTATTGTTGCCATCAAGGATAAAAAGATGGGTTTTTCATCATATTGCTTGAGTTTATCCCTCTACATCATGTCATCTTACTAAATGTGTTACTTTGTTCTTCATGAACTTAATACTCTAGATATAGGTAGGAGTCGGTCAATGTGTGGAGTAATAGTAGTAGATGCAGAATCATTTCAGTCTACTTGACACGGACGTGATGCCTATATGCATAATCATTGCCTTGGATATCGTCATAACTATGCACTTTTATATCAATTGCTCGACAGTAATTTGTTTAGCCACCGTATTATTTTCCTTGAAGAGAGAAGCCTCTAGTGAAACCTATGTCCCCCGGGTCTATTTTCCATATTATATTTTCAGATCTATAAACCGAAAATACCGAAAATACCTCGCTGCAATTTTATTTACTTTTACTTCAAGCAATCTTTTATATCTATCTCTATTAGATGTCATCGTTGCAAAGTAATCGTGAAGGGATTGACAACCACTTTATAGAGTTGGGTGCAAGTGTTTGATTGTTTCTGTAGGTGCATAAACTGGGGCCTTGCTTGTTTCTCGTACTGGATTGATACATTGATTCTCAATAACTGAGAGAAATACTTATCTACTTTGCTGCATCACCCTTTCCTCTTCAAGGGGAAACCAACGCAAGTTCAAGAAGTAGCATAGCCCGACGGAGAGCCTTCTCCATCGCGTTTGGAGCAGTCCCGCCTTCCTGGGAGGTCGAGCCCATGCGGGAGCTTTCCACGCTGATGAAGGACGAGATGATGTTGACCGGGGACACCCCTTGGCGCGAGGCGAACGAGTGGCGGGGGCGGGGGGAGGGTCTCGCTCGGGGCCAAAGCCGGCAGCTCCGAGGCCAACTCCACCACTGGATCAATGGCAGCAGGAGCAGGAGCGGGCGGAGGCACCGGAGACGCGATCCATGGTGAGGACAGTAGGCAGACAACCAACCCCATGAAGCTCGCATCACTCTCGCCCTCATCACCAGAGGACATCACCGTGGAGGAGACGAGTAGTGCAAGAGAAGATCCCGGAGGGACAGTCGACTCAGCCTCGGGCATAGCCGCAATGGCCTCTAGGTCCTGTCCCTCTTCAAGGGGCTCAGTCTGGGCGACAGGTCCAGACCTGGCCGGCCCCGCAGGTCGACTAGCCGTGGGACGGGATGGACATCCATCGTGATTCGGTGAGTCCTCAAACTCATACTCGGAGCTGGGGGAGCAGCTGGGGGAGCGACTGCAGTTGCGGCGGTGATGGCGGTCAGCATCGTCGTCACCACCGCCACCACGCCCGGGGTCAGAGCCACCTTCATCCGTCGGGTTTGGAGGAGCAGCAGTGGGGCCTCCTCGACCGAGATGCGAAGATCATACCCAATGTTGTTGAAGAAGATGCGGAGTGTCATCTGGAGCTTGGTCAGGTCGGGGTCTTGACTCTGGCATGTACAACAGGGCCACGAAGAAGATAGGCCGCGTCAACCTCCATGACCTTGCCGGGGAGGCACGACATGTTGTAGATGACGCGCTCCTTCCTGGCGATGAGCGAGAGGCCGTGGATATGAATCCACATGGAGGCGAGAACCGCCACCGCCGAGGGATCAACTTTAGGCATCGAGATGTTGACCGTGAGTTTGTTGAGGGCGATGGTGAGCTCGGCTCTGTGGGTGCCGTAGCGGAGGCTGACTGGGTCGGGGATGACCACCGTGAACTCGTGATTAGAGATCGTGATCTAGTTAAGGCTGCCTTGGGATGGACAAGGACAATGGATCATCCATATTAAAATGAATTGAGGGATACCGCATGCTGTTGGGAATAATAGAAAGATGTACGCAGATGTTGGTAATAATATTACTTTTGGACCATGCTGTGGGACTTGAGGCAAAATGATTTTGTATTGAATGCATGATTCTTTTGAATAAGAAATAAATTAATGTATGTAGAAACCGGGTGCCCATATTTCCATTTCTTCAGCATCATATTTATTTTCTGTCTATTTATTTATATTTAGCACCCCATACAGAGTACGGATAATAGCATAGGAAGATTAATGGTATCAGAGTACGAATAACATCCCTTCAATATTAGACTGAATTTGGAATTGTCAAATATTTGAAATTCAAGTCTTTCTAAGTTATATCTGAATTTTGCGTGAACATAGTAATTTATTGGAAATATTTGAATATCAATCTGGAATGTTTGACATGTTTCGGTGAGATGTCTGGATTGAATGTGTAAAAATGCTTAATAATGCATGGAAATGCGACTAGATTGTTTTGAAATGCAGTTAGGTTGCACTGAAATACACTGCACCAGAATATTTCATCCATATATGTGCGGCGAGATGACTGTGTCGGCCGACAAGAGCGTGTTCGGCTGTTGAAAATTCTATCAATTTCGTGATTAATTCCGCACTATAATTTAAAAATAACACAATTATAAGCATGGATATCATACTATATGGACAGGAAAAACAACAACAACAACAACCATAATTAGAGATTGGATTACATAACGACATACTTACTGATCGTTTGCAGACGAAGTAGTCGTGACTGCTGCAGAGGCGATGTTGTTGATGATAACGTCGGTGAAGACTGGACAGGCAGACAATGGCAAAGATGATAGTATGTGATGCCGCTCGACTTGAAAGGAAGACGACCCGTGTTGACGAATGTGAGCCCTAGCGTGGTACTTCCCAAAACCTGGTTATCGCCAAGAAACCCATGCCCGGCCTGGTGAGGCGATGTGAGCGCAGGCGTACAGTGTTCTCTTAGTGAAGTAGAAAGACTCCAATATTTAAGTTGATTTCACACCAGCGCTCTCGGGGTGGGACTAAAATTTGCACCTCCAATGGAAGGGCAAGCTTATGACTTTGGGGGTAGGCTTATATTGATAAATTCAGTTCTCACAGGCCTGCCGATGTTTCTTTTATTTTTCTTTGAAGTACCGGTAGGTGTAAGGAAAAAACTAGACTTTTATCGATCTCGTTTCTTCTGGCAATGTGATGAAGCTAAGAACAAATACAGACTGACAAGGTGGGATATTATTTGTAGACCCAAAGAGCAAGGGAGTCTAGGGATTGAGAATCTAGAAGTGAAGAATAGATGCCTTCTTAGCAAATGGATATACATGTTATCTACTGAGATCGGAAGGATGTGGGTACAAAACTAGAGGAATAAGTACCTGCAGTGTAAGACACTGGCCTAGGTTACTCCTAGACCTACTGACTCACGTTTTTGGAAGGATTAATAAAGATGAAGGTAACCTTCTTCCAGCGGGTGATGTTTTTAGTTGGCAATGGTACCACAACCAGATTGAGGACACATGGCTTGGGGATACACCTTTAACGTTGCAATATCCTTCTCTATATAATATTGTACAACATAAGGAAGATTATGTTGCCATAGTATTTCATTCATTACCTCTTAATATCCAATTTAGACGGTCTCTAGTGGGAGAATGTTGAAATTCCTGGTTGTACATGGTCAGACGATTGATGAATGTTCAACACTCTGACCAGCCAGACACTATTCACTTGAAATTAATGGTATTCTTTTAGTTAAATCACTGTACATGGATTTAATTGACTTTGAGCCCCTTTCAAGATCTCTCCATATTTGAAAGGTCGAAGTGCCTCTTAGAATTAAAATATTCATGTGGTTTGTACACAAGGAAGATGTACTAACCAAAGATAATTTGATAAAGCAAAGATAGATAGGCAGTTCTAGATGTTGATATTGTGATCAAAATGAAACAGTAAGACGCCTCTTTCTTGATTGTCCACTAGCAAACTTTTATGTTGCACTGTTCATATAGCCTTCAACATCAAGCCATCAACGAGCATTAATACGCTATTTGGGACGTGACTCAATGGAGTAGACAGAACTATAGCAAATCATGTCCGGATTGGAATATCTGCATTATTGTGGGCTATTTGAAACACTAGAAACGGTATGAATTTTAATGGCAAGATGTTCATCATTTTTTTGCAGGTTATCTACAGAGCCACGGCTTGGATCCGTACTTGGTCATTACTCACTCATGCGGACTCCAGGATGGTTATGATTATTGGGTGCGACCGAGGAAGACGGCCGCGCGGGATATTTTCAACCGATTTGAATGGCGAGCTAATAATAGGCTAGGTGTATAGGCATCGTAGCCTGCTTTTGGTTTCGCCGGATGTGGCAGTTTTTATACGGACTAGTTTTGTCATGCTTAAATTGTGAGGTTTTATGATCTAAAACTTTCTTTACATACTTTTTTGATAATATGATTGCATGCATCAATTGATGCAGAGAGGTCGGTGGTTTCGTTCCTTCTTTTCATTTTTTTTACCATTTATCCATGGGCCGTTGAAATTTACTCGAGAACTCTTTGAAAATCCACATCGGCCAAGCCCATTAATCCTAACACGAGCTACAGGTGAATGATCGAGAGGATGATCCTCCAGGCGTTCGCAAGCTGGAGCGCTCGCCTAGCAGTCCAGATGTGCCGCTACGGCGTGCCACCGGATGCGGAGACCGGCCTGTCCATACAGGCGCAGCGCGGCGGAAGAGTCAGCGTGATGACCGCCATCATGCAGTACGAGGTGAAGCGACTTGAGCTGAGGGCCGGAGACTGGAGCTGGCTCGCCGTGCTGCCAGAACCAGCCTCATTCACCGTCGTGGCCAGAAAGATGTTCACGGTAAGACAAAAGCTGATCGCCCTCTCGCTCGCGATTGCAGCTTCGTCTAGGGATGTGCGTAAATCAGGCCATGGAGTGACACTCATGTACCTCAGGTACTGGACCGAGAAGGTCTCTTCCGCCCGTGCCAGTCACCACGTCCATTTCGAAGTCAGGTCGGAGAGATAAAATATGTTAACCAACTCTACCCCTTTGTCATAAGACAAATCCTGGTGCCTTTCAAGCCTACGTAGTTCGTGTAAATATGGCCCACGCTTTTCACTCCCTGGATGCATATGGATGATCTATGTTCATATTGCCTTGGAAATTGGACTTGGAACCAAGACTGCGGAGAGCTTGATATTTGTGACGTGAAGGTGCCTCGCTGGCCCACCACACTACATGGCTAGTGTGCACTTCTAGTACTGTGTTAGCACATGGGGGCTGCTCTTCTCTGGCCAGCTTTGATTTTCCACTTCATCTGCCTGCATGATAAAACCATATATTGACTGCCCCATATGCTCTCGTCAGTTGTATGCCTTCCAGCCAGAACCCGACATAATTGAGAAGCGAGACCAAACATATAGACTTTTATTCTGGAGATCGAATATGTCGTAAAATTATTACTAGGAAATCCACTACGACATGGCAAAATCACATAGCATGGCTTCTGTGGACGACATGGCAAAATCACATAGCATGGCTTCTTTTGCAAATTTTGGTACTGACTCTTGTTCATTATGTTCCGCAGTTGCCTCTTGGAGACTGAAGTAAAATGAGCGAATGGTAGCGATCCGGACCGAACTAATGAATGTAATAATACACACATCTCATGATCTTACAACTCAGCCTCTTGTTGCATTCGTCGGTGCTTCATCTGACCTACCCTGTGTCCTGTGCCCTATAGCTGGGAGCAATGCTGGAGGAACGCGCAGACTACTGCATCATCACGCCGCCGGAGAAGCTGAAGATCACGGCGATCGACACCTACGACGCCCACCGGATGGCGATGACCTTCTCCCTGGTGGCCTGCGCTGAGGTGCCAGTCATTATCAGGGACCCTGGGTGCACCCGAAAAACCTGCCCCAACTACTTTGACATGCTAAGAACCTTCATCAAGAACTAGGTCAGAGAATCTACGACAAACTTGTGCTTCTACTTTTGTAGCCTGTCGCTGGTCCGAGGAATTTCTGTTTTCCGTCTTCTCATGAGATGGTGTATGAGTCTTATATACTAATATTAGTTTTGTAGCGTGTTGGCCTTGAGGTAAAAATGAAATGTATTGGACATTGTATTCTTTTTTTTTTGAATAAGAAATACATTACCGTCCTGTGATCTAGATACCATGCTGCTAACCTATAGGAAAGGAGGAAGCATTCCCTCATCACAAAGAACAGCACAACTGTGTAACTGAATGCTTGAAAGACAATACTTCAACCTAAATGAAACAGTCCATGTATGGATCTCAATGTGAGATCATACAGGAGAGCATGCCACCGGCATAGATGATCGATGGTCACTGTTGTTGTATGATGCGTTTAACTAGTGTTTTAAGTGGTATTACTAATGTACCGGGTGAAATAGTTAGCATACACAAGTGGGCCCAGTTCGTGTTGAGGAAAACAATTGCGTCGTATGGATGTCCAATTACCTATCCTGTACAAAACAAATGTGCAATTACATATACTGCACAAAACAAATACTGTAGCCCGCGAAGGTGCAACCTCATGTCTGGATGAGTGTATTTTGGGTTAGTGACTGATACTTCCCCGAGCGCAGCGGCGACTATACCTGTATCCCGCGTTGGCTAGCCCACAAAGGTCTCTCCCAGTCCCGGCCCATCACCATCTGCTCTATGAACGCAAGATCAGAGAAATCAACTGGTTAAGAGACTCCACCTCGTCACCGTAAAATCGTTACCGGTGCCTTTCAAGCCTACACAATATAGAATTGATGCTTTTCACTCTATATATACGAACAATCTTTTGTTGATAGAGGAAATAGGAATTGGAACATGCAAGAGGTTGATCTCCATCCATCGTTGCTAAAGAAAATTGGATTTGGAATCGAGAGGCACATGACATCACCAGTAGAAAACAGACCTTTCGTCCGCCTCATTAGTCGCGGTTGGCTTTTGAACCGGCACTAATGTGATCATTAGTGTCGGTTCGTGACGGGGATCATTAGTGTCGGTTCGTTGCGGACCTTTAGTCCCGGTTCGTGTCACGAACCGGCACTAAACGTGTGGTGCCAGGCCGGCGTCAGCCTGGCCCCCCACGAGAACCTTTAGTCCCGAGTGGTGGCTCCGACCGCGACTATAGGCTAACCTTTAGTAGCGGTTTGGTCCACCAACCGGGACTAAAGGCCCCCCTCTATTGAAACCCTTCGACGCCAGCCCGAGCAGAGTCCTCTGTTCTTCCCCTTTCCTCTCCTCTCTGTTCTTCCTCTCTTCCTCGAGCTCATCCTCCATTTTTACCAAAATTTGTCAAGATTTGGAAGCATCCCATCTTTCCAAGTGTTCACAAAGGTTAGCAACTTTGTCCTTTCATCTCTCATTGCTAGATTAGCTCTTGCAATGCTCTATAAGTATAGTAATTTGTGGGTTTTAGTTTGTAGGTGGTAGTTTATTTGATTTATGCAATTTGAGCTCAAATTAACTTCTTACTTTGCATTTGTAGGTGTGGTTTACTTAGTGTCTTCCCTTCCCCGTCCTAACCACTGTCGATCACCCGCACCGCTTAGATGATACCGATATATCTTTGGATAAATGTAAGAAGAATGTGTATCTGGGGCATCATCGATTTCTTCAGAGCAGGCATCCCGTAAGAAAGAAAGGCAAGCATTTGAAAGGTGAGGCAGATCACCGGAAGAAGCCTCGTCACCGTACGGGTGATGAAATACTTGATATGTTAAAGGATTTAAAAGTAATCTATGGCAAGGGTCCTGGTGCACAATCTGTTCCGAATGACGCTGACAAACGCGAAACCATGTGGAAGAAGAAATCTATATTTTGGGACCTACCCTATTGGAAAGACATCGAGGTCCGCTCGCCAATCGTTATGATGCACGTGACAAAGAATCTTTCTGTGAACCTGATAGGCTTCTTGGGCATATATGGGAAGACAAAATATACGCCGGAGGCACGGGAGGACCAACAACGTATGCACGGAAAAGACGGCATGGATCCAAAGCAGTTTCGGGATCATGCCAGCTATGCTCTTACCAGAGAAGACAAGGAAATCTTCTTCACATGCCTGCTTAGTATGAAGGTCCCGTCTGGCTTCTCGTCGAATATAAAGGGAATAATAAATATGGCAGAGAAAAAGTTCCAGGACCTAAAGGCTCATGACTGCCACGTGATTATGACACAACTGCTTCCGGTTGCATTGAGGGGGCTTCTATCGGAAAACGTTCGATTAACCACTGTGAAGCTATGTGCATTCCTGAATGCAATCTCTCAGAAGGTAATCGATCTAGAAATCCTACCAAGGTTAGAGAATGATTTGGTGCAATGTCTTGTCAGTTTCGAGTTGGTGTTCCCACCATCCTTCTTCAATATCATGACGCATGTCCTAGTTCACCTAGTCGAGGAGATTGCCATTCTGGGTCCTGTATTTTTACACAATATGTTCCACTTTGAAAAGTTCATGGGAGTCTTAAAAAACATGTTCATAATCGTGCTAGGCCAGAAGGAAGCATCTCCAAGGGCCATGAAACAGAGGAGGTCATTGAGTTTTGTGTTGACTTTATTCCTGACATTAAACCGATAGGTGTTCCTGAATCGTGACATGAGGCCGGACTAGGTGGAAAAGGCACGTAGGAAAGAATTCACTAATATGTCGGAACGGGCATTCTTTGGTGCAAGCACACTACACAGTTCTACAAAGTTCCGCCTTGGTGGCTCCATATATCGAGCAACACAAGAATATTCTACGCTCCAAACACCCAGAGAAGTCTGGCGACTGGATTACACATGAACAAACGGTGACTTTCGCCGGTTGGTTGTAGACACGTCTCATGCATGACAACATTGTTGAAGATGACATGTACTTGCTTTCCAAGTTATGATCTTCGACTGTATTGACTTTCAAAGGGTACGAGATAAATGGGAATACATTTTACACGATCGCCCAAGATAAAAAAAGCGCCAACCAAAACAGTGTTGTCCACTTTGATGCTGCAAACAACAATGGTCCAAAGGACACATAGTATGGTTACATAGAGGAGATATGGGAACTTGACTATGAACTTGATTTGAAGCTCCCTTTGTTTACGTGCAAATGGGTCAATCAGACAGGAGGCGGGGTAAAGGAGGACCCGCAGTACGGAATGACAACAGTGGTTCTCAACAATCTTGGGTACGCAGACGAACCATTCGTCCTAGCCAATGATGTGGCGCAGGTTTTTTATGTGAAGGACATGTCTACCAAGCCGAGTAAAAGAAAAGATAAGGAAGCAAATACATCATGCGATGAGCCAAAGCGCCACGTAGTTTTTTCAGGGAAAACAAACATTGTGGGAGTGGAGGACAAGACAGTCAGATCAGCAGATTATGAAAAGTTTCATGAAATTGATCCCTTCACAGTGAATGTTGACCCCAAGCATCAAGTTAAATGATGAAGATTGCCCATGGTTACGACGAAAAGGGACACATGCGAAGAAAAAGTTTTACACCCAAAGATCCCACTCTGGGATGTGACCGGCTTCTCTAGTTAGTTTACGGACTTATATGTCTAGAAAGTCTCACTTCGGATAAACCAAAGGGAATCTTTATAATAGTAGTGTACTTATATGTTTTGTGCATTCAGTATGCACCATTCGAAGGGAGGCTATCAATTTTCAACCCTTTCCGACTACATTTATTTTTCATGCATTTACTGATTTTTTTGAGCTAAATGACCCTGAAATAGAAAAGCACTACAAATGAACTCTGAAAAGGTAGAAAGGTGGCATGGTATCATCATTTCACCCACATAGCATGTGCTAAAAAGTTGAGAGGGTTGTGGCAAAAACTGCATGCATTTCATGTACAAAATGGACAATCTCTTTTGAAGTATGAGGATTTCAGACGAAAACTTGCCTGTTACAAAGACATTTCATTTTTTAACTTATTTCAACTCCAGACTTTTTGTGTGTTCAATATGCACCATTCGAAGGGAGGCCATCAATTTTCAACCCTTTCCGATTTCATTTGCTATATTTCATGCATTTACTGATTATTTGGTCTAAATGACCCTGAAATTGATAAGCACTTCAAATTAACTCTGAAAAGGTTGAAAGTTGGCATGGTATCATCATTTCACCCACATAGCATATGCTAAAAAGTTGAGAGGGTTAGGGCAAACACTAAATGCACTTCTTGTACAAAATGGACAATCTCTTTCGAAGTATCAAGGTTTCAGACCAAAACTCGCCTGTTACAAAGACATTTCATTTTTTAACTTATTTCAACTCCAGACTTTTTGTGCATTCAATATGCACCATTCAAAGGGAGGCCATCGATTTTCAACCCTTTTCGACTTTATTTGCTATGTTTCATGCATTTAATGTTTTTTTGAGCTAAATGATCTTGAAATTGATAAGCACTTTAAATAAACTCTGAAAAGGTTGAAAGTTGGCATGGTATCATCATTTTATCCACATAACATGTGCTAAAAAGTTGACAAGGTTACGGCAAAAACTGGATGCATTTGTGTACAAAATGGACAATCTCTTTCGAAGTATCAGGGTTTCAGACCAAAACTCGCCTGTTACAAAGACATTTCATTTTTTAAATAACCTAAGAATTACCAAATTATATATAATGATAAAACACGATAATATTAAACAGTAGAAAAAAATCACTCGGAAAATCTGTTTTTAAAGTAAAGTTATTCACAAACTAGTGATTCACATAAATTTCAAATAATTCAAATTTAAACCATTCGAATTTGAAAACTACTGCCACTAACAGAAAGTTTATAATTTTTATGACCTAATACAAAAAGATTCATTCATTAACTCTCAATAAAACACACAAAAAACTCAGAAACAAAAGAAAATAAATAAAGCAAAAAAATGAAAAATAAATAAAAAATAGTCCGCCTACTGGGCCGTCACGGCCTTGCATACGACTAGAAACCTAACCTTGGCTAGGATGCAGGCCCGCAAGGCCCAATAGGCCCAACAAGGCCGCACATATTCAGTAGGCCCACATAGTCTTGCTTAGAGAGGAGCTCGAGGGAGCAGCCGCAGCGGGGCTTATAAACTAGTGCGCCGTGCTAGGAACAGGTCTTTACTTGCGGTTGGTGTCTCCAACCGCGACTAAAGACCCCCCCTTTAGTCACGGTTGGAGGGTTTTGCTTTCCGCCGATTCGACTGGTGAAATTCACCTTTAGTCGCGGTTGGTGGGTTCAAGCGCTACTAAAGGGTGGTCTTTAGTTGCGGTTGAAGCCACCCTTTATTCGCGGTTGAAGCCACCAACCGCGACTAAAGGTCCTCCTATATAAGCAGGAGTTGAAATTTTTTCATTTTTCCTCTGCTTCTTCGTCTCTTCGACCAACAGAGATCGCCGCCGCCGCCCCCGACTCACCAACTGCCCTGACGCCGTCGTCGCCCACGCCGTCGCCGCTCCCAACGCGCCGTCCACGCCGTCGCCGCCCCTGACGCGTTGCCCCCCGTACGTCGCCTCCCCCGTCGCACGCCGCCCCCTCCTCGAGCTCGCGCTCCGTCTTCGTCGCCATCGCAGTCGCCGTCGCCGACGACTCGCCTCGCCTCGCCGCTCGTCGCCCCGCTATGAGCACCTGCCGCTATGGCCGCCCTCCCATCGATCGAGCCTGCACACACACACACACACATACACACACACATATATATATGCATGAGCAAACACACGCGCGCACACACACACATTTTCTTATTTTCTATTTTTTTATACTTTAGTTATAGAAATGTTAGATGAATTAGATATATAAATTTTAGATGAATGTGTTTTTAGTTTTTTAATACTTTTAGTTATATAAATCTTAGATGAATTTTAGATATATAAATGTTAATTAGATGAATTTTGATTTTTTACATAATGTTGTTTTTCTATAATTAGTGTTTCATTAATATATATGTTTAATTAGTATATATGCTTAATTAGATTTTTTTTCTTAATTGGAAGTACATAATGTTCCTAACCTATTAAAATGTTGTTTAGAAGTATATAATGTTGCTTAACTAGATTTTTTATTGGTAATGGAATATTTTTTGGGTAGTTATAACCTAGGAGTTTTTACATTTTGATCTAATTTATGTATAGAAAAAAATTGATGAATTTTGACATTTGATTCAATGTATAGCAATTAGTATTTGCAAAAGTTACATATTTTAATGTTGTATTTTTTCTATGTCATTCGTCGATATATAGAACGGGTTGACTTTAAATTTGTTTCGACTCCTTATGTGTCTTGGAGCGAGGGAGAGTGTCCACCATATGTATATATATTAGAGAGGAAGAATCCCGACTGTTGTCGTGGGGGTCGCTTCTTCTTCGTTACAGTGTCCTGGACATTTTGGTGTAATGCACTCTAGGACGAACGTAGGAGCCACCATCATCGACGGTCGCAATATTAGAAGGAGTGCCCACCATATACGTGAGATGAGAGTTTAGGAAGAAAAGACTCGACAGACCTAAAGTCAACCTGTTGCATGCATATTGAGTAATAGCGATATGTGTGTTGATCAGTTTTCTCGTAGTTTTCTTCGATCGATTTTAAATGTTTCAACTATGAACATAGGAAATGTCTGACAAAGAAAGTGAATTCGCTCTGTGCGAATACTGCGAAGACGAACGCGGCTTGTGTGACAAGCCTTTCCTAGTGGATGATAGGCGTTTCAGCATCATACTGGATGAGACCTTCGAAGTGGATACAGTAAGTCACAACGACAAGTCTTTATTCGTAATTAAACATGACTTCTACTTCTTTTGCTTGAACTTATAATTTTATTTTTTTACTATTCTACTAGCGTATCCCCTGCCATGTAAGAATTTATGTCTTGGATAAGATTGGTTTCAATACTAAGAAAAGTATGGAGGTAAAGATAGTTCACTTGAGGACCGAGCATGGTTATACTTTTGTCGTAAAATTGTATAATGCAGACACCTACTGCTATTTTGAATGCAAAAGTTGGAGAGCACTATGCAAGGTTTATGCATTTGAGCCCAATATGCTTATCACCTTTGATATTCGTCCGGAAAATGAAATTGAAGATAATATCGACATCTCGGTTGATGTGCAG
Source organism: Hordeum marinum (assembly GCA_022496015.1). Lineage (NCBI taxonomy): Eukaryota > Viridiplantae > Streptophyta > Magnoliopsida > Poales > Poaceae > Hordeum > Hordeum marinum. The sequence continues at coordinate 32,707,545 of CM039678.1, forward strand.
ACGCCTCCATGTTTACCATTATGTGAGTTTCTCAACCATATTTATTAAGTAATTTATATTGTTTATTTAAAAATAGTTGACAACTTATTTTCATTCTTCAAAAAATGTATAGAAGATGGTAGACAGAACCTAGTACTACAATGATGAAGCAGAATTAACTTGTAAGGAGAAAGATCATCTTAACACATTTCTTAATCATCTTGAAAATTACAATAGCTATTATCAAACTCCTCCACATTATGGTCAATACGTGCCACTATTGCACGTGGTGAACTACGGTAACATCCATGAAGATTGCATGGTAAGATTTTCTACTATTACAACATCTGTGCATCTTTTGCATACATTCTTCTAAAACTAAACTACATTGCTAACTACAAAGTTATTACTATGTTTTTCAACAGAAAATACCAAAGGATTGTGTGCCTCATCTGATGTTTCCGAGAGGTCACGTTGTTGTTATGAGCTCAGGGCCACCACGGCCAGGTCAGCCTACGCAACACTCCTATCCATACCAGATTTCTAAAACCGATTAAGACATGACAATCAAAGATTGGAAAATATGTATGGTCAATCGTAGAGAGCTACTTGGAATTAACATTGTGCGTAGGTCAAGATTTGGAGACAGGATGATCTCCATTCTCCATAATGAAGAGTCAGGGCCTATCTTGTTTTATGATATTGTACCTAAAAGAGGGTAAAGTAGGTCCTATGAGAGAGGACTAGGTCCTAGGTATAATGTGTTATTATGTACTGTGTTAGAGTTGATGATGATAAGGAGGAGGAGTTGTGATTATGACTAGTGACCAACTTGTTATATGATGTCTCATTGACGAAAATGATGATTAAATAGTATTGGTGGTAATGAGTATGATGATTATTACCTATAGTGCTGTTGGTGATCATACGATGCAAGAGTTTTTATATTAATATGATGATGATGTTGATCATGATTATCATGATGATTTGTTATATCATTGGAGGAAGGAAAGCAGATTAGATTCATGTGGATGGATCAAAAGTGACCAAAAGTTAAATTAGTAGGATCGTCGCCCTACTAATTCAATTTTTGATCACTTTTTATTCATTTGGATGAATAAAATTCATGTTTCTTCCGCACAATGATATAATAATTCATTATGAGCATAATGATATAACAACCTCTTAATTGGTACTGTATCAAAATTTGTATAACGGTGTATAGCCATAATTAATTCATAAACCCCTAAAAAATTAAAAGGAAAAATAAATAAAAACTAAAAAAACTCAATATTTTTAGTCCGGTTGGTGTTACCAACCGGGACTAAAGGTCCCCCAGCCCACGGCCCCGTTGGATGCCACGTGGAGGGCCTTTGGTGCCGGGCCGTGTTGAACCGACACGAAAGGGGGGTAGGCTTTAGTCCCCACCATTTAGTGTCGGTTCTAGAACCGGCACTAAAGGCCCTTACGAACCGTGACTATAGGCCTGTTCTGCACTAGTGTATGATGGTATTTATTGGTTGCGTATGACATGAAGGAGCCACACTGGCGCACCATATTAAACTTCTTTTATGTGCTTTCCACACTATTGTAGCACAAGTACTACACATCCATAGTCGTCTTTGATTAGCTATCTTTACCTTTATAGGTAGTAAAATCACATCACAGATCGGTGCACTCCTCGACGACTAAATCACCGGTCGTCAAACATCCTACAAATTCTGGTATGTGGGGCAACTACATAGCATGGCTTTCATGGACGGCGCCAACACACAAAGTGGTGAGATCATTAGCAGGTTAACTACAATCATGAGGAGAAATCATCCAAATGGTTTCATTGATCTGAATGGACCGTTAAACTATTGTAGGAATCCTCATCCGAGGAATGAATCCCCTGGAGGAAGTGGGGAAGAAATCATAAGTGGGGAAACAAATCCAGTTATTTTATTTTGATAGAACCAGTGAAAATATCGAGGGAGAATCTATCACTTCATTCATGAAGTTAATACACGTGAGAATTGATCTCTGGTATGCATATAATTCAAAAGAGCAAGATCATCTTCTCGAGGGATACTGGTTTTCTCACTCTAGGCACATATGCACATGAGATTCTTCTCTACCTTCTTGCGTTGAGATGCCAACAAACTCTTTCCTTGGGAATCTAGTTAATATGTCGGCTACAGAAATCAGGCAATAACATATTTTATAGATGAAAATAAGAGAATGGAGTTTTATTAGCTATTTGCACACATCCAATATAATTCCTTTCCGAGCCCCTACGTGAAGGGCTTCATGTTCTCTTTACAATGGGAGTGATTCTCCATCTAGGTTTTGCATAAGTAAGGGTTCGTTGTAGCCTTTTCTTCCCCAATCTGTTTCTTATTCATTACCAACAAAAGAAGTTGACGCTGGAAGAGGTCTTTCTCCAACGGAGGTTCGACCTGAGCTTCAACATGACTAGTTGAGAATAAGAACTTAAGCTACTTGAACTTTAGCTCCAATGACGCATAATTCATAGTGGAAGAAAACCATTGCCTACTTCAGTACCATGCAAGCTAAGTGAGGAAACCCTGCGATAAGGAAGCATTGCAACTTGCACAAAGAACATTACACAATATTGTGCGGAAAGCGTTTCCTTCCCTTTTCCTTAGAGATTAGGATATAAACTCCCCCCTCCAGGCTTCGCCAGCGAGCCCATGGATTCAGCTCCCCTATACCCATGGCTTCAATGACCGGTCGAGGAAAAGGAATTCCGATGCCTCCGCTTTGGCTAGTAGTTTAGGTTAGGGTTTTCTAGTCCTCGCAGGTGGGCTGCGTGGCCAGATGGCGACACTTCTTCTTCGAGTTTATCTTTCGAGCTCCGATCCTCCTTGAGATCGTTTGCCTGCACATAGTTGATTGACCTCTGGCATAGATTTATGTTGTCTTATGGCTGTGATGATAGGGTTTCGTGTGTGCACTCTGAAAAGATTTGGTGTGAGGTGCTTTAGATATATTCAAACATTCAAAGTGATGAAGATGATTCCAGGGCGATGGTCTTTAGGGAAACGTGCATGGAAACTTTTTAGCTCTCATTGACAAGGTCAAACTGGTTCCAGCAAGAGAGCAAGACTCATTGTGGTGGCAATACTGGTCGTTTGATGGTCTTGGGACCTTGATATAGTTTTTTTTATCAGATTTGAGATCCTTTGTACTTCTGGTGAAGTTTTATAATAGATCTGGATCAGTTTCGCAAAAAAGTAATTAAAAAATATCGAAATCAAGAACAACACATAACAATACATACTCTCTTCATCCCAAAATAAGTGACGTTGTTTTATATACTACTAGGCAAAACAAGTTTGAGAAGCAAAGTCGATAGGCACGAAGCAGTAGCAGCAACAGATGATGGCGATCATAAAAGTTGAATTTTGGGGGTGTGGATCCGGGTGGGCCAGGCTGGTAGCAAGACTGGCAAGCCGTGCACGATTTAAGCTACAATGAATTAGTCAAGAGGAAAATTTCACATGCTTGAACTTTAATCCCAAGAGCATATAATCCATGCTGGGAGAAAGCATTGCATGATTCAGCATCATGCAGTGCATGCAAAAAACAACCCAATCAATGCATGTATCGTCAACACACGGGATGGCATGATATAGTTCCTCATCTCCAGCGTGCAGTACGGACATTAGAACCCTAATACTACTTGCCGCAACGCAAATAACGTCACCATATGGGACATGACCAATAGTCCCCCGACCACCAACCCTCAATTTCTCACTACAAGCAACATTCAAGTTTAACACAATGTAACCTGTAGGGGTGGCTTCCAGTGATAAATATAAGTAGCAGGTCGCTTCACCTAATGTTAACATTTTAACTCGTATGTTTGTGGTGTTTCTATTCCCAAAAGTTGCCCATGCGAAAAGAAACAAGATAATCTGGGCCATGTTTTTGCACAACCGCCTTTTTCAACCAAGCCAAATGGTGACCTCTTCGTTTTTGGGCTATACTTGCTCGACCATGCCCCAACAAATACATTTAAATCAGAAAAATGATCCGCAAAGGTTTGTTCCCATTCAGAGCAATTGTCATATCAGTTAGAAGGAGATGGCCAAAGAGATAAACTAGTCACACCACCATATGCATGATTACATACTACTCCTTCCCACCAAAGTAATTCCCGGTGCCTTTCAATCCTATGCAAGTTGTATTCATGCAAAATACACTTTCTACTGATGATGTGTGGATTATCTCCGTTCATCGTTACTTGAGGAAATGAAATTGGAACAAACAGACATAGAATATATTGGTATTTATTGGTTTCTAATTATTGCATGGCTTGTGTGGACCCCGACTATTTCAACATATGCAATAATCTTCTTTAGTGAGCTCAGATTTGGTATCACAACCACTATGTGTGGTAAACCAACTTATTTGCTGCGTCATATGCTCTCATCGGCCGCAGACTCCAAACCATAACCATGCACATTTTACATATAATGGATTTAAGCCTATAACCAGTCTACTCTTCATGGAAGGTTTATGACTTACCAGATGACCCGTTGTGCTAAATGGTGCAGAGGCCGTTTGAAACCATGTGCGTGTTGAAAATAGTTGCATGTTTTGATAATTTTATGTTTGAGCAAGCATAAAGATCATGTGAAACCCTAAGTGTTGGTAAAATTAGGTTTTAGCCAAGTCACAAACTTTCTTAGGTTTCAGTAGTTGTACGGATTTTACATATGTGAAAATCAAGTCACAAACATTTGGCAAAGAAAAGATCCAACATGAGATACTTTTCCTAAAATCGAAGAGATATCATATACAAGAACAACATCAGATTAAACATCTCTACTCCTAAAGGGGGAGTTGGTAGCTCCTTTCTCGGTTAATTTTCGTCTGGTTTTTTTCGTCCTTTTTTTCATCCCGCCTCCCACCGTTTCCTCTCATTGGATTATTTTCTCCCTCTCACTAGAAAGCCAAATCCACCATTAAAGCGAAAGATTTTGTTTTGTACTTTCTTTGGCAGGTGATCATTTGATTTAATCACATTAATTATAGGTAATTAAGAATTTCAAAAGAATACCATATATGCGAGATCACCTTCCGAAAACCAAATCCACCATTAAAGTGGAAGATTTTATTTTGTGCTTGCTTTGACAGGTGATGATTCGATTTAATCACATTAATAATTGGTAATTAAGAATTCCAAAATCATACCATATATGTGAGATCACCTTCCGAGAAACCAAATCCACCATTAAAACGGAAGATTTTGGTTTGTACTTGCTTTGGCAGGTGATGATTTGATTTAATCACATTAATAATATGTAATTAAGAATTCCAAAATCATGCCATATATGTGAGATCACCTTCCGATAAAACAAATATAGGATTTTTTTGATAACCTTCCAAAACAAAATCCGAGTTGTAGCTTGGTACACTGGTTTATTTTTGCCCCTTTTTTTGACCCACCTTCCACCACATCTTTTCACTGATTTATCTCTTTACAAATAACCACAAAAGGAAGAAAACCATTTCACCGCTCCTCCTAGCCTTGATCTTTTCTTTAGGATCCCTAGGGACGCCGCCGCCGTTGACGCGGATCCAACAGATCCTCACGAATCGTTGGGCACATGAAAATAAATACGCTAATAAAACCAACATGTCTCAAATACCCCACTAATATTTGGTCTATAAATACCCTCTCTAATGTGGTGTAAAAGTACTTCCTTTAATGGCATGTGCACTTAAGGCCATAAAAGTTATGTTTTGTAGGTCCAAACCCTTCAGCTGGCAACAGAGATTTGTAATGAAAAAAATGAGCAGCAATAGAGATTTACATGTCTGTGCTAATTGAGCACGTTGGACTTTGAACGTGCAATACAATATATGTATACATATACCTTTTAAGTAAGATTGATTTTTGTTGTGTGTACGGTGGATATACCAGATAATATGCATGTGTAGCTTCTAAGTAAAAATATAGAACCGAGCTGATTGATTTCAGCTAGGATGTAAAGACGAAAAGGTGGCAACAATTTCTGCAGAAAGGGATCATTTAGAATTTAGGGGCTCCTCTATCCCGGCCGGCAAGCCGTGGTGCATGCATATGGCCAGGCACGCGTGTTTTGCCCTGACGCGCACACACGCGTGTCACATGTATAATACTCCCTCCGCCCGAAAATACCTGTCCTAAAAGTGGATGTATCTAGACTTATTTTAGTTATAATTACATCCATTTTATACATTTATAAAATAAGTATTTCCGGACGGAGGAAGTACAAAGTTACGTCGCATACAAAGTGAAAAGGGGAAGAAAGAGAGATGAACAAAACAGGTTAGCTTAGCAAGTATACGTACATGTCAGTTACAAAAATATCACCGGTCAACTGATAAAGAGATGACAGCGTTCGGGTAAAGGTTTGTATGCATGCGTGCACAGGAAACACAAAATTACTAACATTGATCACCGCATTAATTCAATACCTAGAAACGCAAAAAAAATCTGGGCAATTTGAGGAAATTCAACACTTTTCATGGGACTTTGCTCTTATAGCACACCTTTCTTTTTATTGGATTCAATACCACACTTTTCATTGATGGTTGGATAAAATACCACAAATTGAGTTTTTCACTTCCTTTCCACGTCGGGACCCACAATTCATATTATTTAGGATGGATTTGACCTCCAGGTCGTTTTAATCGTTTCCTGTCGATCGAACATTTACTGGTCTTATGAAACGATGAATCTACATGAAACTGATAGACAAGTAGTGTCGCGCCGCCTCGTCGTGCTTCCTCCAGTCCTCCCCAACACGGCCGCCTTGCCATGCATCCTGCCCGCTGTGCCGCTGCCTCACCGTTCCTCCTCCCCGGCGAGCCACCTTTCCTATGCAGGAAGCGGCGCCATCCATCGCGCTCTAACCCCTTCCCCTTGAAGTGCCCCTGCAGCGCGTTCCTCATCCAGGTGTAGCTGTACAAGCTGGCTGACTATTGGTTTCTGTACATACTAACTGTTGGTCGTTGCACAAGTTAGCTGGAGCTGCTCGTTGCTCGCTCGTAGAACATACGTGTGGAGCATCGGAGTAGGAGAAGAAGCAGGATAAGGCGACGGCGGGATGAATCACAGCAAGGCGCCCGGAAGGCAGGAAGGAATGACCATGTGGTGTACAGAGAAGGAGGCACGGGCGCCGTGGCGGCAAAGTGATTTGTTCCGTGTCTGCTGTGTTGATCTTTTCTTCCTTTTTTTGACCAGTCATGCGTTGATCGTGGAAACGGTACCAGGGTAAATCCGTCCTAACAAAAATCTGTTGTGCGTTTGGATGTGGGAAAGAGGGAGAAAAACCAATTTGTGGTATTTTGTCCAACTATCAATCAAAGATGTGCTCTTTACTCCAATAAAAGAAAAGGTATGCTATAGGAGTAAAGTCCCAGGAAAGGAAAGCTGTGGCATTTTCGCAAATTGTTCAAAAAATCTAGGTGTGAGTAGTTAGTTGGGCATATCATCTGGATGATCGGTCTCCTCTCCCACCACACCTTCATGTTGATCTTATTCAATGGTTTATTTTTCTCTTTATTTTTTCCCTGCAAACACGTACTTTTCTTAACGTATAAATGATCATGGATCCAACTTTCCTAACATACCCAAATTAACTGATTCTTTCCATCAGTACAATTTACTTTAGTAAACAAATAAAAAATAAAAAATGTATTTTAAGGAAACAAAATAACATATTTTGATTAAATTAATTTCCCCCTAACCTGCCGCGCCCTTCTCCTAGCCTCTCCACGCGCCCCCGCAATGTCGACCCGTGTGCCATCGCCTCTCCCGGCGCTCAGATCCGGGGCTCGCCGCAATGCCCGAGGCACCGACAGTGAGCCGTAGGGAGGAGGAGATGGTGATGTACAAAGAATTACATGGAGGTGGAGGAGGGGACGGGCGCAACATCAACTATATGCCGAACGTGGAGGCATGGAGGACTACTGCCGGTGTGAGCACCATCCCATCAGCATCGATGACTCATCCAAGAAGGTTACCTACATCGTCGTCGCCAATTCCTCCTTCCGATGGCTAGGGTTTCTAATCAAGCCGCCAGCATAGATGCACCTCTACATGTGGATGGCTCGTGTTCAACCATGGCTAGCGACCGCAGAGGCGACATGCGCCTGATCTATGACAACATTAAGGAACAAGCAACGGTGATGCCCGACCACGTGCTCGTCACACTCCACAAAGAGAGCCTACTCGCGGATGCAGTCACTCGGGTGGAGCTTGCAGTGAGGCGGGCGGGCTGTGTTCCGGAGTGGACTCGGCATGCTAGTGCGTAGATGTTCAATAACGGCCATCTGTTGCCTGCATCGTGCTGTTGGGCGCTGTCGACGGGCGACATGGACAGAGTCCTCTAACGCTAATGAGGTCGAGGTGTGCAGCGGTGGTAGGTACTCTATTGACTGCTCACCTCGCCATCGCGACGACGCCCCTGTCGCATTGCCATGCCCCTGTACCAGGACAGTATAACTACTACTCCATGTTGGCTACTCGGGTCTGAGCTCATCGAGGGACACGGCACCGGCGAGGAAGCCGGAGCAGGTTTGAGGATCGTTTCCATTTGTGTTACATACCCTTCATTTTTATCGGTGTAAAACCCTTCATAGATTATCCTTCCTTTTTCGAAGATCATGAGGTTTTGCAGTGGACAAGCTGACATGTTTAAACAATGGAGCGGACCCTTTGACCTGTGGGTTCTGTTGTTAGGCCGTTATAAGGATAAGGAAGTTCTTTTTAACCTACAGGAGCTCCGCCAATGGCAGCATGCTTTCCTTGACAATGGCATAGTACTGCACGCATGCAAGCTGCAGCGAGCGAAATCGGCACAAGAGTGCATCCTGCAAGCAGCACCAAATTTGAAATTGTTGACCGTTTTTTCTTGTCCCGTCATCTTATAACGCTGGGATCCTAATGTATAACTGATCCAAACAAAAATGTGTTCGTAGCAATTGCTCTGATCCGTGCTGGTTATTTCATTAATGAATCTAATGATATTGATTTGATATTGTGAAGATCAATATTTTGTTGTATAAGTTTGGACATATTAGAGATACTTTCATTTCAGACAAAACTTATATAAAGACTAAACATGACCGAAGAGAATAACAACACAATGATCAAAGAGCTGAAACGAAGAGTATTATAATAGATCCATTTATTGGCGGGCGTTCTCCTAATAAGTATAGATCTTAACCTTGTGTAACCAAAATAAAACAAAATAAAAAGTGTGAACATATTCCCAGACGTAGAACCAAAAAGAACAAAGTATATGACCAAATTGGACCACAGTGCTATTCTCACCAGCATCGGCCGATTTTGAAAAACTAGAAGAAAAAAACAGCAAACATGGAAAGCTTACCGCCCATCCAAAAAATCGTGGAGTCTGTCGCTATCATCAGGAGGGAACCGACAGGTTACCAAACATGATACAGCAAACATGTCGCTATCATCCTTCATCACCAACTTCGGCCGCCGTCGTTCGGCGTTGATCACGTCGCCGTTGGTTCCCCGACATCCCGACCCCTCCATCGAGTTCTACGTGTGTCATCGCACCGTCGGTCCAGCCCGGGCTTTTGCCATGCCGGTCCGGTCACGAAAAAGAGGACCACCAGCCTTCTCGGTCCGGTCTGGTCTGGCTCGCTGGCGGCCGGTCAAAACAATGGCTCGGTCAGGGCCCGGACCGGCCCGGACCATGTCCACGCTGAATCCCACCCATTCGTCTCGATGTAGAAGAACTACTATTACACCTTGCTAAATCAGTAACCACTAAACAGTACAATAATATCATGTTGCTGAGACCAACAGTTTGCGCAGAACTACTATCCAACCCATTCCTTTGGATGTAGAAGAACGACTATTATACGTTTGCTAAATCAGTAATCAGTATAGAAATGTCATGTTAATTTTTTTCGAAAAGGAGGATGACCCTGGCCTTTGCATCTGAAAGATGCATGCGGCCATTTTATTAATTATTTTCGAGGACCTTACAAAGTATTACAACAATATGACTGAATCTGTCGTCTTGGCAACATATGTCCCTACTTCTATCTATATGATGAAGGAGTTCTACTTGGGCCATATACCCAGACCATTCACCTAAGCCTATCATCAAAAACCGGAAGCACCAGCCGAGCCATATATCGGGTCTGGGACACAAGCCGGTCTGACGCACTCACATGTGTCGTCGCCGCCATCTTCCACATGTCCGTTTTCAGAGCAGATATTAAGGCTTCTACCTTGTCAGGCCACTCTTCCATCGACGCTACCATGATGCCAAACATCGTCCTCCTCCTATGCGAGTCCATCTCCAAGCATCGGACGCCAAGTCTCCACTACACCACGCTGCCGAGATCAGCCGCCATCAATGTTTAAGATGAAGCACTGCTCACCGAAGAAACCGACCACCGTCCCCTCGAGTCTGTGTACACCTCCAAGAATGACGCCCCCAAGGGGGAAACGACACACGAGCACCGCCGTCATCCGATCTACTGATTTAGGGTTTCCCCTGGAGATAGCAGATAGCGGTCTTGAACTTCTCCTCGACAATGCCTTCAAGAAGGGAATGCCGCATAACTGCGCCCTCACCGCCGGCCTTGGCATAGGCCGAAAGCAGGTTTTCAGCCGGATCTTAACAGAGGACATCCATCAAGCAACTTGTACACGAACCGCCGCCATCTCTGCCGGGGACTGGACGGAGAATCCAGGCCGCCGCCGCCTGACCGGCCATGGCACCACCACGGTGCCTAGGCCGGCGTCATCAAGCCCACCATGCCCACCTGTAGACGCTCACCAGATCCGCTGGCCCGCCGAAGCCCATCTGGGCATGGTGAGATCCGCGATCTGGGCTGCCGCCACGGGGGCTCCTCTGCCGCGCGTGCCGCGCGCGGTCTCGCACCTACGCTGACGCCGCTATCACACTCGCCGTCGGAAACCTGCCGCTCCACGCCGCCGGTACCCCACAGTTCCATCCGCCGCCGCCGCCAGGAGAAGACGCAGCCACCGCGCGAGGGGGAAAGCCCCGCCGCCACCATCACTGGCCAGGCTACGGGCGTGGCCTCCGGCGGTGGCAGGGGAGAGAAGACGAGGGAGGAGGCCTTTGGGCCGGCGGCGGCAGATCGCCCCCGTGTCGCCTAGGTTAGGCGACGCCGGGGCAGGGTGGAAGGAAGTTGTATTCCTCACCACCCGTATCGCTCGTACTCTAAGTGGCCTCTAAACAAGCAGTTTGTTTATCTTCATGATAGCACCAGCGATCCACACCGAGAAAACAAAAACACAAGGCACTATTAACTCACCATCACAAAATCTGTGAGGCTGCAAAACAATCGATAAGGCAATGCATAAGTAATCTGCAGAGAGAGAGAGAGAGAGAGAGAGAGAGTGGAGGGGGGACGAAGAGACATACCAGACGTGATGCTTCCTCTCTGCTCAAGGAGCCACAAGGGACGAAGGAGGAGCGTGGATGTGGGCCATATTCAGTCTACAGATCACTAATATATATGTCATTCAAAATTTCATTATTCGAATTTGCTAGCCTGCTAATTGCATTGGGGCAGACTTTTAGAATAATCTAATCTCGATTAATTTAACCTCACCATCGGAAGAACCAGTCTGGGAGATAAAACAATAATAGATTTATTTTCAATCTGCTTCTATTAGCTTGGTCAAACAATAACATAGTCACACTACACACCCATTGGCTCTATCATTTGACCAGAATGCTCACAAATCTTGACATTACCACTGTCCAGCTGTTTATCCGCACCTTCGATCCATACCAGAGAGCAGAGGGGAGTGGTAACTTGTACCCGAGTGGAGACGTAGGGCTAGTAGCGAGGGAGAGGTATGGCAGCGGCATGGGTCGAGCAAATTGATAACTGCATCTCAGATCAAGATTAATACATCTAACAATAGAAAAAATAAGGAGATAGGAGTTAGAAGTGCATACTCAGGCATCCATTTACAATTCTCATGAAATAACCATGGGTGATGCTAATCCAAATTGCACATAGTTCTTGTGTTGAATTGTGTGGGATGTACCTCCACCCACTCCCCCCCCCCCCCCCCCCCCCAATCACAAACAGTTTTTATAGCGAGTGCGATGGACTACCCTATCGCACACACATGCAAGGTTAGGATTTGAAACTATGTCACTGAAAGTGGCAAAAACCATATTCTTAGGATGTCACTATACCAGTGAATGTGCTAAGCACCATCGTAGAGAACTAGGTCGGTGAATCTATGACAAATTGAGCTTGTACTTTTGTATGTTGTCCATGGAATTTTCTCTTTTTTGTCTTCTCACGAGATGGTTTATGAGTGTGTAATATTAGTTTTGTAGTGTGTTGGCCTTGAGGTAAAATGAAATGTATTGCACATTGTATTTATTTTCTGACTATGATTACATTAATGTTCTGTAATCAAGGAGGATCTTGAGCATGCAAGTCATGGGAAAGGGTGCAACATTCCCTAATGCTTGAAATATACTCAAACCTAAATGAAACAATTCACGTACAGATCTCAAAGCGAGATCCTATGGAGGGAGAGGGTGCTACCGGCATCGAAGATCAATGGTCATTGTTGTTTATTGTGCGCTATGCATGCTATGGAAGCTTATTTAGTGTGGCTTTTTAACAGATACTACTAATGTGCTGGGCGGAATTGTCAGCGTAAACTGGTGGGCCAAGTTTGCGTTGCAGAAAGAACAATTGCATCATGTGACGAACATTCCCTACCCTACACAAAATAAATACTCTAGCACGCGAAAGTGCAAACTCATGTTGGGATGTGCGTATTTCAGGCCAATGAGTGCCACTTCGCCATTCAGTAGAGACTATATTTGTCTCACACGGAGGCGGCCCACACATATCTATTGCAGTCTGGGCCGATCACCATTTGTTCCACGGAGACGATGTCGAAAAACTGAACTGGTTAACAAACTCCTGATACCTTCCAAGCGCACACACTTTATGACGGACACTTTCCACTCTATATATATGGACTGTCTTTTGTTGACAGAGAAAATAGGAATCATAACTAAGAGGCACGCAAAAGATTGATCTCCATTCATCGTTCCTAAAGGAAATTGAAATTGGAGTCAAGAGACACGGGAGAGACTGGTATTTATTGGTTGGGTATGGTGACATGAAGGTGCCTCGCTGCCTAGATCATTGCATGTCTTTCGTGTGCTTTTGATACTATTACAACACATGGCTACACATCTATAGTTAGCCTTGGTTTATATCTTTAACTTTATGTATATATCCACCACATCATAGGCTCTCATACCTCCACTCATCCACCACTAAATCACCGGTCATCAAACATGCTACAAAATCTGCTATGTAGAGCAACCACATAGAATGACTTCCATGAATGGCACCAACACAAAAGGAGGGGAGATCATGAGAAAGTTTACTACAATCATGAGGATAACTCACTCTAGTGGTTTCATTGATTTGAATGGACCGTTGTAGGAATCCTCGGCCAATATGAGATTCTTCTCTACCTTCTTGCTTGAGATGCCAACAGCTCTTTCCCTAGGGAATCGGGTCAATATGATAGCTAGGGAAAGCAAGCTATATCAGATCATATGGATAACGAAGAATTGATTATTGTTAGATCTCTCGACACATCCAGTATTATTCCTTTTCTATTATATGTACAAAGAGGTGTCGTGATCTCTTTATATTGGGTGGTGATTTCCCATCAGGTTGGCATAAGTAAAGGTTGGTTGTAATGTTTTGTTCCGCAATCTGTTGTTTGTTTGTTTGGAACAATAGAAGCTGATACCAAAGAGGTGTTTATCCAATGGAGGTTCAGTATGAACTTCAATACGACCAGCCGAGAAGAAAAACTTCAGACTTGAACTTTAATCCCGTGGGACATAATTCATGCTGGGAGGAAATAATTGCCTACTGAGTGCCACACATGCTAGGTAAGTAAACATTGCAACTTGCAGAATACTATTCCCCAAGCATTTCCGTCCCTTAGCCTTGACAAATATGGTAACGACTCCCCTCTATGCTTCACCAACAAGCCCATGGATAGACCTCTCCTTTGCATGTCGCTATGGAGGATGACGGCGGGAAGAGGAATCTTGATACCGCCACTTTTTCTAGTATCTTAGGTTAGAGAATTTTAGTCCTCGCGCACTCCGGAGGATGGCGTGCATCTCCTTTGAGTTTGTCTTCGGGGCATCAATCCACGTTGAATTCGTCCGCCTAGACGTAGTTGATAGAGCTCCACTATACATTGTTGTCATCTTATGACTATAATGTTACGGTTTCTTGCTGAGTGTGTGTGATGGCGAGATATGGTGTCAGGTTCTATAGATCTTTTCATGGGTTTAATAACGACCATTGTGGATCCAGCACAATGGTCCTTAGGGCAACATGCATGAGGACTTCCCGACTATAATCGGTAAGGTTAAGCCGGTTCTGGTACGAGAGTGGCGGTAAAGACATGTCGGTGTCTCATTCTGGTGCTGATACTGCTCATTTGGTGGTCTATGGACCCGATAGGTTACTTCTGTTGTGAACTTTAAAAATAAATATGGATAATTTTTTAATAGAAAAACAACACTATAGGAGGATACTAGGGATGAGTCGGCTGATGTTATAGACAGATCAACCACCTGGCTAGCGCTTGGAGCAGCTGTAGGACAACAGTTTGAGCACTTGGAGTAGTCACACAACTACACCTCCATTGGCCATTGCAGCCACACCACAGCAGAGGTCCAGACCCCTTCCCATCCAGCACCGGCGTACCCCGCAGACGACAGTGACTGGTTCATAGCATCAGCACGATTTCTGGCGAGCTGCATAGCAACACTCCGCCGGTGTTTTGCAGCACCCATCGATCCTCCACCGACGATCGTTTTGTAGCATCGACACAGTCTTCGAAAGCTACATCGCAACACTTCACCTACCCTCATAGTAGTGCTTGCAGAATGATCGGTCACGTCACAACACGTTTCGTCGCCATGGCCATCAAATCATTGACGACGTATCGCAGCATGCCTCATCACCATGGCATTGAAGCACGCACCACCATGGGTACTGAAGCATCATAACGACCATTGAAGCCAACCTCATTACATGGCCATGATTGTCGATGTCATTACGACATGCCTAATCGCCATAGCCATTAAATCATTGTCATGTCCGTTGGATCGTCGAAGCATTGCCACGACCAATGAAGCACACCTTGTAGCATGGCCGTGGTCGTCGATGTTGTCACGACACACCTCATCACCATGGTCGTTGAAGCATTGTCAAGGCCGTGGACATTGTCGAAGCATTGCCACAACCAATGAAGCGCCTTGCAGCATCGTCACGGTCATCGATGCCATCATGACATGCCTCGTTGCCGTGGTCATCGAGGCATTATCGTGGTTGTCGACATCATCGACTTACTGCCATGACCAAATTAAGCATGCCTTGCATTCTGGCCGCGATCATCCACACCGTCATGACATGCCTCGTAGCCGTATTTGAGGAAGCACTCTCGTGTTCGTCGATGTCGTTGGAGCATTGCCATGACCAACGAAGCAAGCCTTATAACACAACCACGGGCATCAACGCCGTCATGACACGCCTCGTCGCAATGATCGTCGAATCATTGTTGTCCCCTTCGATGTCATGAAAGCATTGCCACGACCAATGAAGCATGCCTTGTAGCATGGCTGTGTTCATCGATGTCGTCATGACACACCTCGTCGCCGTGGTCCTCAATTTATTGATGTCTCCGTCGAGTCGTTGACGCATTGCCACAATAAATGATGCATGCCTTGCAACATGCCCACAGTCATCGACGCCGTTATGACATGCCTCATGCCTTGCAGCATGCCCACGGTCATCGACACCGTTATGACATGCCTCCTTGATGTCTACTACACAACCTTCTTCTTGTAGACTCGTGTTGCGCCTCCAAGCGTAGAGTTTTGTAGGACAGTGGCAATTTTTTCTCAAGTGAATGACCTAAGGTTTATCAATCCGTGAGAGGTGTAGTATGAAGATGGTCTCTCTCAATCAACCCTGCAATCAAATAACAAAGAATCTCTTGCGTCCCCAACACACCCAATACAATGGTAAATTGTATAGGTGCACTAGTTCAGCGAAGAGATGGCGATACAAGTGCAATATGAATGGTAGATATAGTTTTTTGTAATTTCAAAATATAAAAACAGCAAGGTAACTAATGGTAAAAGTGAGCATAAATGATACTGCAATGCTTGAAAATAAGGCCTAGGGCTCATACTTTCACTAGTGCTATTTCTCTCAATAATATTGATATAGTTGAATCGTATGTAAATACCTCTCGTGCGACAAAGAGTTCACTCCAAAGTCACAAATAGCGGAAAACTAATGAAGAAATTATTGTAGGGTACGAAACAACCTTAAAGTTATCTTTTCTCATCAATCTTATGAGCTATCCCTATAAGTGTCACGAACAGACCTAGAGTTCGTACTAAGATAACACCTTAAGATACATATCAACCAAAACCCTAATGTAACCTAGATACTCCAATGCCACCACAAGTACCCGTGAGCTTGATTATACAATATGCATCACGCAATTTCAGATTCATTATATTCAATCCAACACAAAGAACTTCAAAGAGTGCCCCAAAGTTGCCATCGGAAAGTCAAGACGAAAACATGTGCCAACCCCTACGCATAGATTCCGAAGGTCACGTAACCCACAAGTTGATCACCAAAACATACATCAAGTGTATCAATAGAACATCTCATTGTCACCACAGATATCTCATCGCAAGACATACATCAAGTGTTCTCAAATCCTTAAAGAGTCAATCCGATAAGTAAACTTCAAAGAGAAAACTCAATTCATCACAACGAGATAGAGAGGGGAAACACTCCATATGATTCATCTATATTAATGAAGTTCGCAGTACATCAAGATCGTGTCATCTCAAGAACACGAGAGAGAGAGAGAGAGATCAAACACATAGCTACTGGTACATACCCATAACCTCGAGGGTGAACTACTCCCTCCTCGTCATGAAGACCGCCGGGATGATGAAGATGGCCTCCGGTGATGATTTCTCCCTCCGACAGGGTGCGGAACGGGCTCCCGATTGGTTTTTATGGCTTTGGAGGTTTGCGGGGCGGATCTCCTGATCTAGGTTCTGCGTTGTTTTTTTGGTATTTATAGAAATTTATGGCGGTGAAAATAAGTTCGGATGGGCCACGAGGGAGTCACAAGCCTGCAGGGCGCGACCACCCCCTGGTCGCGCCCCTAAGGCTTGTGACTGCCTCGTGGGTCTTTTGGCCCAACTTTAATGCTCCGTGGGTCTCTTCTGGTCCAAAAAAATCACCGTAATTTTTTATTCTGTTTGGTCTCCATTTGATATTCTTGTTCTGTAAAACCCAAAAACTCAAAGAAAATAGGAACTGGCACTTGGCTCTAGGTTATTAGGTTAGTCCCAAAAATAATATGAAGTTGTGGTAAAATGATTGTAAAATATCCAAAAATAATAATATAACAGCATGGAAAAAGCAAAAATTATACATACGTTGGAGACGTATCACTTCTCACCGTGGTCGTCGAAGAATTGTCGTGGCAATTGACGTCGCCGAAGCATTGTCATGACCAATGAAGCATGCCTTGGAGAATGGCGGCGGTCATCGACGCCGTCATGACACGCCTCGTCGCCGTGGTCGTCAAAGCATTGTCGTAGCCATGGACGTCGTCGAAGCATTGCAACAACCAATGACACACGCCTTGCAGATCACCGTGGTCGTTGATCCATTGTTGAGGCCGCCGACATTTTTAAAGCATTGTCACGACTAGTGAAGCAACCCTCACAACATGGCCCGGTCATCGACACGGTCACAACACACCTCGTCGCCATGGTCTTCAAACCATTCCCGTTGTTGCCGGCATGGTTGTGGTTGCCTAAGCATTCACAAACATTGAAGCATGCCTCGCAACACGGACGTGAACGTCGCCATCGCGGCACACCTCTATGCCATGGTCGTGGAAGCATCTCTGTAGCCATTTAAGCATGCCTCACAACATCGACACTCCAACGTCGAGCAACCTCGAACCATCCACTCAATACCTGCCGGTGAGTGGCTTTGCAGCACTGGCGAGGGATGCGTTCGCCCCTCGGCTTTACAATGTTAGAATTATGTCAAATATTATTGTACATGGTAGGTTATAGTTGAACCTAGAGTCATATAGGATGTAGATTCTTTGTACTTTTTTTTAAATCAATAAAAATACGCAGCAGAGTCCTGCTGTTTCCCTCAAAAAAAATATAGGGTGTAGATAGAATATGATGTGATGTCCTAGTAGGATTCTTGTAGCCTTCGTCCGGGTTTTTCAATGTTAGAATTATGTCAAATATTTTTGTAAAAGATAGGTTATAGTTAAACCTAGAGTCATATAGGATGTAGATAGAATACGATGTGATGTCTTAGTAGAATTCTTGTATCCTAAACCTAAGTAGACACACCACGTAAGCGATACCAACATAATAGTACATATATCACCTCGAAGCATCCTGAGGGCCGTCGCATTATCAGCACTCAGCAGCTACGGTGCCCGCCGCTTCACCACGACTGGTTGCTGCACCGACGGCCGCCACCCTCGCAGCCTAGTGGCGTTGTAGCATCGACACCGTCACTGTTGCACGACACCGTGCCCGGTGCGGATGCCACCCTCGCCAGCCCGTAGAACGGCGTCGCACCGCACGGCTCCTCCCATTGCTCGCTGGCTCCCATGTCCCGCGGCGCCCCACCGGATCACTGGATCTCGCTTGATCGCAACCCCGTACCGTGTGTGGGCCAGCTCGCAGCTCGCAGCACCAGAGACAACCCTCGTAGCAGCACGTGTGTGGTGCCGATCTCACTGCTAGCTTCAGGTGAGAGAGAGAGGGCAGGGCTGCTTCGTGCATTCTTCAGAGAAGTGCCGACGGTATCACTCATGCCGCACGATTGGATTTGATCCAACGGTTACACACATGGCTGAATTAAGCGATCGATCGGCCGGCTGGAAACAAGTGTTTTCCCTGCAGAATACCCAAAACTAAGAACATTACACAATAGCGGATATACTACTAGGCGGAACATTTATCATAAACATGTGGCCCCAGTTCCTGTTGAAATAACAATAAAAAGGAAACGTTGCGTGAGGCGATGAACAAAGTCCAACATAACGCTGAGAAAAAAAAACGTTGCTCATCCTCTGATGGTTACTTGTCTTGATGGCAGAACAAAGATCCAAGAAGCATCACATGACATATTCATACTCCTTTTTCAAGAAGCCACACAAACATTTCAACAAGGCGTGCCAAAAATCTGCAAAAATTGAAAAAGTTTTGTGTGGCATTTTGTCTTTACTTCCTGCCACGGCCCTCTCCACACACATACCGCTCGTCCCAGCCTAAATTTATTTTCATTTATTTTGCGAGTTCCTCTCCCTCTCTCCCACCCCCAGTGGGTGCCCGAATCCCGTCGATAGAGTCTCCTTCCACATCGTCCGCAGCCGCGAACACTGCCAAATCTGCCTCCCACGGCGTATATCGCCTCGACTACCATAGGAACCTTGCCTTCCACCGCCGTCCTCCACCAGAGCCTCATTCGACGATGTCCACCGTCGCATCCGCCCCTCCATGCTGTCCAGCGCAACGTCCGCCACCGGAGCCGCTTCCCAACGTACGGGAAGTATCTTCCCTCCCATGCGCCTTTGCTCAAGATACATTATACATGGACTGGAGGTAGGGTTAGGATCTGCCTCTAGTTTTCCAGAATTAAATTAGTTTCAGATAGGATTAGGGTTTACCTCTTCATACTTCTTAGTTGAATGTTGGCAATGTTGTTTGATTCATATTTCTGGAATTAAAATAGTGGCAAGGTGGCAATGTTGTTTTTGATTTGTTTTTTTGCATTGCAATAGAGAACTGGCAAAATTATCCGACCGCCGTACATGTTCTGTTTGCAAAGCTATGCGTCAAATTTCTGTCTCCGACCGCCGTGACTGTAAAATGAGTGCCAATGTTTTGGCAAAACTTTGATTAACTTCTTTTTCATGAAATTTATGTCACTCAATATGTCACCTTTTTATGCAAAGGTTATCCCGAATTTCTTTCATGGCTCTCAATATGAGTGGCAATGTAATATCTTGCATATTTCAAGTGTGAAGGATTAGTATGTTTGATTTTCTTACATATGAGTGGAATTTGGTTATATATGACAAGTGCATGGGCTTAGCATATTATTTACAGGGATTTGATTACTTTCATAACTTATCACTCATGTCAACTATTTATAATTGAAACGTGCTTCATAATTATTCATCGCTATGGATCATGGTGCATAAGGCTTGTCAGATCTCCAAAAAATCCTTGTATGGATATAGTTTATAAATGTAGTACAATCGACATCTTCTTGAAGGGGTGACAAATCTGTGGTAACTGTGTTTAACTGTAGCATTCAATTATAATCATTTGCTGAATTTTTTTATCGTCTTTGCCATTAATTAGAGTAACTGCATTTTTCTTAACTGTTGCATAGTACAATCGACATCTTCTTGAAGGGGTGACAAATCTGTTGTAACCATGTTTAACTTTAGCATTCAATTATAATCATTTGCTGAATTTTTTTATCATCTTTACCATTAATTAGTAACTGCATTTTTATTAATTGTTGCACAGTGTAACCCATGCAACATAAGGGACAATTTCAAAAGTATAGTCAGTGGCAGTTTCAAAGTTGATGTTCGTAACCAAAACGATAGAACTACCATATGCGGCGACGGATGGAAGAGCTACGTTTCAAAAAATAAGCTCGACGAGAGAGACTACATAGGATTTTACTTGCGTGTTGCAGTCAACAGGTTAAGGACTAAGTATTTCTCCAACCAAGATCATAATGACATTGACGATGATGATGACGATTACTATGATGATGATTGTGATGATTATAGCGAGGATGATGATATCCCGGATGGTGATGAGAGCAAGGATGATGATGAGAACCAAATTGATGACGATGAGCAAGATGATGAGGTTAGCGGAGATGATGACGATGATGGTCCATACAATTCTGCAATTTTATCTCAAATAATGAAGGAACGTACTGAGGATGAGACATCCAATCTCATCGCTATCCTACCATCAAGTGTGCAGTACTTGAAGAAGCCATTTGTGCATCGTATAACTAAGACCAACATCGTTAAACACATCATGGTATGTTTTGTACTCTTTCCTGTGTTTTGTTCAATATATGGTGAGATGTCTAATGTTGAGTTCTTTATTTTCTTTTAATCACTGGGATCTAAGAAATTACCTATGAGGATGATCTCCAACCAGAACATTCCCGCCCACGGCAAAGCCGGAGTATGCATTGGATCAGCACGTCATGTCACCAGCGTTCAGTACAAGACAAACATAAATAGTCGCATATCGTTTTATGAGGTCGGTTGGCAGTAATTCTTGAAAGGAAAGATACAACTACGGGCTAACACACCAGTGCTAATGACGGTAAGGAACATCAGCAACAACAACTTACAAATGTTGGTTGTTTTTAGATATTATTTAGAAATAAGGTCCAATAAAAAATCTCCAATTTGAGGAACTCCTTGTTAGTTAGTTAAGATGCATGTGATACATTTATGTTGGTTTGTTAAGTGGAACAAATTTAAAGTTTTAGTACTTGCCATGAAAAGTACTAATTAACATGTGAACTTGTATCCCTAACCTTCCAGTGACGTGCTGAATTTTCTTCTAATCTCCAAAGTCCCATCGTATCGCAATTTTAGCACTGGCGGGCGGCCCTGAGAGTCTTGCCCACCACTTCTGGGCTTTTTGCGCCCTTTCACTGCAAGGCTTTCTTGCAGTAGTGTTAATGTCCATGAGTAGGACATCGACGCGAACCTGGGCACCCCCGCGCGAGCCGTCTGGTTGTTGCACTACGGTGTCCATCCGGACACGGAGACCAGCATGTCCATGCAGGGGAATCGGATGATGGTGTGATCACCAAGATCGTGCAACATGAGCTGGCGGGCCTTGAGGTGAAGTCCATGGACGGGAGCTGGCTTGCCATGCCACCCGATCTGGCAAGCTTCACGTTTGTGGCCGGCGAGTTGTTCACGGTCAGGCGAGACCCCTTTCTCTCACGTTTCTGACTGTCACAATAATTTCCTTTTGTAGGTATGACCATTTCCATCCTATTATGTCGCTGCCATACGCGCGTCGCAGGTCGTGAACAATGCGAGGATGCCGAGCAACTGTGAGCACCTTTAGGTGTTGTTAGAACATCTTTGGAAGGTTACATGGAGTAACACTAGTGTAACTATTACTGGCCCAACACGTCAGCCCTTTCTAGTATCAGGGAGGGGATAGATGCCCCAAACGCACACAATTATGTGTTGTCGATTTCTTAAGTATGTTTTGTCCCTGACACTTCATAGGGATAGGATGTGTGTACATGTGTTCATATGAGTGAACATATATGCGTATGTATAAGCGTCTGCATTTGTGTTGTGTTAAAAGAAAACCTCCAACTCATGCCACGTTGAGAAACTTCCTCTTTGTGTGGAGGTAGAAATAAATATATGTGCATTTCATATTCTTCACGGATCCCAACAAATTAGCAAATATGTTTTCTGTTTTATCTGTAACTAATGTACGTAGCCTGCATTTTTTTATCAATCCTTGCCCAATCTCTTTCCTCCAAAAGATAAAAGGAAGAATAAAAAGCACTGGCGGTCTGAGAACTTGTCTTGTGGGTGCACTTAAGACACACTACTTGAAAACCGGAAAAACCCGTCACAGTATTTGCATTGCGGCCTGTCTAGGTCACAACTGTCATTCGGACCTGCCCGTCGCCCAGTTTTCTCTGTTCGGGAGTCACGCGAGGCGCACCTGGGGGGCTGTTTTTTTACACAGAAGACCCTGGTCCCTTTGCTAATCACTTCGTAACGTCCCTGACACAATTGACTATCGTTCCTCTGCCTTCCCGATGGGGGAGGGGACTGGCGGCGGCGGTGCGGGTGCGTCCAGCTCGTCGACGACAAGTGTACCAGCGGAGGCGATGGAGATGAAGCTAAAGTTGAGGATAGAAGAGGGGGGCTGGCCGATCTACGGTGAGTTCTCTGTCTCCTCCCCCTCCCCTCCCCTTCCCTAATAACTAGGGTTAATCGCCGGTGCCACTAGATTAGGTTGTTGTAGGTTTTGCCTCCTCATATTCTTGTAGGCTTATACACAATGTATTTTTTGATTTGCTGATAGCCTGCATGTCTGCAACATAGTTTCTGATTCCAAACTTTATTTTTGCAATGTAGATTCGGATTCAGTAAAATTCAGTATAGAGATGCATGATGGTGGGTTCTTCTTGGGAAAAGGAATTAATTTGGCATATTTGGATGAGAAAGGATCAGTGTTTGATAACTTTGATAGGAACACTTCTTGCAATGATATCATTGACTATATGTTGTGTTAGTTGAAATATCCACCTGGTGAGTTGGATATTGTTTTGTGGTGCCCACCTAGTAAAACACTTGCAGAAATGGTGGCTATTGATTTTGAAGTGGACTGTAGGAAGATGTCAGAAGCTTCTGTTAATTCAAAGGTGCTTGTTTTGTTTGTGAAGCATGTGAAAAAAATATAGATGAAATAACTGGAGGAGGAGGAAGATGACATTGCTTATAGGGTTGGGCCTGAATTGCCTCCAGTAATACTTAGCCCTATAAGCAAGGACAAAATGAGGCATATGAAATCAGAGAGCAACAAAGCTAGTGTAGAGACTACTGTCCAGGATGCAGAAAGTTCAGACAAGTCATCAGATTCAGAAGAGGATTGGGAATATGATTCAGAGACTGATCCAACATGGTATGATAGTGATTATGCAGTGGATGAAGATGATGATTTGTATGAAAAAATGTAGATGATGCTTTGCAGGATGCATTGGTTGAGAAGGGGAAATTAGTAGGAGCTGAGTACAGACATGGTCCAGGCACAGATGATGTCACTAAAGAGGAACTGCAGCTTCCAGAAGAAGATGATTGTGAGAAGATGCACAAGAGTGACTCCTCTGATGAGGAGTATAAGAAGAAGAAAAAGAAACATAAACCCATATACAGGTTCAAAACATTTAACCCACTAGTTGACATGGAAAATCCTCAATTCAAATTAAGTATGGTTTTTGATTCAATGCAGTTGTTGAGAAAGGTAGTAGCACATTATGCAGTTAAGAACGGGGTTCAGATCAAGAAAAAAAGAAATAACAAACATAGGTTTGAGGCAGTATGTGTAGAGGGTTGCCCTTGGAAACTTGTAGCTGTGGTAGATAACATGACCCAATCTTTTCTTGTGAAAACATTTGTTGGAGAGCATAATTGTGAGAAAGTATGGGATGTGAAAGAGCTTAAAGCCCCTTTTCTGGCCAAGAAATATGTGGAGATGTCCAGGGACGATGACAAGATGTCTTTGTCTACATTTGCAAGGAAAGTGAGGAAGAAATACAATATGAAAGTAAGCAGGCATAAACTTGGGAGAGCTAGGAAAGCAGCATTAGCGGTGGTGCATGGGGATGAGGTGAAGCAATATACACTTCCTTGGAAGTATGCACTGGAATTGAGAACAAACAACCCAGGATCTTATTTCTATCTAAACCTAGAAAATGGATTGTTTAGCACATGTTACTTCATTCTTGCAATATGCAAGATAGGATGGTTAAAGGGTTGCAGGCCCATTATATGTGTTAATGGTACTTAAAGACAAAATATGGTGCGCAACTACTTACTGCAGTAGGTATAGATGGGAATGACTCTATATATCCAATTGCAATGGCAGTGGTGGAGACAGAGTGCCATGCATCATGGGCTTGGTTCTTTTCTACATTAAAGCAAGATCTAAATATAATGAACACCACCACATTCACTATTACGAGTGATAAACAGAAGGGCCTCATCAAAACTGTGCTGGAGCATTTTCATGACTCTGAGCTTAGGTTCTGTATAAAACACTTGTATCAAAACCTTCATGCAGTCCACAAGGAAGAAACTATCAGACAACAAATCCTTGCCTAATCTCTTTCCTCCAAAAGATAAAATAAAAATCCCTCTATATTGTACGTGCATGTACCAGTTCGCATGGAACCAATGCATCCGGTCAGCTCCAGGCTTGCTCCTCTAGTTGTCTCATGTGCATCTTCCTGATTGACCAATGTAATCGCTGTCTGTTTCGACTTGTTCTGGTCATTGCACCATGTTGCGCGACTGCACATAATGGCGGCTAGCTCATCGACATCTTTGAATTTCTGCTTTAGACAGGTTGTAACATATACATCACCCACTGTTATTACTAATGGCGCAGAGAAAGCTTGAACTTTAGACAGGCTTGTGCGTCGACATCACCGTCGGTATACTTAGAACCGGTCATATCAAAGATCTCTTTCCTTCCAGACAGATCACATTCTTCTCGGTGAGGTTGCAGAAATATAACTGTTGATCACCTGATATATCGTTGTTGTAAAATCGTTTCCGATGCTTTCCAAGCCTACACTATTCGTAACACACATCTTCCACTCTCTAGATAAATGGACGGTCTCTGCTTGCTAGAGGAAAAAGGATTTGGAACTGAGAGGCATGGGAGAGATTTATCTCTGTCCCTTGTTGCTAGAGGAAATTGGAGTTGTGGTCGAGAAGGACGGGAGATACTAGCCCAACATATTGGCTGGGAAGGTGACATGCAGGTGCCACCACTAGCCCAACATATTGCATGTTTTTTTTGCGTGCACCCTATTTCAGGCCTTTTGTGTGCTTTCAGTACTACTTAGCACATGGGTTATGCTTGTCAGTCAGATTTGATTTTCTATGGGTGCACCTCCATAGCTAAATCACCGGTCATATCATGGCTTCCCAGGACGTCATCAACATACAAAGAGGCCAGAGCATGAACATGTTAATTACAATAGTAAGAACTCATCCAAGTGATTCCATTGATTTGAATGGATTGATCTGCTGTACCATTCGAGGAATCCTCATCCAATGTGTGAATCTCACAAAGGAAGTAGGGAAATAAATCCAATTATTTTATTCTAATAAGAGCAACGACAATATCCAGGGAAAGTGTATCTCTTCACGCACGAAGTTAATACAAGTGAGGATAGATTTCTATTAATCATAAAATTGAAAAGAGGAAGATCATTTTCTCGAGGAAGACTGATCTTCTCGCTGTCGGCACATCTGTGCCTGAGATTTTTCTCTACCTTCTTGGGCTGAGATGCCAACAACTCTTTTCTACGGAATCATGTCATATGTTGGCTAGGGAAAAGCAAGCTATTATAAATCAACAAATAAAAATGAATGGAGTCTTATTAGCACTTTGCACACATTTCGAGCACTACATTAAGTGTCATCTTTTCTTTACAACGGAGATTATTCTCCAATCTTTTTTTGGAAAAGGAGGATATATTCCCGGCATCTGCATCTAGACGATGCATGCAGTCATTTTATTAATTATTCATAAGGACCATATAAAGTAATATATCAGTCAACCTAAAGCAGCCATCTAGGCAACAACTGTTGTTGCTTCTATCCCCTTGATGCAGGTGTGCCAAATATTGGGGCCTAATACCAAACAGGTATCGCACCAAAGCCTAACATCCATAGCCGGATGCCTCAGCCTAGCCACACACCTGGACTCGGTCCCACATCAGCCCGGCGCACTATAAGAGGCTGTCGTTGTCATCTTCCATCGAACCATCTCGAGAGCAGGAACTGACACAGCGACCTTGCCTGGACTGCCGTCGATGCCACCACAGTGCTAGACAACGGCACCATCCAACACGTGTCCATCCACACACGCCCGTCACCGAAACTCCGCAACGCCATGCCACCGTGATCCCCTGTTGGCCTTGCGTTGGATGCAACACCGCTCCTCCTCTTGTCCCCTCAAGCCATGATGTGCTCCAAAACAGTGCTCCCATGTGGAAAAGCGATATTGTGAACGCCATCACCATCGAATCCGGGTGACCAAGATCTAGGGTTTTCCCCGCAACATCCCGAACTTGATAACGCAAACTGCAACGACGATGCCTCGACAAGGTAATGACGACAAAGTCGGCTCGATTTTCATCGGCAGCTGCGCCACCAGGCGTGTGCCGCCGGCATCGTTGGTCCCCAAACCCGGAGCAAATTCCAAAACGATGCTCTGAAGAGGGACTACGACGCAAAAACACCACCATTGCTTGATCCCAAGGAGATCTAGGGTTTCTGCCGGAGTTGCCCGCGATGTGATGGACCATACAAGGGTAGAGTCCTAGTGGATCTGCTCAGCTGCCGACATGTCGCACCTGCCACCACACTGACCGCAATCCAGGGACTAAGGCCCACTACTGGGCCTAGATCTAGCTGCGCCGCCGCTGACCGATTCGGTCACGCCGCCATCTTACTTGGCGACCGCGATGCACCGGAACGTGAATCCGCCTCCCGCGGAGGAATGGAATTGACGGAGCACCGCCACCACCCGCCACGATGTTCGGTCCGACGCCACGCTCCGTCCCGGGAACGCCGGCCCGTGCCAACCCCACACGAGGGGAGGACCCCGAGTCTCTGCCTCTGCCGGCGATGGCAATGCTTCGCCTGGCAGCGCCATTGGATGGCGGCGACGGAGGAGGAGGAGGAGAGGGGGAGTCCCGGCTGCCACGCGGGAGGAGAGGAGGAACGTCTCGGGAGGTGAGGATTATCCTCAAATCCATTGTGTTTTTTTACGCCCAAAGAGTTTTTTATCCAACGGAGGTTTCATTTGAGCTTTAATTGAACTAGGCAAGAAGAAAAACTTCAGCTAGTTGAACTTTCATTCCAATAGCGCATAATTCATGTTGGGAGAAAGCATTGGTTGCTTCGGTGTCATGCAAGCTTGGTAAGGACCGCGGGAGACTCGCCCTCGCCCCAAGCCCTGCGACAGTCGGGCTGGCCGTCTTTGCACCGTCCCTCTCACTACATCACTTCCTGACACGACGGCTATTCTCAGCGCATGAGCGGCTGCGGAAGAAGCTGTTTGACCAGGAGGGGTGGCGGATAGCGTTGCGGCCACGACTGTCTTCAGTGTTGTCCCTGTCGTGGCGGCAGTCAGAGCGGATGATCCTCGAGGAGTTGGCGTCAGGGAGCGCTCGCCTATGCGGTCTTGCTATGCCGCTACAGCATGCCGCTGGACGCAGGAACAGCGTGATGACAACCATCATGCAGCTCGAGGTGTGGGGACTCGAGGTGCGGGCCGGGGATGGGAGCTGGCTCACCATGCCGCCGGATCCGACGGCCTTCACCTTCGTGGGCAAAAAGATGTTCACGTACGGCAAGAGCTGCCCGCCCCCTCTCTCCCGATTGCAGCCCCCTGTCAGGAGTGACATTCAAGTAGCACAAGGGCTGGATCGAGAAGGTCTCTCCCGTCAAGGCCAACAGCCATATCCCTGACCAGGCCAGGTCGGAGTAATAAAACAGGTTAACCGATTGTACCCCTTTGTCGTAAGACAATTCCTGGTGCCTTGCAAGCCTACGCAGCTCGTGTAAATATGACGGACGCTTTCCATTCTCTTGATGCATATGCACGATCTATGTTCACATTGCAAGAGAAATTGGACTTGGAACTATGACCCCAGACGGAGAGCTCGATATTTATTGATTGAGTATATGTGATGTGAAGGTGCCTCGCTGGCCCACCGCATTACACGGCCCGCGCGCACTTCTACTACTCTGTTAGCACACGGGGTGCTCTTCTCTAACCAGCTTTGATTTTCTTTTCTATTCATCTTCATGCATAATAAAACCATATATGGGCTGTGCCATATGCTCTTATCGGTTGCATACCTTCCAACAAGAAAGAACCCGACACAACTGAAAAGCGAGACTAAACATATGGAATTTTATTCTAGACATGGAATATGTTGTAAAATTATTACTAGGTATTCCATCAAGACACGGCTAGAGCTCTTTTACGGTACCCCTAAATGAATCTGAGCCATCCATCCATCTTAATCTGACGGCTAATCTTACATGGTACTCCAATACTGGTCCTAGGGAGTACTACCTCAAAAAAAATATGGAGTACCGTGATATTAGGGGTAATACCATAATCGTGGGTGATTTATTTATTCCTCAATCATATATCAATTTATTACAGAAAAATACTAAATAGAATTAGATTCCAAATTAGTACGAACTTGCTTGTAAGGGTGTGAACGCAGACTTCAAACAAATTTTTTCCATGAACCGTAATCCCAAATCAATATCATTTGCAAAAAAAAAAAAATATATATATATCAAGATGACGATCATGCATGTCGGGGCATGATGATCACAGGTGCATCAGTCATCACCACTGAGGGGATTAGGATTATGCCACATGAGTTCACAATCCAGGTTATCCACTCGTAATGTGCATATCAATGGCCGACGGTAGTTGCACCTACACGAATTGGTCGGGGGATCACTCCTCTGTGGGATACTGGTGCAACATAGATGTATGCCGAGGAGTGCAGTCGTCCTACAACACCATAGATCAATTAATCTGCAATTAACAGGAATTCATGGATGGCTACCAGTATTTCTTTATATAATTATTCATATTCATATGGTGAGCAAATCGATACATCCCATGAGGGGGAGGCAGGGGGGGGGGGCAGCGACGGGGAAACAAAAAGTGCAATCTCTGCGGCATGATGTGGTTAATTCGGTTGAAATAAAAGCCAATACGAATTAGCCATGACAAAATTTCTAAAATACCCCTTAGATGGATGGTTGGATTTATCTGGCACTCCCACCTCTCTCTAGGGAGTACCAGGGTACTGTAAAAACTCTTGAAATGTATTGCACACTGTATTCGTTTTTTTAATAAGAAATAAATTACGGTTACGTGATCTAGATGTCATGCTAGAAGGAGG
Organism: Hordeum marinum; assembly: GCA_022496015.1. Classification (NCBI taxonomy): domain Eukaryota; kingdom Viridiplantae; phylum Streptophyta; class Magnoliopsida; order Poales; family Poaceae; genus Hordeum; species Hordeum marinum. Next base: position 32,737,470 of record CM039678.1, read on the forward strand.
AAGGTTTCCCATGCATGAAGAACAACACAACGTTCATCTGAATAGATAAAGGACAACACAACTCTCAACTGAATGCTTGATAATATAATGCTCAACCGAAATGAAACAAATTAGACGCACATCTCCATTGACGAAATCCTATGAAGGGAGTGTGTCCTGCTGCCACAGAAGATAAATGCTAGTTGTTGTTGCATTATGTGTAGAAATAGTTATGGAAGTTTAATCAGTGTTAATGTATGACCTTTTCACAGTACGTACTAGAACTGTACTAGGCAAAATAGTTAGCGTAATTGTAGGCTCCATTCATGTTGAGAAAAAACAAGTGATGAACAGTCCCTCTCACAGAAAAAATATATACTGTAGCGAAGGTGCCACTTCATGTCCGGGGACTAAGATTCTCAACGTGGCTCATCGATAGCTGATATACAACACATACAGTGCTGCCCAATGTTTCGTGTTGGCGTCACGTTCCTTGATGCTAGCAATTCGGGCACATTGCTTCTTGAACGCTTTATCCAAAACATCGGGGCCTGTGATCCTCCTTTTAAGCCTAGCCCTCAGATCATGCTCGCAAGGAGAGAGAGATAGCAATTCTTGGGCGATGTCGAGTTGGAGGATTATCGACAAGGCAGTGTGGAGATGAAGCTTAGATTTGGAGAATAGCCCGTTACTTCACTTGGAAAGATGCAAGCTTGTTTTCTTGAGCTTATGGAACATGATCTGGCACGGCTCAAGGTTGGTGGGCGGTTCCTGCCAAGCATGTTGCACAACATCCATGTATCCCGGAATCCGTGTGCAAAAGTTTTAAGACTTCAATATCCAAGGGCGTCTTTGGCCACTAATCCAAGAGAAGGTCTCTTTCGCCCGGGCCAATCGCCATGCCGCTAGCCAAATCAGGGAGGAGAGATTAAGCAGGTTAACCCATCGTACCCCATTGTTGTAAGACAATTCCTGGTGCCTTTCAAGCCTACGTAGTTCGTGTAAATATGACGGACGCTGCCTTTCAAGCCTACGTAGTTCGTGTAAATATGACGGACGCTTTCCACACCATGGATGGTTGGATGCCACCATCTATGTTCATATTGACAGAGAAATTGGACCTGAAACCATGACTCAAGAGAGCTTGATATTTATCGATTCAGTAGATGTGAAGTGAGTGTATCATGTGAGCAGTTGTGTCTGTACTGTGTTAAAAAAATGCACAATACGAAGGTGCCTCCCTGGCCTACCGTATTATATGGCTTGTGTGCACTTCTAGTACTGTTTTAGCACATGGGGTGCTCTTCTCTAACTAGCATCAATTTTCCTTTTCATCTACTCGACATAGGTGAAAAGCGAGACCAAACATATGGAATTTTTTTCTTGACGTAGAATGTGTTGTAAAAGTATTACTAGATATTCCACTAAGACACGGCTAAATCACATAGCATGGCTTCCGTAGACGACACCGACACTCAAAGGCGCGAGAGCATGGGCAGGTTTATTTCAGTCACGAAGACAAAGCACGGTTTAGCTTCAACACGACTAGTTCAGAGGAAAAACGTGAGCAGCGTGAACTTTAATCCCAAGGGCCCTTAATCCATGCTCGGAGATAGCATTCACCTTTACACTATGGAAAGAGCTATCCGCCCCTCTCTCGCTAATGCAACTTCATTTCGGGATGTGTAAATCGGGGGAGAGAGTGACAATTTGGAAGCTCAGGTGCTGGACCGTGAAGGTCTCTTCCGCCTGGGCCAATCACCATATGGCTGTCCATGTCAGGTCAGACAGAGGTAACAGGTTAATCCATTGTACCCTTTTGTCGTAAGACAATTCCTGGTGCCTTTCAAGCCTAAGCAGTTCGTGTAAATAACTATACATGATGGACGCTCTCCGCTCCCTGGATGGCTGGATGCATGGAGGATCTATGTTCATATTGGCAGAGAAATTGGACTTCGAACTAAGACTCCTGAGAGCTCGATATTTATTGATCGAGTATATGTGACGTGAAAGTGCCTCGCTGGCCCACCGCATTACATGGCTTGTGTGCAGTTATAGTAGGAGTACTGTGCTAGCACATGGGGTGCTCTTCTCTAACCAGCTTTTATTTTCATTTTCATATGTTTTCATCAGAAAACCATATATTGAGTACACCATATGCTCTCATCGGTTGCATGTGTTCCAACCAGAACCCGACAAGCCGACACAATTGAAAGGCGGCACCAAATATACGGAGTTTTATGTAGACATCGAATCTGTTGTAAAATTATCACTAGGTATTCTATTAAGACACGGCTAAATAACATGGTATGGCTTTCATAGATGACACCAACACTCAATAGGAGCGAGATCATGAACAGGTTTATTTCAACCAAACTGACAAAGCATGGTTTCCGAAGGGCCCATAATCCATGCTTGGAGATAGCATTGCTTGCCTCAGCGTCATGAAATTTGTGGAAAAAAAATAGTTGCCCAATGCTCATCTAATCATCACGCAACATGGCGTAACGAAGCGATTACTGTATAGTATCAGGTTGGGCATAGAGGACTCGAAAGCATAATTGGTCGGGATACATTGTCATTTGTAGTTATAACAAGTAACCCTCTTATGGTTTGCTATTTATTTCTTTTTTAGTGTTATGGTCCTGACACTAGTTCCTTCTCATCTGCAGTTGCCTGCCGGAGAGTGACGGGAACCGAGCGATTGCCTTCTCCCTAGCGGCTTACAGGGACTCGGGTGCACCCGCAAGAACTTCCCCAACTACTTTGATGTGCTAAGCACCTTCGTCAAGAATTAGATCAGATAATCTACGGTGAACTGCGATTGTACATTGTAGCACGTCCGTAGTTTCAGGAACTTTTGGCTTCATCTTCTCACGAGATGGTGTATGAGTCTGTAATATTAGCGCATGTGCCTTGAGGTAAAATGAAATGTATTGCACATTGTATTCGTTTTTATGAATAAGAAATAAATTAAGGTTTAGTAATCAAAATGTCATGCTGGAGGGCGGAGCACTCCCTTGCACGAAGAAGCACATAAGCTAACTGCTCGTTGTTGTTGCATTATGTGTCAAAATAGTTATGGAACCTTAATCAATGTGACATTTTCAGAGTACTACAACTATACTAGGCGAAACTGTTAGTCTAAACAAGTAGGCCCTGTTCGTGTTGAGCAAAACAAGAGTGATGAGCAGTCCCTATATATCATACACAATATAAATAGTCTAAAGGTGTGACTTATTTGTCAAAGAGAAGTTATTATTATGGCTAGTACGATGCACTGCAACCTTACACCACCAAAAAATTTTTAAGAACCAATCAACATTGAATAATTTCCATACATGAGTATTGCGTGATCTATTATAGGTTGGTGCTAAAGATTGAATAATTTCACAGGTCAAGCTCTGTGGTTCCATCAGCAGTCAATACTTGAGCTCCTTGCTGATGGCTGCTCCTTTGGCTCTTGGGGATGTCGAGATTGAAATCATTGATAAACTGATCTCCGTTCCTTACATTGAAATGACATTGAAATTGATGGAGCGTTTTGGCGTGACTGCGGAGCATTCTGATAGTTGGGACATATTCTACATTAAGGGAGGACAAAAATACAAGTAAGTTCTACATTGTTCTACTTCTTCTAATAGTGGAGTACTAAAAACTTTCTAATTTTCAGTCTACCTAAATATTTATAGACGCATCCCCCTTTTGAATTATTGATAAACTAGGAAATAAATATTGTACAAAATCTGTTGACTGCTCAGTAGCTCTGAAGGCACACTGTAATAGGAAACCAGTGCCTACTGCCTAAGCAATCTACCCTGCTACTTACAATGCATTCCACAGTTATGTTTTCTGGTACATAGACTTGATCATACCAGAAGTACCATCCATCTTAAAATGGTTTTTTCCGAGAAAACGCAGAAGAATTTGCATTTCATGGAACAGGAAGACATTGGGTGTACAACCTCCAGAAAGGAGGGACACACACGCGCGCGCACACACACAAACACGACCGTCCTCACCAAGTGGCTACAACTTGGTTAGGAGGTGCCCTCAACTATAGACACGCAACGACAGCAGGCCTCACCCAGCCTTGCCTCCAGCCAAAAATGGCGTGGCGCTGAGATTGGGAGCAATAGGGCAGCGTCACCGCCATTGCCAGACAACTCCAGGGATGATTGCAGTTATCCATCTTAAAAGTTGACTGAAAATAGGGAATATCGGTAGTTTAATGCCGGTTGTTTGGCAATTAGCATCTTTGCATTAGTAAAAAAAATTAACATCTTTGCAGATGATTCTTGATTTTGCTTCTTTTGGCCATTTTCATGTTATGCCCTTGCTGCCATATGTCCCATCAGGATACACATCCATGCTTTTACTGAACATACTCCTCTTATGTACTCGGAAACTGTTAGTTCAAACTTCATAAAAGTTGAAATTACCTTTTACTAAATGAGCCATCCGTTACACTGGATTGACAGGTCCCTGGAAATTCCTATGTCGAAGGTGATGCCTCAAGTACGAGCTATTTCTTTGCTGGTGCTGCCATCACCGGAGGGACTGTGACTGTCGAAGGCTGCGGCGCCACTAGTTTGCAGGTAAAATTCTACTATCCATTTTTACCCTTTTGGTTGAGTATAGACGTATTACATTGTTGAATGTATACCTTTGTGAACCAAAACATGCTTCAAGTGCCTATTTGTAGCTGAATCTATCCAAATACAGTATTGTAAACGTCTTCCTTGTGCTGTCATTCTCCCCTGACGATGCATAATATTGCAGGGTGATGTGAAATTTGCTGAGGTACTTGAGATGATGGGAGCGAAGGTTACATGGACTGACACTAGTTTAACTGTTACTGGCCCACCGCGTCAACCCAATGTCCCAATGACTCTTGCTGTTGTTGCCGTGTTTGCCGATGGTCCAACAGCTATTAGAGATGCTAAACTTTCTATGGCCTCCCATACCTATCATGTGCATAGCGATTACTCTGTTTGCATCAAGGAGGGGGAAAAGGACTTGAAAGCACCCTGTTATGTGTTGCTGTTGATTTGTTTTACATGTTTTGGTCCTTACACTTGTTCATTCTTTTCTGCAGTTGCCTCCTGAAGGGTGAAGGAAACCGAAATAATGGTCGCGATCTGGACCGAGCTGATGAAGGTAATAATACACGTCCCTTGTTCTTATATCTCAGCCTCCTGTTGCACCCCATGTGCTTACCTGTCCTATTTCCTGTGCCCTATAGCTGGGAGCAACGGTGGAGGAAGGCCCGGACTACTGCATCATCACGCACCGGATGGCGATGGCCTTTTCCCTGGTGGCCTGTGCCGAGGTGCCAGTCAACATCAGGGACCCCGGGTGCACCCGAAAGACCTCCCCCAACTACTTTGACATGCTAAGCACCTTCGTCAAGAACTGGATCGGAGAATCTACCGCGAATTGCGCTTGTACTTTTGTAGCCTGTCCATGGTCTGAGGATTTTTCTCCTTTTTGTCTTCTCGCGAGATGGTGTATGAGTCTGTAATATTAGTTTTGTAGTGCGTTGGCCTTGAGGTAAAATGAAATGTATTGCGCACTGTATTCATTTTTTGAATTAGAAATAAATTACCGTTGAGTGATTTTGATGTCATGCTGCTGGTCTAGTAGGATTTTCAGCATGCAAGTTATAGGAAAGGATGCAGCAGTCTCGCACAAAGAACTGAACAGCTCTCTCAGCTGAGTGCTTGAATCTAAGAGAATCTATAGCTGGCCTCCTCAAATATCCATGGAAGTGTCTGGTCAGATCGTCTTATAGGACGCGGCCTACCATAGACCATATTTTTTCTTAGTTTTTTCTCTTTCTTCATCTTGAACAATCACATGCAAATGACCGGACATATAAGAAAGAAAATAAAGAGTATGTTTGCATGTGCGTATAAATAGGGTCTCAAATGAACACGTCCGAGCATTGATCGGGCGCGTTCGTGAATGTTTAGGGTTTTGATTTGTTAAGCCCAACTGTAGGGGCTCAAAATGAACACGTCTGAGCACTAATCGGGATCGTCCATGAATGTTTAGGGGTCTGAGTTGTTAAGCCCAACCGTAGACACTTTAATACTCAAACCTAAATGAAATAGTTTAGGTACGGATTCTCTATGTGAGATCCAACGGAGAAAGAGCGTGCCACTGACACTGAAGATCACTGTTCACTGTTTGTTGCACTATGCGTTAATCATGCTATGGAACCTTAATTAGTGTTTGTTACGATATTATTAATGTACTGGGTGAAAATAGTTAGCGTACATAAATGGGCCAATTCGTATTGATAAGAAAACAATCGCATCATGTCCGGATGTGCAATTTTCTATCTTGCACATAAGAAATAGTGCAGCGCCTGGAGGTGCAACCTCACGTTTGGATGTGTGTATTTAGGGTCAGTGAGTGTCAATTTGCCCCAAGGCGGGCACTATATTTATCTCCTACGTTGGCTAGCCTGCAAAAGTCTCTTCCGGACCTGATCGATCACTATCATCTTGACCAAGGCTAGATAAGAAAAATGAATTGGTTCACAAACTCCACCTCATTACCCTAAAATCATTCTTGGTGACTTTCAAGCCTAAACAATTTGCAGCCGAAGCTTTTCGCTCTATATATATGGGTTGCCTTTGTTGATAGAGAGAATATGAACTGGAGCTAAGAGGCACGCGGAGATTGATCTCTCTCCGTCGTTGCTAAAGGAAATTGGATTTGGAGTCGAGAGGCACGACTAGTATTTATTGGTTGGGTTTGGTGACACGAATGTGCTATGCTGGCCAACCACATTGCATGTCTTTTATGTGCTTTCGGTACCATTTTAGCGCATGGGCTGCACATCTCTAGTCAGCATTCATTTGCTGCAATGGCAATATCGAGGGAGAGTGTGAAAGAAATAGTGAAAGTGTATGCTCCATAGCAGGGACGCGTGCGTGTTTATATAAATGGACAATGTACAAGATAGATGGCAGGTTGTTACAAGTCTTGATCTCTACTCCAAGCTATACAATAGATAGAATCATATCTATGCTAAGAACCTGCCTAGAGGTTACAAAGAGAATGCACGCGCCCATCGTGATATAGGGAATTTCCACTGGTAGCATCAGGTTTAGGACTATTAGCCAAATGATCATCAACATATTTATTAACCCCATGATCAGAAGTGTTTAAGAGGTCCGTAGACAAGAGAAGAATTTCGGCTCGGAGACGGGAACCGACATTTGGATGCAGTGGAGAAGGGCAAATTGTTTCGTCAAAACAACATCCCTAGAAATATAAACCCGCCTAGTAGAAATATGTAGGCAGTTGAAACCTTTGTGTAGATTACTATAGCCTAAGAAGGCACATTGCTTAGAGAGAAATTGGATTTTGTGAGTGTTATAAGGACGTAGATTCAGCCAACAATCACACCAAAAAATACGAAGAGTAGTTGGGTTTTTCATGAAATAGTTTCTCGAGTGAAGTTCAAAAGTTGATAACTCTTCTTGGCAAACAGTTTATGAAGTAAGTGGCTGCAATAAAGGCCTCATCCCAGAATTTAAGCGGCATACAGGCCTGAGCTAGGAGAGAAAGCCCAACCTCGACAATATGTCGATGTTTCCATTCGGCTGACCCATTTTGTTGGTGTCCATGGGGACATGTGACATGGTGGGATATGCCAATCTTTGTAAAAAAAAATCAACATCTCATACCCCCCCCCCCCCAATCAGATTGAAGGGCAACAATTTTCCGATCAAATTGACGTTCAACGAGATTTTGAAAGTCATCAAATTCTTGAAAAACTTCAGACTTATGTTTGATTAGCTAGATCCATGTTAACTTACTGAAATCATCTATGAAGCTCACATAGTATTTTTTCTACGTACTTATTCAACAGCTGGTCCCAACTCATCAGAAAAAACGAGTTCCAAAGGGAACTTTTGATCCACTTATGGATTTTGGATAAGTCAATTGATGGCTTTTGCCTTGTTGAAAAGAATCACAAAAAAATTCATTATTAAACCACTTGACACATCAGAGCTTATTTTGACTAATTATTTTGCTAACCATGGTTGATGAAGGATGCCTTAGGCACCGGTGCCACCTATCCGAGGTTGGTGTGACACTGAGCACTTGCTTCTTGGTGCCTTGTCCCATGTGTTTTACATGGTATAGGAATCTGCTACCCCTGCCTTGCAGAAGAATTCTCCTCGTTCCCTGGTCCTTTACAAGAAAAGAATAAGGGTGTATTTCATTGAATGTGTTCTTGCCAATGGCAAGTTGACTTGCAGAGATTAAACTCTTATTAGCCTCAACACATGTAGAACTTTATTAAGAAGAAGATCACGTTCATTCGTACAAATATGAGATTGACCAATATGTGCTATAGCCATACCGATCCACCCGGGGTACAGATTTGTTCATCTCCACTGTATCGATCTTGGACCGTGAGCTTCTCTAGGTCTCCCATGATGTCGTTGGTTGCACCACTATCGAGGTACCATTTGGTGTTAACCCCGTATTGGGGAGCCACCATGTTCGTTGAGCGCTCCTCCCCTTCTTGGTAGGAGGAGTCATAGAGTTTCCAGCACTTCCATGCTGGATGCCCGAGCTTGCCACAAATCTTGCAAATCGTCTTGGCAGAGGGATTGTTGGTGTAGTTCCCATTGCCGCCACCGTTGCAATTGTTCCCCTGTTCCCGCGGTTAGGAGAGTTGGGAGGGTTGGGGAAGTTGTTGCGGGCGCGACCACCACCACCAGGTTATTTGTTGGGGAGGTTGCGGCCGCGGTCACCATCACCGCCATTGTTCTTGTTCAAGCGGCCGCGAGTTGCGGCGTTGGCAGACGACTGGGAGGACTTGGGAGGCTTGGAGAAGTTGCTGCGGGCGCGACCACCACCACCTGGCTGTTTGTTTGGGAGGTTGCGGTCGCGGTCACCATCGCCGCCGTTGTTCTTGTTGAAGCGGTCACGGGTTGCGGCGTTGGCAGAAGACTAGGAGGATCCACCATGTAGACTCATGCGAGTCTCAAAGATCAACAACTGTGAGCATAGCTTCGGAACCGTGACCGGCACGACCCTAGAGCATATGGCCGAAATCACTTGGTCGAACTCCTCATGGAGTCCACAAGGATGTGAGAGACAATGTCCTCCTCATCAACCTTCTTCCCTAAAGCAATTAGTTCATCTCACAAAGTTCTAATCTTACCAACATAATTGCTGATGCTGTTGTTGCTCTTCCAGAGATTCGGCAGTGCGATCCGGACATTGACAGTCCTTGTGTTCATGTTGGAAGCCAGCATCCCTTGAGCGGTGTTCAACATCTCTGATGCGGTGTGGCATGTCGCCACTAGGATCGCCATCTCACGTGGTAGAGAGGTCAGTATGTAGTTGAACACCTGCTGACCCCACATCGGTCCGGGTTGGGAGCCTTAGACTTGGTTTTTCCGTCATCGTCGGTGACCTCAATGGTCATGGGCGGCACCGTCAACTCAATGTCGAAGAAATCCGCTATCTAAGCCTCCTGATCGCTGAGAGCACGGTGACGCGCCATAGAGCCTCGTTTCCTATCGTAAGCTTCTCTATTGTAGCGTGCACAAATGGAGAAGAGGGGAAGGAAGTGGAAGAGCTTGCCATGTATGATCTTGAGGCCGGCTCTGATTACCATGAAAGAAATAGTGGAAGCATATGCTCCATAGTAGGGACGCGCGCATGTTATATAGATGGACAATGTACGAGATAGATGGCAGGTTGTTACAAGTCTTGACCTCTACTCCAGGGTACACAAGAGATAGAATCATATCTATGCTAACAACCTTCCTAGAGGTTACAAACATAACGCACACAACCATCGTGACATAAGTCACATTACATTACAAGCCTAGATTTGAGGAGTGCTCGGCCAGTGCTCGCAGACACGCCCAGATGCATTCGCGCGTGTTTGAGGAGACGGATTTCATGACCATGTCTGTAGATGCTCTAACCGACTTTGCCTCATCGACACAAAAAAATTCCTGGCTCCTTTCAAGCCTACATACTTTACAACCGACCCTTTCCACTCTCTAGATATATGGACGATGTCTCGTTGCTAGAGGAAATAGGAATTGGAAATGCGAGGCACAAGAGAGAGAGAGACACTGATCTCTATCCATCCTTGCTAGAGGAAATTGGAATTGGAGTCGAGAGGCACGAAAGATACTGATATTTATTGGTTGGGTATGGTGACATTAGGTGCCACACACCAATCCTATTGCACGAGGTGGGGGCCTGGACCGGAGGTGGCTAGCTGTCCCGGCAGTCCATCGACCTTCACCTTCGTCGCCAGCAAGATGCTCACGGTAAGACAAGAGCTGTCCGCCCTTTCCGACACGATTGCAGCCTCATGTCGGGATGTGCATAAATCGGGCCAGGGAGGGATACTCATGTAGCTGCTGGAGCGAGAAGGTCTTTTCCGCCCGGGCTAATTGCCATGTCTTTTTTCAACCCAGGTTTGAGATATAAAACAGGTTAAGACATCATAGCCCATTGTCATAAGACAATTCCTGGTGCCTTTCAAGCCTACACACCTCGTGTAAATACGATGGACGTTTTCCACTCTCTGGATGGCTGAATCCATATGGGCGATCTATGTTCATATTGATAGAGATATTGGAATTGGAACCAAGACTCTGGAGAGCCCAACATTTATCGATCGTGTAGATGTTACGTGAAGATTCCTCGCTGGCCCACCGCATTACATGGCTTGTGTGCACTTCTAGTACTGTATTAGCACATGGGGTCCTCTTCTCTGACCATCTTTGATTTTCTTTTTCATCTGCCGGCGTGATAAAAACCATATATTGACTGTGCCATATGTTCTAATAGGTTGCATGCCTTCCAGCTAGAACCCGACATAATTGAAAAGCGGAACCAAACATATGGAATTTTATTATAGACATTGAATATGTATGTTGTAAAATTATTACTAGGTGTTCCATTAAGACAATCACACGGCAGGGCTTCCGTAGACGACACCAACACTCAGACTACCAACAGTGAGAGTAACATAGCACACACCTAAGCAAAAAAATGATGTGACAACAAAATTAACAAGGAAGACAAATTGTGTAACATAGCTAGTTACACACTCTATGTGTAATATCACACATACCAAGACAAGATGAATCTATAACATAATAAATGAAGTGTTGCACGACATCATATATATGTTACTCCCCACTATAGAGGTAGTAACATAGACTAGTAACATATGCATGTTCCTAGTCTAAGTTACTCCCATTGTGGGTCTCAAAAGGCGCGAGGGCATGAACGTGTTTTTTTCAATCGAAAGGACAAAGCACGATTTAGCTTCAATAAGACTAGTTCAAAGGAAAAACTTCAGCAGCTTCAAGTTTAATCCCAAGGGCCCACAATCCATGGTGGGAGATAGCATTGCTTGCTTCAGCGACATGCAATTTGTGACAAAAATAAATTTCCCAATGCTCATCTAATCATCACGCAAGATGTCGTGATGAAGCGATTACTTTGTAGTATCAGGTTGGCCATTTTTTCCGATAAAGATCAGGTTGGGCATAGAGGACTCGAAAGCATAATTGGTTGGCATACACTGTTTTGTGTAGTAATAACCGTCTTATGTATTGATGTTGATTTCACTTTTCATGTTTTGGTCTTGACACTTGTCCCTTCTCATCTGCAGGTTGCCTCCTGGAAAGTGAAGGAAACCTAGCAATGGCCTTCTCCTAGGCGGATTGCGCCAAGGTGCCAGGGGACCTCCGGTGCACCCGCAAGACCTTCCCAACTATTCGACGTGTTAAGCACCTTCGTTAAGAACTAGATCGGAGAATCTACGGTGAATTGCACTTGTAGTTTGTAGCATGTCCATAATTTTGTAGCGCGTTTGCCTTGAGGTCAGATAAACTGTATTGCACATTGTATTCGTTAATTTTTTTGAATAAGAAATAGATTACCATTTAGTGATCTATATGTCATGCTGGAAGGAGGAAGCATTCCCTTGCACAAAGAACACACATCTCTCATCTGAATGCATGAAGGACAGCACAACCCTCAACTGAATGCTTGAAAATGCTCAACCGGAATGAAATAAATTTGGGCGCACATCTCCATGTGACGAGATCCTATGGAGGGAGTGTGTCCCACTGGCACAGAAAATAGATGCTCGTTGTTGTTGCATTATGTGTCAAAATAGTTATGAAAGCTTAATCAATGTGATTTTTTCATATTACTACAACGGTATTAGACGAAACAGTTAGTGTAAACAAGTAGGCCCATTCGTGTTGACAAAAACAAGAGTGATGAACAATTCCTATCATAGACAAATAAATACTCTAGCAAGCGGAGGTGCGACTTCATGCCCGGGCACTGAGATTCAGTATGTTTGAAGAGCTAAGTCTCAACGTGAATCAGATCACAAATAAATGGTCAAGATCAAAATGAACAGCGCCCATGCTACAAGACACATGTACAGTACACAAGCTACTAGATTCTCTAATGTACAACACATACAGTGATGCCTCCTATAGGATTCAATCAAGACACTTGCCAGCTCGAAGTGACCCCATATCAGGATGTGCGTATCTAAGGTGAGAGAGTGTCACATCACCATCCCGCGGGGATACTTGTCTCCCGCGGCTGCTGGCCCGCAAAGGTCTATTCTTGTTCAAAATGGTTGCCATCTCATCTACGTGGTGATGTTAAAGAAATAAATTGATTAACAGACATTGCTTCATCAGCATATCGTTCCAGGTGCCTTTTAAGCCTACACAACTCACAACTGATCTCCGTCCAAGAGGAAATTACAGTTGTGGTCTGAGATGCAAGGGAGATACTGGTGTTTATTGGTTGGGTATGGTGAAATGTAGGTTCCACAACTAGCCCATCTTATTGAATGTCTTCTATATTAATCTGGTACTATTTAGCACATGGGTTTGCTTCTCCTGGCAGTTTTGATTTTCTAAGTTCAGCTTCGTGGGTTGTGAAAGCATATATACGCCACGCCACAGGCTTTCATCGGGTGAGCCGCTATAACTAAATCACTAGTCATATCATGGCTTTCGTGGACAACATCAACACACAAAGGGGCCAGAGCATGAACAGTTTTATTCAATGATAGGGCGAACTCAGCCTAGTGGTTTCGTTTATTTGAATGGTGTGATACGCCATGCCATTGTAGGAATCCTCATCTGATGTATGAATCCCCCTAAGGAAGTGGGGAAACAAATCAAATTATACAGTTTTGGTAGGAGCAGTGACAATATGGAGGGAAACTCTATCACTTACTCACGAAGTTAATACATGTGAGGATTGATTTATATCGTTCACAAAATTGAAAACTGGAAGATCATCTTCTCATGGAAGACTGACCTTCTTGCTATTGGCACATCTGCGCATGAGATAAATCTGTACCTTCTGGGGCTGAGATGCCGACAACTCTTTTCTAGGGAATCATATCATATGTTGGCTATAGAAAAACAAACTATAACTGATTTTATAGTCCTGCCCTTGAGGAGGGGGGCGGCGGGGGGGGGGGGGGGAGGAGGGAGGAGGGGCGGCATAGGGCCCCCCTAGGGTCCCCAAAGCATAGGCCCCCCCTAGATCCAGGGATATGCTATAGTAGAGCCTTGCAGCTCTTCGCCGAGCCCAAATGTACCAGGTGGGGCGGCATGACAAGCGCACATGCATACCCAGATCGAAGGGGATCGCCTTCATTTCAACGGACGACGATTCAGTAGGCCATGCTTTATTTCTCGTTCCTTGTCGTTTTCTTTCTCCAGAGACATCCCTAGGCAATACCCGCCAGGTCCCGCTACGATCTAAACAAACATGTTTTACTTTACGAATGATCTCTTCACCGCACATGTGATTATAGAGGGTGGGATTGAGGACTTAGTACAATAAATGAAGTGCTTCTATTTGGTATGCGTATATCTTTTTTTGTTATGTTCCTTCGGGTCTACTTAGTTGCCGTTGTCGTGTTTCTTAAATTTCTTGCCTAGATCTTTATAGATTAGGGGTGATTATTTGGTGAGGAAGCAAAGCACGTTTCATAGTCCCTAAATATGGCTGTTGGGTTTGTTCGCTTCCCCAATTACTCATTGATCTAGAATCTGAGGAAAATTGAAGTGTGAGGCACAATGGTTTTCTTGTTTTTTCCCTTACAATAGTTCATATGGTATGTGCCTCATACCTACTTTGCATCTCCTTCGACGAATCATTGTAGGCTCATCCACTTCCGGAGATGCCTCCGCCTTCTCTTCTCCTGGTAAGCATCACGCGTTCACGCTCTCCCTCCTCGTAGTAACAATATTGATTATACAGAAAACTGCATCGCAACCATTCGCCATATGATGTAATGTGATCTTGTCACCATTCGTCCAGATGACTTGTTAGTGTTTACAGCTGTCACTACATATGCCCATCACGTTTTAGTGTTTCCCATTGATTATTCAATGTTTATATTAGGGGCCCCTTAGTTCTACCTTCGCCCAGGCCTCCGAAATCTCAGGATTGCACACATTTCGAGCCCCACGTAAAGATGTGTCATCTTCCCTTTACAATGGGGATTATCCTCCAATCTGTTGTGTGTTTTTATACTGGAAGAGATGTTTATCCAACGGAGGTTTGATTTGTGCTTCAATTAAAGAAGTCAGGAAGAAAAACTTTAGTTGCTTCAACTTTCATTCCAGTAGGGCATCATTCATGTTGGGAGAAAGCATTGCTTGCTTTGGTGTCATGCAAAGTTCGTAGGATCAAAACAGTGCAACTTGCACCCAAAAACATAACACAATAAGAATAACAGATATATTCTACTTGTGCACTAGACTAAACATTTTCTTCTTCCTCTGAAGTGTTACTAGGCGAAACTGCTACGGTGAACAAGTGGCCCTAGTTCCTGTTGCCAAAAAATGACAAAACATTTGTTGTGCCTGGTGATGTGCAAGCTATCGTATAGCTCACCCACTGATGGTTACATGTCTTGATAGTACAGACACAGGATCTAGTGAGCATCACATCACACGTTCATACACCTCGAGAAGTCAAACTGACTACAGAGTAGCAGCAACCGATAGGTCACCTCGGCGGACCGAAGCCCGACCGTCCAATCTGGGGTGAAGTCCGAGACATGGCGACCACATCGATGTTGATGCACAATTCATCGCCGCAGACAACGAGCTTGATCTAGAGCTATGTCAGGCGCTGTTCGGCACTTCGGAAGCGCCATGCCATATATCTTCACACTCCTGTCGGAAACCAAGCGTCAGAACAGCTCAGCCTTCCTCTCGAGCTGCTAACTGTTTGCATCCATTTCTGACGCCGTGGCAGGTTGTGACCAATTGGAGGGAAAAAGTCTAATATAAACCCTGAACTTGTAGACGAAAGCTAAATCAAACCTCAAATTTTGAATCTCTAAAATCAGTACACCAAACTTTAAAATAGACCAGGATTAGAGAATTCGGTGTGCTGATTTCAGGGATTTAATGTCTAGGGTTTGATTTAGCTTTCGTCTATGAGTTCAAGGTTTATTTTAGACTTTTCCCTATTTAGAGGGGTGCCGCTATGCGTCCACCGTGGAGGACGCTGAGCAACCACGAGTGCCTGTCGGTGTTGTTCGGCTGCCAAGCGGCATCGTGGTGGCCACCATGGAGTAGCTTCTGGACGGGGACAACCCCTGGCATACCGTCCATGTACGAACAAGGACGACAACAAGTTCTGGCACTCCAACAATGGCGCAGATTCAGAGACCTGCCGAAGGCTTTCTTCAGGTGGACAAGGATGACTTGTCACCACTCCTAGAATGACGGCACCATATCAGAGGTGGAAGCCCACGTCAGCTACATCTTAGTTGAATCTTGGAAGGCTATTAAAATGTCTTATTTTGATTTTACAAGTTGGCGGGAATCTGCAGCAGCAGGAATTACCTTCTGCAATAAAGCATAGCAAAATGATTGGATGGCCAAAAAGTGCAACCAAAATCGATACTCTAGCAAAGAGTTTCAAACTCATGTGAGGGTGTGACTGAATAGAGAGTTCCTCGATACCCCCCTGCAGGGATTGTGCTTCTCCACGGTGGTTGCTGGGTTGCTGGCCCCCAAAGGTCTCTTCCCGTCTAGGCGGAACACCATCCTCTCCACCCGGCGAGATTGCAGAAATATATCAGGTTAGGTGAATCCGCCAGGCAGCTTAAAAACCGTTCCTGATGCCTTTCAAACCTACACAAGTTATTTCAAATAAATTTGACAAACGTGCTTCTCATTCTCTGGATATATGGATGGATATTGATCCATCGTGGCTAGTGGGAAATGTAATTAGAACTTAGAGGCTCCGGAGAGATCGATATTTATGGATTGGGTAGACTCGCTGGAGCACTACATTAATTTAGCACATGGCATACTCTTTTCTAGCTTGCTTTAGTAAACTATAAAAAAGTTTCTAGTTTTCAGTTTGCCCAAATATTCATAGACGCACCCCCATTTCAATTATAGATAATCTAGGAAATAAATATTGTACAAAATCTGGGTCTAGTACTATCACGAGTCCATTCACTCCCGCACAGGTCCTTCGGCCACACCTGGGCAGCCTGATATAGCCACCTAGGAGCTCCCATGCCCTCCCATTCCCCTCACCGTCGCCGGACGTCATCGCTGGGCAAAGCCCTCACGGGCGGCGGCATGGCTTTCCTGTGGTGCGACAGTTCGTGGAGCTGGGCGTCAGGTCGACTCCATTTCCTGGCAACTTGGCGAGTGGCGGCGAGGCAGCTGCGTGTGCACGGAATTGCTTCTCAGTTGGGTAGGCATGGTGCTAGCTGATCTATCATGTTACGCAGGCGCTGCTCGTCAAGATGCACGATGTTGCAGCGGTTGCTGAGGAGGCGAGGTGGTCTTGTTGGTGATGGCTTGGAGCAGTGGTGCGGGTTCATCAAGGTGATGCCGGTGTCCGATGCTGGTGATACTGGAGGTTGTGGGGTGCCGTTGTCATAGGGCTCAAACCTGTGTCCTCCATTAGCGAGCGGGTTGTTGATGTGCTCGTGGTGGGACTCCCCACCACGAGGGAGTTCTGGGTGTTGTGCCCATGGCACATGAGTTCTGGGTACGACATTGTTTCACTCAGATCATGCAGCTGCGGTTGTGGCTATGCGAACGCACCAGGATGGGGCTCTGGCAGCGGCCCCAGATTGCGAAGCGTTTTGGGCATTGACGCGGCTTCTTGAAGTTGGTCTGGTCATGGTTGGGCGTAGTGTTCTGGAGGCAATGCATCGACGATTGATCTGATGCGGATGAGGTCATCGGTTGTGCAGAGGTCCCCTACGTTGTGTCCGAGTGAGGAGGTCTGAAGGTGGGCTAGATCGGTCAGATCTGGCTGTGTGGGCTCGCTGGATGGTTTGCAGATGCTTCGGACCCGACAACGGCCTGGATTGATGTGTGGCTATGGGTGTGGGTGGACCTCGAGGTGGAGGCATTGCGTCATTGCTGCCACACCGCTAAAGGGTGGACTCGGTCATCATCGCATCTCCAGGGGAAGCCCTAGATCCTATTGATCGGACGATGGCGACCCCTCGGCGCCATTTCCCCTCTCAAGGTATTTGTGTTGGGACCTCGACATCGACAAACGAGACCAGTTGATGGTATTGGTGTCAACACTTCTCTGGTAACGATGACGAGGCGAGCTGTCTTGAAGGCATGTCAATGGTAGAGGTAGTCATTTTTTTATCCAGCTTGTCTGTGTGACTACCTCGGGTTGTCTTGTTGCGGTGAAGTCAAAGCTGCGATGGTAGTGCCCCGGTGGCAACGATGATAGGTAGCAAGTGATATGTTCGGTGATCTTCAGCGTCAGTAGTATTGTCTGTAGTTCCTCCTTAGGAGCACTACTACAGAGTTAGAGCTGCGTTGTCCTCAACGCCGGTGGCTGAGTTTCTAGCATGGGTCTTCTCATATTCCACACTGCCTCTACGGTGCAGATTGGGTCGACGTTCGTCTTTGTTAAAGTCAGAGTCGCTTTCTCTAAATTATGGATAGCGAAGATGCCTATTGAGGAGAATTGATGATGATGACGATGACACCGGTGTGAGGTCTTGACGAAGCCCTCTATGTTGAGTTATGTGTGGAGTGTTATGTGAGTGCCACTCGGTGGTTTGTGATGGTTTTCGCCTAGTTTTTCTTTAAGTTTCGGTGCAATTTTCATCTGCTTAATCAATAAATAAGGCAATACTTTTACGCTTTTCAAAAAATAAAATATTAAACACAATCAGGTAACTGCTCAGTAGCTATGAATATGAAGGTGCACTGTACCTAGCCAATTGACCCTGCTACTTAAAATGCATTGCATAGTTATGTTTTTTTTGGAATCTACATGTCCCGTGGAAATACCTATGTTGAAGTTGATGCCTCAAGTGCAAGCACTTTCTTGGATGGAGGTGCTATCACCTGAAGGACTGTGCATGTCGAAGGTTTTCAATGAAACAACCTTGTGGTACAAAAATAGAAAAAATCGATCTGGACCGTCAGATACAACATGGATGGCCCATATGCTTGCGAATACATCCTACATCCCACGCACTACAATGGACATTGTATGAAAAAACCTGATAATGTATGCATATAAAACATGACTTTTACACTAATGACCCCAACTTTCTGATATTCAATGGTTCTGTCCTCACGAAATAAGACTAATTTTTAAATCCTCTCAACATTGATGCTCCATCTCACTGATTACCCATGAAAATTGAACTTGTTGGCCCCTAAAAAATTTGTGAATATATATCACAATATTTGTATACAGATAAAATTCAAGTCATCTCATTCAAGTATATGTCAAACTGGACCATCCCACACATAATCGGTAACCAAATGAACAGAAGTGACTCAAGTAGAAACATGCATCATCCAAAGTTCAAAAAAACATCATCCAAACACAGTAACTCTTATATGCATGAACATAGTACTTCTTTCCAACAGCAAAAGCATGAAGGGAAGCGAAACAACCAAGATCCGACAATACTCTACACTATACAAGCATAATTAATAAGTACAAACATGCATACAACTGGTTAACAACTATCATATACAGAATTATATAATTATCATCAATTCTCAGTGAGGACTGGTCCATGATCTACAAGTCTGATACAAACCTAGTGCAAAGCAGAGTGGATAGACCTCTCAATTACATTGGGTTTGTTAGCAAGCAAGACCAGCTCTCTCGTCATAATCTCGCACCATGCATGGACATGAGCATCTTCCATTTTGGTGCTTCTTGCTCTATGTGTTGGAAAGATGACACCAAATAAAATCATACTTCGAATATTTGCTCATGAGCTAATCTAACGAGACTGCATTAACAATACCATTTCACTAGCAGGAAGAAAATTGTACGCTGTATATAGTCATTTGTAGACTTTACTTAATATCATCACTAAACTTGCAATAAAAACTTGGCCAGATATAGTTACTGCCATACGGGAGATGAAATTTCCTACAAAGTTTTCTCAATATATTAGTGGAAAGATGATTCCAATGCAATATAATCAGCTAAATTATTTGGGTATTGCTACTACCTAGAACAAACATGATATTTATTTATGGGCAATTCATTTATGTAACGGTCAAAAGGGGAAAATATCCATATTAATGAACAAATATTTCTTCATAAAACAGAGACCATATAAATTGCTTCCTGAATTGGACATTCCCAACCATGAGATGCATTTTAACTAGCATGCAGCCACATTTCGTTTAACAATAAATTTGTGTTTGTTCAAGGTTTGATTGTGTTGACCGCTCAAAGATATTTAGGGCGGGGATCTCATATTATAGGAAATTATGCGAGCCTGGAGCAAAGTGGCAATGAAGAGTGCTATGTTTGATCAGGTCCCATTTCACTCTAACACCAATGTACACAATGACATACTAGTTTCCTACATCTACATAACAAAGCATAAACAGTAAGGAGAAAGAAATGGTTTTCATTTTTTAAATGGAGTTTTATGACTATTTTTTAGATGGCGGATTAATAGTGTTAACAAATAATTTTATGACATCAATTATAGTAAAATGGAAAAGTGGTTCTCTTCAATGCAAGAAGGATCACAAACCCCTACTCTTGTGTCATATGATTCATAGAGCATGTCATGCATCATGGAATAGCACTTTTTTACAAATGTTGCATTTGCGTGCGACTTTTTGATGAATTCCTAGGCTTCTTTTCTTGTCACCAGATCCACCCCTCACACCATCCCTTTGCCCCTTTATTCTAGAGCATGTGTCCCTTCCATTGATATAAATAGGTGTGAGGATGGTGACATCCTTTCGAATGATGCTACCAAAAACAACTCCTCGTTTTCTTTTGAACTGCATGGTACGACCGGTACTAGCTGGCTCAAACCCAACTCAGCCTTGAACAAGCTAGTCTGGAAAAAATTGAATTCCTTCAATGGAACACATAGCAGTCCGTATGAGATCTTCTAGCTTATTCCCAATAGCAGATAGCTTTCTTCTCATGACCATGTCAATTGGGTCAAGGAAATTCTCTTCAAGCACGCTTCCTTCCCGATCGAACATAATGTCCTAAGGAAAATAAAAACACCATGACATGTGTCAAGGCAAATGAGCATTAACTATTCCAAATCTAAATTGAAAGAAATACACCTTCTTCAAATTTTCTCAACCCGCTTAAGAACATAAATCCTAGGTAATTCATTTATTTTTGCACCCCTCAGTACTCAGATAATGTGGCGGCACATAATTCCTTTGGACTCAAAAAGCTTGCAAGAACACTTAGTAACCATGGTTGTTGTATGGTAACAAACTTCTCGAATCTTGTTGTATTGATCGCTAACAGACATCACTTTAATACCCTCACAATTTCTTGTGCTTTAAACATCACAATCATCCCTTGCAGCAAGCACCTAAGCGTGAAACAATTAAAAAATCTCATGTGTGGATACCTCCCTGCCTTGTTTCTCTATTCCCTATGATGTCAACAATTCACTTGTTGTGTATCCGCACGTGTTATCATCACTTAACTCATTTTTCCTCTCACATTTCGAAGCTGTGTCAAACCTTAGACAAAACTCAACAAAAGTAAGCTTGAGACATATGAAACACTTAATGAACGAGAGTTTGCACTCTCTGAAATTAAAATTGTCTTAAGAAGACAAGCTAAGGGAATATCCATGAAGTATGCTAGTATTCATGTCGCACGAAGATGATACCTTCTAGCAAACCACTCATGGTCCTCCAACTTAAACTCTGTAATAAAATACTTCCATCTATCCTCAAATTCAGTAGGTGTTTTAGAATTCCAGACACAATGTTTCAACCTATCATATAAGCCAAGGTCATTCCTCAATTCAGGATGGACCTTCCCAGGAACCTTTTCCATAATGTGCTACATACACAATCGATGGTTGTTGTTCGGTAGAATTTCTTTAATAGTGTTCCTCATCCTAATACGCTCATCAATTATGAACACTCTAGGAGCAATGCCACCCATTGCTTTAATAAATGCCTTGAACAACCAAACATAAGATTCTTTGGTCTCATGAAGAAGAAATCCCGCCTCAAAAAAGATGCTTTGCATATGATGGTTTACTCCAGTGAAGGGTGGAAAGGTGTATTCATATTGGTTAGTGTTGTATGTTGAATCAAAAGAGAGCACATCATAGTTTTCCTACTCGTTGCATTTGTCCAAACAAAACGTACTAACCTCGCCAACTTCATACTCAAATAAACAAGCAGGATCCAGAGCCTTCAATCTACCAACTTGGTCCACAAGCATTTGAGCGTCACCATTTTTTTATTCTTCAATACACAATTGTGATTTTATAGGTCCTTCTGTGTCCAGCCAACATGGTCAAAACCCCATGCACCAACATGCAGAAACCTATATGCTAAGGCGGCACCGATACTAGCTTTCTGGCAATCGTGGAGTGTTGACTTCACTCTCTCACTAACTTGTCGATTAGATCTAATCAACTGTTGGTGTCTAGGTGGTACAAAAGAGTGGTTGTGATATTCATTGAGTGAATCTAACTTATATTTTCCATCAGTTTCCGGATGGCATGGAGAAAAGCTTCACAACCACATCTAGTCAATTTCACCTTTATCCTTTCCTTTGAAGGGTCAACAACCACCATACCTTTCTCAGGCCGAAAACCTTCTTTTGCACACAAGAAGCGTTTCCACTAAAACACATTGTTGATGACCTTTTTCTGACCAAGACCTACACCAAATCCAACATTGTGTGCATATGTCCTATAAAACTCCAGGACCGAGCCAATATCATCAATTGGCATCCCTACTTTAGGCTTAAATTTCTTGTGGCATTGGGGTTTATACAAAGAACCGTATAACATAAATTGCATGCTTAGTACCGTTGACCTCGGTGATATCACATTGACCTTTACGAAGTAGATGCTATATTCACTTAACATATCGAATTTTGTATCACAACAAGTCATACATGTTGAAATAGGTAAATTAAAGTACTATTGGTCTTACTCAAGGCCATTTTACAAGTATTATAAGATGTGACTAACGTTTGTACCTCTTGAGAGAATTATTGTTTCTTTTTTCGTGTATTGCAATCATCAACCAGAAGCTTTGGAGAATTAATCTCTCCAAATGAGGTAGCATCACTGAAAACTTTGGGCACTATTGACCGATTCCACAACTGCAAAATAAGTTTTCGACAAACAACATCAAAGAAGGTTTAAACAGAATAATAATTAATGCCAAGATATTTTTGCCGTTTGGACCATGTGTTCTGACCTCATAGTGTTGGTAGTTTGGTACACAATTTGCAATTATTGGAACTGTGGACTGTCGTAAAGGTGACGTCGCACTACTTCCCTCCATTTCAGATCAAATGTACGAAAAGAACAGTGGAGACCAGCATAGTAGTCAACGAGCGCTACTTCCCTCTATCCATCATACCCAAACAAGAATTGTGTTCTATGACAAAATCCCAATAGTACGTTGTTCAGTCACCTTGAATGCAACAAAACAAGAAATCGGCCCAATTATAGGATTGCAAAGTTAAGGTTGCACACTAAAGAGATGCACACAAGAAGACTTATTTTTACATGAAAAAAGGTAAAAAAAAGTTGCAGGTTTCTTTTAAAATCAGTGTGTACAACTAAATGAGGAAGAACAATGAGCGAACACAATTGTTTCACAGCAGAAAAACTAGCATGATTTTTGGTTTCATTTCAATTACTGGACAAATAGATAGTTAGCTCTCAAAAAATAGTGAGGGCAATTTCTTTTTTCCTCATGATTCTTGAGAATCTGATTCTGGGAAATTGCCCACAAAATCATCTACCCACAGAATCGTGTGCCAGTTCTTTTATGTGATTCTAGCATGTGATTGTTGTATGAGTTGTGTACTGAAATATCTGTAACGCCCCTAGACCGAAGTAAGTGATGAATTGGTAACACTTGGTTATTATGAAAACGAAAGCGAGTTGCAAATGTCATAAAGCATATAATATTACAATATAAAGCGAGTTGCAAATATCATAAAGTGCTTAGCATTAAAAATTAGAAACAAAGTTGGAAATATTATATAGTGCTTAATATTACAAGTTAAAAGCGAGTTGCAAACCACAAAGAGATGGACTCTCTCAAGGTACAGGACTGACAGCAATAGCCTCACGTGTAGAGGTCATGGTACCATCATCTTCAGGTGGTAAAGCGTTGGCACCTGTAAACGGATGTGGAGGTTGCACGTACGCATCATTGTCAAACTTGTCAAAATGCTCATCACGTAATTTGCTATCACGAATGTAGTTGTGAAGACACATGCATGCAGTGATGATCATCTTTTGGGTCTCCGGTTTGTATCACGAATGAAATACCAACCAATCATGTTAAATGGAATGAAATGAAATGAAAAAACCAACATGACTCCCAGATTAATAAAATGACAAACAACAAAGGTACCTTCAACTCCAATGCCCACCACTCAGTTGTGGTAGCAATGGTCTTTGTATACGGATCTCTTCCAATGCCAGAAGGTTTTTGAACCAATGTCTTCCATATGGCATAATCACTTCTGCATGCATCCCACCGGTTTTTGAATTGCAGGTGCGAATAGCCACGCCGAGAGCGCTCATTAAACTTAGTAAGCAAATTAGCTTGTACTACATCGGACAAAAGTGGTGTGTCCAGGGGCCCGGTTATTTGCTCGCACCTCCTCTACACACATATCCATATAATTGGAATGAGCCGCACTATTCCAAATTGTTTTTGGATACTTCACTTTCTCCATCTACAACATCAATATGTGAACGGTTAAATGTAAACTAATTTTTTTACTAAGCAATACTCGTTTCATACCACTACAAACTTCATGCAGTAGAAATCAATCATGCAATTTTTCATTCCTATAAACAGAGTTTGAACAGTAGCAATCAATCATACAAATTTCGTACTAACCAACAAACCATACAAATCAAAAACAGCATACCATTTAGCAAACAAGTAGCCGTATAATTTTTTTGGTTCATACAAACAAAGTGTTCGAAATATGCCCTAGAGGCAATAATAAATTAGTTATTATCATATTTCCTGGTTCATGATAATCATTTATTATCCATGCTATAATTGTATCGATCGGAGACTTAGATGCATGTGTGGATACATAGACAAACCATGTCCCTAGTATGCCTCTAATATACTAGCTCGTTGATCAAAGATGGTTAAGGTTTCCTAGCCATGGACATGAGATGTCATTTGATAACGGAATCACCTCATTAGAAGAATGGTGTGATGGACAAGACCTAAACTACAAACGTAGCATATGATCGTGTCAGTTTATTGCTACTGTTTTTTGCATGTCAAGTATATGTTCCTATGACCATGAGATCATGCAACTCACTGACACCGGAGGAGTGCCTTGTGTGTATCAAATGTCGCAACGTAACTGGGTGACTATAAAGGTACTCTACAAGTATCTCCGAGGGTGTGTTGAGTTGGCATGGATCAAGACTGGGATTTGTTACTCCGTGTGACGGAGAGGTATCTCAGGGCCCACTCAGTAATACAACATCACAACAAGCCTTGCAAGCAATGTGACTAACTGTTGGTCATGGGATCTTGTATTACGGAACGAGTAAAGAGACTTGCCAGTAACGAGGTTGAACTAGGTATGGAGATACCGACGATCAAATCTCGAACAAGTAACATACCGAAGAAAATGGGAACATCATACGGGATAAACTGAATCCTTGACATAGAGGTTCGACCGATAAAGTTTTTCGTAGAATATGTAGCAACCAATATGGGCATCCAGGTCCCGCTATTGGTTATTGACCGTAGAGGTGTCTCGGTCATGTCTACACAGATCTCGAACCCGCGTGGTCTGCACACTTAAGGTTTGGTGACGTTTCGGTAGTATAGAGTTATGTATGGTGGTGACCGAAGGTTGTTCGGAGTCCCGTATGAGATACTAGACATCGCGAGGAGCTCCGGAATGGTCCGCAGGTAAATATCCATATATAGGAAGTCCTGTTTTGGTCACAGGAAAAGTTTCAGGCTCAGCGGTAGTGTACCGGGAGTGCCGATAGTGTACCGGGGGACCATCGGGAGGGGTATTTGACCCAAAAGGCTACATGGGCTGTGGGAGAGTGAATACCATCCCTTAGTGTGCTGGTGGAAGTCCCACACAAAGCCCATGCGGCTAGGGAGAAAAAGCCCAAAGAGAAAAGGTGGAAAAAGGCAAAAATAGGGTGAATCCTAGTCCTACTAGGATTGGAGGTGGATTCCACCTCCTCCCCTTGGTTCAGACGACTCCTAGAGACTTGGCCCTTGGGACAAGCCTCCTCCTCTCTTCCTCTTATATATACTAGAGGTTTTAGGGTTTTTGGACAGAATTTCCTGCTACGTGCTGCCCGTTCCTCCAGTGCATAGTTTCTCCTCTAGATCGGTTTTCTGCAACGCTTAGGCGAAGCCCAGCCGGAATTACTCCACCACCATCGCCGCAGCACCATCATGCTATCGGAGAACTCGTCTACCTCTCCGCTCCCTCTTGCTGGATCAAGAAGTCGGAGATCGTCATCGAGCTATACGCGTGCTGAACGCGGAGGTGCCGTCCGTTCAGTGCTAGATCGGAAGGACCGTGATCAAGATCGCGAGACGGATCGTGAAGAGTTCGCGGGACGGATCGTGATTGGATCGCAGGACGGATCATGACTGGATCGGAGGACAGATCGTGATGAGTTCGCGGGACGGATCGTGATGAGATCGCGGGACGCTCAGCGATTTGGATCGCGAAGACGTTCGACTACACCAACCGCGTTTCTTAACGCTTCCCACTTAGCGATCTACAAGGGTATGTAGATCCACTCTCCCTCTCGTAGATGCTCATCACCATGGATAGATCTTGCGTGTGCGTAGGAATTTTTTTATTTCCCATGCGACGTTCCCCAACAATGGTATCAGAGCTAGGTCTATGTGTAGATGAGATCTCAAGTAGAACACAAAGAGTTTGTGGACGTTGATGCTTAGATTGCTTCCTCCCTTCGTTGTGTTTTGGTTCAGCGGTATTGTGAGATGAAGCGGCCCGGACCAACGTTACTCGTACGCTTACGAGAGATCGGTTCGCTCAACCGCAACTTGTTGCATAGATGGCTTGCGGGTGTCAGTTTCTCTCACTTTAGTTGGATCGGATTCGACAAAGGCGGTCGTTGAGAAGGTTGAAAAGCAACTAGTGTATCACCGTTGTGTTTTTTGCGTAGATGAGAATTGTTATTGCTAGATACCCGTAGTAGCCACGTAAAACACGCAACAACAATTAGAGGACGTCTAACTTGTTTTTGTAGGGTATGTTGTGATATGATATGGCCAATTACATGATGTGATACATGTGATGTATGAGATGATCATGCGATGTATAGATTATCACGACTTGCATGTCGATGAGTACGGCAACAGGCAGGAGCCATAGGGTTGTCTTTAATAATTGTATGACTTGCGTGTCAATCATTAAGCGCTATGCAATGCATTACTTTATCGCTAACCGGTCAAAATAGTAGTAGAAGCATGTTGGGCGCGACAACCCCGATGGCGACACATTGATGGAGATCATGCCAATGCTTTCATGATGGAGATCAAAAGCACAAGTTTATGGCCATATCATGTCACTTATGATTTGCGTGTGATGTTAATCCTTTTATGCACCTTGTTTTGCTTAGGACGACGGTAGCATTATAAGGTGATCCCTCACTTAATTTCAAGATAAATTGAGTTCTCCCTGAGTGTGCACCGTTGCGAAAGTTCGTCGTGTCGAGACACCACATGATGATCGGGTGTGATAGACTCTACGTTCACATACAACGGGTGCAAGCCAGTGTTGCACATGCAGAAAACTCGGGTTAAACTTGACGAGCCTAGCATGTACAGACATGCCCTCGGAACACAAGAGACCGAAAGGTCGAACATGAGTCATATAGTAGATATGATCAACATAATGATCTTCACCATTGAAACCACCTCAACTCACGTGATGATCGGACTTGAGTTGGTGAATTTGGATCATGTATCACTCGAATGACCGGAGGGATGTCAATTTGAGTGGGGGTTCTTAAGTAATATGATTAACTGAACTCATTATCATCAACATAGTCAGTAGTGTCTTTGCAAATTATGTTGTAGATTACTTGCTCGTGTTTTAGCTCCCTTGAATTTTTATATGTTCCTAGAGAAATAGAGTTGAAAGATGATGGTAGCAATATTGCAGACTGGATCCGTGATCTGAGGATTGTCCTCGTTGCTGCACAGAAGGCTTATGTCCTTAATGCACCGCTCGGTGCGCCAACCCCTCTAGCGTCATTTGTAGATGTTGTGAACATCTGACAGGCATGTTCTGATGACTACTTGAAAGTTTAGTGAGTCATGCATTACAGCTTAGAATTGAGGCTCCGAAATGTTTTGAATGTCACGGAACATATGAGATGTTCTAAGAGCTGAAATTAGGATATCAGGCTTGTGCCCGTGTTGCGAGATATGAGATCTCCAACAATATTCTTTGTTTGCAAGATGAAAGAGAATAGCTCAATCGTTGAGCATGTGCTCAGATTGTGTGGGTGCTACAATCGCTTGAATCGAGTGGGAGTTGATCTTACAGATAAGGTTGTGATTGATATAGTTTTCCAAGTCACTGTCACTAAGCTACTAGAACTTGGTGAAGAACTATAAAATGCCAGGGATAGAAATGATGATCCCTGAGCTGTTCGCGATGTTTGACACCGCGAAGGTAGAAATCAAGAAGGAGCGTCAAGTGTTGATGGTTAGTGAAACCACTAGTTTCGAGATGGGCAAGAGCAAGGAGGGAAACTTCGTGGATAGCAAGTCAGTTGCTGCTCCACTGAAGCAACCCAAAGTTGAACCCAAACCCGAGACTAAGTGCTTCTATTATGAGGAGAGCGGTCGCTGAAGCGGAACAACCCTAGATACTTGGTAGATAAGATGGCTGGCAACGTCCAGAGAAGTATATTTGATATACGTGTTATTTATGTGTACCTTGCTAGTACTCCTAGTAGCACCTGGGTATTGGATACCGGTTCGGTTGCTAAATGTTAATAACTCGAAATAAAAGCTACGGAATAAACGGAGCACTAGCTAAGGGTGAGGTGACGATGTGTGTTGGAGGTGTTTCCAAGGTTGATGTGATCAACATCGCACGCTCTCTTTTCCTTCAGGATTAGTGACGAACCTAAATAAATGTCATTTGGTGTTTTGCGTTGAGCATGAACGTGATTAGATTGTATTTATTGCAACACGGTTATTCATTTAAGTTAAAGAATAATGGTTATTCTGTTTACATGAATAATACCTTTAATGGTCATGCACCCTGTGAGAATGGTTTGTTGAATCTTGATCATTGTAATACTCATGTTCATAACGTTGATGCCAAAAGATACAAAGTTAATAATGATAGTACCACATACTTGTGGCACTGCCGCCAAATGTCATATTGGTATAAAGTGCATGAAGAAACTCCATGCTGATGGATCTTAGGACTCATTCGATTTCGAATCGGTTGAGACATGCGAACCATGCCTCTTGGGCAAGATGACTAATGACCCCATTTTCTTGTTTGATGGAGCGGGCAAGTGATTTATTGGAAATGATACATGTTGATGTATGAAATCCAATGAGTCTTGTAGCATGCGGTGGATATCGTTATTTTCTTACTTTCACTGATGATTTGAGTAGATAATAGTGTATATTTACTTAATGAAACGCAAGTCCGAATCGTTTGAAAAAGTTCAAGCAAATTCAGAGTGAAGTTTAAAGATCATCGTGACAAGATGATAAAATGTCTACGATACGATCGTGGAGGTGAATATCTGAGTTACGAGTTTGGTATATAACTTAAGACAATGTGAAAGTTGTTTCACAACTCACGCCACCTGGAACACCATAGTGTGATAGTGTGTCCGAACGTCATAGTCGTGCTCTATTGGATATGGTGCGAATTATGATGTCTCTTATCCTTTTACCACTATCGCTTTGGGGTTATGCATTAGAGACAACTACATTCACTTTAGATAGGGCATCATCTAAATCCGTTGAGATGACACCGTGTGAATTATGGTTTTGATAGAAACCTAAGCTGTCATTTCTTAATATTTGGGGCTGCAACACTTATGTGAAAAAGGGTTTTCACCTAATGAGCTCGAACCCAAAGCGGAAAAATGCATCTTCATAGGATACCCTAAAGACAGTTGGGTAAACCTTCTATCTCAGATCCAAGCATAAAATGTTTGTTGCTAAAACTGGGTCCTTTCTCGAGAAAGAGTTTCTCTTGAAAGAATTGAGTGCGAGGAAGATAGAACTTGATGAGGTTCTTGAACCTTTGTTCAACCCGAGAGTAGAGCAGCGCAGGAAGATGTTTCTGTGAAGCCTACGTTAGTTGAAGAGGAAGTTAATGATGATGATCATGAAGCTTCGGATCAAGTTATTATTGAACCTCGTAGGTCGACAAGGACGTGTACTGCTCCTGAGCGATACGACAACCCTGTCTTGGAGGTCATGTTGTTGGACAACGATGAACCTACGAGCTATGGAGAAGCGATGGTGGGCCCGGATTCCGACAAATGGTTAGAGGCCATGAAATCCGAGAACGGATCCATATAAGAAAACCAAGTATAGACTTTGCTAGACTTGCTCGTTGGACGGCGGGTCGTTGAGTAGAAATGGATCTTTAAAATTAAGGCAGACGCTGATGGTGAATGTCACCATTTATAAAGCTCGACTTGTCACAAAGAAGTTTCCGACAAGTTCAAGGAGTTGACTACGATGAGACTTTCTCACTCGTATCGATGCTAAAGTCTATTGGAATTATGTTAGGTGTTGCTGCATTTTTCAATTATGAAATATGGCAGATGGATGCCAAAACATCGTTTCCTTCCTTAAGGAAAGGTTGTATGAGATACAACCAGAAGGTTTTGTCAGTCTTAAGGATGCTAAAAGATGAGCAAGCTTTAGTGATCCTTCTATGGACTGAAGCAAGCATTTCGGAGTTGGAATATACACTTTTATAAGGTGATCAAAGTTTTTAAATCTATTCGATGAGAAACTTGTATTTGCAATAAATTGAGTGGGAGCACTGTAGAGTTTTTGATAAGTATATGTGGATGACATATTGCTATTTGGATATGATGTAGAATTTCTGGAAAGCATAAATGGTTGTTTGAAAAGAGTTTTGTAAAGGAAGACCTAGATAAAGCTACCTGATTGTTGAACATCAAGATCTATAGAGATATATAAGGATGCTAGATGAGACTTTCAATGAGTACATACCTTTGACAAGATTTTGAAAGAGTTCAGAAAGAGTTCTCGCCTGATTTGTAAGGTGTGAAGTTGAGTGAGACTCAAAGCTCGACAACGGCAAAAGAAAGAGAAAAGACGAATGACGTCCCCTATGCCTTAGCCATAGGCTCTATATTATGCCATGATGTGTATCACACCTGGTGTGTGCCTTGCCATGAGTCAGTCAAGGGGTACAAAAGTGATCTAGGAGTGGATCACTTGACAGCGGTCAAGATTAATCTTAGTGACTAAAAGACTAAGGAGATGTTTCTTGATTATGGAGGTGATAAAGATTTTGTCGTAAAGAGTTACGTCGATGCAAAGCTTTAACACCAATGCAGATGACTCGTAGTAGCAATCTGGGTACGTATAGTGGAACAACCATTTGGAATAGTACCAAGTGGAGTGTGGTAGCAGTGTTTACGGTTTGACATAGAGATTTGCAAGGTACACTCGGATTTGAATGTCGCAGACCCGTTGACTATAAGACCTCTCTCACATGCAAAGCATGATCGAGCCCCAGAACTCATTGGGTGTTAGATTCATAACAATGCGTATCACATGGTGATGTGAACTAGATTATTGACTCTAGTGCAAGTGAGAGACTGTTCGAAATATACCCTAGAGGCAATAATAAATTAGTTATTCTCATATTTCCTTGTTCATGATAATCGTTTATTATCCATGCTATAACTATATTGATCGGAGACTTAGATGTATGTGTGGATACATAGACAAAACCATGTCCCTAGTATGCCTCTAATATACTAGCTCGTTGATCAAAGATGGTTAAGATTTACTAGCCATGGACATGAGATGTCATTTGATAACGGGATCACATTATTAGGAGAATGGTGTGATGGACAAGATCCAAACTACAAACGTAGCATATGATCGTGTCAGTTTATTGCTATTGTTTTCTACATGTTAAGTATATGTTCCTATGACCATGAGATCATGCAACTCACTGACACCGGAGGAGTGTCTTGTGTGTATCAAACGTCGCAATGTAACTAGATGACTATAAAGGTGCTCTACAAGTATCTCCGAGGGTGTCTGTTGAGTTGGCATGGATCAAGACTGGGATTTGTTACTCCGTGTGACGGAGAGGTATCTCAGGGCCCACTCGGTAATACAACATCACAACAAGCCTTGCAACCAATGTGACTAAGTGTTGGTCACCGGATCTTATATTACAGAACGAGTAAAGAGACTTGCCAGTAACGAGGCTGAACTACGTATGGAAATATCGACGATCGAATCTCGGACAAGTAACATACCGAAGAAAAAGGGAACATCATACGGGATTAACTGAATCCTTGACCTAGAGGTTCGACCGATAAAGATCTTCGTAGAATATGTAGGAACCAATATGGGCATCCAGGTCCCGCTATTGGTTATTGACCGTAGAGGTGTCTCGGTCATGTCTACATAGTCCTCGAACGCGCAGGGTCTACACACTTAAGGTTTGGTGACGTTTCGATAGTATAGAGTTATGTATGATGGTGACCGAAGGTTGTTCGGAGTCCCGGATGAGATCTCGGACATCACGAGGAGCTCCGTAATGGTCTGGAGGTAAAGATTCACATATAGGAAGTCCTGTTTTGGTCGCCGGAAAAGTTTCGGGCTCATCGATAATGTACCGAGAGTGCTAGTAGTGTACCGGAAGACCCCCGGGAGGGGTATTTCGACCCAAGAGGCTACATGGGCTATGGGAGAGTGAATACCATCCCTTAGTGGGCTGGTGGAAGTCCCACACAAAGCCCATGCGGCTAGGGAGAAAAAGCCCAAAGAGAAAAGGTGGAAAAAGGAAAAAATAGGGTGAATCTAGTCCTACTAGGATTGGAGGTGGATTCTACCTCCTCCCCTTGGTTCGGCCGACTCCTAGAGACTTGGACCTTAGGCCAAGCCTCCTCCTCTCTTCCTCTTATATATACTGGAGGTTTTAGGGTTTTTGGACAGAATTTCCTACCACGTGATGCCCGTTCCTCCAGTGCATAGTTTCTCCTCTAGATCGGTTTTCTACAGCGCTTAGGCGAAGCCCTGCCGGAATTACTCCACCATCATCGCCGCAGCACCGTCACGCTGCTGGAGAACTCGTCTACCTCTCCGCTCCCTCTTGCTGGATCAAGAAGGCGGAGATCATCGTCGAGCTGTACGTGTGCTGAACGGGGAGGTGCCGTCCGTTCGGCGCTAGATCGGAAGGACCATGATCAAGATCGCGAGACGGATCATGATGAATTCGCGGGACGGATCGTAATGAGTTCGCGGGATGGATCGTGATTGGATCGCGAGACGGATCGTGGTGAGTTCGCGGAACGGATCGTGATTGGATCGCGGGACGGATCGTGATGAGATCGCGGGACGCTCGGCGATTTGGATCGCGAAGACGTTCGACTACACCAACCGCGTTTCTTAATACTTCCCGCTTAGCGATCTAGAAGGGTATGTAGATTCACTCTCCGTCTCGTAGATGCTCATCACCATGGATAGATCTTGCGTGTGCGTAGGAAAATTTTTGTTTCCCATGCGACGTTCCCCAACACAGAGTTGAACTAATATGTAACAGAGGTATGATAGAGAGAATGGGAGAAAGGATGAGAAAGAGAAAAGCTCACCAACACCGGCGAAGTGGGCTCGCCCAACGCCGGTGCCTCCTGCTATAGGGTGGTTGGGTCGGGGTGGGGAAGCCGGTTCGCCTCCTGTTTCTAGGCGGGTGGTGCTGGCGGGGAAGCCTTATCGTCGTGGAGGAGAAGGCGAGGACGGCGCGGAGGGGTCAGGGATGCGGCGGAACTGACGACTTCGAGGCGGGGAATCCGGCTGGCTGCGCCAACCCTAGGTCGACAACGTTCGTTCTTGATGGGAATGAACGACTGGGTGGCAGAGGACGAGCGACTTGGGGGGGAGGATCGAGTACTTTGGGCCTCTGTGGGTCGGCTGGCCCGAGTGGCATATTGGGGGTAACTTCTAGATCCAATAGGGGTATTGGCTAAAACTGAATCGTTTTCTTTTGAGGGGCTCGCCAGAAACGTGAGAATCGCCAAGTTTGCACAATTCTGAAATACATTGTCGATTGTGGGTGATTCTAGACGATTTCTGGAGAAGAGACGAGTTCTTTTGCGATTGTGATTTTTCAGGCAGTGACTCTTTAGAATTGAGTGAAAAGAACTGGCCCCGAATGGTACATATTGAAATTGTGTAATGAATTTCAGTCTTGTGCTAACAAGCACTTCACTTTCAAGTAATTTAACATGTAGATGAGACTAGTTCGTTCTCATGTGCAGTTCCATCAAATTAACAACGTTTCACAATACCAAATTGCTCGATAAATCTAGCCCAAGCAAAATATAGCAAGCTGACTGGGAATAAGAAAAATAACCCGTACTTCCAATTAGAAGATAGTTACCCATTGAATGATCTTGTATTGGCAAAATGATACCCAAGTCTATTAGTTAGTTTTCATGCTCTTTTCATCTACATTCCATCATACTCTCGCCCCTTGCGTCGCCCCCGCGGGAAACCCGGGGGAAAACCCTGGCCGCCGCCCTTCGAGTCTCCTCCTTCTCTCTCCCTCCTCGTCGTTGTCCGTAGCGCCGCTAGGCGAAGCCTGTCCAGCTGGGCGGCGGTGGGGCTTGTTCCCATCCTTTCCATCTTGGCTGGCGCGGGACAACGGGATTCAAAGTAACACCGGTCGAACGTGGGGTCCGATGGCACGACGGTCGGTCTCCCATCGGTGTCATGCGCGGTGCGGCGGTGGCGACCTGCGTGTCGTGAGTTGGTGGCTGCGTTGGCATGACCGGTGGTCACGGGTGCCGCCGGACCAAGATCGGATCCATCTGGATCCTATCTTCGGACTCCGTCGGCCATCGCGGGGTGGTGATGATCGTCGCTGGCCATGTCGGATCGTTGGATTCGGCGTCTGGAGATATACGAGTAGTTCTTCTCGATCCACCTTTCTGGTGGGTTGAGCCCCATGGCTCTTTCATCTTCACAGGTTTCGGATCGTGGCTTGCCGGATTCGGAGTACACGGAGGTTTGGTGGCATATAGGATGGGAACCGGAGGAAACTTTGGTCGGCTTGTTTGGACCGGCATCGGCGACGTCACTCGACGCCGTTACCCTCCCTGGAGGCGAAGCCGAAGTCTCTCCTATCCACCCCCGAACCCCTCCCGGACAAAAGTTCAGAATTTAGTCGGGATTGGCGGCAGCGGCGTCCTGCGCGTCGTATCCTCCATGGAGGCGCCATCTTGGGGGTACCTGCTGTTCGGGGGAGAGATGTTGTGGATGGTGGGCTCCGAGTAGCTCCAGCAGTGACGATGGTGTGGAGGTTGTCTGGTGGTGCGGCGTTGTATCTACCGCGTCATTGGCGACGAGTGTTGGCGGCATGGTGCAACTGCATATCGACGATGGATGCGGCTGGATGGACGAGCGCAGGATGGCCGAGCTGTCTGGCACCATGGTGGCGTCGACGGCAGGCCTGGCAAGGTCTATGCGTCAGTACCTGCTCTGGAGATGGATCGGTGTAAGAAGGCGGCGGCAACCTCGGTGAGTGCGTCGGACCGGTGTGTTACCCAGTCCCGGTATGTGGCTAGGATGGGGCATCCAGCATTAGATGTTAGGATTTGGTGCGATGTCTGTTTGGTATTAGGCTCGGACATTCGGCACCACTGCATCAAGGGGATAGGGGTAGCGACAGATGATGCCTAGATGATGGCTTTAGGCTCACTGATCTACTACTTTGTAAGGTCTTTTGTGCTTAATAACTAATAAAGTGACCGTATGCATTGTCCAGATGCAGAGGCCGGAAGTGCATCCTCCTTTTCTAAAAATAAATAAGAGGGGTCTCCACAGGTTCAGAAAATAATCAAGTGTGGCTTTCTTAATGCAACAACTAGGATGGGTCCAGTATAACCTTTTCTACAATTTCAAATAATGGAACATGCTTAATAAGGCGGCCACCAGAGCTTAAGATTCTTATATGACGGAACAATAAAAAGGGTAGTCTGGCTTATTGTGCTGGAGTGATAAATAGAAGGGCCTCATCAAAACTGTGTTGGAGCATTTTCATGACTCTGAGCATAGGTTCTGTGTAAGACACTTGTATCAAAACCTTCATGCAGTCCACAAGGGAGAAACTATGAGACAACAAATCCTTGCCTAATCTCTTTCCACCAAAAGATAAAATAAAAATCCCTCTATATTGTACGTGCATGTACCAGTTCGCATCGAACCAATGCACCCGGTCAGCTCCAGGCTCCTCTAGTTGTCTCATGTGCATCTTCCTGATTGACCAATGTAATCGCTGTCTGTTTCGACTTGTTCTGGTCATTGCACCATGTTGCACGACTGCACGTAATGGCGGCTAGCTCATCGACATCTTTGAATTTCTGCTTTAGACAGGTTGTAACATATACATCACCCACTGTTATTACTAATGGCGCACCTTCATAGCTAAATTACCGGTCATATCATGGCTTCCCAGGACGTCATCAACATACAAAGAGGCCAGAGCATGAACATGTTAATCTCTATTAATAAAGGAGCAGTACGTACGTCGTTTTGCTTTCTTTCGTTCGTCCTCCCACCCGCCTCGATCGAACAAAAAACCGTCCCTCCCACCGTTTTTCCACCGAAAGCCAGATGTTTTCTTTCCGAAAAAACCGACCTACCTACCGGATCGCCGCTGCCGGACTCCTCAACCCTCACCCACGCCTCCCTCAAACCCTAGCCAAGCCGTCGCTCGTCTCCCCTTCTCCACCCGTAGCCGCCGCAGCAGCCCGCACATTGCCCCGGGCGACTCCTCTGTGCTCCAGGCCCTGGCCGACGCCGGCGACTCCTCGGCACCCTGCATGCGCCGTCGCATCCGACGCCAGGGAGGATCGCGTGACTCCGCCGCGCCGATGCATCCGACACTGGCCACTCCGCAGCCTCACGCCCTGCCGCCGCCAAGGAGACGGCCTGACCAAGATCTATTGGAATATAGGTTTGGACCCTTGAGTCTTCTCTATCCGGCGAAGTGTAGCGGCAACGCTGGCTGTTAGTTTCTTCCCATCTCGCTGGTGGCAGTGTAGATCGGCGTCCTCTCGATCCGCCACCACCGATGCATAGCGCTTCCCATCATGTGCGACGGGGACAACGTGGGCAAGTCCCTCAGCGCCGCCGCCGATATGGTGCTGATCGGGCCGCCGGCCACCCCCTGATCCTCTCACACACTCTCTCCATCAGTTCGTCCTCCCCTTACCTCTTCCGTCCATTCTTTAGGTCAGTCGTGAGGGACTTGCAATCTGAACATACTTGCGTCTTTTTTGTGCTGCAGGATACATGGACCTTTCGCTGGTTGCCTGACCAGTACCATGTAATGGAGAGGTTGCCTCACATAAAAATTATCAAGCATGGTTGAGAACCAGGGTACACATGCGAACAGAAATTCAGAACTGAGTCACTCTCACCATGGTTGATCCTATTATTGTCTGTTTCTTTGATTTTGAAATAGTCTTAAAGGTTATAAATGTTATATGAGATGGAAGAATGAGCAAATATGAACTCATAACGGTTCTAAGTTTGACTTATTTAGAGGTAATTTCAAAGTTACAACATGTAAAGCCCCACAGTACAGACCCTATTTGGGTCTCATATCTTAAAATAGGACCTCAGAATTTTCCATACGAGCCCAATTGATCTTCCTATGCAATTTTTTAGTTTTTTCAACATGAATGATTATGTTGTAAAACCAATAGCTTCTGCATTATATCCTTTATATTTGGTTCTTCTCGATAATCATGATGCAAAGAAAGTGGATTGGAAAGTAAGTGGTGAACCTTTCTTTCTATCTGTGTGGATCCTAGGAATTACTTTCATGGAAGCACAAGGATTAATCTCAACTTACTGAACTCAGTGTGGAGACATATGTACCTGTAGGTTTTATGTATTATACTTCTGACTTCTATACGTTACCGAATTAAAGAAATATCAATGTCCAGGAGAAGATGCGGTGCTGCACACAACTAATCATTCTCATAGTAGCTAGTAAATCATTTTGTATTATGAGTTATTCTACTTTTCATGTGTAATTATTATTTTTCCGATAGGCATAGTATTTACATATGTTCATTTTGAATAGTAGAACTTTTCAGGTTTGCATGGCGATATCTCTTCAGCAAAGGAGAGATGTATTGGTGGTAGATTTGATAAATGGTCTATCTAATACTATTGAAGATAAATGGTCTTGATATGCCGCTTAGATAAGAGATCTTATGACGCGACGTGAGAACTTTAGTTGGCCTATAATCCCAAACATTCTGATGGTTGCATAGATTAGAGAAAAAATTGATCAAGATATTGTTTCATTCTTGCCATCTTAGTATTAAATAATTACCTTGTTCCTTAGTATGCATAGATAGAAATAAATATAGAAAAGGTGATAGCTAGATCATAAAATTGGCTGATCTCCCTGCCTGATTTGAAAGTACAATTCATACTCAAGACAAGACTTTTATCGCTCAATAAGTAAATTCTTGGGTGTACACTGTATCTCTAATCCTAAAGGAGCAGTTCGTACGTCGTTCGTTTCGTTCGTTAGCCTCCCAGCCCCATCGATCCAAGCCACCAACAGGTGTGGGTTTTTGCCAATTTGGCTTCAACATTTTCTGAAATTATGTTCATCCAGTGAGGTACGCTTTCCAATGTGTCATGATAAGATGCGCAACTCAACAGTTAGCAATCACGTAGAGCCAAGTTAGCTGCTGGTTCGATGATCTTAATGTTTATCTGTTTGCTCAGTTTAGGTAGTTGCTCTGAACTAGAGGTTTATAGTTTCCACACGCAGAGCGACACCTTCTACTTTAGTTGAGTTCCCTTGATCATAGTGGAATTAGATTGCGGATTGTTTTACCACTACATTCTATGAGATAAGACAGTAGAGGACAAATTTATTTTACGGGGTTTGAAGCTTATCTTGTGGGGGGCGGTGTGAGAGACTTATTACTGAAAAGAGCACCTAAAGATTTTGAATTGATCACTACTGCAAGTCTCGTAGAGGTTTTGTCTCATTCAAATATCACATGTTTTTCTTTCCCCAAATTCTCAGATGCCATTGTTCCATTGACCCGACTCTGATTGTTTGCAGACTAAAAATATGTTTTGAAATTATGTTCATCAAGTGAGGGACGCTTTCCAATGTGTCATGATAAGATGCGCAGCTCAAGAGTTGAGGTTTCTTATTCATACCATTATCACATCTTGAATTCTGGTTCTTAGAGCTTTGGTTTCTAACCCTTATTTGCTTGGCTTGTCTTTTGTTCTTATGGGTTTCAAGCTTCAACACAAATCTTCTGTAGGACATCTTGTACTTAAAATGTAGAAAAATGTCGGTTTTGTTGAATGTCACAGGAGCTAAATTACTAACATTGTTGTAATGCTTGTAGGGGGATATTCTTTAATCTGTTCAATTACAGAGTTTATATATGCGAATGGAGTAAGGGATCTGAGAAAAAAATTAGTACATTACTTCCCACGCAGATTTGATATATCATCGTTTACTCACCCCTTCTCTTCTGACTAACTCCTTATATCATCAACATTTGTGCACAGTTATTCATGCCCATGTTTATTCCAAGGAGCATCCCCATAGGTTTTCAAGAAATGCCCATGATTGTATTATTATCTATCACAGATAAATTTCGATTCTGAATTCTTTTGGCTGGGGATTTTTCTTGGATTGAGAGTTGCTGCACTGAGCGCAAGTAGATTGAAGGAGATGGATATTGAAAATAGATGGCTTCATTATCCAATTGACCGAAAACAATTGCACATTCATCTAGAGCTACTAAAATGCTGCTCCCTCATTAGAATTCTATCACATTTTTTTCACCTTTGTGTCAGAAAAATGAAAAAAATGCATGTACGGTATTTAGTTTGACGCTTATTTTTTTTCTTTCCAGCTTCATCGTGTGCCTCCGAAATAGGTATCTTCAACCTCTATTTGATCCTACACTTCTCTCCCTTATTGTTAAAATAATTGTCACTAATGTTTTCAGGTGTCGCCTTTCAAGTGGCTAATTGTGGATGGATCGATATTTTATGCAGCCCTGCTATCTACAATTTGGCAGTCAGATGGTGATCTTAAACATAAAATGAAGCAAATTGCCATGGGTTCTAAAAAAATATGACGTTTTCTATCTCAAGATGCTTCAGGTATAGACATATAGTCCTCTTCGTGTTTCCTATATCGTCGCTGATTCGTTAATTTAGTCAAACAGTTTATGTATGTGTAGTATGATCAATCTAAAATACTTTTATGAGTTGGAAAAAGGCCAATAAGGTGGTTGCATAACCAACAGGATATACTTGATTGGGATATTCTTCGAAGACCATTGACTTTGATTCTGATAGTTACTACTTAGGAAAATTACGAGCGTCGGAATAGTCGCTCTGTCATGCCCCTGCTGCTGCTTCTTGCCGGTGCATGCTGCTGCTGCTCGTGTCCGGCACGAACTGCTGCTGCTATTCCGGGTCGCCCCCTGTGTGCTCGTGTTGCTACTTCTTACTGTGCTCTTGTGCCTTACTCATGCAGCTGCAGGGAAAAGATAACGGGGTTACGGGGCGATGGTTTCCGGGCAGGCACTGGTGGTCGGCAGAAGGAGCTGTGGAGGTGCTCATTGCTGCACGGCTCCACTTCGACGCCACCGGGTTCAGCCTTGGCGTGGACCTGGGTGGACCCAAGAACCAAAATGCCTGGTCTATGTACAGCTCTCTATTTTTTATAGCTATCATTGTGATGGACATGTCTGACACATTATTTGTCAGAATACAATGTTAGTTAATCAATTTAGTGAAACATCATTTTATTGGAATACAATGCCTTGTAGATGTTAAGAAGCTGAAACAAAATTATTTGGTCATACATGCATGCATGCTTGTAAGTTGTAACTACACTGAAACCGAGCAACTACATTATGGATTGGAGCCAGGGTATTTGTGGCAGAGTCAAAACTTGACCGAGGGGTGTCGATAAAGAAGAGACGCATGAGACAGGAGGGAACTTATGGTTTCGGAAGCGATATATGTATGTCGTTTCAACTATATTTACGTTCCCCTGGCAACATAAATCAACTAAATCAAAAATAAAAATCTTGCCTTCCTCTACTTATACTCCCATCAAATTTAATGTTGCCAAAATTGATATTGAACCACAAGAGTAAATGCTTGTTCCAATTTTTTTTGAAAGAAAGACCAATTGTTTCGGGAAGTCATGTTCTCATCCTGAGCTCAATTGAGGTCGGGATGAACAGTAAAATCGAAAAAATTGAAAAACATTTCGAAACATTCTGATTTTTTTAGGTGTGAACATTGACAAAAGTTCTCGGTGCTTGCAAAATTTCATCAAAAAATAACATTAGTAGAAGTCATGAAAAAATAAATAAAATCTGTACCCAAAATTTTATCGAAAATAACACTTTTGAAGCATCATTTTTGTTATTTTTGCTAAGACTTCCACAAATGTTATTTTGTGATGAAATTTGGCGGGGACTGGAAAGTTTTGTCATTGTTTTCACTAAAAATATTTCGGAATTTTTTGAACATTTTTTGATTTTTTTTCCGGTGTTAATGTTCACCCGAGCTCATTTGAGCTCAGGTGTAGAAACACCACATCCAATTGTTTCAATACTTGTTCCAAAAATTCCACTCTATGATTTTCTAAATAAATGATACGGCATCCAATATGTACTTAGATTATTTTTCACATGTCTCTATTGTTCAAATTCCATTTGGTTGGCAAGCATGTACTGCTGAAACTATCTTTAGTTTCTGAATATCATGATCATATTTCAGTAAGACTTCATGCATATTGTGTTTTCCTCTTCCAAAACCGGTACATTTTTGCTTCACTTGCTTTAACCTTAGTTCAATAAAATCATAGGAAACATTTATTTGAATGTCCTGATAGTCCAATGATAAACACACACCTAGATATGAGCGTTACTAATCCATAAAAAATAACAAATGGCAAGCATAGTAAGAGCTAGCTTATCATGTCACAATGAAATTGTATGGAGTGACATAGAGTGATGACATCAAAGCTAGATCATGGAGTAGACCGACATAAAAGACGGTGAGGTAAGAGCGAATTATGTCTTGTCAGTGGGTGTGAGGAAAAAATATGTGTGTCAAGAAAATTTAGAACCAATGAATGAAGAGATAAAGTTGTCGGAACAAATACAACCAGGGAAACATTGTTATGTTACCATCTTCTCTATACAAATTTGACATGCCTTATGTTCTATATGCAACCAGTAAAATTTTCAAAAAGCCCATGGCAACGCACGGGTGTTCTACTAGTTACAATAGTAAGAACTCATCCAAGTGATTCCATTGATTTGAATGGATTGATCTGCTGTACCATTCGAGGAATCCTCATCCAATGTGTGAATCTCACAATGGAAGTAGGGAAATAAATCCAATTATTTTATTCTGACAAGAGCAATGACGATATTCAGGGAAAGTGTATCTCTTCACGCACGAAGTTAATACAAGTGAGGATATATTTCTACTAATCATAAAATTAAAAAGTGGAAGATCATCTTCTCGAGGAAGACTGATCTTCTCGCTGTCGGCACATCTGTGCCTGAGATGCTTCTCTACCTTCTTGGGCTGAGATGCCAACAAGTCTTTTCTAGGGAATCATGTCATATGTTGGCTAGGGAAAAGCAAGCTATAATCAATCAAAAAATAAATATGAATGGAGTCTTATTAGCACTTTGCACACATTTTGAGCCCTACAATAAGGTGTGTCATATTTTCTTTACAACAGGGATTATTCTCCAATATTTTTTGTCGAAAAGGAGGATATATCCCCGGCATCTGCATCTGGACGATGCATGCAGTCATTTTATTAATTATTCAGAAGGACCATATAAAGTAATATATCAGTCAGCCTAATGCAGCCATCTAGGCAACACCTGTTGCTACTCCTATCTCCGTGATGAAGGTGTGCCGAATATTGAGGCCCAATACCAAACAAGTATCGCACCAAAGCCTAACATATATAGCCGGATGCCCCAGCCCAGCCACACATCGGGACTCGGTCCCACATCGGCCCGGCGCACTATCAGAGGTTGCCGTCGTCATCTTCCACCGAACCATCTCCAGAGCAGGAACTGATACGTCGACCTTGCCTGGACTGCTGTCGATGCCACCACAGGGCTAGACAACACCACCATCCAACATGTGTCCATCCACACACGCCCGTCACCGAAACTCCGCAACGCCATGCCGTCGTGATCCGTCGTTGGCTTTGCTGTAGATGCAACACCGCTCCTCCTCTTGTCCCCTCAAGACACGACGTGCTCCAAAATGATGCCCCCATGTGGAAAAGCAATACTGCGAACGCCATCATCGTCCGATCCGGGAGACCCAGATCTAGGGTTTTCCCCACAATATCCCGAGCTTGATGACGCAAACTGCAACGACGATGCCTCTACAAGGGAACGACGACAAAGTCGGCTTGATTTTCACCGACAGCTACGCCACCAGGCGTGCGCTGCCGGCATCGTTGGTCCCTTCATCCGGAGAAAATTCCAAAATGATGCCCTAGAGAGGGACTACGACGCAAAAACACCACCATCGCTTGATCCCAAGGAGATCTAGGGTTTCCACCGGAGTTCCCTGCGATGTCATGGACCATACAAGGGGATGGTTAGCTGCCTTTTCTCACCATCCTCACTAACCACCTCAAGGTATCGAGACGAACCACACTTCCTACAGTACTTTTCATACGCATACTCGTGCCTAAACAAAAGGCAATTCTTCGGAAAAACATGTAGTTTCTTATAATCCATAGAGAGTGCCTTCATGATTTTCTTTGTAGCGTACATGCTTTTCGACAATTGATGACCCTCGGGGAGGCTGTTAGCCCATAATCCCACGAATGCTTCAAAGCATTTGTGGCTACAGCCGTACTCAACCGTCACTTCAATAAGTTGTGAGATGGCATCTAGCTAAGATATTTTCGCACCCTCATAAAGAGGTTTCTTCGACGAGGCCAAGACCTCCAAAAAGTCCTTTGCGATTGCCTCTGGATCCTCCAGTTCATTCTCTGAAGGTGTCACATTTGCCGTTTCTACAGCAATGACATCATCTAGCATGTCCCTGAACCCGTTGTCTTCATAACCATCGATGCATTGTCGCATCACCTCCTCTGTGCCACGGACATGCTCA
Organism: Hordeum marinum; assembly: GCA_022496015.1. NCBI lineage: Eukaryota > Viridiplantae > Streptophyta > Magnoliopsida > Poales > Poaceae > Hordeum > Hordeum marinum. The sequence goes on from CM039678.1 coordinate 32,781,482, forward strand.
GCTAAGTTTATCGGTGGCATGTCAAAGTTTGGCATATATCCGTGCGTGCGAAGGTGGTCAGTCATGTCCTTCTGATTTTTACGGTGACGATGTGCCACATCTCGCACATGGGCATGGTGGGATAATTCTCATTGGACTACGGAATATATCCTTCAAATACACATCGGTTTTCGTGATCCACTCTGATGTTATTCGATTCCGACGGATAAAACCACTGTACATCCACTGATTATCTGCCATCCTCTGTTTTATTGGGAGCCAGACAACAAAATTAAGGATTCATTTGAATTAATGACATCAAAATTTTATTTTCTTCTGCGTTGAATCCACCAACATCTCTAATAGGTAAAGATGGGTCCTAATCCCACCCGAGGATGTCTAGATTGAGTACGTTCTCCATGTTCTACCCCGTTCCGAGATAAAATTTCGGCAACACCTCCCCGCTGTTCTCCAGATACACGTCTCGGTAAATAGCCGACAGAATGTGCTCCGGAGAACAATGGGAAGGCGTCGCTGAAATTCCATCTCGGAATAGGGTAGAACATGGAGAACGTACCCAATCTACACATCCTCGGGCTGTCCGTGGAAAACGCTAGACAATCCGAAAGAGCTACGGTCATAAATATGCAATTGAATGCATATTTATCAATGCAACCCTTTCGTACGGGAGATGCCTAGGTTACGAGACTTGACGTGAAAAGAAAATCTAGTGACATGATTAAAAAAGCCTAGAAGGTGAAGGTGGATTCGTAGCTCACCCTCGGCTATGGAGGAAGTAGTCGAACAGCGGAGGGACGATTGGGGACCAATAGCTACGACGTCGACGATCACTCCACAGAGATGCAACACGACAAAGCCTGTAAAGTTTAGGTCATCACATCACATACAACATTGACACTTCAGGTTTTAATCAAAACATACATCTAATTTATCTACATCCATCTATCTATTCATCCATCTATCTATCTACATTCATCTATCTATCTACATTCATCTATCAAACATCCGTCTCTCTCTCTATATATATCTATTTATCTATCTTTTCACCTATTTCTACTAAATATCACACACAAATAATTGTAAGAGAAACTAAAAATATTACTCGCTGCTGCGGGGCAGGCTGCTGCGGGGAGGTGGTCGAGGGAGGCCGGCCAGAGCGGGGATGAGGAGGCCGGAAGGGGGAGGCCGGCCGGTGCGGGGGAGGACAGGCGGCGGCGGGGGAGGATGGGCGGGGTCGGGGAGGACGGGCGGCGTCGGGGGCATGACGGGGGCGCCGGTCGGGGTCCGGGGCGGGGGGACCGGGCGAAGACGGGATCGGGGCCGGGGGGCGGCCAGGGACGGGGCTGGGCGAGGGCGGCGACGCTCGCCGAGGTCGTGGCGGCAGCGGTGCAGGCGAGGCGAGGGCGGCAGCGGCGCGTGCGAGGAGAGGGCGGCTGCGGCACGGGCGAGGAGAAGGTTGCGGTGGCACGGGCGAGGAGAGGATGGCGGCGGCATGCAGGAGGATTAGGGCGAGAGAGAGAGAGAGAATGGGTCTACCCCTTTGACTTTCACTGGACGAGGTATGACCGATCAAAAGTTTCACCTGGGTGTGATAGGCGATCCCATAGATACACTCAGGATCATGGTCCGGGCCCGACCCAGTGCAATATTTCATCTGTGTCTCCCCGACGTGTTCGTTTCCACCCTCTGTGTGACGGTGACAGCGGCGTTCGTGACGGGTTCACACTACGGAGCCACGTGCCGAGTGCTTGCACCTGCCACCACACTTGCAGACGTATAAGAGGTCCCGGCGCAAGACCTGGCGGCACTGCTACCCCTGCAAGTCCCCGTCCCATATAACCATAGCACCGTTAACCGGACAGGTCTACCTCTTTCACTTTCATCGGACGAGGTATGACCGATGAACATTTTCACCTGTCTGTGATAGGCAGCCCATAGATAGACTTCGGATCCAACGCAGTGCAAGATTGCCTCTGTGTCTCCCCGACGGGGCCATTTCCACCCTCCGTGCGATGGCGGCATCGACGTCTGTGAGGGGGGCCACACCCCGGAGCCGCGTGCCCGGTGCTTGCACCTACCACCACACTTCCAAAACGTATAAAAAGGCCCAGTGCAAGACCTGGCGGCATTGCCTCCCCCCAAGTACCCTGTCCCGTCTAACCCTAGCACTGTTGACCGCATGGGTCTACCCCTTTGACTTTCACCGAACGAGGCATGACCGATGAAAGTTTCACCTGGGTGTGATAGGCGAGCCCATAGATACACTCCGGATCATGGTCCGAGCTCAACCTAGTGCAAGATTGCCTCTGTGTCTCCCCGACGTGTTCATTTTCACCCTCCGTGCGACGGTGACAACGACGTTCATGAGGGGGGTCACACTACGAAGCCACGTGCCGAGTGCTCGCGCCTACCACCACACTTGTAGACGTATAAGAGGTCTCGGCGCAAGACCAGTCGGCATTGCTACCCCCACAAGTCCCCCGTCCCGTATAACCATAGCATCGTTGATGGGACGGGTCTACCCCTTTGACTTTCACCGGCCAAGGTATGACCGATGAACATTTTCATCTGGCTATGATAGGCAGCCCATAGATAGACTTCGGATCAAGGTACGGGCCCAACCCAGTGCACGATTGCCTCTATGACTCCCCGACGTGGCCGTTTCAACCCTTCGTGCGACTGCGACATCGACGTCCGTGAGAGGCCCACACCCCAGAGCCGCGTGCCGGGTGCTTGCACCTACCACCACACTTCCAAAACGTATAAAAAGGCCCAGTGCAAGACCTGGCGGCATTGCCTCCCCCAAGTACCCTGTCCCGTCTAACCCCAGCACTGTTGACCGGATGGGTCTACCCCTTTGACTTTCACCGGATGAGGTATGACCGATCGAAAGTTTCACCGAGGAGTGATAGGCCAGCCAATAGATACACTCCAGATCATGGTCCGGCCCCAACGCGGTGCAAGATTGCCTCTGTGTCTCCCCGACGTGGTCGTTTCCACCCTCCGTGCGACGGTGACAACGACGTTCGTGAGGGGGTCACACTACGGACCCACGTGCCAAGTGCTTGCACCTGCCACCACACTTGCACACGTATAAGAGGTCCCGGCGCAAGACCTGGCGGCATTGCTACTCCCGCAAGTCCCCCGTCCCATATAACCATAGCACAGTTGACCGGACGGGTCTACCCCTTTGACTTTCACCGGACGAGGTATGACCGATGAACATTTTCATCTAGCTATGATATGCCGCCCATAGATAGACTTTGGATCAAGGTCCGGGCCCAACCCAGCGCAAGATTGCCTCTGTGTCTCCCCGGCGTGGCCGTTTCAACCCTCTGTGCGACGGCAGCATTGACGTCCATGAGGGGTGCCACACCCCGGAACCGATGAACAATTTCACCTGGTTGTTTGTATTTAGATAAGACAAATTTACCTAAAAACAGAATAAAAAAGATATGCCAGAAAACAGATTAAAAAATATAATAGAAATATATGGTTTGTATTTAGAGAATGAAAAAACAGAAAAAACAAATATGCCGACAGCAAAGCCGTCGGCATACCTCTGCCTAGACCGACCAGCCACGTGCTTCAGATCGATGACGTGGACACAAGTCTATGCCGACGGTATGGCCGTCGGCATACCTCTGTCTACATCGACCAGGCACACGTCTCGGATCGATGACGCGCCACGCATCGCGGATCGATGACGTGGACACAGGTCTATGCCGATGGTTTGGGCGCCGGCATCACTATGCCGACGGCCTCCGACGGAGCCGTCGGCATAGTAGTAACGGCGTGAGCCCACCGTCCACCCCTGGCCTGCCTATGTCACGTCTACGCCGATGGCCTTCCTATGCCTACGGCCAACGTCGGCACAGAGGTCGGTATGCCGACGGCATATATATGCCTACGGCCACCGTCGGCATAGTCCTACGTATGCCGACGGCCTTTTTACGCCTATGGTCTAGCCTCGACCATCGGTATACCTCCATCTATGCAGACGATGACCGTAGGCATCGATTAGGCCGTCGGCAAATACTGTTATTCTGGTAGTGCGTCCTTCTACCACACAAGATAAATGCTCGTTGTTGTTGCATTATGTGTTGAAATAGTTATGGAAGTTTAATCAGTGTGAGTGTATGACCTTTTCACAGTACTACAACTGTACTAGGCAAAACCGTTGGCGTAAACAAGTAGGCTCCATTCATGTTGAGAAAAAACAAGTGATGAACAGTCCCTCTCACAGAAAAAAAATTATACTGTAGCGGAGGTGCCACTTCATGTCCGGGGACTGAGATTCATTAACTTTCAAGAGCTAAATCTCAACGTGGCTAATCGATAGCTGTTCACTGTCAGATAACGAATAAATGGTCCAGGTCAAAATGAACAGTCCCATGCTACAAGACACATGTACAGAACACGAGCTACAGGATGCACTGATATACAACACAGACAGTGCTGCCCAATGTTTCGTGTTGGCGTCACGTTCCTTGATGCTAGCAATTCGGGCACATTGCTTCTTGAACGCTTTTTCCAAAACATCGAGGCCTGTGAACCTCCTCTTAAGCCTAGCCCTCAGATCATGCTCGCGGGGAGAGAGAGATAGCAATTCTTGGGCGATGTCGAGTTGGAGGATTATCAACAAGGCAGTGTGGAGATGAAACTTAGATTTGGAGAATAGCCCGTTACTCCACTTGGAAAGATGCAAGCTTGTTTTCTTAAGCTTATGGAACATGGTCTGGCACGGCTCAAGGTTGGTGGATGGTACCTCCCAAGCATGTTGCACAATATCCATGTATCCCGGAATCTGTGTCCAAAAGTTTTAAAACCTAAATATCCAAGGGCGTCTTGGGCCACTAATCCACCATCACCAGCAGGGAGTTGCAAACATTGACAGTGGCCGAAAGACAAAATTCAGTTGTTACAGAATTCGAGCATGCACCACGGCGTCGTTCCATAACATCAGCAGCCCAACCCGGCGTTGTCTCCTCTAGACAAACGATGTGGCAGGTGTGGATGCGGCAATAGTTTCATGAACCGTCGAGCGCCTATCTAGGCAGTTCAACCCTCAGACATTCTAGCTTAGGAAGTTAATTTTTATGTTCTAAACATGTGGAAAGAAACTACACAATCCTCACATAACAGGCACACTGACGAAGCATCAGGAGCTGCTCCAGGACCGCGGGAGACAGCCCCCATACCTGCGACAGTTGCGGCGACCCTCGGCACAGCCTCCCTTCCTGAGTTCTGACACAACAGCTAACCGCACCGCGTGAGCAGCTGCGGAAGAAGCGGCCTGTCCAGGAGGAGTGGCGTTCAGCGTTGTGGCCGCGACGGTCTTTAGTAGCGTCCCTGTCGCGGCGGCCCCTCACATCAACATCATTACGGTGGCGGTGGCGAGAGAGGATGATCCTCGAGGCGCTGGCATCCGGGAGCGCTCACCCACACGGTCCGGCTATGGCACTACGTCGTGCCGCCTGACGAGGAGGCGTGCGTGTCCATGCAGGCGCAGTGCAGCGACGAGGTGGATGAAGTCGAGGTGAGGGCCAGGGACGGGAGCTGGCTCGCCATACCGCCAGATCCGATGGCCTTCACCTTCATGGCCAACAGGATGTTCACGTGAAGGCAAGAGCTGCCAGTCCCCTCTTTCACGATTGCAGCCCCATGTTAGAATGTGAGTCAATCGGGCCAGAGAGTGACACTAGTGCCGCTCAGGCGCTGGACCGAGAAGGTCTCTTTCGCCCGGGCCAATCGCCATGCTGCTATCCAAATCAGGGAGGAGACATTAAGCAGGTTAACCCACCGTACCCCATTGTCGTAAGACAATTCCTGGTGCCTTTCAAGCCTACGTAGTTCGTGTAAATATGACGGACGCTTTCCCGCCACGGATGGTTGGATGCATATGGACCATCTATGTTCATATTGACAGAGAAATTGGACCTGAAACCATGACTCAAGAGAGCTTGATATTTATCTATTTATTAGATGTGAAGTGAGTGTATCATGTGAGCGGTTGTGTCTGTGATGTGTTCAAAAGATATATGCACAATACGAAGGTGTCTCCCTGGCCCACCGCATTATATGGCGTGTGTGCACTTCTATTACTGTTTTAGCACATGGGGTGCTCTTCTCTAACTAGCATCGATTTTCCTTTTCATCTACTCGACATAGGTGAAAAGCGAGACCAAACATATGGAATTTTATTCTTGACTATGAATGTGTTGTAAAAGTATTACTAGATATTCCACTAAGACACGGCTAAATCACATAGCATGGCTTCCGTAGACGACACCGACACTCAAAGGCGTGAGAGCATGAGCAGGTTTATTTCAGTCACAAGGACGAAGCACGGTTTAGCCTCAACATGACTAGTTCAGAGGAAAAACGTGAGCAGCGTGAACTTTAATCCCAAGGGCCCTTAATCCATGTTCGGAGATAGCATTCACCTTCACGCTATGGAAAGAGCTATTCGCCCCTCTCTCGCGTATTCAACTTCATTTCGGGATGTGTAAATCGGGGGAGAGAGTGACAATTTGGAAGCTCAGGTGCTGTTCCGCGAAGGTCTCTTCCACCTGGGCCAATCACCATATGGCTGTCGATGTCAGGTCGGACAGAGGTAACAGGTTAATCCATTGTACCCTTTTGTCATAAGACAATTCCTGGTGCCTTTCAAGCCTAAGCAGTTCGTGTAAAAAACTATACATGATGGACGCTCTCCGCTCCCTGGATGGCTGGATGCATGAAGGATCTATGTTCATATTGACAGAGAAATTGGACTTCGAACTAAGACTCCCGAGAGCTCATATTTATCATCGAGTATATGTGACGTGAAAGTGCCTTGTTGGCCCGCCGCATTACGTGGCTTGTGTGCACTTCTAGTAGGAGTACTGTGTTAGCACATGGGGTGCTCTTCTCTAACCAGCTTTTATTTTCGATCGTTTTCATATGTCTGCATGACAAAACCATATATTGAGTACACGATATGCTCTCGTCGGTAACATGTTGTAGAATTATTACTAGGTATTCCATTAAGACACGGCTAAATAACATGGTATGGCTTTTATAGATGACACCAACACTCAAAAGGCGCGAGAGCACTAACAGGTTTATTTCAATCAAAGTGACAAAGCATGGTTTCCTTAGTATTGAAATTTGTGGTTTCAAGCCAAAGCATGAACATGCCCATAATACATCCTTGGAGATAGCATTGCTTGCCTCACCGTCATGAAATTTATGGTAAAAAAAATAGCTTGCCCTTGCCCAATTCTCATCTAATCATCACGCAACATGGCATAATGAAGCGATTACTCTATAGTATCAGGTTGGGCATAGAGGACTCGAAAGCATAACTGGTCGGCATAGGTTGTCATTTGTAGTTCTAACAAGTAACCCTCTTATGGGTTGCTGTTTATTTCTTTTTCATGTTTTGGTCCTGACACAAGTTCCTTCTCATCTGCAGTTGCCTCCTGGAGAGTGAAGGAAACTGAGCGATTGCCTTCTCCCTGGCGGCTTGCAAGGACTTGGGTGCACCCGCAAGACCTTCCCCAACTACTTTGGTGTGCTAAGCACCTTCGTCAAGAACTAGATTAGAGAATCTACGGTGAACCGTGCTTGTACTTTGTAGCAGGTCCATAGTTTCAGGAAATTTTGGCTTCATCTTCTCACGAGTTGGTGTATGAGTCTTTAATATTAGCGCGTGAGCCTTGAGGTAAAATGATGCATTGCACACTGTATTCGTTTTTATGAATAAGAAATAAATTCACCCGCAAAAAATGAAAAAGAACTAAATTAAAGTTTAGTAATCAAAATGTCATGCTGGAGGGCGGAAGCATTCCCTTGCACGAAGAACAACACAGGTCTCATCTGAATGCTTGAAAATGCTCAACCGAAACGGAACAAATTCGGACGCACATCTCCATGCAATGAGATCCTATGGAGGGAGTGTGTGCCACTGGCACATAAGATAACTGCTCGTTGTTGTTGCATTATGTGTTAAAATAGTTATGGAAGCTTAATCAACGTGACATTTTCAGACTACTACAACTGTACTAGGCGAAACTGTTGGTGTAAACAAGTAGGCCCTGTTCATGTTGAGAAGAAACAAGAGTGATGAGCAGTCCCTATCATAGACAATATAAATAGTCTAGAGGTGTGACTTAATGGCGAAGAGCTAAGTCTCAATGTGACTTAGCGATAGCTCTTCACTGTCAGATTACAAATAAACGGTCAAGATACGAATGAACAGCGCCCATGCTACAAGACACATGTACATTACACTAGCTACATGATTCACCAGCGTACAACACATACAGTGCTGCCTCCTATAGGATTCAATCAAGACACTTGCCAGCTTGAATTGACTGAATCTCGATCCAATATCAGGATGTGCGTATCTTGGGTGAGAGAGTGTCACTTCACCAACCCGTGGGGATTGTACTTGTCTCCAGGTAGTGCTAGCCCGCAAAGCCTCTTCCTGTTCAGGCGGATCACCATCACCTCTACCAGGTGACGTAAGAGAAATTAATTGGTTAACAGACTTTTCCTCATCACTGTGAAATCGTTTCCGGTGCCTTTCAAGCCTACACAATTCACAACAAATGAACTGGGAGGCATGGGGGAGACTGATCTCTGTCCAAGTTGCTAAAGGAAATTGCAGTTTGGGTCGACAGGCACGGGAGATACTAATATTTATTTGGTTAGGTATGGTGACATGTAGGTGCCACCACTAGCCCACCCTATCGCATGTCTTTTCTATTAATCCGGCACTATTCAACACATGGGTTCGCAGCATATCCTCCATTGCTAAAACACATGTCATATCATGGCTTCCCGTTGATGACATCAACAAACATAGAGGCCAGACCATGACCATGTTTATTACAATCGTTAGGAGAACTCACCCTAGTGTAAGAAAAGGTTTGCGTAAGAAAACCTTGGTTGTAAGTTGTAACCATTTCTTCCCCAGTTTGTTGCTTGTTCGTTACAAACAGAATAAGACCATTCCATAAGAGGTGTTTATCTAATGGAGGTTCAACATGAGCTTCAATACCATGAAACAGGGTTACACCACCATTATAGATAGAGGCATAGATGACCAAACTGATACAATGTCACATGATACAAGGCATTCAGGAAATCCTAAAAGTTGTTCCAATAGAATTTGGCAAAACTAGCCAAGATCGCTAAAAACGCACTACGTGCACCTAAATGCCTCGAGCCAGCACCTAAATGCACGAGGAATACCCACCCTTATCGATGACACCCGAAAGAGGGTAACGATGTGTAATGTCGTCGCCGCCGAATCAGCCGAAGCCTAAAGAGGTTATCACCTTGAGAGTTGGAGGGCGAAGAGAGGTCCAAGGCAGTGCCCCAAGATGAACACAACACCCACAAGCCTTGTCAATCCCAGCACCTAAGAGTAAAGTTTTCTCGCAACCACACCTCCCACCACATAGAGGAAACTCCACGACAGGGACCCCATAATGATGAAATGGAAGCACCTAATCCGGTTTAGGGCTAAGCTGCCATAGAGGACGAACACTATTCCAAGATCGCCCACCACCAGGCACCTCGCCACTCACACGACGAAAGTACACCACCTACACCAGCGACCACGCCACTCGCCGAGAGACAAACTGTGTAGCCTGCCATCAGAGGCAACCACTCCAACATACAAAAGTGTCTGCTCGTTGCCGCAAGACTATGAGATCTTCCCCAAAGTTGCGCCATGGCATGGACATCACTGACATAAGGCTGGACCCCCAGTCCACATGATGAGGGGACCACCGACGTTGTGGGCCTGATTCCATCTGAACCTAGCCCCCAAAATTAATGATGTGACCGGGGGATCTGACTCACCAAAGACACCTAATAGCAGCCTACATGCCACCTGCCCATATGCTACCACCGAAGTCGTGCAACGTCGGATAGCCGAGACAACCGACCTCCACCTAACTCGACCTGGTAGGTCCGGAATAGGCTGGCGAGCACACCCTAAAGGATCTTTGTCCCATATGTCCTAGGAGCCCCATTGGAACTCTGTAGTCCTGTCCCATGCTGCCGCCCTCCGGTTAGAATGCCACCTTCCCTGTAGCCCCTCCAAATCCTCCAACCATCATGCACCCTGCCACTTGTGATGGCGTTGGGATTTCACACAAAGAGAAAGATGATGTAATAAAGTAGCAAACGTTATTTTCCTCAGTTAAGAACCAAGGTTTATTGAACCAATAGGAAACCATGCAAACAAACGGTAGATAGTATACCTGCACACACAAAAGCAAATACTTACACTCAACGCGGGCAAAAGTTTGTCAATCACTTGTAATTGCAATGATTAATTCTGATAGTCTAGGATAGATAATTAAAATTAAAAATTTAATTAATAGTAGCAAGTATTTTCTTTTGATAAATATGATAGGAAGATGAAACTGGGGCCATAGCATTCACTAGAGGCATCTCTCTCATGAGCATAGTAGCGGTAGTGCACAAATTACTGTTGGTAATTGATAGAAAAACAAATAATTATGTCGTTATTCATGCCATAATCAGTACATAGGCATTATGTCCATGATAAGCAGAATAAAACAGTTCTGCATCTACTACTGTACTCCACCGATGGACCGCTATCCAGCATGCATATATGGTATTAAAATTATACATACGTTGGAGACGTATCATACCCAAAGAAACTACCATACACCCTGGCTCTGAGAAGGACAACACGCGTGGCTCGGAGATGCGGCAGCAAGCTGCCTCGCTGAGGACAAAGCTCGTCGGTGCGCTTACAAAATAGCCCAAACCGTCACATGCTGAGCCCCGCCAACCCATCGCACTGAAGCCCAAACGGCAACCACCACGAACTGGGAGAGCCTCAGCGTCGCAGGTTCTACTGACGCCGCCCACGTCTGAAAGTCCATCAGGCTCCTCTGCCCAAAACAGGGGAACTATACCTTCTTGTAAACAAGAAGATTGGCCACATTCGTTGAGGATGCCCACTTCTCCGCCACGCTGACCGTGTATATGTATCGTGGCGATCGTTGTGGCTGCAAGGAATGTGTTGAACTGCAACGGATAGTTCAGAGGATGGTCTTCAAGGGATTCATTGTCGGGGAGGCAGGCATAGACCAGAACGTGGTCGTGTTTGCCCGTGTCGTCCGGGTGTCGCGCTACGTCGTACTGCCAGATGCGGAGGTGTGACCTCATACTCGGAGACTGAAATTCAAGAATTCTGAATATTTAAGAGCATCTCCAACAACTCTATTTCCTCAATAATTTGCGAGTATTGGTGGAGTTGCAGTGGTGGGAGCAGAAATTGAACATAGCTAGGGCGAAAGTTAAACTTCAAGATTTCAGATATAAGTTCAAGTATACGCAATCAAAACCTATAATTTTGACAACTAAAACATATTGCATTAAAAACTCTTACAAATTATTTCTACTGTGCAGCAGTGGCCAACGACGCAGGCGCAATGGCATGGGCCCAACCCCGAAGCTGGTAGCGGCGCAACGTCAGGTAGGGAGTGCCCCACAACCCGAGCGATATGTCTTTTTTAGAGACAGACACAGTGGTAAGTTGTTGCGCTGCAGAGCGAACTGCTTGTGAAAGGAAGCGGGTGATAGACCCGGGACGACCACCCCTGCTTGCCTCGGTGGTAATCCACCACTTGGGAGTTGAGCCAAAAAAAAAAACTACTCCAACAGATCCGTTTTCCCTAATGAATTATTGGTAACCACCAATAAAACATCCCGTTTTCCTCTAAATGAAAGCCGTTTTATAGTATGACTCCCAGTATTGCAAACCCTCCGCCATAAATGGCGACCCGGAAAGTCGCCCCCACCACGGAATCACCGCCAAACCGCCGCCGCCAAACCACTGCCAGACTGGCATCTCGACTTCCGGAATGCCAAAGTCACCATCAGACCACCACCAAATAGTCACCACTGCCACCAGACCACCATTCGTCAGTCACCGCACTGCCGGACCATTGCCGGACGGTCGCTGTCGTCACCGAATTGTTGTCGGCACACCACCTGGCTATCATGGTTGTCACCGCTGCCCGCAAGACCAGAGCCACAGCCACCAAAGCTCTGTCATGTCATCGCCTATCGATGGAAAAGTGGGCCCTGTATGTAAGGCTGGTTACTGGGGATCTGCTGGAGCTTTCATCCCAAATAACAAAAAAGGTATTTCTTGGGGAGCCCCAACAGGTGATTATTGGTGGAATTTTTTTCATAAGTTGTTGGAGATGCTCTAAGTATCAACATGTCTTAACCATAGCTACTGATTATCAGATCAAAAATCAATGGTCCAAGTCAAAATGAGCAGTGCCCATGCTACATGACACGTGTACACTAAACATGCTACCAGACTATCTACAGTACATAAGATACAATGTTTCCTCCTAAATGATTCAATCTAGACCATCCATTTTTAATTCAACGGTAAAGTCACGTCAACGCTCGACTGCTATCAGTCACTGAATCGTGGTCCCACATCAGGATGGGCATATCTTGGGTCAGAGATTGTCACTTCACCATCCCACGGAGATTGTACTTGTCTCCTGCGGCTCCCGGCCAGCAACGCTCTCTTCCTGTTCCATCCTATCACTATATTTATCTCCTTCACCAAGTGAGGTTGTGGAAATAAATTGGTTAACACACTTTGCCTCATGACCATAAAACCGTTCCCGCTGCCTTTCAAGCCTACACAATTCATAGCAGATGCTTTTCACTCTATAGATATATTGACAATCTCCCATTGGTAGGGGAAATAGGAATTCAAACTGAGAGGCATGGGAGAGACTGATCTTCGTCCATCATTGCTAGAGGAAATTGAAATGGGAGTCGAGGGGCATTGGTGATATTAATATTTATTGGCTGGTTATAGTGACATGAAGGTGCCACCACTTTCCCCACCGTATTGCACGTCTTTTTTGTGCTTCCGGTACTATTTAGCACGTCGAATACACTTCTTTTGTCAGCTTTGATTTTCTATCTTCATCTTTGTGCTTAGTAAAATCATATATTCATCATGTCATAGGCTCTCACCGTTTGCATGCCTCCATAGCTAAATCACAAGTCATTAGACAGGCTACAAAATTTTGTATGTAGGGAAAGAAAATATCATGGCTTCTGTGGATGATACCATCTCACAAAGAGTTGAGAGAACGAACAATTTTAATACAATAATAAGGAGAAGTCAACTTAATGGTTATATTGATTTGAATGGATTGAACCTCTATACCATTGTCGGAATCCTCATATGAGGTATGAAATCACCGGAGGAAGTACGAAAGCAAATCCAATTTTATTTTCTGATAGGATTAGTGGAAGTCGTAGGAATGTGTATCTGTTTGTTAAGAAAATCGGCGAATACCAGAAGAGGTGTTTATCAATGAATGCTCGACTTGAGCTTCAGCAAAACTAGTAGAGAAGAAAAAGTTCAGCTGCTTCAACTTTAATTCCAATGGTGCATAATTCATGTTGGGAGAAATCATCACTTGCTTTAGTGTCATTCAAGTTAGGTAAGTAAAGAGTGCAGTTTTCACAAGGAACATTATATACAATAACAATGTATATATTGTACTAGTTTTCTAGGGGGGAGCATCTTCTTCATGACGGGTTACTACGAAACATTTAAGGTGAACAAGTGACCGCAATTCATGTTGCAAAAAAAAAACACAAAGACAATTGTATCTCCTAATAAGAAAGATATTCCGCAGCTCATTCGCTGACGGTTACATGTTTGATTGTACAGACCAAAGATCCAATAAGCATCACTTCACACATTCAAACTTTAACAGAAGCCAAACCAACCACGACCTTCTGTGACGACCCAAGGATAGGATGTCGAATGATTTTTGAGACACAATGCACAAATGCTCCAAATGCATATCCAACGAGCGATTATAGATTAGAATGTCATCCAGAAATACAAATAAAAAGTTGCAGATATGTGTAGCAAATTTTTGATTCATAAAACATTGAAAGGTGGTAGTGAAATCATCAGCCTGAATGGCATGACACACAATAAATACCCCGAAAATGTCTTGACCGCCTTCATCGCCCCGTCATCTTCACGCATTTGGATCAGGTGATTACCCACGTACAAATCCAGCTTGAAAAAAAACATGTACTCCCCAGCTCATCAAGCAATTCATCAACAATTGTAAAATTTTTTATTATCAGATCGTTTAGTTTGCGATAATCAACAAAAAAGATATGTGCCCGTATTTCATCTTCACCGGTCATACCGGGGAGACATAGGGGCTCATGATGGGCTGCACGATGCCTGCCACAATGATCTCCGCAACAAGAAGAGTAGACATACGGCCTATAATTTTTTGGACGACTACCAGCTTCGAGCGAGAGCACATGGAAGAAAGCATGATGTGGTGGCAATCCTATAGCTCTTCAAATAAATCTTGGAAATCCTCCAATAATTCTGTTAATGTTGCGGGTTGTGGAGTAGCAGTGTCTAAGGATATGTAGGATAGATCAAGTATAGCTAGAGCCCACACATCATTGCCAGAGTGCGCATCGTCAATGCAAGTTGTTCGTTCATTCCAGTGGCAAGTCATAGGACTTTGGCTTTTGAGCCAATCCATTCCCGGCATGGCATCATAAACCCCCAACTGCAGAATACACATGGATGTGTCAAAAAAGTAGCCCTGTGTCCACCACTGTACAATCTAAACATTGTTTTGTGACTGCATTTATTGCATATTAGCTATTGTCACTCGAACAGATGGTGCAGGAAGCATATGTAGTTCAACTTCGCTTGCAAAATTTGCATCCGCAAAGTTGTGGCCACTCACGAAATCAATCAAAGCAAGCAATACATGATTACCAACTTTCACACATGAAACTGCGTTCAGAGATAACTGACAACGTTCAACAAGTTCAAGTTTAGTTAACAATTCCAATGCCGAACAACGTCTTCAGTTAATAGCGTACCGTACTCAGCCAACTTGAATGCTGTGTTTTCATTTTTGGCCAGAAAAAACAGATTTCGGCCATCATGGCCTGGGGTAGAAAGTAACCTGCAGCCGAAATATATATATATATATATATATATATATATATATATATATATATATATATTCTATCAAATTTGTCAAATGTGTTCAGATTTCATTAAAATTTCACTCAACTTTTTGTGAAATTTTAGCCGATATTTTTTAAATGGCTGAAATTCGGCCATCTAAGCAATGGGGCGGAAAAAAGATCACAAACCAAAAATCAATACTCTGCTTGAATGATCACCAACTTCATACGCTTCAGGTAGCTAGATAACATCAGGGCCGGGCTGGCAAAATCAGGAACCATGTGCCAAACCATAAAATGAGGCCTAAATTGAGTGCATAATTTTCTGTGAATGATGCGCCAAGCAATTTCGTAAAGTTGAATCGTAAGTGTTAGAAACAGTATGGCATATTGGTTGGTTTGCACTAGATTTACTAGTGAACTATTCTTGGCACGTTGTGAACTTTTAATCATGAGTGCTTGGGAAGAGAAGTTAATCACAAGTGAGCACGGCATGACACTAGTTTAGACGAAGAGAAGAGTACGTGTATGTATCACTGACGAACCCAGCACCACCCGCAGAGTCAGTTATGTGCCGCCACATGGCACTTTTATCTCCCTGCTCATGGGAATGTACCAGGTAGATCTACGTACGGTTTCATTGTTCCCACCCACCGGAAGCCTCCATTACCTGTTTTGTTCACGAAGCAGATTCTCGCAGACTACTACACCGGCGACGGTGCCCTTCACGACGTTCTCCCTTAATCCTTGCAATGATATGCGCTGCGGCCATGTGACGCTAGAGGATTCCTCAAGTGGTCGTCTGCGCACATCTGCTTCTCGACTCAAGGGGCACCGATTGATCCTGTCGTGCAGTCGTGCAGACGACGGGATTAATGGGCCAGTAGCATCTGGACTACGCTCGGAAATTTGGGGCCCCTAGAAAGTTGGGGCCCTGTTCCATCGGCACCGGCTGCACATCCCTAGGCCCGGTCCTAGATAATATAAGCCATTGGCTCCTCGAAAAATTCTTAATTGTTTCTCGGCCAAAATAATATGCTGGTTTCGGAGCTATTCTAGTGTCCTAAACTAGGTTTGGTTTTGCATTGTTCCTAACGAAAGGCACCACTCACGGATGTCTGGGACAATGCGGTTCCAATTCCTCCTCTGGAATTGGAGCAAAGCCCACAGCTGTTGTGACACTGGTTGGTCCTTCCAAATGGACCGCAGCTCGTAATTCATCTTTCTGGCCAAACACAAATCATGCGTGCGCGTCGGCCCTTTCTCTTGGATAGTTGATTGTCTCAAATGCTGACGCCACAGATGGTGATCAACGAAAGGGTGTCGTTGTTTCGCCACCGTGTGAGGGGCCATGACACTGAGAAACATGAGCACTTGTCGCTACTGCTCCACCCTTAGGGGAAGCTTGGAGTCGCGTTAAGCACCGTGGACGAGGTTGTGGACAGCAACCACCATCATGCTTGCCATCTTTTCCAGTAGGTGAGGTCACAAAGATCAAATTGATTATCATATTCGACACCATAGTTGTACAACCATTTCTGATGCCTTTCAAGCCTACACAATTCCAATGAAAAATGTTTTCCACTATCTCTAGATATATAGGGAGATATCTATCTATCATTGCTAGAGAAAATTCGAATTTCAACTGAGAAGTTGGGGAGATACCGAATATTTATCGATTGGGTATAGTCACATGCCTCGTTGGCCCGCCACATTAATTTAACACATAGGATACACTTCTTATCCGAGTTTAATTTGTTAACTTTGCATTTATGTGTGTAGGTAAGACATATATTTGCCGCACCATAGGCCCTCATCGGGTACACACTTCACAGCCTATGTCAACCACAACCCAATACAATCGGTATGCTAGACTGAAAAAATAAATTTTTAGCCTAAACAGGGAATACAAATATTATCTTAACTTTGTAAAACATTTGTTTTGGAATGGAATATATTTCTATAAGAGACAACTAAGTTATCTGTCATCAAATGGACTACAATATTTGGTATGTTCGTTAACCACATAGCATGGTTTCCGCAGACAGCGCCAACATACAAATGCCACGGAGCACGAGTGGGTTTATTACATTCAAAAGGACAAAAAATGATATGAGATGGAGGGAGTGAAACTGGGTCCCTCGTGTCGTTCTCCCAGGTGGCATCGGGAGTACCCTAGCTAGCATCCACACTGCGTCCACCTCCTAAACCCTCGCGTCCCTCACCACCGCCAGAAGGCGCTGGCTAGAGAAGCCCGGTGCGGCGGAGGCTTGGCATTGATGCGTGGCGAGCGCGGCGGGTGACGCAGTGGCTAGATAGAGGCGCGGGTGGGCGGCCAGGCCGTGGCGGTTGTGCATGGGGTTAGCTCCGGGGCGGCGGCACAGGCACAGATCCAGTGCAGATCTGGTCCTCCTGGCGCGGTTTCAGCCTCCCCTGATCAACCGGCGGGTCTCGGTGGGGGCTTCTCCTTGATGTGATCTGTCAGTGGCAACCTGGGTTATCCTGAAGGGAAAATCTTTGGAATTAGATCTGGAAAGCGCCAATCCCTCAATAAAATCATATTGTGGACTGGAGAATCGCCACTAATTCACTACCCACAAAAGAGAACAAAAGAAGGAGAACAACTGAAATTGATGGCATATGCAACATATATGACAGAGACACAGAGGTTGCTCAACATGTTTTTCTGAACTGTACCAAAGCTAAAGTTCTCCAAAAGAATATGAGAGAGCATTCGGCCTTGCCAAATGAAACGTCACTTGTTACCCGTGACACGGCCTGGCGAGAAAAACTGCTCTTGGTAACATGTCGTTCCTGGCATCTTATGGATGACATTGTGCACAACAAAGTTACAACAAAGGTGTTGGACTCGGTCCTTTTCCTGAAGAATTGTTCAGAAATTCTGAACTCAAGCATTCCATGTTAAAGTGATGTGACAGGGAAAAACCTCTTTATGATATTTGAATGTAGTTGACCACTGTTGAGGAAATGAAACCAACAAAACATTGATCTTGACCCTAAAGAGAGTATATTAAGCTATGTGTTGATGCATCCTTTGTATCAGCTTTGGGATCAACTTGGTCAGGGGCAGTTGCCAGGGATAGCACTGGATCCATTGTTTTCTCTATAGGTCGCCACTTTCATATGTGTACTGATGCAGAGGAAGCTGAAGCAAATGGCATGCTGTTGGGCCTCAAGTGTTTGCGGGATATAAACAATGTAAATTGGCAGGTGGAATCAGACCGTGTTGCTATCGTTGTGGCTGTGAATTCATAAAATAAAAGAAACAACACTATATAGTGCTACATATGAAGAAGCAAAGTCTCTAACGCGGGAGTTCAGTTTGTGCACGGTGAGTAAAATTGGAAGAGAGTGCAACGTGGCCACACATGAGATCGCAGCTCATGCTATAGCTCATGGAGATTTTTATATACTGCAGAATGTGCCACAGAATATATTTCATGTAACTGATAATGACTATAAACTTGCTATGAATGAATGAATGAAATGACTCTATTTTCCTCTAAAAAAACATATGGCCCGTTTGACATATCAGTGAAATATGACATGATTTCTCGCTTCGCTAGATTTTTTTTGCTTACCCTGCCTAGATTCCATTTATGTCCTAGGCGAGGCATTTGGCCATTGCCTAGTGCTTAAGCGTGACTAAGCGCCTCTGCCTTTTTCCAAAACTAGATGACCCGTTGCACCAATGGCGCAAAGGGCGAGGGGGAGCCAAGTATTGAGAGAATAATCAGACATCCAAGTCTCTACTACTTATACATAGATGCTTAGTTACAATGTGATATGCAAGGAAAATGGATACGAAGAGATACAATATATAGGTCGTATGAAGCCATGAACAACAGACAAATCCATTGTTGGACTCTTTATAGTGGTTATGGTTGGTGGTTTTCATTGCCCAAAGCAGAAATTCCTTCGATATCATCGTCGAAGTTCCAGTAATACTTATTTGCCTGCTGGAGTTCATACTCTGATTGTGCAGTTGTATCACTAAGACGGTCAACAACATATTTTACCTGTGATGAAATATGATTCAGATCACCTGGTTGTGTCGATGGCGCAAGAAGCCAGTTAGAAGTGATGTTAGTAGTGAGTATGTAGGAGATGTAGATGGAAAGATAATACAATGTGGATTGTATTACAAATAGTAGGATGACTTAAATTGATTTTCAGATGAAAAACATAGAATGTTTAGAAGAGGAAGTATGCAATTGTAAGCAATGGTGGATATGATGATACAATAATAGTGTTAAACTTGGATTTCATAAACTATTAATATCCCTTTTAGGTCTTCTAGGATATTCATTGAAGACCATATGTAGAGCACTCTAAATGGATTTCATATCTATATTGGTCACGGAGAAGCAGAGAGCTTGTCACCTAAATATAAGAAAATATTTGCATTAACCAGCAAGGGTCAGACGTGGTTGGAATAGTTATATTACACGAATCTACCATAGCATAATAGAATCCAAATTTATACATGATCAGAGAGTAGTGCCAAAAGAAAACATGTTTTTAGGGTGAAGCTATACACACAGAGCTTCATAGGTTATTTAGGTAGCTTAGTAGACTGAACATGATGACCAGAGAGTCCAGTGCCAAAAGCAAACAGGTTCTTAGGGTGAAGTTATACATACAGAACTTCGTAGGCTAATTATGTAGTTTATTAGACTGAACACGATGCTCAAAGGGCGTGCACAGTGAGACGCAGGCGCTTATAGTTGCGCCTGAAGGCAAATGCATATATTTCTCTTTCCTTCATATTAGCTGCGGGGAAGAAGTCTGCCTGTCCTCTGGTATTTTTTTGCCCTGTTATTCACTCCTTTGATTAGACGGGCTTTGATGTAGGTATTTTCATTTCCACATTTTATTGGCAAGTCAAAAAGCTTTGGGTCAATATAGCGACGGAGATATTTCTTGGTAAAAGTGACCGAGATATACTGCAAATGAAAAAACAAATATTGAAAATGAAAGGTAACAACACTAACACTCTATTTGGATGTTGATATTCAGGACCATGGAATTGAATTGGCCCCAATATAAAATCTCCTAGACTTTGATATTGACATTGAACCCAAATGCTATTGTTTGGATGTGCAAAGAATTGACACTTGGAATTCACATTAGAGGCTCAATTCTAAAGCTTGTTTGAATGGTCATTCTCTACATTGGAATTTGGAATTGCTCATATATTATCAAATGAACATTGTACTTTGATGTAATGCTCATATTTAAATTATATGCAACATATGAGCATTTTTCTGAATAATTATATATAACGAGTACAATAGCAGCACTTACACACAAAAAAACAATTATACATGAATATCATGTATGCAACAACACTTATACCGAAAAAGGCTTGTGTCCCCCTTTATATATAAAGCAACGATCAACATCATCCGATACAAATGCACGCCAACACAACATATGCACACACACAAGGCAGGATACATAGGTGCTCATCGCAGCAACATCATGCCTAGCACTACAAGAGCAACCGGGAACACGCCACCGCGAAGAGATAAAGCCGCATACGACGAACCGTGGGCTCCAAGACGACGCCTTCAGGAAGGCAACGATACCAGCCGCTATCGCGCGATCCAAGGATTAGAGTTTCCCCTGGAGCAGCAAGACGGGTGAAAAGAGCTGCGACGACGCCTTCAAGAAGGGAACGAGGTTCGTCGCCGCCGGTTCATCCGAAGATAGAGTCGGTTTTCACCATGTCCAACACTCAACTCCACCGATCGCCACACCACAGCTACCACGCCGCCCACACGACCGAGGCCACCAGGTAGCACCAAGCCACGGGCATTGCCCATGAGCACCATGTAACCACCTCCAGGGCCGTCGCCCCGACATACAAGACCTTGATACCACCTCACCAAGATCCGTCGCTACCCCAGCCAAAGAGACGAGCGAAAATGAGCCGCCTTTTCCACCTCACCAACATCCAAAACTGACCTCCATTGACTCGTCCTGCAGTACCGGACGCGAGACAAGCTCCATCTCACGACACCGTGTGAGAGACGAGGTCGGTCCTGCTGCATCGTGTGCGAGACGAGCTCGGTCCTTCATACCATAGGCGAGACAAGGTCGGTCCTGCCGCACCGGTGTGAAGCTCTATTCTGAAAATACTTCGTCTCGCCTATGGTATGTAGTACGAGCTCGGTCCTACGTACCATAGGCGAGACAAGGTCGGTCTATAATATTTCCCTGTAGGTAATATGCCTCTCTTAATTACCATAATCATTTTTAATCCCTCTTTTCACCATGTGAAATAACTGTACGGCCCCTGTGGCAAATTTGCAATTATGTCGTGCAAGGTCCGCTGAGAAGCACCTGTCCTCTTGGACCCCCACCACTTAATAACACATTTTATTTTTTAAATTTCATAAAGAATTGATTTTCCTTGTCTTATCCACGGCGGACGCTTCTAGCTCCCATTATGCCACTGAACTGAGCTCCATGAGAGAGGATTCCACAAGGTGAGGTCCGCCGTGAGGGGTCGTGGTCGTGGCCAGCGACATGAGGGAGCAGCCATGTCCAGCGCTGCTAGACTCCAACGCGTCCAAGGCGCGGGCAAGGCTGTAGCTGCTGCTCTCGCGTGCCGCCGTTCCCCTGCTCGCGCATGTCGTCGTTCCCCTCCTAGACCGACCAGATCCGTGGAATAAGGTGGGGAACTGCAGGGCGTGCGACCGGCTGGGTGAAGCGCCACTTCGCCGTGATGCCACAGGAGGTCGTGCAGGCGCACATGAAGGTGGCATAGATCACCACGGTGGCCGCTGTTTCTGCTCAGGTAAAAACTAACTTCCTTCGGTGTTTAATGGATGTGTAGAATTTTTTGTGAGCTTGTTTCTACTATGGAGTAATAGCCAAGTCTCGACCTCAAAAAAAAGCCAAGTCTCGATGGCAGTGTTGATACTTAGCCGAGTGATTCAGCATTGGAGTACTAATTGGTAGCACTAATTAGCGGCTGGGACTGTTCTAATCATCGAGTTGGTTACATTGTAGTATACAATATTAGTTGAGTGATCGCCTTTACTTGTTGTAGATGCTAGAGTATTTTCAAGCTAAATCACACATGATTTTGAGCTCATCTCTTCCTGGATCTCCTCTTGTCACGGGGTAAGGCATTTTGTTGATATGTGTGTACCTATGCACTTCCTTAGAATTGTTGATATGTATCATTGCTAGCAGCCGTCGCTGGCCTACTTGGAGACCAAATAAGCAGTTTAACATAAGGGCATCACACAATTAGCAAAATCCAAATACAAAATCCATGATAATCTGCAGTTTTTTTCATGCATCGCCTGAGTTTACCGCACTTTCTGTGCAGCAACAACCTGGAGCCAAAAGAACACAAAACTGTACAAACCAAAATAAAAATATGTCCACATGCCTAATAACTTTGAAAGTCGGGGTCCTGCTATAACATTTCAAACATTCAATAGTAACAGAGGAAGTACAAAAATATATTAGTAGGCATTTCCTCTGGATGGCGAATTGCCTGAAAAAGAGAGCAGGAGGATGGTATTACTTTCTTCTGCAAGTACCAAAACTTCACCAAGAAAGTAAAATATATTGGGAGCATCGTACCTTTATTTTACCTATAATCATTGCCCTTGCTTCTAGAGTATATGATGCCGGTGGAAGCTAGCCAGCATCTTCAGATAAGTCCATCCAAAAAGCACACCAAAGGTAAAAGTTGGATTGATTGTATTATCCCTTGAACACCATTATCAGAAATTCAGTCGACGCTTAATAGTAAATAGAAGTGCAGGGCTTGCTTATCACGCTTACTTAGGACTCATAGGCCTTATCTAATCCCTCTCCAAAGCAAACCATCTATCTATTCAAAATAGGCAAGAGTCAGGCAAAAATGGTATGTACCAAAGAGTATATGACAATCTAACTCAAGTAGTGCTCACAAGAACCAAGCATGATGACATGTCGTTGCTCGCTCTAGCACTAAATAAGTTTTCGGACAGGAGGGGGTCTATTTTATTTACATAGTTTAGTAAAGTGATTTAGTACAAATAAGGACATGTCCAAACCTGACAGGCACGACAACCTCAAACCCAAGGGGTCAGTTCTGTTAGATACGGATGAGCAGAAATGAAACACACCATATACATTTTCCATGCATCAACATATATCCATGAAAAAAAAAACAGAGAACTGTTTCTACGCATCCACATGTATTCACTAAAGAAATAGAGAAAGCAATTGTTCATCAACTATTTTTATGCATCCAAATTATTTTCACTCTAGTAGCATGTTATCGAACCCTGAAGAGGTAAAAAACCCAGATCAACTAAACAGGCAAGGTTACGTATAGAAAAGGAAAGGGGGGAAGGGACCTCCACCTGTGTTAGGCGTCTCCTCCACCTGTGTTAGGCGTCTCCTCCACTAAGTGGGAGCCATCCTCGACCTCTCCTTCTCTACAGATGGTTGCGTGGGATGGATAAGAAATTTTTCAAAGACGAACACTGAACATGTAAGGTGGGTATCAAATCTTCGAATGCACACGATATACAAAAGTGTGACTCAAGTTTCAGGACATTCTTGAAAATCATATAATATACATTCTCCAGAGAAAAGACGTGGGTACACGGCCATTTACTAATCTACATCAAACCCCATGGTTTAGTTTTTGGCATAGCATAATTAAAATAATGCGTCATATGTCACCTAATATATCTGTGTTACAGATATGCGCACTCTGAACCTAATCAAAGACTTTATCATTTTGGCACCTCTTCTTGAGCCTAGGGATGCAAACTATGGATCCTTTTTTGTGCTGGACATATGCAATGATCATCCGATAGAGCTCTTGGAGTTTCCGCTTGTTGGGTAGCCATAGTTGTACATAACAGAAAATTAAAGTTTTATAACACACCATATATAAGAACCACAAACAATTAGAATTTGATAAACATCTACTCATTTATCACATATTCACATGCATATCACTTATTTATCAATGAAACAGGTCACAATTATAAACATCTACTCACTAGTAGAAAACAGGGCCTCGGTTCGGACCGGGCCAGCCCATTAGTCTCGGTTCAGTCACGAACCGGGACCAATGGATGCAACAGTCCCGGTTCGTGAGGCTAGGGGGCCGGGCGGGCCACGTGGGGCATTGGTCCCGGTTCGTCTGGAACCTTTGGTCCCGGTTCCACACACGAACCGGGACCAATGTGCCTTGCTCCTGGCCCACGACCATTGGTCCCAGTTCGTGGCTGGAACCGGGACCAAAGGGGGCAATCGTTCGCCTGGTGCGAGCCCCTTTAGTCCCGGTTGGTGGCTCAAACCGGGACTAAAGGTTCAAATGTTTCGCATCCCACGACGTTTCACGCTCCGAGAAACAGGCAGGATAAAGCAACTGTTCCGCGGCAAGGGCTAGAGTAACTTCGCCCATTTCTCTTCTTCTCCTCCATTCTCATCTCTTCTTCTCCTCCATTCTCCTCTCTTCTTCCCCATATCTTCTACCATGAATCCAATCACTCGCTACGGGGAGGTGCTCGCACATGGCACGACCAATCTCGATGTCGTCTACACGAACGACAGCGCCATGGTGCCGTGTTTTCTTTCCCTTTTGCAGAAATGGCTTTAGGTGGCGGATGAGAAGGACAAGTTCATAGGGCTTGATCTCGAGTATACGGCCAAGCAAGAAGATGTTGCCGTCATCCAGCTATGTTTTAAGAAACATGTCATGATCTTCCAATGGGCAAGGTGAGTTTTGAGGGTTTTCTTTGATCAATTAATAATTTATAGATTATTATGAAAATTGCATAGGATAGAAATATGTTCCATTTTGAATCCTATGGGAAAGATCAATATTTCTTTTAAGTTTGTAGTGAAACAATTTTCGTTGTTGCAAAACGTGGGAGAACATATATGTCATATAGTTAATTTAGGGTTTCTTCATCAATTCATAGGATATGAAAATTGCACACACACACACACACACACACACACACATATATATATATATATATATATATATATATCAATTTCTCTTAAGTTGTAGTGAAATAATTTTCGATTTATTTTATGAGTCCGGGAGCAAAAACTATGCGTCTTCCTCTTTTGTTGCAGCAAAATAATTTTCCTTTATATAGTTGCATATTATAATTCTGCCGAAATGTACTTGTTGCACCAGTATTTAACATTTGTTCCATTTTAATTTGTTGATGTTGCAGTAGTGACAAGCACTGCCCAGCACTCATGGATTTCCTACGCAGCGGCATACATTTTGCTAGTGTTGATGTAAGTAATGACAAGCTGAAGATGAGGTGCAGCTTTGGTATTAAGATACCAGCTGGCTGCCTTATTGATATCCAAGACATATTCAGGCTTCAGTATGAGAGGAATTTGATGGCTTCTATGGCAGTCGCCTTGATAAACGACTATTACGGAGATATGAAGATCAAATTCCCCCCAGCGCAGTACAAAGATTGGGAGAGGACCCCACTTCAGCCTATCAACATTGAGTATGCAGCAAAACATGGATACGTTGCATATGAGTTGTACCGCAAGATTCGAACCGTGAACTATGGGCAGCGTCATCTCGCACCACCGCCACCATGGGGATATTCTTCTGATTCAGACTAGCTAGTAGTGTTCGCTTGGATGAGTTCTTTCTGTAATGGATATCTGAACTATTATATATTACATATCTCTCTAGCTATTATATATTTGTAGTGCTTTTCAATTCAAGTCTTTCTTAAATTCCGATTGTGGCTGAGAACAACATGCAACAAAAAGTTGGTTATCATCGTTGGCAAGCACGCACACCATGCCAAATTTCAACCTTTTGAGAGTTCATTTGTAGTGCTTTTCAATTTCAAGGTCATTTAGCTCAAAAAAATCATTAAATGCATGAAAAATACCAAATGAAGTCAGAAAGGGTTGAAAATTGATGATGTGGCTTTGAATGGTGCATTTTGAACACATGAAAAGCCCGGAGTTCAAATAAGTTCAAGAAAATGAAATGCCTTTTGTAACCGATGAGTTTCCGTCCGAAACCCTGATACTTCGAAAGAGACTGTCCGTTTTCTACACGAAGTGCATCCAGCTTTGGCCATAACCCTCTCAACTTTTTAGCACATGCTGTGTGGGTGAAATGATGACACCATGCCAACTTTCAACCTTTTTGGAGTTCATTTGTAGTGCTTTTCAATTTGAGGGTCATTTAGCTCAAAAGAATCATTAAATGCATGACAAATACCAAATGAAGTCAGAAAGGGTTGAAAATAGATAATGTGGCTTTGAATGGTGCATTTTGAACACACAAAAAGCCTAGAGTTCAAATAAGTTCAAGAAAATGAAATGCCTTTTGTAACCGAATAGTTTCCGTCCGAAACACCGACACTTAGAAAGAGACTGTCCGTTTTGTACACGAAGTGCATCCAACTTTTATCGTAACCCTCTCAACTTTTTAGCACATGCTAGTGGGTGAAATGATGACACCATGCCAACTTTCAACCTTTTGAGATTTCATTTGTAGTGCTTTCCAATTTCAGCGTCATTTAGCTCAAAAAATCATTAAATGCATGAAAAATAGCAAATGAAGTCAGAAATGGTTGAAAATTGATGATGTGGCTTTGAATGGTGCATTTTGAACACATGAAAAGCCTGGAGTTCAGATAGGCTCAAGAAAATGAAATGCCTTTTGTAACCGATGAGTTTCCGTCCAAAACCCCGATATTGTGAAAGAGACTGTCCGTTTTGTACACGAAGTGCATCCAGGTTTTGCCGTAACCATCTCAACTTTTTAGCACATGCTATATGGGTGAAATGATGACACCATGCCAACTTTCAACCTTTTCAGAGTTCATTTGTAGTGCTTTTCAATTTAAGGGTCATTTAGCTCAAAAAAATCATTAAATACATGAAAAATACCAAATGAAGTCAGAAAGGGTTGAAAATCGATGATGTGGCTTTTAATGGTGCATTTTGAACACACGAAAATCCCGGAGTTCAAATAAGTTCAAGAAAATGAAATGTCTTTTCTAACCGATGAGTTTCCGTCCGAAACCCCAATACTTCGAAAGAGAGTGTCCGTTTTGTACACGAAGTGCATCCTGCTTTTGCCGTAGCCCTCTCAACTTTTTAGCACATGCTATGTGGGTGCAATGATGACACCATGCCAACTTTCAACCCTTTGAGAGTTCATTTGTAGTGCTTTTCAATTTCGGGGTCATTTAGCTCATAAAAATCAATAACTACATGAAAATTATCAAATGAAGTCAGAAAGGGTTCAAAATTGATGAGCTGCTTTGAATGGTGCACTTTGAACACACAAAAATCCTGGATTTCAAATAAGTTTAAGAAAATGAAGTCCCTTTTGTAACCGATGAGTTTCCGTCCGAAACCCCGATACTTCGAAACAGACTGTCCGTTTTATACACGAAGTGCATTCTGCTTCTGCCATAACCCTCTCAACTTATTAGCACATGCTATGTGGCTGAAATGATGACACCATGCCAACTTTCAACCTTTTCAAAGTTCATTTGTAGTGCTTTTCAATTTCAGGGTCATTTAGCTCAAAAAAATCAATAACTGCATGAAAAATATGAAATGAAGTCAGAAAGGGTTGAAAATTGATGATGTGGCCTCGAATGGTGCATTCTGAACACACGAAAAGCCTGGAGTTCAAATAAATTCAAGAAAATGACATGCCTTTTGTAACCGATGAGGTGCCGTCCGGACCCCCGATACTTCGAAAGAGACTGTCCGTTTCGTACACGAAGTGCATCCAGATTTTGTCATAACCTTGTCAACTTTTTAGCACATGCTATGTGGGTGAAATGATGACACCATGCCAACTTTCAACCTTTTCAGAGTTCATTTGTAGTGCTTTTCAATTTCAGGATCATTTAGCTCAAAAAAATCAATAACTGCATGAAAAATACCAAATGAAGTCAGAAAGGGTTGAAAATTGATGATGTGGCTTTGAATAGTGCATTTTGAACACACGAAAATCCTGGAGTTCAAATAAGTTCAAGAAAAAATGAAATGCCTTTTGTAACCGATGAGTTTCCGTCCGAACCACCGATACTTCGAAAAAGACTGTCCGTTTTGTGCACAAAGTGCATCCTGCTTTTGCTGTAACCCTCTCAACTTTTTAGCACATTCTATGTGGGTGAAATTATGATACCATGCCAACTTTCAACCTTTTCAGAGTTCATTTGTAGTGCTTTTCAAATTCAGTGTCATTTAGCTCAAAAAAATCAATAACTGCATGAGAAATACCAAATGAAGTCAGAAAGGGTTGAAAATTGATGATCTGGCTTTGAATGGTGCATTTTGAACACACGAAAAGCTGGAGTTCAAATAAATTCAAGAAAATGACATGCATTTTGTAACTGGTGAGTTTCCGTCCGAAACCAAGATACTTAGAAAGAGACTGTCCGTTTTGTACACGAAGTGCATCCAGCTTTTGTCGTAACCCTCCCAACTTTTTAGCACATGCTATGTGGGTGAAATGATGACACCATGCCAACTTTCAACCTATTGAGATTTCATTTGTAGTGCTTTCCAATTTCAGCGTCATTTAGCTCAAAAAAAATCATTAAATGCATGAAAAAGAGCAACTGAAGTGAGAAATGGTTGAAAATGGATGATGTGGCTTTGAATGGTGCATTTTGAACACACGAAAAGCCTGGAGTTCAGATAGGTTCAAGAAAATGAAATGCCTTTTGTAACCGATGAGTTTCCGTCCGAAACCCCGATACTTCGAAAGAGAGTGTCCGTTTTGTACACGAAGTGCATCCAACTTTTTCCGTAACCCTCTCAAATTTTTAGCATGTTCTATGTGGGTAAAAAGATGACACCATGCCAACTTTCAACCTTTTCAGAGGTCATTTGTAGTGCTTTTCAATTTCAGTGTCATTTAGCTCAAAAAATCATTAAATGCATGAAAAATATCAAATGAACCCAGAAAGGGTTGGAAATTGATGCTGTGGCTTTGAATGGAGCATTTTGAACACACGAAAAGCCTGGAGTTCAAATAAGTTCAAGAAAATGAAATGCCTTTTGTAACCGATGAGTTTCCGTCCGAAACCCCGATACTTCGAAAGAAACTGTCCGTTTTGTACACGAAGTACATCCTGCTTTTGCCGTAACCCTCTTAACATTTTAGCACATTCTATGTGGGTGAAATGATGACACCATGCCAACTTTCAACCTTTTGAGAGTTCATTTGTAGTGCTTTTTCAATTTCAATGTCATTTAGCTCAAAAAAATCAATAACTGCATGAAAAATATCAAATGAAGTCGGAAAGGTTGAAAGTTGATGATGTGGGTTTGAATGGTGCAGTTTGAACACACGAAAGGCCTGGAGTTCAAATAAATTCAAGAAAATGACATGCCTTTTGTAACCGATGAGTTTCCGTCCGGACCCCCGATACTTCGAAAGAGATTGTCTGTTTCGTACATGAAGTGCATCCAGAATTTGCCGTAACCCTCTCAAGTTTTTAGCACATGCTATGTGGGTGATATGATGACACCATGCCCACTTTCAAACTTTTCAGAGTTCATTTGTAGTTCTTTTCATTTTCAGGGTCATTTAGCTCAAAAAAATGAATAACTACATGAAAAATGTCAAATGAAGTCAGTAAGGGTTGAAAATTGATGATGTGGCTTTGAATGGTGCATTTTGAACACACGAAAATCCTCGAGTTCAAATAAGTTTAAGAAAATGAAATGCCTTTCGTAACCGATGAGTTTCCGTCTGAACCCCCGATACTTCGAAAGAGACTGTCCGTTTTGTACATGAAGTGCATACTGCTTTTGCCGTAACCCTCTCAACTTTTTAGCACATTCTATGTGGGTGAAATGATGATACCATGCCAACTTTCAACCTTTCCAGAGTTCATTTGTAGTGCTTTTCAATTTCAGTGTCATTTAGCTCAAAAAAATCAATAACTGCATGAGAAATACAAAATGAAGTCAGAAAGGGTTGAAAATTGATGATGTGGCTTTGAATGGTGCTTTTTGAACACGCAAAAATCCTGGAGTTTAAATAAGTTCAAGAAAATGAAATGCATTTTGTAACCGATGAGTTTCCGTCTGAACCCCCGATACTTCGAAAGAGACTGTCTATTTTGTACATGAAGTGCATCCTGCTTTTGACGTAACCCTCTCAACTTTTTAGCACATTCTATGTGGGTGACATGATGATACCATGCCAACTTGCAACCTTTTCAGAGTTCATTTGTAGTGCTTTTCAATTTCAGTGTCATTTAGCTCAAAAAAATCAATAACTGCATGAGAAATATCAAATGAAGTCAGAAAGGGTTGAAAATTGATGATGTGTCTTTGAATGGTGCCTTTTGAACACGCGAAAATCCTGGAGTTCAAATAAGTTCAAGAAAATAAAATGCATTTTGTAACTGATGAGTTTCCGTCCGAAACCCCGATACTTAGAAAGAGACTGTCCATTTTGCACACGAAGTGCATCCAGCTTTTGCCGTAACGCTCTCAACTTTTTAGCACATGCTATGTGGGTCAAATGATGACACCATGCCAACTTTCAACCTTTTCAGATTTCATTTGTAGTGCTTTTCAATTTTAGGGTCACTTAGCTCAAAAAATCAATAACTGCATGAAAAATATCAAATGAAGTCAGAAAATTTGAAAGTTGATGATGTGGCTTTGAATGGTGCAGTTTGGACACACCAAAAGCATGGAGTTCAAATAAGTTCAAGAAAATGAAATGCCTTTTGTAACCGATGAGTTTCCGTCTGAACCCCCGATACTTCGAAAGAGACTGTCTGTTTTGTACATGAAGTGCATCCTGCTTTTGCCGTAACCCTCTCAACTTTTTAGCACATTCTATGTGGGTGAAATGATGATACCATGCCAACTTTCAACCTTTTCAGAGTTCATTTGTAGTGCTTTTCAATTTCAGTGTCATTTAGCTCAAAAAAAATCAATAACTGCATGAGAAATATCAAATGAAGTCAGAAAGGGTTGAAAATTGATGATGTGGATTTGAATGGTGCCTTTTGAACACGCGAAAATCCTGGAGTTCAAATAAGTTCAAGAAAATAAAATGCATTTTGGAACTGATGAGTTTCCGTCCGAAACCCCGATACTTCGAAAGAGACTGTCCGTTTTGTACACGAAGTGCATCCAGCTTTTGCTGTAACCCTCTCAACTTTTTAGCACATTCTATGTGGGTGACATGATGATACCATGCCAACTTTCAACCTTTTCAGAGTTCATTTGTAGTGCTTTTCAATTTCAGTGTCATTTAGCTCAAAAAAATCAATAACTGCATGAGAAATACCAAATGAAGTCAGAAAGGGTTGAAAATTGATGATGTGGCTTTGAATGGTGCATTTTGAACACACGAAAAGCTGGAGTTCAAATAAATTCAAGAAAATGACATGCATTTTGTAACTGATGAGTTTCCGTCCGAAACCAAGATACTTAGAAAGAGACTGTCCGTTTTGTACACGAAGTGCATCCAGCTTTTGTCGTAACCCTCTCAACCTTTTAGCACATGCTATGTGGGTGAAATGATGACACCATGCCAACTTTCAACCTTTTGAGATTTCATTTGTAGTGCTTTCCAATTTCCGCCTTATTTAGCTCAAAAAAATCATTAAATGCATGGAAAATAGCAAATGAAGTCAGAAATGGTTGAAAATTGATGATGTGGCTTTGAATGGTGCATTTTGAACACACGAAAAGCCTGGAGTTTAGATAGGTTCAAGAAAATGAAATGCCTTTTGTAACCGATGAGTTTCCGTCCGAAACCCCGATACTTCGAAAGAGAGTGTCCGTTTTGTACACGAAGTGCATCCAACTTTTGCCGTAACCCTCTCAAATTTTTAGCACGTTCTATGTGGGTAAAAATATGACACCATGCCAACTTTCAACCTTTTCAGAGTTCATTTGTAGTGCTTTTCAATTTCAGTGTCATTTAGCTCAAAAAATCATTAAATGCATGTAAAATACCAAATGAACTCACAAAGGGTTGAAAATTGATGCTGTGGCTTTGAATGGAGCATTTTGAACACACGAAAAGCCTGGAGTTCAAATAAGTTCAAGAAAATGAAATGCCTTTTGAAACCGATGAGTTTCCGTCCGAAACCCCGATACTTCGAAAGAGACTGTCTGTTTTGTACACGAAGTGCATCCTGCTTTTGCCGTAACCCTCTTAACTTTTTAGCACATTCTATGTGGGTGAAATGATGACACCATGCCAACTTTCAACCTTTTCAGAGTTCATTTGTAGTGCTTTTTCAGTTTCAATGTCATTTAGCTCAAAAAAATAATAACTGCATGAAAAATATCAAATGAAGTCGGAAAGGTTGAAAGTTGATGATGTGAGTTTGAATGGTGCAGTTTGAACACACGAAAGGCCTGGAGTTCAAATAAATTCAAGCAAATGACATGCCTTTTGTAACCGATGAGATTCCGTCCGGACCCCCGATACTTCGAAACAGATTTTCTGTTTCGTACATGAAGTGCATCCAGATTTTGCCGTAACCCTCTCAACTTTTTAGCACATGCTATGTGGGTGATATGATGACACCATGCCAACTTTCAACCTTTTCAGAGTTCATTTGTAGTACTTTTCATTTTCAGGGTCATTTAGCTCAAAAAAATGAATAACTGCATGAAAAATGTCAAATGAAGTCAGTAAGGGTTGAAAATTCATGATGTGGCTTTGAATGGTGCTTTTTGGACACGCAAAAATCCTGGAGTTTAAATAATTTCAAGAAAATGAAATGCATTTTGTAACCGATGAGTTTCCGTCTTAACCCCCGATACTTCGAAAGAGACTGTCTATTTTGTACATGAAGTGCATCCTGCTTTTGACGTAACCCTCTCAACTTTTTAGCACATTCTATGTGGGTGACATGATGATACCATGCCAACTTGCAACCTTTTCAGAGTTCATTTGTACTGCTTTTCAATTTCAGTGTCATTTAGCTCAAAAAAAAATCAATAACTGCATGATAAATATCAAATGAAGTCAGAAAGGGTTGAAAATTGATGATGTGGCTTTGAATGGTGCCTTTTGTACACGCGAAAATCCTGGAGTTCAAATAAGTTCAAGAAAATAAAATGCATTTTGTAACCGATGAGTTTCCGTCCGAAACCCCGATACTTAGAAAGAGACTGTCCGTTTTGCACACGAAGTGCATCCAGCTTTTGCCATAACGCTCTCAACTTTTTAGCACATGCTATGTGGGTGAAATGATGACACCATGCCAACTTTCAACCTTTTCAGATTTCATTTGTAGTGCTTTTCAATTTTAGGGTCACTCAGCTCAAAAAATCAATAACTGCATGAAAAATACCAAATGAACTCACAAAGGGTTGAAAATTGATGCTGTGGCTTTGATTAGAGCATTTTGAACACACGAAAAGCCTGGAGTTAAAATAAGTTCAAGAAAATGAAATGCCTTTTGTAACCGATGAGTTTCCGTCCGAAACCCCGATACTTCGAAAGAGACTGTCTGTTTTGTACACGAAGTGCATCCTGCTTTTGCCGTAACCCTCTTAACTTTTTAGCACATTCTATGTGGGTGAAATGATGACACCATGCCAACTTTCAACCTTTTCAGAGTTCATTTGTAGTGCTTTTTCAGTTTCAATGTCATTTAGCTCAAAAAAATAATAACTGCATGAAAAATATCAAATGAAGTCGGAAAGGTTGAAAGTTGATGATGTGAGTTTGAATGGTGCAGTTTGAACACACGAAAGGCCTGGAGTTCAAATAAATTCAAGCAAATGACATGCCTTTTGTAACCGATGAGTTTCCGTCCGGACCCCCGATACTTCGAAACAGATTTTCTGTTTCGTACATGAAGTGCATCCAGATTTTGCCGTAACCCTCTCAACTTTTTAGCACATGCTATGTGGGTGATATGATGACACCATGCCAACTTTCAACCTTTTCAGAGTTCATTTGTAGTACTTTTCATTTTCAGGGTCATTTAGCTCAAAAAAATGAATAACTGCATGAAAAATGTCAAATGAAGTCAGTAAGGGTTGAAAATTCATGATGTGGCTTTGAATGGTGCTTTTTGAACACGCAAAAATACTGGAGTTTAAATAAGTTCAAGAAAATGAAATGCATTTTGTAACTGATGAGTTTCCGTCTTAACCCCCGATACTTCGAAAGAGACTGTCTATTTTGTACATGAAGTGCATCCTTCTTTTGACGTAACCCTCTCAACTTTTTAGCACATTCTATGTGGGTGACATGATGATACCATGCCAACTTTCAACCTTTTCAGAGTTCATTTGTAGTGCTTTTCAATTTTAGTGTCATTTAGCTCAAAAAAAATCAATAACTGCATGATAAATATCAAATGAAGTCAGAAAGGGTTGAAAATTGATGATGTGGCTTTGAATGGTGCCTTTTGAACACGCGAAAATCCTGGAGTTCAAATAAGTTCAAGAAAATAAAATGCATTTTGTAACCGATGAGTTTCCGTCCGAAACCCCGATACTTAGAAAGAGACTGTCCGTTTTGCACACGAAGTGCATCCAGCTTTTGCCATAACGCTCTCAACTTTTTAGCACATGCTATGTGGGTGAAATGATGACACCATGCCAACTTTCAACCTTTTCAGATTTCATTTGTAGTGCTTTTCAATTTTAGGGTCACTTAGCTCAAAAAATCAATAACTGCATGAAAAATATCAAATGAAGTCTGAAAGGTTGAAAGTTGATGATGTGGCTTTGAATGGTGCAGTTTGAACACACCACAAGCATGGAGTTCAAATAAATTCAAGAAAATGACAAGCGTTTTGTAACCGATGAGTTTCTGTCTGAACCCCCGATACTTCGAAAGAGACTGTCTATTTTGTACGTGAAGTGCATCCTGCTTTTGCCGTAACCCTCTCAACTTTTTAGCACATTCTATGTGGGTGAAATGATGATACCATGCCAACTTTCAACCTTTTCAGAGTTCATTTGTAGTGCTTTTCAATTTTAGTGTCATTTAGCTCAAAAAAAATCAATAACTGCATGACAAATATCAAATGAAGTCAGAAAGGGTTGAAAATTGATGATGTGGCTTTGAATGGTGCCTTTTGAACACGCGAAAATCCTGGAGTTCAAATAAGTTCAAGAAAATAAAATGCATTTTGTAACCGATGAGTTTCCGTCCGAAACCCCGATACTTAGAAAGAGACTGTCCGTTTTGCACACGAAGTGCATCCAGCTTTTGCCATAACGCTCTCAACTTTTTAGCACATGCTATGTGGGTGAAATGATGACACCATGCCAACTTTCAACCTTTTCAGATTTCATTTGTAGTGCTTTTCAATTTTAGGGTCACTTAGCTCAAAAAATCAATAACTGCATGAAAAATATCAAATGAAGTCAGAAAGGTTGAAAGTTGATGATGTGGCTTTGAATGGTGCAGTTTGAACACACAAAAAGCATGGAGTTCAAATAAATTCAAGAAAATGACATGCGTTTTGTAACCCATGAGTTTCTGTCTGAACCCCCGATACTTCGAAAGAGACTGTCTATTTTGTACATGAAGTGCATCCTGCTTTTGCCGTAACCCTCTCAACTTTTTAGCACATTCTATGTGGGTGAAATGATGATACCATGCCAACTTTCAACCTTTTCAGAGTTCATTTGTAGTGCTTTTCAATTTCAGTGTCATTTAGCTCAAAAAAAATCAATAACTGCATGAGAAATATCAAATGAAGTCAGAAAGGGTTGAAAATTGATGATGTGGCTTTGAATGGTGCCTTTTGAACACGCGAAAATCCTGGAGTTCAAATAAGTTCAAGAAAATCAAATGCATTTTGTAACTGATGAGTTTCCGTCCGAAACCCCGATACTTCGAAAGAGACTGTCCGTTTTGTACACGAAGTGCATCCAACTTTTGCTGTAACCCTCTCAACTTTTTAGCACGTTCTATGTGGGTGAAATGATGACACCATGCCAACTTTCAACCTTTTCAGAGTTCATTTCTACTGCTTTTCAATTTTAGTGTCATTTAGCTCAAAAAAATCAATAACTAAATGAGAAATACCAAATGAAGTCGGAATGGGTTGAAAATTGATGATGTGGGTTTGATTGGTGCATTTTGAACACACGAAAAGCTAGAGTTCAAATAAATTCAAGAAAATGACATGCATTTTGTAACTGATGAGTTTCCGTCCGAAACCAAGATACTAAGAAAGAGATTGTCCGTTTTGTACACGAAGTGCATCCAGCTTTTGTCATAACCCTCTCAACTTTTTAGCAGATGCTATGTGGGTGAAATGATGACACCATGCCAACTTTCAACCTTTTGAGATTTCATTTGTAGTGCTTTCCAATTTCAGCGTCATTTAGCTCAAAAAAATCATTAAATGGATGAAAAATAGCAAATGAAGTCAGAAATGGTTGAAAATTGATGATGTGGCTTTGAATGGTGCCTTTTGAACACACGAAAAGCCTGGAGTTCAGATAGGTTCAAGGAAATGAAATGCCTTTTGTAACCGATGAGTTTCCGTCCGAAACCCCGATACTTCGAAAGAGAGTGTCCGTTTTGTACACGAAGTGCATCCAACTTTTGCCGTAACCCTCTCAAATTTTTAGCATGTTCTATGTGGGTAAAAAGATGACACCATGCCAACTTTCAACCTTTTCAGAGTTCATTTGTAGTGCTTTTCAATTTCAGTGTCATTTAGCTCAAAAAATCATTAAATGCATGAAAAATACCAAATGAACTCAGAAAGGGTTGAAAATTGATGCTGTGGTTTGAATGGAGCATTTTGAACACAGGAAAAGCCTGGAGTTCAAATAAGTTCAAGAAAATCAAATGCCTTTTGTAACCGATGAGTTTCCGTCCGAAACCCCGATACTTCGAAAGAGACTGTCCGTTTTGTACACGAAGTGCACCTGCTGTTGCCGTGACCCTCTTAACTTTTTAGCACATTCTATGTGGGTGAAATGATGACACCATGCCAGCTTTCAACCTTTTCAGAGTTCATTTGTAGTGCTTTTTCAATTTCAATGTCATTTAGGTCAAAAAAATCAATAACTGCATGAAAAATATCAAATGAAGTCGGAAAGGTTGAAAGTTGATGATGTGGGTTTGAATGGTGCAGTTTGAATACACGAAAGGCATGGAGTTCAAATAAATTCAAGAAAATGACATGCCTTTTGTAACCGATGAGTTTCCGTCCGGACCCCCGATACTTCGAAAGAGATTGTCTGTTTCGTACATGAAGTGCATCCAGATTTTGCCGTAACCCTCTCAACTTTTTAGCACATGCTATGTGGGTGATATGATGACACCATGCGAACTTTCAACCTTTTCAGAGTTCATTTGTAGTGCTTTTCATTTTCAGGGTCATTTAGCTCAAAAAAATGAATAACTTCATGAAAAATGTCAAATGAAGTCAGTAAGGGTTGAAAATTGATGATGTGGCTTTGAATGGTGCATTTTGAACACACGAAAAGCCTCGAGTTCAAATAAGTTCAAGAAAATGAAATGCCTTTTGTAACCGATGAGTTTCCGTCTGAACCCCCGATACTTCGAAAGAGGCTGTCCGTTTTGTACATGAAGTGCATCCTGCTTTTGCCGTAACCCTCTCAACTTTTTAGCACATTCTATGTGGGTGAAATGATGATACCATGACAACTTTCAACCTTGTCAGAGTTCATTTGTAGTGCTTTTCAATTTCAGTGTCATTTAGCTCAAAAAAATCAATAACTGCAAGAGAAATACAAAATGAAGTCAGAAAGGGTTGAAAATTGATGATGTGGCTTTGAATGGTGCTTTTTGAACACGTGAAAATCCTGGAGTTTACATAAATTGAAAAAAAAAGAAATGCATTTTGTAACCGATGAGTTTCCGTCTAAACCCCCGATACTTCGAAAGAGACTGTCTATTTTGTACATGAAGTGCATCCTGCTTTTGAAGTAACCCTCTCAACTTTTTAGCACATTCTATGTGGGTGACATGATGATAACATGCCAATTTGCAACGTTTTCAGAGTTCATTTGTAGTGCTTTTCAATTTCAGTGTCATTTAGCTCAAAAAAAATCAATAATTGCATGAGAAATATCAAATAAAGTCAGAAAGGGTTGAAAATTGATGATGTGGTTTTGAATGGTGCCTTTTGAACACGCGAAAATCCTGGAGTTCAAATAAGTTCAAGAAGATAAAATGCATTTTGTAACTGATGAGTTTCCGTCCGAAACCCCGATACTTAGAAACAGACTGTCCGTTTTGTACACGAAGTGCATCCAGCTTTTGCCGTAACGCTCTCAACTTTTTAGCACATGCTATGTGGGTGAAATGATGACACCATGCCAACTTTCAACCTTTTCAGATTTCATTTTTAGTGCTTTTCAATTTCAGGGTCACTTAGCTCAAAAAATCAATAACTACAAGAAAATATCAAATGAAGTCAGAAAGGTTGAAAGTTGATGATGTGGCTTTGAATGGTGCAGTTTGAACACACGAAAAGCATGGAGTTCAAATAAATTCAAGAAAATGACATGCGTTTTGTAACCGATGAGTTTCCGTCTGAACCCCCGATACTTCGAAACAGACTGTCTGTTTTGTACATGAAGTGCATCCTGCTTTTGCCGTAACCCTCTCAACTTTTTAGCACATTCTATGTGGGTGAAATGATGATAGCATGCCAACTTTCAACCTTTTCACAGTTCATTTGTAGTGCTTATCAATTTCAGTGTCATTTAGCTAAAAAAAATCAATAACTGCATGAGAAATATCAAATGAAGTCAGAAAGGGTTAAAAATTGATGATGTGGCTTTGAATGGTGCCTTTTGAACACGGGAAAATCCTGGAGTTCAAATAAGTTCAAGAAAATAAAATGCATTTTGTAACTGATGACTTTTCGTCCGGAACCCCGATACTTAGAAAGAGATTGTCCGTTTTGTACACGAAGTGCATCCAGCTTTTGTCGTAACGCTCTCAACTTTTTAGCACATGCTATGTGGGAGAAATGATGACACCATGCCAACTTTCAACCTTTTCAGATTTGATTTGTAGTGCTGTTCAATTTCAGGGTCACTTAGCTCAAAAAATCAATAACTGCATGAAAAATATCAAATAAAGTCAGAAAGGTTGAAAGTTGATGATGTGGCTTTGAATGATGCAGTTTGAACACACGAAAATCCTGGAGTTCAAATAAAATCAAGAAAATGACATGCCTTTTGTAACCGATGAGTTTTCGTCCGGACTCCCGATACTTAGAAAGAGACTCCCTGTTTCGTACACGAAGTGCATCCAGCTTTTGACGTAACCCTCTCAACTTTTTAGAACATGATATGTGGGTGAAATGATGACACCATGATAACTTTTAACCTTTTCAGAGTTCATTTGTAGTGCTTTTCAATTTCAGGGACATTTAGCTCAGAAAAATCAATAACTGCATGAAAAATATCAAATGAAGTCAGAAAGGGTTGAAAATTGATGATGTGGCTTTAAATGGTGCAGTTTGAACACACAAACAGCATGGCGTTCAAATAAGTTCAAGAAAATGAAATGCCTTTTGTAACCGCTGAGTTTCCGTCCAATACCGTGATACTTCGAAAGAGACTGTGTGTTACATACGCGAAGTGCATCCTGCTTTTGCCGTAACCCTCTCAACTTTTTAGCACGTGCTATGTGGGTAAAATGATGACACCATGCCATCTTTCAACCTTTTCAGAGTTCATTTGTAGTTCTTTTTCAATTTCAGGGTCATTTAGCTCAAAAAAATCAATAACTGCATGAAAAATATCAAAGGAAGTCAGAAAGGGTTGAAAATGGATGATGTGGCTTTGAATGGTGCCTTTTGAACACGCGAAAATCCTGGAGTTCAAATAAGTTCAAGAAAATGAAATGCCTTTTGTAACCGATGAGTTTCCGTCCGAAACCCCGATACTTCGAAAGAGACTGTCTGTTTTGTACACGAAGTTCATCCTGCTTTTGCCGTAACCCTCTTAACTTTTTAGCACATTCTATGTGGGTGAAATGATGACACCATGCCAACTTTCAACCTTTTCAGAGTTCATTTGTAGTGCTTTTTCAATTTCAATGTCATTTAGCTCAAAAAATAATAACTGCATGAAAAATTTCAAATGAAGTCGGAAAGGTTGAAAGTTGATGATGTGAGTTTGAATGGTGCAGTTTGAACACACGAAAGGCCTGGAGTTCAAATAAATTCAAGAAAATGACATGCCTTTTGTAACCGATGAGTTTCCGTCCGGACCCCCGATACTTCGAAAGAGATTGTCTGTTTCGTACATGAAGTGCATCCAGATTTTGCCGTAACCCTCTCAACTTTTTAGCACATGCTATGTGGGTGATATGATGACACCATGCCAACTTTCAACCTTTTCAGAGTTCATTTGTAGTGCTTTTCATTTTCAGGGTCATTTAGCTCAAAAAAATGAATAACTGCATGAAAAATGTCAAATGAAGTCAGTAAGGGTTGAAAATTGATGATGTGGCTTTGAATGGTGCTTTTTGAACACGCGAAAATCCTGGAGTTTAAATAAGTTCAAGAAAATGAAATGCATTTTGTAACCGATGAGTTTCCGTCTGAACCCCCCATACTTCGAAAGAGACTGTCTGTTTTGTACACGAAGTGCATCCTGCTTTTGCCGTAACCCTCTTAACTTTTTAGCACATTCTATGTGGGTGAAATGATGACACCATGCCAACATTCAACCTTTTCAAAGTTCATTTGTAGCGCTTTTCAATTTCAGTGTCATTTAGCTCAAAAAAATCAATAACTGCATGATAAATATCAAATGATGTCAGAAAGGGTTGAAAATTGATGATGTGGCTTTGAATGGTGCCTTTTGAACACGCGAAAATCCTGGAGTTCAAATAAGTTCAAGAAAATAAAATGCATTTTGTAACCGATGAGTTTCCGTCCGAAACCCCGATACTTAGAAAGAGACTGTCCGTTTTGCACACGAAGTGCATCTAGCTTTTGCCGTAACGCTCTGAACTTTTTAGCACATGCTATGTGGGTGAAATGATGACACCATGCCAACTTTCAACCTTTTCAGATTTCATTTGTAGTGCTTTTCAATTTTAGGGTCACTTAGCTCAAAAAATCAATAACTGCATGAAAAATATCAAATGAAGTCAGAAAGTTTGAAAGTTGATGATGTGGCTTTGAATGGTGCAGTTTGAACACACCAAAAGCATGGAGTTCAAATAAATTCAAGAAAATGACATGCGTTTTGTAACTGATGAGTTTCCGTCTGAACCCCCGATACTTCGAAAGAGACTGTCTATTTTGTACATGAAGTGCATCCTACTTTTGCCGTAACCCTCTCAACTTTTTAGCACATTCTATGTGGGTGAAATGATGATACCATGACAACTTTCAACCTTTTCAGAGTTCATCTGTAGTGCTTTTCAATTTCAGTGTCATTTAGCTAAAAAAAAATCAATAACTGCATGAGAAATATCAAATGAAGTCAGAAAGGGTTGAAAATTGATGATGTGGCTTTGAATGGTGCCTTTTGAACATGTGAAAATCCCGGAGTTCAAATAAGTCCAAGAAAATCAAATGCATTTTGTAACTGATGAGTTTCAGTCCGAAACCCCGATACTTAGAAAGAGACTCTCCGTTTTGTACACGAAGTGCATCCAACTTTTGCTGTAACCCTCTCAACTTTTTAGCACGTTCTATGTGGGTGAAATGATGATACCATGCCAACTTTCAACCTTTTCAGAGTTCATTTCTAGTGCTTTTCAATTTTAGTGTCATTTAGCTCAAAAAAATCAATAACTGCATGAGAAATACCAAATGAAGTCAGAAAGGCTTGAAAATTGATGATGTGGCTTTGAATGGTGCATTTTGAACACACGAAAAGCTGGAGTTCAAATAAATTCAAGAAAATGACATGCATTTTGTAACTGATGAGTTTCCGTCCGAAACCAAGATACTAAGAAAGAGACTGTCCATTTTGTACACGAAGTGCATCCAGCTTTTGTCATAACCCTCTCAACTATTTAGCAGATGCTATGTGGGTCAAATGATGACACCATGCCAACTTTCAACCTTTTGAGATTTCATTTGTAGTGCTTTCCAATTTCAGCGTCATTTAGCTCAAAAAAATCATTAAGTGCATGAAAAATAGCAAATGAAGTGAGAAATGGTTGAAAATTGATGATGTGGCTTTGAATGGTGCCTTTTGAACACACGAAAAGCCTGGAGTTCAGATAGGTTCAAGGAAATGAAATGCCTTTTGTAACCGATGAGTTTCCGTCCGAAACCCCGATACTTCGAAAGAGAGTGTCCGATTTGTACACGAAGTGCATCCAACTTTTGCCGTAACCCTCTCAAATTTTTAGCACGTTCTATGTGGGTAAAAAGATGACACCATGCCAACTTTCAACCTTTTCAGAGTTCATTTGTAGTGCTTTTCAATTTCAGTGTCATTTAGCTCAAAAAATCATTAAATAAATGCAAAATACCAAATGAACTCAGAAAGGGTTGAAAATTGATGCTGTGGCTTTGAATGGAGCATTTTGAACACATGAAAAGCCTGGAGTTCAAATAAGTTCAAGAAAATGAAATGCCTTTTGTAACCGATGAGTTTCCATCCGAAACCCCGGTACTTCGAAAGAGACTGTCCGTTTTTTACACGAAGTGCATCCTGATTTTGCCGTAACCCTCTTAACTTTTTAGCACATTCTATATGGGTGAAATGATGACACCATGCCAACTTTCAACCTTTTCAGAGTTCATTTGTAGTGCTTTTTCAATTTCAATTTCATTTAGGTCAAAAAAATCAATAACTGCATGAAAAATATCAAACGAAGTCGGAAAGGTTGAAAGTTGATGATGTGGGTTTGAATGGTGCAGTTTGAACACACGAAAGGCCTGGGGTTCAAATAAATTCATGAAAATGACATGCCTTTTGTAACCGATGAGTTTCCGTCCGGACCCCCGATACTTCGAAAGAGATTGTTTGTTTCGTACATGAAGTGCATACAGATTTTGCCGTAACCCTCTCAACTTTTTAGCACATGCTATGTGGGTGATATGATGACACCATGCCAACTTTCAACCTTTTCAGAGTTCATTTGTAGTGCTTTTCATTTTCAGGGTCATTTAGCTCAAAAAAATGAATAACTTCATGAAAAATGTCAAATGAAGTCAGTAAGGGTTGAAAATTGATGATGTGGCTTTGAATGGTGCATTTTGAACACACGAAAAGCCTGGATTTCAAATAAGTTCAATAAAATGAAATGCCTTTTGTAACCGATGAGTTTCCGTCTGAACCCCCGATACTTCGAAAGAGGCTGTCCGTTTTGTACATGAAGTGCATCCTGCTTTTGCCGTAACCCTCTCGACTTTTTAGCACATTCTATGTGGGTGAAATGATGATACCATGCCAACTTTCAACCTTGTCAGAGTTCAGTTGTAGTGCTTTTCAATTTCAGTGTCATTTAGCTCAAAAAAATCAATAACTGCAAGAGAAATGCAAAATGAAGTCAGAAAGGGTTGAAAATTTATGATGTGGCTTTGAATGGTGCTTTCTGAACACGTGAAAATCCTGGAGTTTACATAAGTTCAAAAAAATGAAATGCATTTTGTAACCGATGAGTTTCCGTCTGAACCCCCGATACTTCGAAAGAGACTGTCTATTTTGTACATGAAGTGCATCCTGCTTTTGACGTAACCCTCTCAACTTTTTAGCACATTCTATGTGGGTGACATGATGATAACATGCCAATTTGCAACCTTTTCAGAGTTCATTTGTAGTGTTTTTTAATTTCAGTGTCATTTAGCTCAAAAAAAATCAATAACTGCATGAGAAATATCAAATGAAGTCAGAAAGGGTTGAAAATTGATGATGTGGCTTTGAATGGTGCCTTTTGAACACGTGAAAATCCTGGAGTTCAAATAAGTTCAAGAAAATCAAATGCATTTTGTAACTGATGAGTTTCCGTCCGAAACCGCGATACTTAGAAAGAGACTGT
This sequence comes from Hordeum marinum, assembly GCA_022496015.1. Classification (NCBI taxonomy): domain Eukaryota; kingdom Viridiplantae; phylum Streptophyta; class Magnoliopsida; order Poales; family Poaceae; genus Hordeum; species Hordeum marinum. The sequence continues at coordinate 32,825,511 of CM039678.1, forward strand.
CCGTTTTGTACACGAAGTGCGTCCAACTTTTGCTGTAACCCTCTCAACTTTTTAGCACGTTCTATGTGGGTGAAATGATGATACCATGCCAACTTTCAACCTTTTCAGAGTTCATTTCTAGTGCTTTTCAATTTTAGTGTCATTTAGCTCAAAAAAATCAATAACTGCATGAGAAATACCAAATGAAGTCAGAAAGGGTTGAAAATTGATGATGTGGCTTTGAATGGTGCATTTTGAACACACGGAAAGTTGGAGTTCAAATAAATTCAAGAAAATGACATGCATTTTGTAACTGATGAGTTTCCGTCCGAAACCAAGATACTAAGAAAGAGACTGTCCGTTTTGTACACGACGTGCATCCATCTTTTGTCATAACCCTCTCAACTTTTTAGCAGATGCTATGTGGGTGAAATGATGACACCATGCCAACTTTCAACCTTTTGAGATTTCATTTGTAGTGCTTTCCAATTTCAGCGTCATTTAGCTCAAAAAAATCATTAAATTCATGAAAAATAGCAAATGAAGTCAAAAATGGTTGAAAATTGATGATGTGGCTTTGAATGGTGCCTTTTGAACACACGAAAAGCCTGGAGTTCAGATAGGTTCAAGGAAATGAAATGCCTTTTGTAACCGATGAGTTTCCGTCCGAAACCCCGATACTTCGAAAGAGAGTGTCCGTTTTGTACACGAAGTGCATCCAACTTTTGCTATAACCCTCTCAAATTTTTAGCACGTTCTATGTGGGTAAAAAGATGACACCATGCCAACTTTCAACCTTTTCAGAGTTCATTTGTAGTGCTTTTCAATTTCAGTGTCATTTAGCTCAAAAAATCATTAAATGCATGAAAAATACCAAATGAACTCAGAAAGGGTTGAATATTGATGCTGTGGATTTGAATGGAGCATTTTGAACACAGGAAAAGCCTGGAGTTCAAATAAGTTCAAGAAAATGAAATGCCTTTTGTAACCGATGAGTTTCCGTCCGAAACCCCGATACTTCGAAAGAGACTGTCCCTTTTGTACACGAAGTGCATCCTGCTTTTGCCGTAACCCTCTTAACTTTTTAGCACATTCTATGTGGGTGAAATGATGACACCATGAACTTTCAACCTTTTCAGAGTTCATTTGTAGTGCTTTTTCAATTTCAATGTCATTTAGGTCAAAAAAATCAAGAACTGCATGAAAAATATCAAATGAAGTCGGAAAGGTTGAAAGTTGATGATGTGGGTTTGAATGGTGCAGTTTGAACAGACGAAAGGCCTGGAGTTCAAATAAATTCAAGAAAATAACATGCCTTTTGTAACCGATGAGTTTCCGTCCGGACCCCCGATACTTCGAAAGAGATTGTTTGTTTCGTACATGAAGTGCATCCAGATTTTGCCGTAACCCTCTCAACTTTTTAGCACATGCTATGTGGGTGATATGATGACACCATGCCAACTTTCAACCTTTTCAGAGTTCATTTGTAGTGCTTTTCATTTTCAGGTTCATTTAGCTCAAAAAAATGAATAACTTCATGAAAAATGTCAAATGAAGTCAGTAAGGGTTGAAAATTGATGATGTGGCTTTGAATGGTGCATTTTGAACACACGAAAAGCCTCGAGTTCAAATAAGTTCAAGAAAATGAAATGCCTTTTGTAACCGATGAGTTTCCGTCTGAACCCCCGATACTTCGAAAGAGGCTGTCTGTTTTGTACATGAAGTGCATCCTGCTTTTGCCGTAACCCTCTCAACTTTTTAGCACATTCTATGTGGGTGAAATGATGATACCATGCCAACTTTCAACCTTGTCAGAGTTCATTTGTAGTGCTTTTCAATTTCAGTGTCATTTAGCTCAAAAAAATCAATAACTTCAAGAGAAATACAAAATGAAGTCGGAAAGGGTTGAAAATTGATGATGTGGCTTTGAATGGTGCTTTTTGAACACGTGAAAATCCTAGGGTTTACATAAGTTCAAAAAAATGAAATGCATTTTGTAACCGATGAGTTTCCGTCTGAACCCCCGATACTTCGAAAGAGACTATCTATTTTGTACATGAATTGCATCCTGCTTTTGACGTAACCCTCTAAACTTTTTAGCACATTCTATGTGGGTGACATGATGATAACATGCCAATTTGCAACCTTTTCAGAGTTCATTTGTAGTGCTTTTTAATTTCAGTGTCATTTAGCTCAAAAAATATCAATAACTTCATGAGAAATATCAAATGAAGTCAGAAAGGGTTGAAAATTGATGATGTGGCTTTGAATGGTGCCTTTTGAACACGCGAAAATCCTGGAGTCCAAATAAGTTCAAGAAAATAAAATGCCTTTTGTAACCGATGAGTTTTCGTCCAAAACCCCGATACTTAGAAAGAGACTGTCCGTTTTGTACACGAAGTGCATCCAGCTTTTGCCGTAACGCTCTCAACTTTTTAGCACATGCTATGTGGGTGAAATGATGACAGCATGCCAACTTTCAACCTTTTCAGATTTGATTTGTAGTGCTTTTCAATTTCAGGGTCACTTAGCTCAAAAAATCAATAACTGCATGAAAAATATCAAATAAAGTCAGAAAGGTTGAAAGTTGATGATGTGGCTTTGAATGATGCAGTTTGAACACACGAAAAGGCTGGAGTTCAAATAAAATCAAGAAAATGACATGCCTTTTGTAACCGATGAGTTTTCGTCCGGACTCCCGATACTTAGAAAGAGACTCCCTGTTTCGTACAAGAAGTGCATCCAGCTTTTGGCGTAACCCTCTCAACTTTTTAGAACATTCTATGTGGGTGAAATGATGACACCATGCTAACTTTTAACCTTTTCAGAGTTCATTTGTAGTGCTTTTCAATGTCAGGGTCATTTAGCTCAGAAAAATCAATAACTGCATGAAAAATATCAAATGAAGTCAGAAAGGATTGAAAATTCATGATGTGGCTTTAAATGGTGCAGTTTCAACACACGAACAACATGGAGTTCAAATAAGTTCAAGAAAATGAAATGCCTTTTCTAACCGATGAGTTTCCGTCCAATACCCTGATACTTCGAAAGAGAGTGTGTGTTATATACACGAAGTGCATCGTGCTTTTGCCGTAACCCTCTCAAGTTTTTAGCACGTGCTATGTGGGTAAAATGATGACATCATGCCATCTTTCAAACTTTTCAGAGTTCATTTGTAGTTCTTTTTCAATTTCAGGGTCATTTAGCTCAAAAAAATCAATAACTGCATGAAAAATATCAAAGGAAGTCAGAAAGGGTTGAAAATTGATGATGTGGCTTTGAATGGTGAATTTTGAACACATGAAAATTATGAAGTTCAAATAAGTTCAAGAAAATGAAATGAATTTTGTAACTGATGAGTTTCCGTCCGAAAACCCGATACTTAGAAAGAGACTGTCCGTTTTGTACACGAAGTGCATCCAGCTTTTGTCGTAACCCTCTCAACTTTTTAGTACATGTTATGTGGGTGAAATGATGACACCACGCCAACTTTCAGCCTTTTCAGATTTCATTTGTAGTGCTTTTCCATTTAAGGGTCATTTAGCTCAAAAAAATCATTAAATGCATGAAAAATACCAAATGTAGTCAGAAATGGTTGAAAATTGATGATGTGGCTTTGAATGGTGCATTTTGAACACACGAAAATCCTGGAGTTCAAATAAGTTCAAGAAAAAATGAAATGCCTTTTGTAACCGATCAGATTCCGTCCGAAAACCCTGATAATTCGAAAGAGACTGTCCGTTTTGTACACGAAGTGCGCCCAGCTTTTGCCGTAACCCTCTCAACTTTTTAGCACATGCTATGTGGGTCAAAATATGACACCATGCCAACTTTCAACCTTTTCAGAGATCATTTGTAGTGCTTTTCAATTTCAGTGTCATTTAGCTCAAAAAAATCAATAACTGCATGAAAAATATCAAAGGAAGTCAGAAAGGGTTGAAAATTGATGACGTGGCTTTGAATGGTGAATTTTGAACACACAAAAATTATGGAGTTCAAATAAGTTCAACAAAATGAAATGCATTTTGTAACTGATGAGTTTCCGTCCGAAAACCCGATACTTAGAAAGAGACTGTCCGTTTTGTACACGAAGTACATCCAGCTATTGTCGTCACCCTCTCAACTTTTTAGTACATGCTATGTGGGTGAAATGATGACACCATGCCATCTTTCGACCTATTGAAATTTCATTTGTAGTGCTTTTCAATTTCAGGGTCATTTAGCTCAAAAAAATCAATAACTGCATGAAAAATGTCAAATGAAGTTAGTAAGGGTTGAAAATTGATGATGTCGCTTTGAATGGTGCATTTTGAACACACAAAAAGCCTCGAGTTTAAATAAGCTCAAGAAAATGAAATGCCTTTTGTAACCGATGAGTTTCCGCCTGAACCCCCGATACTTCGAAAGAGACTGTCTATTTTGTACACGAAGTGCATCCTGCTTTTGACGTAACCCTCTCAACTTTTTAGCACATTCTATGTGGGTGAAATGATGATACCATGCCAACTTGCAACCTTTTCAGAGTTCATTTGTAGTGCTTTTCAATTTCAGTGTCATTTAGCTCAAAAAAAATCAATAACTGCATGAGAAATATCAAATGAAGCCAGAATGGGTTGAAAATTGATAATGTGGCTTTGAATGGTGCCTTTTGAACACGCGAAAATCCTGGAGTTCAAATAAGTTCAAGAAAATAAAATGAATTTTGTAACTGATGAGTTTCCGTCCGAAACCCCGATACTTAGAAAGAGACTGTCCGTTTTGTACACAAAGTGCATCCAGCTTTTGCCGTAACGCTCTCAACTTTTTAGCACATGCTATGTGGGTGAAATGATGACACCATGCCAACTTTTAACCTTTTCAGATTTCATTTGTAGTGCATTTCAATTTCAGGGTCACTTAGCTCACAAAATCAATAACTGCATGAAAAATATCAAACGAAGTCAGAAAGGTTGAAAGTTGATGATGTGGCTTTGAATGGTGCAGTTTGAACACACGAAAAGCATGGAGTTCAAATAAACTCAAAAAAATGACATGCGTTTTGTAACTGATGAGTTTCCGTCTGAAAACCCGATACTTAGAAAGAGATTGTCCGTTTTGTACACGAAGTGCATCCAGCTTTTGTCATAACCCTCTCAACATTTTAGTACATGTTATGTGGGTGAAATGATGACACCATGCCAACTTTCAACCTTTTCAGAGTTCATTTGTAGTGCTTTTCAATTTCAGTGTCATTTAGCTCAAAAAAAAATCAATAACTGCATGAGAAATATCAAATGAAGTCAGAAAGGGTTGAAAATTGATGATGTGGCTTTGAATGGTGCCTTTTGAATACGCGAAAATCCTGGAGTTCAAATAAGTTCTCGAAAATAAAATGCATTTTGTAACTGATGAGTTTCCGTCTGAAACCCCGATACTTAGAAAGAGACTGTCCGTTTTGTACACGAAGTGCATCCATCTTTTGCCGTAACGCTCTCAACTTTTTAGCACATGCTATGTGGGTGAAATGATGACACCATGCCAACTTTCAACCGTTTCAGAGTTCATTTGTAGTGCTTTTCATTTTCAAGATCATTTAGCTCAAAAAATCAATAACTGCATGAAAAATACCAAATGAAGTCAGAAAGGGTTGAAAATTGATGATGTGGCTTTGAATGGTGCATTTTGAACACACGAAAATCCTGGAGATCAAATACGTTCAGGAAAATGAAATGCCTTTTGTAACCGATGAGTTTCCGTCCGAACCCCCGATACTTCAAAAGAGATTGTCCGTTTTGTACACGAAGTGCATCCAGCTTTTGCCATAATCCTCTCAACTTTTTAGCACATTCTATGTGGGTGCAATGATGATACCATGCCAACTTTCAACCTTTTCAGATTTGATTTGTAGTGCTTTTCAATATCAGGGTCACTTAGCTCAAAAAATCAATAAGTGCATGAAAAATATCAAATGACGTTAGAAAGGTTGAAAGTTGATGATATGTCTTTGAATGGTGTAGTTTGTACACACGAAAAGCATGGAGTTCAAATAAATTCAAGAAAATGACATGCGTTTTGTAACCGATGAGTTTCCGTCCGAAAACCCGATACTTAGAAAGAGACTGTCCGTTTTGTACACGAAGTGCATCCAGCTTTTGTCGTAACCCTCTCAACTTTTTAGTACATGTTATGTGGGTGAAATGATGACACCATGCCAACTGTCAACCTTTTTAGAGTTCATTTGTAGTGCTTTTCAATTTCACTGTCATTTAGCTCAAAAAAAATCAATAACTGCATGAGAAATATCAAATGAAGTCAGAAAGGATTGAAAATTGATGATGTGGATTTCAATGGTGCCTTTTGAACACGCGAAAATCCTGGAGTTCAAATAAGTTCAAGAAAATAAAATGCATTTTGTAACTGATGAGTTTCCGTCCGAAACCCCGATACTTAGAAAGAGACTGTCCGTTTTGTACACGAAGTGCATCCAGCTTTTGCCGTAATGCTCTGAACTTTTTAGCACATGCTCTGTGGGTGAAATGATGACACCATGCCAACTTTCAACCTTTTCTGATTTCATTTGTAGTGCTTTTCAATTTCAGGGTCACTTAGCTCAAAAAATCAATAACTGCATGAAAAATATCAAATGAAGTCAGAAAGGTTGAAAGTTGATGATGTGGCTTTGAATGATGCAGTTTGAACACACGAAAAGCCTGGAGTTCAAATAAATTCAAGAAAATGAAATGCCTTTTGTAACCGATGAGTTTTCGTCCGAACTCCCGATACTTAGAAAGAGACTGCCTGTTTCGTACACGAAGTGCATCCAGCTTTTGACGTAACCCTCTCAACTTTTTAGTACATGCTATGTGGGTGAAATGATGACACCATGCTAACTTTTAACCTTTTCAGAGTTCATTTGTAGTGCTTTTCAATTTCAGGGTCATTTAGCTCAGGAAAATCAATAACTGCATGAAAAATATCAAGTGAAGTGAGAAAGGGTTGAAAATTGATGATGTGGCTTTGAATGATGCAGTTTGAACACACGAACAGCATGGAGTTCAAATAAGTTCAAGAAAATGAAATGCCTTTTCTAACCGCTGAGTTTCCGTCCGAAACCCTCATACTTCGAAAGAGACTGTCTGTTATGTACACGAAGTGCATCCTCCTTTTGCCGTAACCCTCTCAACTTTTTAGCACATGCTATGTGGGTGAAATGATGACACAATGCCATGTTTCAACCTTTTCAGAGTTCATTTGTAGTTCTTTTTCAATTTCAGGGTCATTTAGCTAAAAAAATCAATAAGTGGATGAAAAATATCAAAGGAAGTCAGAAAGGGTTGAAAATTTATGACGTGGCTTTGAATGGTGAATTTTGAACACACAAAAATTATGGAGTTCAAATAAGTTCAACAAAATGAAATGCATTTTGTAACCGATGAGTTTCCGTCCGAAAACCCGATACTTAGAAAGAGACTGTGTGTTATATACACGAAGTGCATCCTGCTTTTGCCGTGACCCTCTCAACTTTTTAGCACATGCTATGTGGGTGAAATGATGATACCATGCCAACTTTCAACCTTTCCAGAGTTCATTTGTAGTGCTTCTCAATTTCAGGGTCATTTAGCTCAAAAAAATCATTAAATGCATGAAAAATACCAAATGAAGTCAGAAATGGTTGAAAATTGATGATGTGGCTTTGAATGGTCCATTTTGAACACACGAAAAGCCTGGAGTTCAAATAAGTTCAAGAAAATGAAATGCCTTTTGTAACCGATGAGTTTCCGTCCGAAAACCCTGATACTTCGAAAGAGACTGTCCGTTTTGTACACGAAGTGCAACCAGCTTTTGCCGTAACCCTCTCCACTTTTTAGCACATGCTATGTGGGTAAAAATATGACACCATGCCAAATTTCAACCTTTTCAGAGATCATTTGTAGTGCTTTTTAATTTCAGTGTCATTTAGCTCAAAAAAATCAATAACTGCATGAAAAATATCAAATGAAGCTAGAAAGGGTTGAAAATTGATGATGTGGCTTTGAATGGTGCAGTTTGAACACACGAACAGCGTGCAGTTCAAATAAGTTCAAGAAAATGAAATGCCTTTTCTAACCTTTGAGTTTCCATCCGAAACCCTGATACTTCGATAGAGACTGTCTGTTATGTACACGAAGTGCATCCTTCTTTTGCCGTAACCCTCTCAACTTTCTAGCACATGCGTGGGTGAAATGATGACACCATGCCAACTGTCAATCTTTTCAGAGTTCATTTGTAGTGCTTTTCAATTTAAGGGTCATTAGGTCAAAAAATCATTAAATGCATGAAAAATACCAAATGAAGTCAGAAAGCGTTGAAAATGGATGATGTGGCTTTGAATGGTGCATTTTGAACACACGAAAAGCCTGGAGTTCAAATAAGTTCAAGAAAATGAAATGCCTTTTGTAACCAATGAGTTTCCGCCCGAAACCCCGATACTTCGAGAGAGACTCTCCCTTTTGTACACGAAGTGCATCCTGCTTTTGCCATAACCCTCTCAACTTTTTAGCACATGCTATGTGGGTGAAATGATGACACCATGCCAAATTTCAACCTTTTCAGAGTTCATTTGTAGTGCTTTTTCAATTTCAGGGTCATTTACCTCAAAAAAAATCAATAGTTGCATGAAAAATATCAAATGAAGTCAGAAAGAGTTGAAAATTGATGATGTGGCTTTGAATGGTGCATTTTGAACACACAAAAATCCTGGAGTTCAATAAAATTCAAGAAAATGACATGCCTTTTGTAACCGATGAGTTTCCGTCCGGACCCCCGATACTTCAAAAGAGACTGTCTGTTTCGTACACGAAGTGCATCCAGCTTTTGCCGTAACCCACTCAACTTTTTGGCACATGTTATGTGGGTGAAATGATGACACCGTGCCAACTTTCAACCTTTTCAGAGTTCATTTGTAGTGCTTTTCAATTTCAAGGTCATTTAGCTCAAAAAAATCAATAACTGAATGAAAAATATCAAATGAAGTCAGAAAGGGTTGAAAATTGATGATGTTGCTTTGAATGGTGCATTTTGAACACACGAAAATCCTGGAGTTGAAATAAATTCAAGAAAATGACATGCCTTTTGTAACCGATGAGTTTCCGTCCGGACCCCCGATACTTCGAAAGAGACTGTCTGTTTCGTGCACGAAGTGCATCCAGCTTTTTCCGTAGCCCTCTCAACTATTTAGCACATGCTATGTCAATGAAATGATGACACCATGCCAACTTTCAACCTTTTCAGATTTTAGTTGTAGTGCTTTTCAATTTTAGTGTCATTTAGCTCAAAAAAATCATTAAATGCATGAAAAATACCAAATGAAGTCAGAAATGGTGGAAAATTGATGTATTGTCAACACACAAAAAGCCTGGAGTTCAAGTAAGTTCAAGAAAATGAAATGCCTTTTGTAACCGATGAGTTTCCGTCCGAAAACCGTGATAATTCGAAAGAGACTGTTCGTTTTGTACACAAAGGGCACCCAGCTTTTGCCGTCACCCTCTCAAATTTTTAGCACATGATATGTGGGTAAAAATATGACACCATGCCAACTTTCAACCTTTTCAGAGATCGTTTGTAGTGCTTTTCATTTTCAGTGTCATTTAGCTCAAAAAAATCAATAACTTCATGAAAAATATCAAAGGAAGTCAGAAAGAGTTGAAAATTGATGATGTGGCTCTGAATGGTGAATTTTGAACACACAAAAATATGGAGTTCAAATAAGTTCAACAAAATGAAATGCATTTTGTAACTTATGAGTTTCCGTCACAAACCCGATACTTAGAAAGAGACTGTCCGTTTTGTACACGAAGTGCATCCATCTTTTGTCGTAACCCTCTCAACCTTTTATTACATGTTATGTGGGTGAAATGATGACACCATGCCAACTTTCAACCTTCTAAGATTTCATTTGGAGTGCTTTTCAATTTCAGGGTCATTTAGCTCAAAAAAATCATTAAATGGATGAAAAATACCAAATGAAGTCAGAAAGGGTTGAAAATTGATGATGTGGCTTTGAATGGTGCATTGTCAACACACGAAAATGCTGGAGTTCAAATAAGTTCAAGAAAATGAAATGCCTTTTGTAACCGATGAGTTTCCGTCCAAAACCGCGATACTTCTAAAGAGACTGTCCGTTTTGTACACGAAGTGCATCCAACTTTTGCCGTAACCCTCTTAACTTTTTAGCACATGCTATGTGGGTGAAATGATGACACCATGCCAACTTTCAACCTTTTCAGAGTTCATTTGTAGTGCTTTTCAATTTTAGTGTCATTTAGCTCAGAAAAATTAATAACTGCATGAGAAATATCAAATAAATTTAGAAAGGGTTGAAAATTATTGATGTGGCTTTGAATAGTGCAGTTTGAACACACGAAAAGCTTGGAGTTCAAGTAAGTTCAAGAAAATGAAATGCATTTTGTAACTGATGAGTTTCCGTCCGAAACCCCGATACTTAGAAACAGACTGTCCGTTTTGTACACCAAGTGCATCCAGCTTTTGCCGTAACCCTCTCAACTTTTTAGCACATGCTAAGTGGGTGAAAAGATGACACCATGCCAACTTTCAACCTTTCCAGATTTCATTTGTAGTGCTTTTCAATTTCAGTGTCATTTAGCTCAAAAAAATCAATAACTGCATGAAAAATATCAAATGAAGTCGGAAAGGTTGAAAGTTGATGATGTGGATTTGAATGGTGCAGTTTGAACACACAAAAGGCCTGGAGTTCAAATAAATTCAATAAAATGACATGCCTTTTGTAACGGATGAGTTTCCGTCCGGACCCCCGATACTTCGAAAGAGACTGTCCGTTTTGTACACGAAGTGCATCCACCTTTTGTCGTAACCCTCTCAAATTTTTAGTACATGTTATATGGGTGAAATGATGACACCATGCCAACGTTCAACCTTTTCAGATTTCATTTGTCGTCCTTTTCAATTTCAGGGTCATTTAGCTCAAAAAAATCATTGAATGCATGAAATATACCAAATGAAGTCAGAAAGGGTTGAAAATTGATGATGTGGCTTTGAATGGTGCATTGTCAACACACGAAAAGCCTGGAGTTCAAATAAGTTCAAGAAAATGAAATGGCTTTTGTAACCGATGAGTTTCCGTCCGAAAACCCTGATACTTCGAAAGAGACTGTCCGTTTTGTACACGAAGTGCACATAGCTTTTGCCGTAACCCTCTCAACTTTTTAGCACATGCTATGTGGGTAAAAATATGACACCATGCCCACTTTCAACCTTTTCAGAGATCATTTGTAGTGCTTTTCAATTTCAATGTTATTTAGCTCAAAAAAAATCAATAACTGCATGAAAAATATCAAATGAAGTCAGAAAGGGTTGAAAATTGATGATGTGGCTTTGAATGGTGCAGTTTGAACACACGAACAGCGTGGAGTTCAAATAAGTTCAAGAAAATGAAATGCCTTTTGTAACTGCTGAGTTTCCGTCCGAAACCCTGATACTTCGAAAGAGACTTTCTGTTATGTACACGAAGTGCATCCTATTTTTCCCGTAACCCTCTCAACTTTTTAGCACATGCTATGTGGGTGAAATGATGACACCTTGCCAACTTTCAACCTTTTCAGAGTTCATTTGTAGCGCTTTTCAATTTAAGGGTCATTTAGCTCAACAAATCATTAAATGCATGAAAAATACCAAATGAAGTCAGAAAGCGTTGAAAATTGATGATGTGGCTTTGAATGGTGCATTTTGAACACACGAAAAACTTGGAGTTCAAATAACTTCAAGAAAATGAAATGCCTTTTGTAACCGATGAGTTTCCGCCTGAAACCCCGATACTTCGAAAGAGACTGTCCATTTTGTACATGAAGTGCATCCTCCTTTTGCCGTAACCCTCTCAACTTTTTAGCACATGCTATGTGGGTGAAATGATGACACCATGCCAACTTTCAACCTTTGCAGATTTCATTTGTAGTGCTTTTTCAATTTCAGGGTCATTTAGCTCAAAAAATCAATAGTTGCATGAAAAAAACCAAATGAAGTCAAAAAGGGTTGAAAATTGATGATGTGGCTTTGAATGGTGCATTTTGAACACACAAAATTCCTGGAGTTCAAATAAATTCAAGAAAATGACATGCCTTTTGTAACTGATGAGTTTCCATCCGGACCCCCGATACTTCAATAGAGACTGTCTGTTTCGTACACGAAGTGCATCCAGCTTTTGCCGTAACCCAATCAACTTTTTAGCACATTCTATGTGGGTTAAATCATGACACCATGCCAACTTTCAACCTTTTCAGAGTTCATTTGTAGTGCTTTTCAATTTCAAGGTCATTTAGATCAAAAAAATAATAACTGCATGAAAAATATCAAATGAAGTCAGAAAGGGTTGAAAATTGATGATGTTGCTTTGGATGGTGCATTTTGAACACACGAAAATCCTGGAATTCAAATAAATTCAAGAAAATGAAATTCCTTTTGTAACCGATGTGTTTCCGTCCAGACCCCCGACACTTCGAAAGAGACTGTCTGTTTCGTACATGAAGTGCATCCAGCTTTTGCCGTAACCCTGTCAACTGTTTAGCACATGCTATGTGGGTGAAATGATGACACCATGCCAACTTTCAAACTTTTCAGATTTCATTTCTATGCTTTTTAATTTTAGTGTCATTTAGCTCCAAAAAATCATTAAATGCATGAAAAATACCAAATGAAGTCAGAAATGGTTGAAAATTGATGATGTGGCTTTGAATGGTGCATTTTGAACACACGAAAAGCCTGGAGTTCAAATAAGTTCAAGAAAATGAAATGCCTTTTGTAACCGATGAGTTTCCGTCCGAAACCCCGATACTTCGAAAGAGACTGTCCGTTTTGTACACAAAGTGCATCCAACTTTTGCCGTAACCCTCTTAACTTTTTAGCACATGCTATGTGGGTGAAATGATGACACCATGCCAACTTTCAACCTTTTCAGAGTTCATTTGTAGTGCTTTTCAATTTCAGTGTCATTTAGCTCAGAAAAATTAATAACTGCATGAGAAATATCCAATAAATTTAGAACGGTTTGAAAATTATTGATGTGGCTTTGAATGGTGCATTTTGAACACACGAAAAGCCTGGAGTTCAAGTAAGTTCAAGAAAATGAAATGCATTTTGTAACTGATGAGTTTCCGTCGGAAACCCCGATACTTAGAAAGAGACTGTCCGTTTTGTACACGAAGTGTACCCAGCTTTTGCCGTAACCCTCTCAACGTTTTAGCACATGCTAAGTGGGTGAAAAGATGACACCATGCCAACTTTCAACCTTTTCAGATTTCATTTGTAGTGCTTTTCAATTTCAGGGTCATTTAGCTCAAAAAAATCAATAACTGCATGAAAAATATCAAATGAAGTCGGAAAGGTTGAAAGTTGATGATGTGGATTTGAATGGTGCGGTTTGAACACACGAAAGGCCTGGAGTTCAAATAAATTCAAGAAAATGACATGCCTTTTCAAACCGATGAGTTTACGTCCGGACCCCCGATACTTCGAAAGAGACTGTGAGTTTTGTACACGAAGTGCATCCAGCTTTTGTCGTAACCCTCTCAACTTTTTAGTACAAGTTATGTGGGTGAAATGATGACACCATGCCAACTTTCAACCTTTTCAGATTTCATTTGTATTTCTTTTCAATTTCAGGGTCATTTAGCTCAAAAAAATCATTAAATGCATGAAAAATACCAAATGAAGTCAGAAAGGGTTGAAAATTGTTGATGTGGCTTTGAATGGTGCATTGTCAACAGACGAAAAGCCTGGAGTTCAAATCAGTTCAAGAAAATGAAATGCCTTTTGTAACCGATGAGTTTCCGTCCGAAAACCCTGATACTTCGAAAGAGACTATCCGTTTTGTACACGAAGTGCACCCAGCTTTTGCCGTAACCCTCTCAACTTTTTAGCACATGCTATGTGGGTAAAAATATGACACCATGCCAACTTTCAACCTTTGCAGAGATCTTGTGTAGTGCTTTTCAAATTCAATGTCATTTAGCTCAAAAAAATCAATAACTGCATGAAAAATATCAAATGAAGTCAGAAAGGGTTGAAAATTGATGATGTCGCTTTGAATGGTGTAGTTTGAACACACGAACAACGTGGAGTTCAAATAAGTTCAAGAAAATGACATGCCTTTTCTAATCGACGAGTTTCCGTCTGAAACCCTGATACTTCGAAAGAGACTATCTGTTATGTACACGAAGTGCACCTAGCTTTTGCCGTAACCCTCTCAACTTTTTAGCTCATGCTATGTGAGTGAAATGATGACACCATGCCAACTTTCAACCTTTTCAGAGTTCATTTGTAGCGCTCTTCAATTTAAGGGTCATTTAGCTCAAAAAATCATTAAATGGATGAAAAATACCAAATGAAGTCAGAAAGCGTTGAAAATTGATGAAGCGGCTTTGAATGGTGCATTTTGAACACATGAAAAACCTGGAGTTCAAATAACTTCAAGAAAATGAAATGCCTTTTCTAACCGATGAGTTTCTGTCGGAAACCCCAATACTTCGAAAGAGACTGTCCGTTTTGTACACGAAGTGCATCCTCCTTTCGCCGTAACCCTCTCAACTTTTTAGCACATGCTTCGTGGGTGAAATGACGACACCATGCCAACTTTCAACCTTTTCAGATTTCATTTGTTTTGCTTTTTCAATTTCAGGGTCATTTAGCTAAAAAAAATCAATAGTTGCATGAAAAATATCAAATGAAGTCAGAAAGGGTTTAAAATTGATTATGTGGCTTTGAATGGTGCATTTTGAACACACAAAAATCCTGGAGTTCAAATAAATTCAAGAAAATGACATGCCTTTTGTAACTGATGAGCTTCCATCCGGACCCCCGATACTTCAAAAGAGACAATCTGTTTCGTACACGAAGTGCATCCATCTTTTGCCGTAACCAACTCAACTTTTTAGCACATGCTATGTGGGTGAAAACATGACATCATGCCAATTTTCAACCTTTTCAGAGTTCATTTGTAGTGCTTTTCAATTTCAAGGTCATTTAGCTCAAAAAAAAAATCAATAACTGCATGAAAAATATCAAATGAAGTCAGAAAGGGTTGAAAATTGATGATGTTGCTTTGAATGGTGCATTTTGAACACACGAAAATCCTGGAGTTCAAATAAATTCAAGAAAATGACATGCCTTTTGTAACCGATGTGTTTCCGTCCGGACCCCCGATACGTCGAAAGAGACTGTCTGTTTCGTACACGTAGTGCATCCAGATTTTTCCGTAACCCTCTCAACTGTTTAGCACATGCTATGTGGGTGAAATGATGACACCATGCCAACTTTCAACCTTTTCAGATTTCATTTGTAGTGCTTTTCAAGTTTAGTGTCATTTAGCTCCAAAAAATCAATAAATGCATGAAAAATACCAAATGAAGTCAGAAATGGTTGAAAATTGATGATGTGGCTTTGAAAGGTGCATTTTGAACACACGAAAAGCCTGGAGTTCAAATAAGTTCAAGAAAATGAAATGCCTTTTGTAACCGATGAGTTTCCGTCCGAAACCCCGATACTTTGAAAGAGACTATCCGTTTTGTTCACGAAGTGCATCCAACTTTTGCTGTAACCCTCTTAACTTTTTAGGACATGCTATGTGGGTGAAATGATGATACCATGCGAACTTTCAACCTTTTGAGAGTTCATTTGTAGTGCTTTTCAATTTCAGTGTTATTTAGCTCAAAAAAATCAATAACTGCATGAGAAATATCAAATAAATTTAGAAAGGGTTGAAAATTATTGATGTGGCTTTGAATGGTGCATTTTGAACACACGAAAAGCCTGGAGTTCAAGTAAGTTCAAGAAAATGAAATGCATTTTGTAACTGATGAGTTTCCGTCCGAAACCCCGATACTTAGAAAGAGACTGTCCGTTTTGTACACGAAGTGCATCCATCTTTTGCCGTAACCCTCTCAACTTTTTAGCACATGCTAAGTGGGTGAAAAGATGACACCATGCCAACTTTCAACCTTTTCAGATTTCATTTGTAGTGCTTTTCAATTTTAGTGTTATTTAGCTCAAAAAAATCATTAAATGCATGAAAAATATCAAATGAAGTCGGAAATGGTTGAAAATTGATGATGTGGCTTTGAATGATGCATTTTGAGCACACGAAAAGCCTAGAGTTCAAATAAGTTCAAGAAAATGACATGCCTTTTGTAACCGATGAGTTTCCGTCCAGACCCCCGATACGTCGAAAGAGACTGTTTGTTTCGTACACGAAGTGCATCCAGCTTTTTCCGTAACCCTCTCAACTGTTTAGCACATGCTATGTGGGTGAAATGACGACACCATGCCAACTTTCAACCTTTTCAGATTTCATTTGTAGTGCTTTTTCAATTTCAGGGTCATTTAGCTCAAAAAAATCAATAGTTGCATGAAAAATATCAAAAAGGGTTGAAAATTGATGATGTGGCTTTGAATGGTGCATTTTGAACACACAAAAAGCCTGGAGTTCAAATAAGTTCAAGAAAATGAAATGCCTTTTGTAACCGATGAGTTTCCGTCCGAAACCCCGATACTTAGAAGTAGACTGTCCGTTTTGTACACGAAGTGCATCCAGCTCTTGCCGTAACCCTCTCAACTTTTTAGCACATGCTAAGTGGGTGGAAAGATGACACCATGCCAACTTTCAACCTTTTCAGATTTCATTTGTAGTGCTTTTCAATTTCAGGGTCATTTAGCTCAAAAAATCAATAACTGCATGAAAAATATCAAATGAAGTCGGAAAGGTTGAAAGTTGATGATGTGGATTTGAATGGTGCATTTTGAACACACGAAAGGCCTGGAGTTCAAATAAATTCAAGAAAATGACATGCCTTTTGTAACCGATGAGTTTCCGTCCGGACCCCTGATACTTCGAAAGAGACTGTCCGTTTTGTACACGAAGTGCATCCAGCTTTTGTCGTAAGCCTCTCAACTTTTTAGTACATGTTATGTGGGTGAAATGATGACACCATGCCAACTTTCAACCTTTTCAGATTTCATTTGTAGTGCTTTTGAATTTCAGGGTCATTTAGCTCAAAAAAATCATTAAATGCATGAAAAATACCAAATGAAGTTAGAAATGGTTGAAAATTGATGATGTGGCTTTGAATGATGCATTTTGAACACACGAAAAGCCTGGAGTTCAAATAAGTTCAAGAAAATGAAATGCCTTTTGTAACCGATGAGTTTCCGTGCGAAACCCCGATACTACGAAAGAGACTATCCGTTTTGTACACGAAGTGCATCCAACTTTTGCCGTAACCCTCTTAACTTTTTAGCACATGCTATGTGCGTGAAATGATGACACCATGCCAACTTTCAACCTTTTCATATTTCATTTGTAGTGCTTTTTCAATTTCTGGGTCATTTAGCTCAAAAAAATCAATAGTTGCATGAAAAATATCAAATGAAGTCAGAAAGGGTTGAAAATTGATGATGTGGCTTTGAATGGTGCATTTTGAACACACAAAAAGCTTGGAGTTCAAATAAGTCAAGAAAATGAAATGCCTTTTGTAACCGATGAGTTTCCCTCCGAAACCCCGATACTTAGAAAGAGACTGTCTGTTTTGTACACGAAGTGCATCGAGCTTTTGCCGTAACCCTCTCAACTTTTTAGCACATGCTAAGTGGGTGAAAAGATGACACCATGCCAACTTTCAACCTTTTCAGATTTCATTTGTAGTGCTTTTCAATTTCAGGGTCATTTAGCTCAAAAAATCAATAACTGCATGAAAAATATCAAATGAAGTCGGAAAGGTTGAAAGTTGATGATGTGGATTTGAATGGTGCAGTTTGAACACACGAAAGGCCTGGAGTTCAAATAAATTCAAGAAAATGATATGCCTTTTGTAACCGATAAGTTTCCGTCCGGACCACCGATACTTCGAAAGAGACTGTCCGTTTTGTACACGAAGTGCATCCAGATTTTGTCGTAAGCCTCTCAACTTTTAAGTACATGTTATGTGGGTGAAATGATTACTCCATGCCAACTTTCAACGTTTTCAGATTTCATTTGTAGTGCTTTTCAATTTCAGGGTCATTTAGCTCAAAAAAATCATTAAATGCATGAAAAATACCAAATAAAGTCAGAAAGGGTTGAAAATTGATGATGTGTCTTTGAATGGTGCATTGTCAACACACGAAAAGCCTAGAGTTCAAATAAGTTCTAGAAAATGAAATGCCTTTTGTAACCGATGAGTTTCCGTCTGAAAACCCTGATACTTCGAAAGAGACTGTCCGTTTTGTACACGAAGTGCACCTAACTTTTTAGCACATGCTATGTGGGTAAAAATATGACACCATGCCAACTTTCAACCTTTTCGGAGATCATTTGTAGTGCTTTTCAATTTCAATGTCATTTAGCTCAAAAAAATCAATATCTGCATGAAAAATATCAAATGAAGTCAGAAAGGGTTGAAAATTGATGATGTGGCTTTGAATGGTGCAGTTTGAACACACGAACAGCGTGGAGTTCAAATAAGTTCAAGAAACTGAAATGCCTTTTCTAACCGCTGAGTTTCCGTCTGAAACCCTGATACTTCGAAAGAGACTGTCTGTTATGTACACAAAGTGCATCCTGCTTTTGCCGTAACCCTCTCAACTTTTAAGCTCATGCTATGTGGGTGAAATGATGAAACCATGCCAACTTTCAACCTTTTCAAAGTTCATTTGTAGCGCTTTTCAATTTAAGGGTCATTTAGCTCAACAAATAATTAAATGCATGAAAAATACCAAATGAAGTGAGAAAGCGTTGAAAATTGACGATGTGGCTTGGAATCGTGCATTTTGAACACACGAAAAACTGGAGTTCAAATAACTTCAAGAAAATGAAATGCCTTTTGTAACCGATGAGTTTCTGCCGGAAACCCCTATAGTTCGAAAGAGACTGTCCCTTTTGTAGACGAAGTGCATCCTCCTTTTGCCGTAACCCTCTCAACTTTTTAGCACATGCTATGTGGGTGAAATGATGACAACATGCCAACTTTCAACCTTTTCACATTTCATTTGTAGTGCTTTTTGAATTTCAGGATCATTTAGCTCAAAAAAATCAATAACTGCACGAAAAATATCAAATGAAGTCGGAAAGGTTGAAAGTTGATGATGTGGATTTGAATGGTGCAGTTTGAACACACGAAAGGCCTGGAGTTCAAATAAATTCAAGAAAATGACATGCCTTTTGTAACCGATGAGTTTCCGTCCGGACCCCTGATACTTCGAAAGAGACTGTCCGTTTTGTACACGAAGTGCATCCAGCTTTTGTCGTAAGCCTCTCAACTTTTTAGTACATGTTATGTGGGTGAAATGATGACACCATGCCAACTTTCAACCTTTTCAGATTTCATTTGTAGTGCTTTTCAATTTCAGGGTCATTTAGCTCAAAAAAATCATTAAATGCATGAAAAATACCAAATGAAGTTAGAAATGGTTGAAAATTGATGATGTGGCTTTGAATGATGCATTTTGAACACACGAAAAGCCTGGAGTTCAAATAAGTTCAAGAAAATGAAATGCCTTTTGTAACCGATGAGTTTCCGTGCGAAACCCCGATACTACGAAAGAGACTATCCGTTTTGTACACGAAGTGCATCCAACTTTTGCCGTAACCCTCTTAACTTTTTAGCACATGCTATGTGCGTGAAATGATGACACCATGCCAACTTTCAACCTTTTCATATTTCATTTGTAGTGCTTTTTCAATTTCTGGGTCATTTAGCTCAAAAAAATCAATAGTTGCATGAAAAATATCAAATGAAGTCAGAAAGGGTTGAAAATTGATGATGTGGCTTTGAATGGTGCATTTTGAACACACAAAAAGCTTGGAGTTCAAATAAGTCAAGAAAATGAAATGCCTTTTGTAACCGATGAGTTTCCCTCCGAAACCCCGATACTTAGAAAGAGACTGTCTGTTTTGTACACGAAGTGCATCGAGCTTTTGCCGTAACCCTCTCAACTTTTTAGCACATGCTAAGTGGGTGAAAAGATGACACCATGCCAACTTTCAACCTTTTCAGATTTCATTTGTAGTGCTTTTCAATTTCAGGGTCATTTAGCTCAAAAAATCAATAACTGCATGAAAAATATCAAATGAAGTCGGAAAGGTTGAAAGTTGATGATGTGGATTTGAATGGTGCAGTTTGAACACACGAAAGGCCTGGAGTTCAAATAAATTCAAGAAAATGACATGCCTTTTGTAACCGATAAGTTTCCGTCCGGACCACCGATACTTCGAAAGAGACTGTCCGTTTTGTACACGAAGTGCATCCAGATTTTGTCGTAAGCCTCTCAACTTTTAAGAACATGTTATGTGGGTGAAATGATTACTCCATGCCAACTTTCAACGTTTTCAGATTTCATTTGTAGTGCTTTTCAATTTCAGGGTCATTTAGCTCAAAAAAATCATTAAATGCATGAAAAATACCAAATAAAGTCAGAAAGGGTTGAAAATTGATGATGTGTCTTTGAATGGTGCATTGTCAACACACGAAAAGCCTAGAGTTCAAATAAGTTCTAGAAAATGAAATGCCTTTTGTAACCGATGAGTTTCCGTCTGAAAACCCTGATACTTCGAAAGAGACTGTCCGTTTTGTACACGAAGTGCACCTAACTTTTTAGCACATGCTATGTGGGTAAAAATATGACACCATGCCAACTTTCAACCTTTTCGGAGATCATTTGTAGTGCTTTTCAATTTCAATGTCATTTAGCTCAAAAAAATCAATATCTGCATGAAAAATATCAAATGAAGTCAGAAAGGGTTGAAAATTGATGATGTGGCTTTGAATGGTGCAGTTTGAACACACGAACAGCGTGGAGTTCAAATAAGTTCAAGAAACTGAAATGCCTTTTCTAACCGCTGAGTTTCCGTCTGAAACCCTGATACTTCGAAAGAGACTGTCTGTTATGTACACAAAGTGCATCCTGCTTTTGCCGTAACCCTCTCAACTTTTTAGCTCATGCTATGTGGGTGAAATGATGAAACCATGCCAACTTTCAACCTTTTCAAAGTTCATTTGTAGCGCTTTTCAATTTAAGGGTCATTTAGCTCAACAAATAATTAAATGCATGAAAAATACCAAATGAAGTGAGAAAGCGTTGAAAATTGACGATGTGGCTTGGAATCGTGCATTTTGAACACACGAAAAACTGGAGTTCAAATAACTTCAAGAAAATGAAATGCCTTTTGTAACCGATGAGTTTCTGCCGGAAACCCCTATATTTCGAAAGAGACTGTCCCTTTTGTAGACGAAGTGCATCCTCCTTTTGCCGTAACCCTCTCAACTTTTTAGCACATGCTATGTGGGTGAAATGATGACAACATGCCAACTTTCAACCTTTTCACATTTCATTTGTAGTGCTTTTTGAATTTCAGGATCATTTAGCTCAAAAAAATCAATAACTGCATGAAAAATATCAAATGAAGTCGGAAAGGTTGAAAGTTGATGATGTGGATTTGAATGGTGCAGTTTGAACACACGAAAGGCCTGGAGTTCAAATAAATTCAAGAAAATGACATGCCTTTTGTAACCGATGAGTTTCCGTCCGGACCCCTGATACTTCGAAAGAGACTGTCCGTTTTGTACACGAAATGCATCCAGCTTTTGTCGTAAGCCTCTCAACTTTTTAGTACATGTTATGTGGGTGAAATGATGACACCATGCCAACTTTCAACCTTTTCAGATTTCATTTGTAGTGCTTTTCAATTTCAGGGTCATTTAGCTCAAAAAAATCATTAAATGCATGAAAAATACCAAATGAAGTTAGAATTGGTTGAAAATTGATGATGTGGCTTTGAATGATGCATTTTGAACACACGAAAAGCCTGGAGTTCAAATAAGTTCAAGAAAATGAAATGCCTTTTGTAACCGATGAGTTTCCGTGCGAAACCCCGATACTTCGAAAGAGACTATCCGTTTTGTACACGAAGTGCATCCAACTTTTGCCGTAACCCTCTTAACTTTTTAGCACATGCTATGTGCGTGAAATGATGACACCATGCCAACTTTCAACCTTTTCAGATTTCATTTGTAGTGCTTTTTCAATTTCAGGGTCATTTAGCTCAAAAAAATCAATAGTTGCATGAAAAATATCAAATGAAGTCAGAAAGGGTTGAAAATTGATGATGTGGCTTTGAATGGTGCATTTTGAACACACAAAAAGCTTGGAGTTCAAATAAGTCAAGAAAATGAAATGCCTTTTGTAACCGATGAGTTTCCCTCCGAAACCCCGATACTTAGAAAGAGACTGTCTGTTTTGTACACGAAGTGCATCGAGCTTTTGCCGTAACCCTCTCAACTTTTTAGCACATGCTAAGTGGGTGAAAAGATGACACCATGCCAACTTTCAACCTTTTCAGATTTCATTTGTAGTGCTTTTCAATTTCAGGGTCATTTAGCTCAAAAAATCAATAACTGCATGAAAAATATCAAATGAAGTCGGAAAGGTTGAAAGTTGATGATGTGGATTTGAATGGTGCAGTTTGAACACACGAAAGGCCTGGAGTTGAAATAAATTCAAGAAAATGACATGCCTTTTGTAACCGATAAGTTTCCGTCCGGACCACCGATACTTCGAAAGAGACTGTCCGTTTTGTACATGAAGTGCATCCAGATTTTGTCGTAAGCCTCTCAACTTTTTAGTACATGTTATGTGGGTGAAATGATGACTCCATGCCAACTTTTAACTTTTTCAGATTTCATTTGTAGTGCTTTTCAATTTCAGGGTCATTTAGCTCAAAAAAATCATTAAATGCATGAAAAATACCAAATGAAGTCAGAAAGGGTTGAAAATTGATGATGTGTCTTTGAATGGTGCATTGTCAACACACGAAAAGCCTAGAGTTCAAATAAGTTCAAGAAAATGAAATGCCTTTTGTAACCGATGAGTTTCCGTCCGAAAACCCTGATACTTCGAAAGAGACTGTCCGTTTTGTACACGAAGTTCACCTAGCTTTTGGCGTAACCCTCTCAACTTTTTATCACATGCTATGTGGGTAAAAATATGACACCATGCCAACTTTCAACCTTTTCAGAGATCATTTGTAGTGCTTTTCAATTTCAATGTCATTTAGCTCAAAAAAATCAATAACTGCATGAAAAATATCAAATGAAGTCAGAAAGGGTTGAAAATTGATGATGTGGCTTTGAATGGTGCAGTTTGAACACACGAACAGCGTGGAGTTCAAATAAGTTCAAGAAACTGAAATGCCTTTTCTAACCGCTGAGTTTCCGTCTGAAACCCTGATACTTCGAAAGAGACTGTCTGTTAAGTACACAAAGTGCATCCTGCTTTTGCCGTAACCCTCTCAACTTTTGAGCTCATGCTATGTGGGTGAAATGATGAAACCATGCCAACTTTCAACCTTTTCAGAGTTCATTTGTAGCGCTTTTGAATTTAAGGGTCATTTAGCTCAACAAATCATTAAATGCATGAAAAATACCAAATAAAGTGAGAAAGTATTGAAAATTGACGATGTAGCTTTGAATAGTGCATTTTGAACACACGCAAAACCTGGAGTTCAAATAACTTCAAGAAAATGAAATGCCTTTTGTAACCGATGAGTTTCCGCCGGAAACCCCGATAGTTCGAAAGAGACTGTCCGT
This sequence comes from Hordeum marinum, assembly GCA_022496015.1. NCBI lineage: Eukaryota > Viridiplantae > Streptophyta > Magnoliopsida > Poales > Poaceae > Hordeum > Hordeum marinum. The sequence continues at coordinate 32,849,090 of CM039678.1, forward strand.
TTTGTACACGAAGTGCATCCTCCTTTTGCCGTAACCCTCTCAACTTTTTAGCACATGCTATGTGGGTGAAATGATGACACCATGCCAACTTTCAACCTTTTCAGATTTCATTTGTAGTGATTTTTCAATTTCAGGGTCATTTAGCTCCAAAAAATCAATAGTTGCATGAAAAATATCAAATGAAGTCAGAAAGGGTCGAAAATTGATGATGTCGCTTTGAATGGTGAAGTTTGAAAACACGAACAGCGTGGAGTTCAAATAAGTTCAAGAAAATGAAATGCCTTTTCTAACCGCTGAGTTTTCGTCCGAAACCCTGATACTTCGAAAGAGACTGTCCGTTTTGTACACGAAGTGCATCCAAGTTTTGCTGTAACCCTCTTACCTTTTTAGGACATGCTATGTGGGTGAAATGATGACACCATGCCAACTTTCAACCTTTTCAGAGTTCATTTGTAGTGCTTTTCAATTTCAGTGTCATTTAGCTCAACATATCATTAAATGCATGAAAAATACCAAATGAAGTCAGAAAGCGTTGAAAATTGATGATGTGGCTTTGAATTGTGCATTTTGAACACACGAAAAACATGGTGTTCAAATAACTTCAAGAAAATGAAATGCCTTTTGTAACCGATGAGTTTTCGCTTGAAACCCCGATACTTCGAAAGAGACTGTCCGTTTTGTACGCGAAGTGCATCCTCCTTTTGCCGTAACCCACTCAACTTTTTAGCACATGCTATGTGGGTGAAATGACGACACCATGCCAACTTTCAACCTTTTCAGATTTCATTTGTAGTGCTTTTTCAATTTCAGGGTCATTTAGGTCAAAAAAATCAATAGTTGCATGAAAATATCAAATGAAGTCAGAAAGGGTTGAAAATTGATGATGTGGCTTTGAATGGTGCAGTTTGAACACACAAAAATCCTGGAGTTCAAATAAATTCAAGAAAATGACATGCCTTTTGTAACTGATGAGTTTCCATCCGGACCCCCGATACTTCAAAAGAGACTGTCTGTTTCGTACACGAAGTGCATCCATCTTTTGCCGTAACCCACTCAACTTTTTAGCACATGCTATGTGGGTGAAAACATGACACCATGCCAACTTTCAACCTTTTCAGAGTTCATTTGTAGTGCTTTTCAATTTCAAGGTCATTTAGCTCAAAAAAAATCAATAACTGCACGAAAAATATCAAATGAAGTCAGAAAGGGTTAAAAATTGATGATGTTGCTTTGAATGGTGCATTTTGAACACACGAAAATCCTGGAGTTCAAATAAGTTCAAGAAAATGAAATGCCTTTTGTAACCGATGTGTTTCCGTCCGGACCCCCGGTACGTCGAAAGAGACTGTCTATTTCGTACACGAAGTGCATCCAGCTTTTTCCGTAACCCTCTCAACTGTTTAGCACATGCTATGTGGGTGAAATGATGACACCATGCCAACTTTCAACCTTTTCAGATTTCATTTGTAGTGCTTTTCAATTTTAGTGTCATTTAGCTCCAAAAAATCATTAAATGCATGAAAAATACCAAATGAAGTCAGAAATGGTTGAAAATTGATCATGTGGCTTTGAATGGTGCATTTTGAACACACGAAAAGCCTGGAGTTCAAATAAGTTCAAGAAAATGAAATGCCTTTTGTAACCGATGAGTTTCCGTCCGAAACCCCGATACTTCGGAAGAGACTGTTCGTTTTGTACACGAAGTGCATCCAACTTTTGCTGTAACCCTCTTAACTTTTTAGGACATGCTATGTGGGTGAAATGATGACACCATGCCAACTTTCAACCTTTTCAGAGTTCATTTGTAGTGCTTTTCAATTTCAGTGTCATTTAGCTGAGAAAAATCAATAACTACATGAGAAATATCAAATAAATTTAGAAAGGGTTGAAAATTATTGATGTGGCTTTGAATGGTGCATTGTCAACACACGAAAAGCCTGGAGTTCAAATAAGTTCAAGAAAATGAAATGCCTTTTGTAACCATGAGTTTCCGTCCGAAAACCCTGATAATTCGAAAGAGACTGTCCGTTTTGTACACGAAGTGCACCCAGCTTTTGCCATAACCCTCTCAACTTTTTAGCACATGCTATGTGGGTAAAAATATGACACCATGCCAACTTTCAACCTTTGCAGAGATCTTTTGTAGTGATTTTCAATTTCAATGTCATTTAGCTCAAAAAAATCAATAACTGCATGAAAAATATCAAATGAAGTCAGAAAGGGTTGAAAATTGATGATGTCGCTTTGAATGGTGCAGTTTGAGCACACGAACGGCGTGGAGTTAAAATAAGTTCAAGAAAATGAAATGCCTTTTCTAACCGGTGAGTTTCCGTCCGAAACCCTAATACTTCGAAAGAAACTGTCTGTTATGTACATGAAGTGCATCCTCCTTTTGCCGTAACCCTCTCAACTTTTTAGCTTATGCTATGTGGGTGAAATGATGACACCATGCCAACTTTCAACCTTTTCAGAGTTTATTTGTAGTGCTTTTCAATTTCAGGGTCATTTAGCTCAAAAAAATCATTAAATGCATGAAAAATAGCAAATGAAGTCAGAAAGGGTTGAAAATTGATGATGTGGCCTTGAATGGTGCATTGTCAACACACGAAAAGCCTGGAGTTCAAATAAGTTCAAGAAAATGAAATGCCTTTTGTAACCGATGAGTTTCCGTCCGAAAACCCTGATACTTCGAAAGAGACTGTCCGTTTTGTACACGAAGTGCACCTAGCTTTTGCCGTAACCCTCTCAACTTTTTAGCACATGCTATGTGGGTAAAAATATGACACCATGCCAACTTTCAACCTTTGCAGAGATCTTTTGTAGTGCTTTTCAATTTCAATGTCATTTAGCTCAAAAAATCAATAACTGCATGAAAAATATCAAATGAAGTCAGAAAGGGTTGAAAATTGATGATGTGGCTTTGAATGGTGCAGTTTGAACACCCGAATAGCGTGGAGTTCAAATAAGTTCAAGAAACTGAAATGCCTTTTCTAACCGCTGAGTTTCCGTCTGAAACCCTGATACTTCGAAAGAGACTGTCTGTTATGTACACAAAGTGCATCCTGCTTTTGCCGTAACCCTCTCAACTTTTTAGCTCATGCTATGTGGGTGAAATGATGAAACCATGCCAACTTTCAACCTTTTCAGAGTTCATTTGTAGCGCTTTTCAATTTATGGGTCATTTAGCTCAAAAAAATCAATAGTTGCATGAAAAATATCAAATGAAGTCAGAAAGGGTCGAAAATTGATGATGTCGCTTTGAATGGTGCAGTTTGAACACACGAACAGCGTGGAGTTCAAATAAGTTCAAGAAAATGAAATGCCTTTTCTAACCGCTGAGTTTCCGTCCGAAACCCTGATACTTCGAAAGAGACTGTCTGTTATGTACACGAAGTGCATCCTGCTTTTGCCGTAACCCTCTCAACTTTTTAGCTCATGCTATGTGGGTGAAATGATGACACCATGCCAACTTTCAACCTTTTCATAGTTTATTTGTAGCGCTTTTTAATTTAAGGGTCATTTAGCTCAACAAATCATTAAATGCATGAAAAATACCAAATGAAGTCAGAAAGCGTTGAAAATTGATGATGTGGCTTTGAATGGTGCATTTTGAACACACGAAAAACCTGGAGTTCAAATAACTTCAAGAAAATGAAATGCCTTTTGTAACCAATGAGTTTCCGCTTGAAACCCCGATACTTCGAAAGAGACTGTCCGTTTTGTACACGAAGTGCATCCTGCTTTTGCCGTAACCCTCTCAACTTTTTAGCACATGCTATGTGGGTGAAATGACGACACCATGCCAACTTTGAACCTTTTCAGATTTCATTTGTAGTGCTTTTTCAATTTCAGGGTCATTTAGCTCAAAAAAAAATCAATAGTTGCATGGAAAATATCAAATGAAGTCAGAAAGGGTTGAAAATTGATGATGTGGCTTTGAATGGTGCATTTTGAACACACAAATATCCTGGAGTTCAAATAAATTCAAGAAAATGACATGCCTTTTGTAACTGATGAGTTTCCATCCGGACCCCCGATACTTCAAAAGAGACTGTCCGTTTCGTACACGAAGTGCATCCATCTTTTGTCGTAACCCACTCACCTTTTTAGCACATGCTATGTGGGTGAAAACATGTCACCATGCCAACTTTCAACCTTTTTAGAGTTCATTTGTAGTGCTTTTCAATTTCAAGGTCATTTAGCTCAAAAAAAATCAATAACTGCATGAAAAATATCAAATGTAGTCAGAAAGGGTTGAAAATTGATGATGTTGCTTTGAATGGTGCATTTTGAACACACGAAAATCCTGGAGTTCAAATAAATTCAAGAAAATGACATGCCTTTTGTAACCGATGTGTTTCCGTCCGAACCCCCGATACGTCGAAAGAGACTGTCTGTTTCGTACACGAAGTGCATCCAGCTTTTTCCGTAACCCTCTCAACTGTTTAGCACATGCTATGTGGGTGAAATGATGACACCATGCCAACTTTCAACCTTTTCAGATTTCATTTGTAGTGCTTTTCAATTTTAGTGTCATTTAGCTCCAAAAAATCATTAAATGCATGAAAAATACCAAATGAAGTCAGAAACGGTAGAAAATTGATGATGTGGCTTTGAATGGTGCATTTTGAACACACGAAAATCCTAGAGTTCAAATAAATTCAAGAAAATGAAATGCCTTTTGTAACCGATGAGTTTCCGTCCGAAACCCCGTTACTTCGAAAGAGACTGTCCGTTTTGTACACAAAGTGCATCCAACTTTTGCTGTAACCCTCTTACCTTTTTAGGACATGCTATGTGGGTGAAATGATGACACCATGCCAACTTTCAACCTTTTAAGAGTTCATTTGTAGTGCTTTTCAATTTCAGTGTCATTTAGCTCAAAAAATCAATAACTGCATGAGAAATATCAAATAACTTTAGAAAGGGTTGAAAATTATTGATGTGGCTTTGAATGGTGCATTGTCAACACACGAAAAGCCTGGAGTTCAAATAAGTTCAAGAAAATGAAATGCCTTTTGTAACCGATCAGTTTCCGTCCGAAAACCCTGATACTTCGAAAGAGACTGTCCGTTTTGTACACGAAGTGCACCCAGCTTTTGCCGTAACCCTCTCAACTTTTTAGCACATGCTATGTGGGTAAAAATATGACACCATACCAACTTTCAACCTTTGCAGAGATCTTTTGTAGTGCTTTTCAATTTCAATGTCATTTAGCTCAAAAAATCAATAACTGCATGAAAAATATCAAATGAAGTCAGAAAGGGTTGAAAATTGATGACGTCGCTTTGAATGGTGCAGTTTGAACACACGAACAGCGTGGAGTTCAAATAAGTTCAAGAAAATGAAATGCCTTTTCTAACCAGTGAGTTTCCGACCGAAACCCTGATACTTCGAAAGAGACTTTCTGTTATGTACACGAAGTGTATCCTCCTTTTGCCGTAACCCTCTCAACTTTTTAGCTCATGCTATGTGGGTGAAATGATGACACCATGCCAACTTTCAACCTTTTCAGAGTTCATTTGTAGAGCTTTTCAATTTAAGGGTCATTTAGCTCAACAAATCATTAAATGCATGAAAAATACCAAATGAAGTCAGAAAGCATTGAAATTTGATGATGTGGCTTTGAATGGTGCATTTTGAACACACGAAAAACCTGGAGTTCAAATAACTTCAAGAAAATGAAATGCCTTTTGTAACCGATGAGTTTCCGCTTGAAACCCCGATACTTCGAAAGAGACTGTCTGTTTTGTACACGACGTGCATCCTCCTTTTGCTGTAACCCACTCAACTTTTTAGCACATGCTATGTGGGTGAAATGACGACACCATGCCAACTTTCAACCTTTTCAAATTTCATTTGTAGTGCTTTTTCAATTTCAGTGTCATTTAGGTCAAAAAAATCAATAGTTGCATGAAAAATATCAAATGACGTCAGAAAGGGTTGAAAATTGATGATGTGGCTTTGAATGGTGCAGTTTGAACACACAAAAATCCTGTAGTTCAAATAAATTCAAGAAAATGACATGCCTTTTGTAACTGATGAGTTTCCATCCGGACCCCCGATACTTCAAAAGAGACTGTCTGTTTCGTACACGAAGTGCATCCATCTTTTGCCGTAACCCACTCAACTTTTTAGCACATGCTATGTGGGTGAAAACATGACACCATGCCAACTTTCAACCTTTTCAGAGTTCATTTGTAGTGCTTTTCAATTTCAAGGTCATTTAGCTCAAAAAAAAAATCAATAACTGCATGAGAAATATCAAATGAAGTCAGAAAGGGTTGAAAATTGATGATGTGGCTTTGAATGGTGCAGTTTGAACACACGAATAGCGTGGAGTTCAAATAAGTTCAAGAAACTGAAATGCCTTTTCTAACCGCTGAGTTTCCGTCTGAAACCCTGATACTTCGAAAGAGACTGTCTGTTAAGTACACAAAGTGCATCCTGCTTTTGCCGTAACCCTCTCAACTTTTTAGCTCATGCTATGTGGGTGAAATGATGAAACCATGCCAACTTTCAACCTTTTCAGAGTTCATTTGTAGCGCTTTTCAATTTAAGGGTCATTTAGCTCAAAAAAATCAATAGTTGCATGAAAAATATCAAATGAAGTCAGAAAGGGTCGAAAATTGATGATGTCGCTTTGAATGGTGCAGTTTGAACACACGAACAGCGTGGAGTTCAAATAAGTTCAAGAAAATGAAATGCCTTTTCTAACCGCTGAGTTTCTGTCCGAAACCCTGATACTTCGAAAGAGACTGTCTGTTATGTACACGAAGTGCATCCTGCTTTTGCCGTAACCCTCTCAACTTTTTAGCTCATGCTATGTGGGTGAAATGATGACACCATGCCAACTTTCAATCTTTTCATAGTTTATTTGTAGCGCTTTTTAATTTAAGGGTCATTTAGCCAACAAATCATTAAATGCATGAAAAATACCAAATGAAGTTAGAAAGCGTTGAAAATTGATGATGTGGCTTTGAATGGTGCATTTTGAACACACGAAAAACCTGGAGTTCAAATAACTTCAAGAAAATGAAATGCCTTTTGTAACCGATGAGTTTCCGCTTGAAACCCCGATACTTCGAAAGAGACTGTCCGTTTTGTACACGAAGTGCATCCTGCTTTTGCCGTAACCCTCTCAACTTTTTAGCACATGCTATGTGGGTGAAATGACGACACCATGCCAACTTTGAACCTTTTCAGATTTCATTTGTAGTGCTTTTTCAATTTCAGGGTCATTTAGCTCAAAAAAAAATCAATAGTTGCATGAAAAATATCAAATGAAGTCAGAAAGGGTTGAAAATTGATGATGTGGCTTTGAATGGTGCATTTTGAACACACAAATATCCTGGAGTTCAAATAAATTCAAGAAAATGACATGCCTTTTGTAACTGATGAGTTTCCATCCGGACCCCCGATACTTCAAAAGAGACTGTCTGTTTCGTACACGAAGTGCATCCATCTTTTGTCGTAACCCACTCACCTTTTTAGCACATGCTATGTGGGTGAAAACATGTCACCATGCCAACTTTCAACCTTCTCAGAGTTCATTTGTAGTGCTTTTCAATTTCAAGGTCATTTAGCTCAAAAAAAATCAATAACTGCATGAAAAATATCAAATGAAGTCAGAAAGGGTTGAAAATTGATGATGTTGCTTTGAATGGTGCATTTTGAACACACGAAAATCCTGGAGTTCAAATAAATTCAAGAAAATGACATGCCTTTTGTAACCGATGTGTTTCCGTCCGAACCCCCGATACGTCGAAAGAGGCTGTCTGTTTCGTACACGAAGTGCATCCAGCTTTTTCCGTAACCCTCTCAACTGTTTAGCACATGCTATGTGGGTGAAATGATGACACCATGCCAACTTTCAACCTTTTCAGATTTCATTTGTAGTGCTTTTCAATTTTAGTGTCATTTAGCTCCAAAAAATCATTAAATGCATGAAAAATACCAAATGAAGTCAGAAACGGTTGAAAATTGATGATGTGGCTTTGAATGGTGCATTTTGAACACACGAAAATCCTGGAGTTCAAATAAGTTCAAGAAAATGAAATGCCTTTTGTAACCGATGAGTTTCCGTCCGAAACACCGTTACTTCGAAAGAGACTGTCCGTTTTGTACACAAAGTGCATCCAACTTTTGCTGTAACCCTCTTACCTTTTTAGGACATGCTATGTGGGTGAAATGATGACACCATGCCAACTTTCAACCTTTTAAGAGTTCATTTGTAGTGCTTTTCAATTTCAGTGTCATTTAGCGCAAAAAATCAATAACTGCATGAGAAATATCAAATAACTTTAGAAAGGGTTGAAAATTATTGATGTGGCTTTGAATGGTGCATTGTCAACACACGAAAAGCCTGGAGTTCAAATAAGTTCAAGAAAATGAAATGCCTTTTGTAACCGATGAGTTTCCGTCCGAAAACCCTGATACTTCGAAAGAGACTGTCCGTTTTGTACACGAAGTGCACCCAGCTTTTGCCGTAACCCTCTCAACTTTTTAGCACATGCTATGTGGGTAAAAATATGACACCATGCCAACTTTCAACCTTTGCAGAGATCTTTTGTAGTGCTTTTCAATTTCAATGTCATTTAGCTCAAAAAATCAATAACTGCATGAAAAATATCAAATGAAGTCAGAAAGGGTTGAAAATTGATGATGTCGCTTTGAATGGTGCAGTTTGAACACACGAACAGCGTGGAGTTCAAATAAGTTCAAGAAAATGAAATGCCTTTTCTAACCAGTGAGTTTCCGACCGAAACCCTGATACTTCGAAAGAGACTTTCTGTTATGTACACGAAGTGCATCCTCCTTTTGCCGTAACCCTCTCAACTTTTTAGCTCATGCTATGTGGGTGAAATGATGACACCATGCCAACTTTCAACCTTTTCAGAGTTCATTTGTAGCGCTTTTCAATTTAAGGGTCATTTAGCTCAACAAATCATTAAATGCATGAAAAATACCAAATGAAGTCAGAAAGCATTGAAATTTGATATTGTGGCTTTGAATGGTGCATTTTGAACACACGAAAAACCTGGAGTTCAAATAACTTCAAGAAAATGAAATGCCTTTAGTAACCGATGAGTTTCCGCTTGAAACCCCGATACTTCGAAAGAGATTGTCCGTTTTGTACACGAAGTGCATCCTCCTTTTGCCGTAACCCACTCAACTTTTTAGCACATGCTATGTGGGTGAAATGACGACACCATGCCAACTTTCAACCTTTTCAAATTTCATTTGTAGTGCGTTTTCAATTTCAGTGTCATTTAGGTCAAAAAAATCAATAGTTGCATGAAAAATATCAAATGACGTCAGAAAGGGTTGAAAATTGATGATGTGGCTTTGAATGGTGCAGTTTGAAAACACAAAAATCCTGTAGTTCAAATAAATTCAAGAAAATGACATGCCATTTGTAACTGATGAGTTTCCATCCGGACCCCCGATACTTCAAAAGAGACTGTCTGTTTCGTACACGAAGTGCATCCATCTTTTGCCGTAACCCACCCAACTTTTTAGCACATGCTATGTGGGTGAAAACATGACACCATGCCAACTTTCAACCTTTTCAGAGTTCATTTGTAGTGCTTTTCAATTTCAAGGTCATTTAGCTAAAAAAAAAATCAATAACTGCATGAGAAATATCAAATGAAGTCAGAAAGGGTTGAAAATTGATGATGTGGCTTTGAATGGTGCAGTTTGAACACACGAATAGCGTGGAGTTCAAATAAGTTCAAGAAACTGAAATGCCTTTTCTAACCGCTGAGTTTCCGTCTGAAACCCTGATACTTCGAAAGAGACTGTCTGTTATGTACACAAAGTGCATCCTGCTTTTGCCGTAACCCTCTCAACTTTTTAGCTCATGCTATGTGGGTGAAATGATGAAACCATGCCAACTTTCAACCTTTTCAGAGTTCATTTGTAGCGCTTTTCAATTTAAGGGTCATTTAGCTCAAAAAAATCAATAGTTGCATGAAAAATATCAAATGAAGTCAGAAAGGGTCGAAAATTGATGATGTCGCTTTGAATGGTGCAGTTTGAACACACGAACAGCGTGGAGTTCAAATAAGTTCAAGAAAATGAAATGCCTTTTCTAACCGCTGAGTTTCCGTTCGAAACCCTAATACTTCGAAAGAGACTGTCTGTTATGTACACGAAGTGCATCCTGCTTTTGCCGTAACCCTCTCAACTTTTTAGCTCCAGCTATGTGGGTGAAATGATGACACCATGCCAACTTTCAACCTTTTCATAGTTTATTTGTAGCGCTTTTTAATTTAAGGGTCATTTAGCCAACAAATCATTAAATGCATGAAAAATGCCAAATGAAGTCAGAAAGCGTTGAAAATTGATGATGTGGCTTTGAATGGTGCATTTTGAACACACGCGAAACCTGGAGTTCAAATAACTTCAAGAAAATGAAATGCCTTTTGTAACCGATGAGTTTCCGCTTGAAACCCCGATACTTCGAAAGAGACTGTCCGTTTTGTACACGAAGTGCATCCTGCTTTTGCCGTAACCCTCTCAACTTTTTAGCACATGCTATGTGGGTGAAATGACGACACCATGCCAAGTTCGAACCTTTTCAGATTTCATTTGTAGTGCTTTTTCAATTTCAGGGTCATTTAGCTCAAAAAAAAATCAATAGTTGCATGAAAAATATCAAATGAAGTCAGAAAGGGTTGAAAATTGATGATGTGGCTTTGAATGGTGCATTTTGAACACACAAATATCCTGGAGTTCAAATAAATTCAAGAAAATGACATGCCTTTTGTAACTGATGAGTTTCCATCCGGACCCCCGATACTTCAAAAGAGACTGTCTGTTTCGTACACGAAGTGCATCCATCTTTTGTCGTAACCCACTCACCTTTTTAGCACATGCTATGTGGGTGAAAACATGTCACCATGCCAACTTTCAACCTTTTCAGAGTTCATTTGTAGTGCTTTTCAATTTCAAGGTCATTTAGCTCAAAAAAAATCAATAACTGCATGAAAAATATCAAATGAAGTCAGAAAGGGTTGAAAATTGATGATGTTGCTTTGAATGGTGCATTTTGAACACACGAAAATCCTGGAGTTCAAATAAATTCAAGAAAATGACATGCCTTTTGTAACCGATGTGTTTCCGTCCGAACCCCCGATACGTCGAAAGAGACTGTCTGTTTCGTACACGAAGTGCATCCAGCTTTTTTCGTAACCCTCTCAACTGTTTAGCACATGCTATGTGGGTGAAATGATGACACCATGCCAACTTTCAACCTTTTCAGATTTCATTTGTAGTGCTTTTCAATTTTAGTGTCATTTAGCTCCAAAAAATCATTAAATGCATGAAAAATACCAAATGAAGTCAGAAACGGTTGAAAATTGATGATGTGGCTTTGAATGGTGCATTTTGAACACACGAAAATCCTGGAGTTCAAATAAGTTCAAGAAAATGAAATGCCTTTTGTAACCGATGAGTTTCCGTCCGAAACACCGTTACTTCGATAGAGACTGTCCGTTTTGTACACAAAGTGCATCCAACTTTTGCTGTAACCCTCTTACCTTTTTAGGACATGCTATGTGGGTGAAATGATGACACCATGCCAACTTTCAACCTTTTAAGAGTTCATTTGTAGTGCTTTTCAATTTCAGTGTCATTTAGCTCAAAAAATCAATAACTGCATGAGAAATATCAAATAACTTTAGAAAGGGTTGAAAATTATTGATGTGGCTTTGAATGGTGCATTGTCAACACACGAAAAGCCTGGAGTTCAAATAAGTTCAAGAAAATGAAATGCCTTTTGTAACCGATGAGTTTCCGTCCGAAAACCCTGATACTTCGAAAGAGATTGTCCGTTTTGTACACGAAGTGCACCCAGCTTTTGCCGTAACCCTCTCAACTTTTTAGCACATGCTATGTGGGTAAAAATATGACACCATGCCAACTTTCAACCTTTGCAGAGATCTTTTGTAGTGCTTTTCAATTTCAATGTCATTTAGCTCAAAAAATCAATAACTGCATGAAAAATATCAAATGAAGACAGAAAGGGTTGAAAATTGATGATGTCGCTTTGAATGGTGCAGTTTGAACACACGAATAGCGTGGATTTCAAATAAGTTCAAGAAAATGAAATGCCTTTTCTAACCGGTGAGTTTCCGTCCGAAACCCTGATACTTCGAAAGAGACTTTCTGTTATGTACACGAAGTGCTTCCTCCTTTTGCCGTAACCCTCTCAACTTTTTAGCTCATGCTATGTGGGTGAAATGATGACACCATGCCAACTTTCGACCTTTTCAGAGTTCATTTGTAGCGCTTTTCAATTTAAGGGTCATTTAGCTCAACAAATCATTAAATGCATGAAAAATACCAAATGAAGTCAGAAAGCATTGAAAATTGATGATGTGGCTTTGAGTGGTGCATTTTGAACACACGAAAAACCTGGAGTTCAAATAACTTCAAGAAAATGAAATGCCTTTTGTAACCGATGAGTTTCCGCTTGAAACCCCGATAGTTCGAAAGAGACTGTCCGTTTTGTACACAAAGTGCATCCTCCTTTTGCCATAACCCACTCAACTTTTTAGCACATGCTATGTGGGTGAAATGACGACACCATGCCAACTTTCAACCTTTTCAAATTTCATTTGTAGTGCTTTTTCAACTTCAGGGTCATTTAGGTCAAAAAAATTAATAGTTGCATGAAAAATATCAAATGAAGTCAGAAGGGGTTGAAAATTGATGATGTGGCTTTGAATGGTGCAGTTTGAACACACAAAAATCCTGGAGTTCAAATAAATTCAAGAAAATGACTTGCCTTTTGTAACTGATGAGTTTCCATCTGGACCCCCGATACTTCAAAAGAGACTGTGTGTTTCGTACACGAAGTGCATCCATCTTTTGCCGTAACCCACTCAACTTTTTAGCACATGCTATGTGGGTGAAAACATGACACCATGCCAACTTTCAACCTTTTCAGAGTTCATTTGTAGTGCTTTTCAATTTCAAGGTCATTTAGCTCAAAAAAAATCAATAACTGCATGAAAAATATCAAATGAAGTCAGAAAGGGTTAAAAATTGAGGATGTTCCTTTGAATGGTGCATTTTGAACACACGAAAATCCTGGAGTTCAAATAAATTCAAGAAAATGACATGCCTTTTGTAACCGATGTGTTTCCGTCCGGACCCCCGATACGTCGAAAGAGACTGTCTGTTTCGTACACGAAGTGCATCCAGCTTTTTCCGTGACCCTCTCAACTGTTTAGCACATGCTATGTGGGTGAAATGATGACACCATGCCAACTTTCAACCTTTTCAGATTTCATTTGTAGTGCTTTTCAATTTAGTGTCATTTAGCTCCAAAAAATCATTAAATGCATGAAAAATACCAAATGAAGTCAGAAATGGTTGAAAATTGATGATGTGGCTTTGAATGGAGCATTTTGAACACACGAAAAGCCTGGAGTTCAAATAAGTTCAAGAAAATGAAATGCCTTTTGTAACCGATGAGTTTTCGTCCGAAACCCCGATACTTCGAAAGAGACTGTTCGTTTTGTACACGAAGTGCATCCAACTTTTGCTGTAATCCTCTTAACTTTTTAGGACATGCTATGTGGGTGAAATGATGACACCATGCCAACTTTCAACCGTTTCAGAGTTCATTTGTAGTGCTTTTCAATTTCAGTGTCATTTAGCTCAGAAAATTCAATAACTGCATGAGAAATATCAAATAAATTTAGAAAGGGTTGAAAATTATTGATGTGGCTTTGAATGGTGCATTGTCAACACACGAAAAGCCTGGAGTTCAAATAAGTTCAAGAAAATGAAATGCCTTTTGTAACCGATCAGTTTCCGTCCGAAAACCCTGATACTTCGAAAGAGACTGTCCGTTTTGTACACGAAGTGCACCCAGCTTTTGCCGTAACCCTCTCAACTTTTTAGCACATGCTATGTGGGTAAAAATATGACACCATGCCAACTTTCAACCTTTGCAGAGATCTTTTGTAGTGCTTTTCAATTTCAATGTCATTTAGCTCAAAAAATCAATAACTGCATGAAAAATATCAAATGAAGTCAGAAAGGGTTGAAAATTGATGATGTCGCTTTGAATGGTGCAGTTTGAACACACGAACAGCGTGGAGTTCAAATAAGTTCAAGAAAATGAAATGCCTTTTCTAACCGGTGAGTTTCCGACCGAAACCCTCATACTTCGAAAGAGACTTTCGGTTATGTACACGAAGTGCATCCTCCTTTTGCCGTAACCCTCTCAACTTTTTAGCTCATGCTATGTGGGTGAAATGATGACACCATGCCAACTTTCAACCTTTTCAGAATTCATTTGTAGCGCTTTTCAATTTAAGGGTCATTTAGCTCAACAAATCATTAAATGCATGAAAAATACCAAATGAAGTCAGAAAGCATTGAAAATTGATGATGTGGCTTTGAATGGTGCATTTTGAACACACGAAAAACCTGGAGTTCAAATAACTTCAAGAAAATGAAATGCCTTTTGTAACCGATGAGTTTCCGCTTGAAACCCCGATACTTCGAAAGAGACTGTCCGTTTTGTACACGAAGTGCATCCTCCTTTTGCCGTAACCCACTCAACTTTTTAGCACATGCTATGTGGGTGAAATGACGACACCATGCCAACTTTCAACCTTTTCAAATTTCATTTGTAGTGCTTTTTCAATTTCAGTGTCATTTAGGTCAAAAAAATCAATAGTTGCATGAAAAATATCAAATGACGTCAGAAAGGGTTGAAAATTGATGATGTGGCTTTGAATGGTGCAGTTTGAACACACAAAAATCCTGTAGTTCAAATAAATTCAAGAAAATGACATGCCTTTTGTAACTGATGAGTTTCCATCCGGACCCCCGATACTTCAAAAGAGACTGTCTGTTTCGTACACGAAGTGCATCCATCTTTTGCCGTAACCCACTCAACTTTTTAGCACATGCTATGTGGGTGAAAACATGACACCATGCCAACTTGCAACCTTTTCAGAGTTCATTTGTAGTGCTTTTCAATTTCAACGTCATTTAGCTCAAAAAAAAAATCAATAACTACATGAGAAATATCAAATGAAGTCAGAAAGGGTTGAAAATTGATGATGTTGCTTTGAATGGTGCATTTTGAACACACGAAAATCCTGGAGTTCAAATAAATTCAAGAAAATGACATGCCTTTTGTAACCGATGTGTTTCCGTCCGAACCCCCGATACGTCGAAAGAGACTGTCTGTTTCGTACACGATGTGCATCCAGCTTTTTCCGTAACTCTCTCAACTGTTTAGCACATGCTATGTGGGTGAAATGATGACACCATGCCAACTTTCAACCTTTTCAGATTTCATTTGTAGTGCTTTTCAATTTTAGTGTCATTTAGCTCCAAAAAATCATTAAATGCATGAAAAATACCAAATGAAGTCAGAAACGGTTGAAAATGGATGATGTGGCTTTGAATGGTGCATTTTGAACACACAAAAATCCTGGAGTTCAAATAAATTCAAGAAAATGACATGCCTTTTGTAACTGATGAGTTTCCATCTGGACCCCCGATACTTCAAAAGAGACTGTCTGTTTCGTACACGAAGTGCATCCATCTTTTGTCGTAACCCACTCACCTTTTTAGCACATGCTATGTGGGTGAAAACATGTCACCATGCCAACTTTCAACCTTTTCAGAGTTCATTTGTAGTGCTTTTCAATTTCAAGGTCATTTATCTCAAAAAAAATCAATAACTGCATGAAAAATATCAAATGAAGTCAGAAAGGGTTGAAAATTGATGATGTGGCTTTGAATGGTGCATTTTGAACACACAAATATCCTGGAGTTCAAATAAATTCAAGAAAATGACATGCCTTTTGTAACTGATGAGTTTCCATCCGGACCCCCGATACTTCAAAAGAGACTGTCTGTTTCGTACACGAAGTGCATCCATCTTTTGTCGTAACCCACTCACCTTTTTAGCACATGCTATGTGGGTGAAAACATGTCACCATGCCAACTTTCAACCTTTTCAGAGTTCATTTGTAGTGCTTTTCAATTTCAAGGTCATTTAGCTCAAAAAAAATCAATAACTGCATGAAAAATATCAAATGAAGTCAGAAAGGGTTGAAAATTGATGATGTTGCTTTGAATGGTGCATTTTGAACACACGAAAATCCTGGAGTTCAAATAAATTCAAGAAAATGACATGCCTTTTGTAACCGATGTGTTTCCGTCCGAACCCCCGATACGACGAAAGAGACTGTCTGTTTCGTACACGAAGTGCATCCAGCTTTTTCCGTAACCCTCTCAACTGTTTAGCACATGCTATGTGGGTGAAATGATGACACCATGCCAACTTTCAACCTTTTCAGATTTCATTTGTAGTGCTTTTCAATTTTAGTGTCATTTAGCTCCAAAAAATCATTAAATGCATGAAAAATACCAAATGAAGTCAGAAACGGTTGAAAATTGATGATGTGGCTTTGAATGGTGCATTTTGAACACACGAAAATCCTGGAGTTCAAATAAGTTCAAGAAAATGAAATGCCTTTTGTAACCGATGAGTTTCCGTCCGAAACCCCGTTACTTCGAAAGAGACTGTCCGTTTTGTACACAAAGTGCATCCAACTTTTGCTGTAACCCTCTTACCTTTTTAGGACATGCTATGTGGGTGAAATGATGACACCATGCCAACTTTCAACCTTTTAAGAGTTCATTTGTAGTGCTTTTCAATTTCAGTGTCATTTAGCTCAAAAAATCAATAACTGCATGAGAAATATCAAATAACTTTAGAAAGGGTTGAAAATTATTGATGTGGCTTTGAATGGTGCATTGTCAACACACGAAAAGCCTGGAGTTCAAATAAGTTCAAGAAAATGAAATGCCTTTTGTAACCAATGAGTTTCCGTCCGAAAACCCTGATACTTCGAAAGAGACTGTCCGTTTTGTACACGAAGTGCACCCAGATTTTGCCGTAACCCTCTCAACTTTTTAGCACATGCTATGTGGGTAAAAATATGACACCATGCCAACTTTCAACCTTTGCAGAGATCTTTTGTAGTGCTTTTCATTTTCAATGTCATTTAGCTCAAAAAATCAATAACTCCATGAAAAATATCAAATGAAGACAGAAAGGGTTGAAAATTGATGATGTCGCTTTGAATGGTGCAGTTTGAACACACGAATAGCGTGGATTTCAAATAAGTTCAAGAAAATGAAATGCCTTTTCTAACCGGTGAGTTTCCGTCCGAAACCCTGATACTTCGAAAGAGTCTTTCTGTTATGTACACGAAGTGCTTCCTCCTTTTGCCGTAACCCTCTCAACTTTTTAGCTCATGCTATGTGGGTGAAATGATGACACCATGCCAACTTTCGACCTTTTCAGAGTTCATTTGTAGCGCTTTTCAATTTAAGGGTCATTTAGCTCAACAAATCATTAAATGCATGAAAAATACCAAATGAAGTCAGAAAGCATTGAAAATTGATGATGTGGCTTTGAATGGTGCATTTTGAACACACGAAAAACCTGGAGTTCAAATAACTTCAAGAAAATGAAATGCCTTTTGTAACCGATGAGTTTCCGCTTGAAACCCCGATAGTTCGAAAGAGACTGTCCGTTTTGTACACGAAGTGCATCCTCCTTTTGCCATAACCCACTCAACTTTTTAGCACATGCTATGTGGGTGAAATGACGACACCATGCCAACTTTCAACCTTTTCAAATTTCATTTGTAGTGCTTTTTCAACTTCAGGGTCATTTAGGTCAAAAAAATTAATAGTTGCATGAAAAATATCAAATGAAGTCAGAAAGGGTTGAAAATTGATGATGTGGCTTTGAATGGTGCAGTTTGAATACACAAAAATCCTGGAGTTCAAATAAATTCAAGAAAATGACATGCCTTTTGTAACTGATGAGTTTCCATCTGGACCCCCGATACTTCAAAAGAGACTGTCTGTTTCGTACACGAAGTGCATCCATCTTTTGCCGTAACCCACTCAACTTTTTAGCACATGCTATGTGGGTGAAAACATGACACCATGCCAACTTTCAACCTTTTCAGAGTTCATTTGTAGTGCTTTTCAATTTCAAGGTCATTTAGCTCAAAAAAAAGCAATAACTGCATGAAAAATATCAAATGAACTCAGAAAGGGTTAAAAATTGAGGATGTTCCTTTGAATGGTGCATTTTGAACACACGAAAATCCTGGAGTTCAAATAAATTCAAGAAAATGACATGCCTTTTGTAACCGATGTGTTTCCGTCCGGACCCCCGATACGTCGAAAGAGACTGTCTGTTTCGTACACGAAGTGCATCCAGCTTTTTCCGTGACCCTCTCAACTGTTTAGCACATGCTATGTGGGTGAAATGATGACACCATGCCAACTTTCAACCTTTTCAGATTTCATTTGTAGTGCTTTTCAATTTTAGTGTCATTTAGCTCCAAAAAATCATTAAATGCATGAAAAATACCAAATGAAGTCAGAAATGGTTGAAAATTGATGATGTGGCTTTGAATGGAGCATTTTGAACACACGAAAAGCCTGGAGTTCAAATAAGTTCAAGAAAATGAAATGCCTTTTGTAACCGATGAGTTTCCGTCCGAAACCCCGATACTTCGAAAGAGACTGTTCGTTTTGTACACGAAGTGCATCCAACTTTTGCTGTAATCCTCTTAACTTTTTAGGACATGCTATGTGGGTGAAATGATGACACCATGCCAACTTTCAACCTTTTCAGAGTTCATTTGTAGTGCTTTTATATTTCAGTGTCATTTAGCTAAGAAAATTCAATAACTGCATGAGAAATATCAAATAAATTTAGAAAGGGTTGAAAATTATTGATGTGGCTTTGAATGGTGCATTGTCAACACACGAAAAGCCTGGAGTTCAAATAAGTTCAAGAAAATGAAATGCCTTTTGTAACCGATCAGTTTCCGTCCGAAAACCCTGATACTTCGAAAGAGACTGTCCGTTTTGTACATGAAGTGCACCCATCTTTTGCCGTAACCCTCTCAACTTTTTAGCACATGCTATGTGGGTAAAAATATGACACCATGCCAACTTTCAACCTTTGCAGAGATCTTTTGCAGTGCTTTTCAATTTCAATGTCATTTAGCTCAAAAAATCAATAACTGCATGAAAAATATCAAATGAAGTCAGAAAGGGTTGAAAATTGATGATGTCGCTTTGAATGGTGCAGTTTGAACACACGAACAGCATGGAGTTCAAATAAGTTCAAGAAAATGAAATGCCTTTTCTAACCGGTGAGTTTCCGACCGAAACCCTGATACTTCGAAAGAGACTTTCTGTTATGTACACGAAGTGCATCCTCCTTTTGCCGTAACCCTCTCAACTTTTTAGCTCATGCTATGTGGGTGAAATGATGACACCATGCCAACTTTCAACCTTTTCAGAGTTCATTTGTAGCGCTTTTCAATTTAAGGGTCATTTAGCTCAACAAATCATTAAATGCATGAAAAATACCAAATGAAGTCAGAAAGCATTGAAAATTGATGATGTGGCTTTGAATGGTGCATTTTGAACACACGAAAAACCTGGAGTTCAAATAACTTCAAGAAAATGAAATGCCTTTTGTAACCGATGAGTTTCCGCTTGAAACCCCGATACTTCGAAAGAGACTGTCCGTTTTGTAGACGAAGTGCATCCTCCTTTTGCCGTAACCCACTCAACTTTTTAGCACATGCTATGTGGGTGAAATGACGACACCATGCCAACTTTCAACCTTTTCAAATTTCATTTGTAGTGCTTTTTCAATTTCAGTGTCATTTAGGTCAAAAAAATCAATAGTTGCATGAAAAATATCAAATGACGTCAGAAAGGGTTGAAAATTGATGATGTGGCTTTGAATGGTGCAGTTTGAACACACAAAAATCCTGTAGTTCAAATAAATTCAAGAAAATGACATGCCTTTTGTAACTGATGAGTTTCCATCCGGACCCCCGATACTTCAAAAGAGACTGTCTGTTTCGTACACGAAGTGCATCCATCTTTTGCCGTAACCCACTCAACTTCTTAGCACATGCTATGTGGGTGAAAACATGACACCATGCCAACTTTCAACCTTTTCAGAGTTCATTTGTAGTGCTTTTCAATTTCAAGGTCATTTAGCTCAAAAAAAATCAATAACTGCATGAAAAATATCAAATGAAGTCAGAAAGGGTTAAAAATTGATGAGGTTGCTTTGAATGGTGCATTTTGAACACACGAAAATCCTAGAGTTCAAATAAATTCAAGAAAATGACATGCCTTTTGTAACCGATGTGTTTCCGTCCGGACCCCCGATACGTCGAAAGAGACTGTCTGTTTCGTACACGAAGTGCATCCAGCTTTTTCCGTAACCCTCTCAACTGTTTAGCACATGCTATGTGGGTAAAATGATGACACCATGCCAACTTTCAACCTTTTCAGATTTCATTTGTAGTGCTTTTCAAGTTTAGTGTCATTTAGCTCCAAAAAATCATTAAATGCATGAAAAATACCAAATGAAGTCAGAAATGGTTGAAAATTGATGATGTGGCTTTGAATGGTGCATTTTGAACACACGAAAAGCCTGGAGTTCAAATAAGTTCAGGAAAATGAAATACCTTTTGTAACCGATGAGTTTCCGTCCGAAACCCCGATACTTCGAAAGAGACTGTTCGTTTTGTACACGAAGTGCATCCAACTTTTGCTGTAAGCCTCTTAACTTTTTAGGACTTGCTATGCGGGTGAAATGATGACACCATGCCAACTTTCAACCTTTTCAGAGTTCATTTGTAGTGCTTTTCAATTTCAGTGTTATTTAGCTCAGAAAAATCAATAACTGCATGAGAAATATCAAAAAATTTAGAAAGGGTTGAAAATTATTGATGTGGCTTTGACTGGTGCATTGTCAACACACGAAAAGCCTGGAGTTCAAATAAGTTCAAGAAAATGAAATGCCTTTTGTAACCGATGAGTTTCCGTCCGAAAACCCTGATACTTCGAAAGAGACTGTCCGTTTTGTACACGAAGTGCACCCAGATTTTGCCGTAACCCTCTCAACTTTTTAGCACATGCTATGACGGTAAAAATATGACACCATGCCAACTTTCAACCTTTGCAGAGATCTTTTGTAGTGCTTTTCAATTTCAATGTCATTTAGCTCAAAAAAATCAATAACTGCATGAAAAATATCAAATGAAGTCAAAAAGGGTTGAAAATTGATGATGTCGCTTTGAATGGTGCAGTTTGAACACACGAACAGCGTGGAGTTCAAATAAGTTCAAGAAAATGAAATGCCTTTTCTAACCGGTGAGTTTCCGTCCGAAACCCTAATACTTCGAAAGAGACTGTTTGTTATGTACACGAAGTGCATCCTCCTTTTGCCGTAACCCTCTCAACTTTTTAGCTCATGCTATGAGGGTGAAATGATGACACCATGCCAACTTTCAACCTTTTCAGAGTTCATTTGTAGCGCTTTTCAATTTAAGGGTCATTTAGCTCAACAAATCATTAAATGCATGAAAAATACCAAATGAAGTCAGATAGCGTTGAAAATTGATGATGTGGCTTTGAATGGTGCATTTTGAATACACGAAAAATCTGGAGTTCAAATAACTTCAAGAAAATGAAATGCCTTTTGTAACCGATGAGTTTCCGCGGGAAACCCTGATACTTCGAAAGAGACTATCCGTTTTGTACACGAAGTGCATCCTCCTTTTGCCGTAACCCTTTCAACTTTTTAGCACATGCTATGTAGGTGAAATGACGACACCATGCCAACTTTCAACCTTTTCAGATTTCATTTGTAGTGCTTTTTCAATTTCAGGGTCATTTAGCTCAAAAAAATCAATAGTTGCATGAAAAATATCAAATGAAGTCAGAAAGGGCTGAAAATTGATGATGTGGCTTTGAATGGTGCATTTTGAACACACAAAAATCCTGGAGTTCAAATAAATTCAAGAAAATGACATGCCTTTTGTAACTGATGAGTGTCCATCCGGACCCCCGATACTTCAAAAGAGACTGTCTGTTTCGTACACGAAGTGCATCCATCTTTTGCCGTAACCCACTCAACTTTTTAGCACATGCTATGTGGGTGAAAACATGACACCATGCCAACTTTCAACCTTTTCAGAGTTCATTTGTAGTGCTTTTCAATTTCAAGGTCATTTAGCTCAAAAAAATCAATAACTGCATGAAAAATATCAAATGAAGTCAGAAAGGGTTGAAAATTGATGATGTCGCTTTGAATGGTGCATTTTGAACACACGAAAATCCTGGAGTTCAAATAAATTCAATAAAATGACATGCCTTTTGTAACCGATGTGTTTCCGTCCGGACCCCCGATACGTCGAAAGAGACTATCTGTTTCGTACACGAAGTGCATCCAGCTTTTTCCGTAACCCTCTCAACTGTTTAGCACATGCTATGTGGGTGAAATGATGACACCATGCCAACTTTCAACCTTTTCAGATTTCATTTGTAGTGCTTTTCAATTTTAGTGTCATTTAGCTCCAAAAAATCATTAAATGCATGAAAAATACCAAATGAAGTCAAAAATGGTTGAAAATTGATGATGTGGCTTTGAATGGTGCATTTTGAACACACGAAAAGCCTGGAGTTCAAATAAGTAAAAGAAAATGAAATGCCTTTTCTAACCGCTGAGTTTCCGTCCGAAACCCCGATACTTCGAACGAGACTGTGTGTTATGTACACAAAGTGCATTCTTCTTTTGTCGTAACCCTCTAAACTTTTTAGCACATGCTATGTGGGTGAAATGATGACACCATGCCAACTTTCAACCTTTTCATAGTTCATTTGTAGTGCTTTTCAATTTCAGTGTCATTTAGCTCAGAAAATTCAATAACTGCATGAGAAATATAAAATAATGTTAGAAAGGGTTGATAATTGATGATGTGGCTTTCAATGGTGCATTTTGAATACACGAAAAGCTGGAGTTCAAATAAGTTCAAGAAAATGAAATGCATTTTCTAACTGATGAGTTTCCGTCCGAAACCCCGATACTTAGAAAGAGACTGTCCGTTTTGTAGACGAAGTGCATCCAGCTTTTGCCGTAACCCTCTCAACTTTTTAGCACATGCTATGTGGGTGCAATGATGACACCATGCCAACTTTCAACCTTTTCAGATTTCATTTGTAGTGCTTTTTCAATTTAAGGGTCATTTAGCTCAAAAAAATCAATAGTTGCATGAAAAATATCAAATGAAGTCAGAAAGGGTTGAAAATTGATGATGTGGCTTTGAATGGTGCATTTGAACACACAAAAATCCTGGAGTTCAAATAAATTCATGAAAATGATATGCCTTTTGTAACTGATGAGTTCCCGTCCGGACCCCCGATATTTCAAAACAGACTGTCTGTTTCGTACACGAAGTGCATCCAGCTTTTGCCGTAACCAACTCAACTTTTTAGCACATGCTATTTGGGTGAAATGATGACACCATGCCAACTTTCAACCTTTTCAGAGTTCATTTGTAGTGCTTTTCAATTTTAGTGTCATTTAGCTCAAAAAAATCATTAAATGGATGAAAAATACGAAATGAAGTCAGAAATGGTTGCAAATTGATGATGTGGCTTTGAATGGTGCATTTTGAACACACGAAAAGCCTGGAGTTCAAATAAGTAAAAGAAAATGAAATGCCTTTTCTAACCGCTCAGTTTCCGTCCGAAACCCCGATACTTCGAATGAGACTGTCTATTATGTACACAAAGTGCATCCTTCCTTTTTCGTAACTCTCTCAACTTTTTAGCACATGCTATGTGGGTGAAATGATGACACCATGCCAACTTTCAACCTTTTCAGAGTTCATTTGTAGTGCTTTTCAATTACAGTGTCATTTAGCTCAAAAAATTCAATAACTGCATGAGAAATATAAAATAATGTTAGAAAGGGTTGATAATTGATGATGTGGCTTTCAATGGTGCATTTTGAATACACGAAAAGCTGGAGTTCAAATAAGTTCAAGAAAATGAAATGCATTTTGTAACTGATGAGTTTCCGTCCGAAACCCCGATACTTAGAAAGAGACTGTCCGTTTTGTAGACGAAGTGCATCCAGCTTTTGTCGTAACCCTCTCAACTTTTTAGCACATGCTATGTGGGTGAAATGATGACACCATGCCAACTTTCAACCTTTTCAGATTTCATTTGTAGTGCTTTTTCAATTTCAGGGTCATTTAGCTCAAAAAAATCAATAGTTGTATGAAAAATATCAAATAAAGTCAGAAAGGGTTGAAAATTGATGATGTGGCTTTGAATGGTGCATTTTGAACACGCAAAAATCCTGGAGTTCAAATAAATTCATGAAAATGACATGCCTTTTGTAACTGATGAGTTCCCGTCCGGACCCCCGATATTTCAAAACAGACTGTCTGTTTCGTACACGAAGTGCATCCAGCTTTTGCCGTAACCCACTCAACTTTTTAGCACATGCTATGTGGGTGAAATCATGACACCATGCCAACTTTCAACCTTTTCAGAGTTCATTTGTAGTGCTTTTCAATTTCAAGGTCATTTAGCTGAAAAAAAATCAATAACTGCATGAAAAATATCAAATGAAGTCAGAAAGGGTTGAAAATTGATGATGTTGCTTTGAATGGTGCATTTTGAACACACGAAAATCCTGGAGTTCAAATAAATTCAATAAAATGACATGCCTTTTGTAACCGATGTGTTTCCGTCCGGACCACCAATTCGTCGAAAGAGACTGTCTGTTGCGTACACGAAGTGCATCCAACTTTTGCCGTAACCCTCTCAACTGTTTAGCACATGCTATGTGGGTGAAATGATGACACCATGCCAACTTTCAACCTTTTCAGAGTTCATTTGTAGTGCTTTTCAATTTTAGTGTCATTTAGCTCAAACAAAACATTAAATGCATGAAAAATACCAAATGAAGTCAGAAATGGTTGAAAATTGATGATGTGGCTTTGAATGGTGCATATTGAACACACGAAAAGCCTGGAGTTCAAATAAGTTCAAGAAAATGAAATGCCTTTTCTAACCGCTGAGTTTCCGTCGGAAACCCCGATACTTCGAATGAGACTGTCTGTTATGTACACAAAGTGCATCCTTATTTTTTCGTAACCCTCTCAACTTTTTAGCACATGCTATGTGGGTGAAATGATGACACCATGCCAACTTTCAACCTTTTCAGAGTTCATTTGTAGTGCTTTTCAATTTCAGTGTCAATTAGCTCAGAAAAATCAATAACTGCATGAGAAATATAAAATAAAGTTAGAAAGGGTTGATAATTGATGATGTGGCTTTCAATGGTGCCTTTTGAACACACGAAAAGCTGGAGTTCAAATAAGTTCAAGAAAATGAAATGCATTTTGTAACTGATGAGTTTCCGTCCGAAACCCCGATACTTAGAAAGAGATTGTCCGTTTTGTAGACGAAGTGCATCCACCTTTTTCCGTAACCCTCTCAACTTTTTAGCACATGCTATGTGGGTGAAATGATGACACCATGCCAACTTTCAACCTTTTAAGATTTCATTTGTAGTGCTTTTCAATCTCAGGGTTATTTAGCTCAAAAAAATCAATAACTGCATGAAAAATATCAAATGAAGTCGGAAAGGTTGAAAGTTGATGATGTGGATTTGAATGGTGCAGTTTGAACACACGAAAGGCCTGGAGTTCAAATAAATTCAAGAAAATGACATGCCTTTTGTAACCGATGAGTTTCCGTCTGGACCCGCGATACTTCCAAAGAGACCGTCCGTTTTGTACACGAAGTGCATCCAGCTCTTTTCGTAACCCTCTCAACATTTTAGCACATGCTATGTGGGTAAAAATATGACACCATGCGAACTTTCAACCTTTTCAGAGATCATTTGTAGTGCTTTTCAATTTCAATGTCATTTAGCTCAAAAAAATAATTAACTGCACGAAAAATATCAAATGAAGTCAGAAAGGGTTGAAAATTGATGATGTGGCTTTGAATGGTGCAGTTTGAACACACGAACAACGTGGAGTTCAAATAAGTTCAAGAAAATGAAATGCCTTTCTAACCGTTGAGTTTCCGTCCGAAACCCTGATACTTCGAAAGAGACTGTCTGTTATGTACACAAGTGCATCCTGCTTTTGCCGTAACCCTCTCAAATTTTTAGCTCATGTTATGTGGGTGAAATGATTACACCATGCCAACTTTCAACCTTTTCAGAGTTCATTTGTAGAGCTTTTCAATGTAAGGGTCATTTAGCTCAACAAATCATTAAATGCATGAAAAATACCAAATGAAGTCAGAAAGCGTTGAATATTGATGATGTGGCTTTGAATGGTGCAATTTGAACACACGAAAAACCTGGAGTTCAAATAACTTCAAGAAAATGAAATGCCTTTTGTAACCGATGAGTTTCCGCCGAAAACCCCGATAGTTCGAAAGAGACTGTCCGTTTTGTACACGAAGTGCATACTCCTTTTGCCGTAACCCTCTCAACTGTTTAGCACATGCTATGTGGGTGAAATGATGACACCATGCCAACTTTCAACCTTTTCAGATTTCATTTGTAGTGCTTTTTCAATTTCAGGGTCATTTAGCTCAAAAAAATCAATAGTTGCATGAAAAGTATCAAATGAAGTCAGAAATGGTTGAGAATTGATGATGTGTCTTTGAATGGTGCATTTTGAACACACAAAAATCCTGGAGTTCAAATAAATCCTAGAAAATGACAGGCCTTTTGTAACTGATGAGTTTCCGTCCGGACCCCCGATACTTGAAAAGAGACTGTCTGTTTCGTACACGAAGTGCATCCATCTTTTGCCGTAACCCACTCAATTTTTTTAGCACATGCTATGTGGGTGAAATCATGACACCATGCCAACTTTCAACCTTTTCAGAGTTCATTTGTAGTGCTTTTCAATTTCAAGGTCATTTAGCTCAAAAAAATCAATAACTGCATGAAAAATATCAAATGAAGTCAGAAACTGTTGAAAATTGATGATGTTGCTTTAAATGGTGTATTTTGAACAGACGAAAATCTTGGAGTTCAAATAAATTCAAGAAAATGACATGCCTTTTGTAACCGATGTGTTTCCGTCCGGACCCCCGATACGTCGAAAGAGACTGTCTGTTTCGTACACGAAGTGCATCCAGCTTTTGCCGTAACCCTCTCAACTGTTTAGCACATCCTATGTGGGTGAAATGATGACACCATGCCAACTTTCAACCTTTTCAGAGTTCATTTGTAGTGCTTTTCAATTTTAGTGTCATTTAGCTCAAAAAAATCATTAAATGCATGAAAAATACCAAATGAAGTCAGAAATGGTTGAAAATTGATGATGTGGCTTTGAATGGTGCATGTTGAACATACGAAAAGCCTGGAGTTCAAATAAGTTCAAGAAAATGAAATGCCTTTTATAACTGATGAGTTTCCGTCCGAAACCCCGGTACTTCGAAAGAGACTGTCCGTTTTGTACACGAAGTGCATCCAACTTTTGATGTAACCCTCTTAACTTTTTAGCACATGCTATGTGGGTAAAAAGATGACACCATGCCAACTTTCAACCATTTCAGAGTTCATTTGTAGTGCTTTTCAATTTCAGTGTCATTTAGCTCAAAAAAATAAATAACTACATGAAAAATATCAAATGAAGTAAGAAAGGGTTGACAGTTGATGATGTGGCTTTGAATGGTGCAGTTTGAACACACGAAAAGCGTGGAGTTCAAATAAGTTCAAGAAAATGAAATGCCTTTTCTAACCGCTGAGTTTCCGTCCAAAACCGCGATAATTTGAACGAGACTGTGTGTTATGTACACAAAGTGCATCCTGATTTTGCCGTAACCCTCTCAACTTTTTAGCACATGCTAAGTGGGTGAAATGATGACACCATGCCAACTTTCACCCTTTTCAGAGTTCATTTGTAGTGCTTTTCAATTTCAGTGTCATTTAGCTCAGAAAAATCAATAACTGCATGAGAAATATAAAATAAAGTTACAAAGGGTTGAAAATTGATGATGTGGCTTTCAATGGTGCATTTTGAACACACGAAAAGCTAGAGTTCAAATAAGTTCAAGAAAATGAAATGCATTTTGTAACTGATGAGTTTCCGTCCGAAACCCCGATACTTAGAAAGAGACTGTCCGTTTTGTAGACGAAGTGCATCTAGCTTTTGCCGTAACCCTCTCAGCTTTTTAGCACATGCTAAGTGGGTGAAATGATGACACCATGCCAACTTTCAACCTTTTCAGATTTCATTTGTAGTGCTTTTCAATTTCAGGGTCATTTAGCTCAAAAAAATCAATAACTGCATGAAAAATTTCAAATGAGGTCTGAAAGGTTGAAAGTTGATGATGTGGATTTAAATGGTGCAGTTTGAACACACGAAAGGCCTGGAGTTCAAATAAATTCAAGAAAATGACATGCCTTTTGTAACCGATGAGTTTCCGTCCGAACCCCCGATACTTCGAAAGAGACTGTCCGTTTTGTATAGGAAG
Source organism: Hordeum marinum (assembly GCA_022496015.1). Lineage (NCBI taxonomy): Eukaryota > Viridiplantae > Streptophyta > Magnoliopsida > Poales > Poaceae > Hordeum > Hordeum marinum. Next base: position 32,877,506 of record CM039678.1, read on the forward strand.
TGCATCCAGCTTTTGTCGTAACCCTGTCAACTTTTTAGTACATGTTATGTGGGTGAAATGATGACACCATGTCAAGTTTCAACCTTTTCAGATTTCATTTGTAGTGCTTTTCAATTTCAGGGTCATTTAGCTCAAAAAAATCATTAAATGCATGAAAAATACCAAATGAAGTCAGAAAGGGTTGCAAATTGATGATGTGGCTTTCAATGGTGCATTGTCAACACACGAAAAGCCTGGAGTTCAAATAAGTTCAAGAAAATGAAATGCCTTTTGTAACCGATGAGTTTCCGTCCGAAAACCCTGATACTTCGAAAGAGACTGTCCGTTTTGTACACGAAGTGCACCTAGCTTTTGCCGTAACCCTCTAAACTTTTTAGCACATGCTATGTGGGTCAAAATATGACACCATGCCAACTTGCAACCTTTTCAGAGATCATTTGTAGTGCTTTTCATTTTCAATGTCATTTAGCTCAAAAAATCAATAACTGCATGAAAAATATGAAATGAAGTCAGAAAGGGTTGAAAATTGATGATGTGGCTTTGAATGGTGCAGTTTGAACACACGAACAGCGTGGAGTTCAAATAAGTTCAAGAAAATGAAATGCCTTTTCTAACCGCTGAGTTTCCGTCCGAAACCCTGATACTTCGAAAGAGACTGTCTGTTATGTACACGAAGTGCACCAAGCTTTTGCCGTAACCCTCTCAACTTTTTAGCTCATGCTATGTGGGTGAAATGATGACACCATGCCAACTTTCAACCTTTTCAGAGTTCATTTGTTGCGCTTTTAAATTTAAGGGTCATTTAGCTCAAAAAATCATTAAATGGATGAAAAATTTCAAATGAGGTCTGAAAGGTTGAAAGTTGATGATGTGGATAAAAATGGTGCAGTTTGAACACAAGAAAGGCCTGGAGTTCAAATAAATTCAAGAAAATGACATGCCTTTTGTAACCGATGAGTTTCCGTCCGAACCCCCGATACTTCGAAAGAGACTGTCCGTTTTGTATAGGAAGTGCATCCAGCTTTTGTCGTAACCCTGTCAACTTTTTAGTACATGTTATGTGGGTGAAATGATGACACCATGTCAAGTTTCAACCTTTTCAGATTTCATTTGTAGTGCTTTTCAATTTCAGGGTCATTTAGCTCAAAAAAATCATTAAATGCATGAAAAATACCAAATGAAGTCAGAAAGGGTTGCAAATTGATGATGTGGCTTTCAATGGTGCATTGTCAACACACGAAAAGCCTGGAGTTCAAATAAGTTCAAGAAAATGAAATGCCTTTTGTAACCGATGAGTTTCCGTCCGAAAACCCTGATACTTCGAAAGAGACTGTCCGTTTTGTACACGAAGTGCACCTAGCTTTTGCCGTAACCCTCTAAACTTTTTAGCACATGCTATGTGGGTCAAAATATGACACCATGCCAACTTGCAACCTTTTCAGAGATCATTTGTAGTGCTTTTCATTTTCAATGTCATTTAGCTCAAAAAATCAATAACTGCATGAAAAATATGAAATGAAGTCAGAAAGGGTTGAAAATTGATGATGTGGCTTTGAATGGTGCAGTTTGAACACACGAACAGCGTGGAGTTCAAATAAGTTCAAGAAAATGAAATGCCTTTTCTAACCGCTGAGTTTCCGTCCGAAACCCTGATACTTCGAAAGAGACTGTCTGTTATGTACACGAAGTGCACCAAGCTTTTGCCGTAACCCTCTCAACTTTTTAGCTCATGCTATGTGGGTGAAATGATGACACCATGCCAACTTTCAACCTTTTCAGAGTTCATTTGTTGCGCTTTTAAATTTAAGGGTCATTTAGCTCAAAAAATCATTAAATGGATGAAAAATTTCAAATGAGGTCTGAAAGGTTGAAAGTTGATGATGTGGATTTAAATGGTGCAGTTTGAACACACGAAAGGCCTGGAGTTCAAATAAATTCAAGAAAATGACATGCCTTTTGTAACCGATGAGTTTCCGTCCGAACCCCCGATACTTCGGAAGAGACTGTCCGTTTTGTATAGGAAGTGCATCCAGCTTTTGTCGTAACCCTGTCAACTTTTTAGTACATGTTATGTGGGTGAAATGATGACACCATGTCAAGTTTCAACCTTTTCAGATTTCATTTGTAGTGCTTTTCAATTTCAGGGTCATTTAGCTCAAAAAAATCATTAAATGCATGAAAAATACCAAATGAAGTCAGAAAGGGTTGAAAATTGATGATGTGGCTTTCAATGGTGCATTGTCAACACACGAAAAGCCTGGAGTTCAAATAAGTTCAAGAAAATGAAATGCCTTTTGTAACCGATGAGTTTCCGTCCGAAAACCCTGATACTTCGAAAGAGACTGTCCGTTTTGTACACTAAGTGCACCTAGCTTTTGCCGTAACCCTCTAAAATTTTTAGCACATGCTATGTGGGTCAAAATATGACACCATGCCAACTTGCAACCTTTTCAGAGATCATTTGTAGTGCTTTTCATTTTCAATGTCATTTAGCTCAAAAAATCAATAACTGCATGAAAAATATGAAATGAAGTCAGAAAGGGTTGAAAATTGATGATGTGGCTTTGAATGGTGCAGTTTGAACACACGAACAGCGTGGAGTTCAAATAAGTTCAAGAAAATGAAATGCCTTTTCTAACCGCTGAGTTTCCGTCCGAAACCCGGATACTTCGAAAGAGACTGTCTGTTATGTACACGAAGTGCACCAAGCTTTTGCCGTAACCCTCTCAACTTTTTAGCTCATGCTATGTGGGTGAAATGATGACACCATGCCAACTTTCAACCTTTTCAGAGTTCATTTGTTGCGCTTTTAAATTTAAGGGTCATTTAGCTCAAAAAATCATTAAATGGATGAAAAATTTCAAATGAGGTCTGAAAGGTTGAAAGTTGATGATGTGGATTTAAATGGTGCAGTTTGAACACACGAAAGGCCTGGAGTTCAAATAAATTCAAGAAAATGACATGCCTTTTGTAACCGATGAGTTTCCGTCCGAACCCCTGATACTTCGGAAGAGACTGTCCGTTTTGTATAGGAAGTGCATCCAGCTTTTGTCGTAACCCTGTCAACTTTTTAGTACATGTTATGTGGGTGAAATGATGACACCATGTCAAGTTTCAACCTTTTCAGATTTCATTTGTAGTGCTTTTCAATTTCAGGGTCATTTAGCTCAAAAAAATCATTAAATGCATGAAAAATACCAAATGAAGTCAGAAAGGGTTGAAAATTGATGATGTGGCTTTCAATGGTGCATTGTCAACACACGAAAAGCCTGGAGTTCAAATAAGTTCAAGAAAATGAAATGCCTTTTGTAACCGATGAGTTTCCGTCCGAAAACCCTGATACTTCGAAAGAGACTGTCCGTTTTGTACACGAAGTGCACCTAGCTTTTGCCGTAACCCTCTAAAATTTTTAGCACATGCTATGTGGGTCAAAATATGACACCATGCCAACTTGCAACCTTTTCAGAGATCATTTGTAGTGCTTTTCATTTTCAATGTCATTTAGCTCAAAAAATCAATAACTGCATGAAAAATATGAAATGAAGTCAGAAAGGGTTGAAAATTGATGATGTGGCTTTGAATGGTGCAGTTTGAACACACGAACAGCGTGGAGTTCAAATAAGTTCAAGAAAATGAAATGCCTTTTCTAACCGCTGAGTTTCCGTCCGAAACCCTGATACTTCGAAAGAGACTGTCTGTTATGTACACGAAGTGCACCAAGCTTTTGCCGTAACCCTCTCAACTTTTTAGCTCATGCTATGTGGGTGAAATGATGACACCATGCCAACTTTCAACCTTTTCAGAGTTCATTTGTTGCGCTTTTAAATTTAAGGGTCATTTAGCTCAAAAAATCATTAAATGGATGAAAAATTTCAAATGAGGTCTGAAAGGTTGAAAGTTGATGATGTGGATTTAAATGGTGCAGTTTGAACACACGAAAGGCCTGGAGTTCAAATAAATTCAAGAAAATGACATGCCTTTTGTAACCGATGAGTTTCCGTCCGAACCCCCGATACTTCGGAAGAGACTGTCCGTTTTGTATAGGAAGTGCATCCAGCTTTTGTCGTAACCCTGTCAACTTTTTAGTACATGTTATGTGGGTGAAATGATGACACCATGTCAAGTTTCAACCTTTTCAGATTTCATTTGTAGTGCTTTTCAATTTCAGGGTCATTTAGCTCAAAAAAATCATTAAATGCATGAAAAATACCAAATGAAGTCAGAAAGGGTTGAAAATTGATGATGTGGCTTTCAATGGTGCATTGTCAACACACGAAAAGCCTGGAGTTCAAATAAGTTCAAGAAAATGAAATGCCTTTTGTAACCGATGAGTTTCCGTCCGAAAACCCTGATACTTCGAAAGAGACTGTCCGTTTTGTACACGAAGTGCACCTAGCTTTTGCCGTAACCCTCTAAAATTTTTAGCACATGCTATGTGGGTCAAAATATGACACCATGCCAACTTGCAACCTTTTCAGAGATCATTTGTAGTGCTTTTCATTTTCAATGTCATTTAGCTCAAAAAATCAATAACTGCATGAAAAATATGAAATGAAGTCAGAAAGGGTTGAAAATTGATGATGTGGCTTTGAATGGTGCAGTTTGAACACACGAACAGCGTGGAGTTCAAATAAGTTCAAGAAAATGAAATGCCTTTTCTAACCGCTGAGTTTCCGTCCGAAACCCGGATACTTCGAAAGAGACTGTCTGTTATGTACACGAAGTGCACCAAGCTTTTGCCGTAACCCTCTCAACTTTTTAGCTCATGCTATGTGGGTGAAATGATGACACCATGCCAACTTTCAACCTTTTCAGAGTTCATTTGTTGCGCTTTTAAATTTAAGGGTCATTTAGCTCAAAAAATCATTAAATGGATGAAAAATTTCAAATGAGGTCTGAAAGGTTGAAAGTTGATGATGTGGATTTAAATGGTGCAGTTTGAACACACGAAAGGCCTGGAGTTCAAATAAATTCAAGAAAATGACATGCCTTTTGTAACCGATGAGTTTCCGTCCGAACCCCCGATACTTCGAAAGAGACTGTCCGTTTTGTATAGGAAGTGCATCCAGCTTTTGTCGTAACCCTGTCAACTTTTTAGTACATGTTATGTGGGTGAAATGATGACACCATGTCAAGTTTCAACCTTTTCAGATTTCATTTGTAGTGCTTTTCAATTTCAGGGTCATTTAGCTCAAAAAAATCATTAAATGCATGAAAAATACCAAATGAAGTCAGAAAGGGTTGAAAATTGATGATGTGGCTTTCAATGGTGCATTGTCAACACACGAAAAGCCTGGAGTTCAAATAAGTTCAAGAAAATGAAATGCCTTTTGTAACCGATGAGTTTCCGTCCGAAAACCCTGATACTTCGAAAGAGACTATCCGTTTTGTACACGAAGTGCACCTAGCTTTTGCCGTAACCCTCTAAACTTTTTAGCACATTCTATGTGGGTCAAAATATGACACCATGCCAACTTGCAACCTTTTCAGAGGTCATTTGTAGTGCTTTTCAATTTCAATGTCATTTAGCTCAAAAAATCAATAACTGCATGAAAAATATGAAATGAAGTCAGAAAGGGTTGAAAATTGATGATGTGGCTTTGAATGGTGCAGTTTGAACACACGAACAGCGTGGAGTTCAAATAAGTTCAAGAAAATGAAATGCCTTTTCTAACCGCTGAGTTTCCGTCCGAAACCCTGATACTTCGAAAGAGACTGTCTGTTATGTACACGAAGTGCACGAAGCTTTTGCCGTAACCCTCTCAACTTTTTAGCTCATGCTATGTGGGTGAAATGATGACACCATGCCAACTTTCAACCTTTTCAGAGTTCATTTGTTGCGCTTTTAAATTTAAGGGTCATTTAGCTCAAAAAATCATTAAATGCATGAAAAATACCAAATGAAGTCAGAAAGCGTTGAAAATTGATGATGTGGCTTTGAATGGTGCATTTTGGACACACGAAAAACCAGGAGTTCAAATAACTTCAAGAAAATGAAATGCCTTTTGTAACCGATGAGTTTCCGCCGGAAACCCCGATACTTCGAAAGAGACTGTCCGTTTTGTACACGAAGTGCATCCTCCTTTTGCCGTAACCATCTCAACCTTTTTGCACATCCTATGTGGGTGAAATGATGACACCATGCCAACTTTCAACCTTTTCAAATTTCATTTGTAGTGCTTTTTCAATTTCAGGGTCATTTAGCTCAAAAAAAATCAATAGTTGCATGAAAAATATCAAATGAAGTCAGAAAGGGTTGAAAAATTAATGATGTGGCTTTGAATGGTTCATTTTGAACACACAAAAATCCTGGAGTTCAAATAAATTCAAGAAAATGACATGCCTTTTGTAACCGATGTGTTTTCGTCCGAAACCCCGATACTTCGAAAGAGACTGTCCGTTTTGTACACGAAGTGCATCCAACTTTTCCTGTAACCCTCTTAACTTTTTAGCACATGCTATGTGGGTAAAAAGATGACACCATGCCAACTTTCAACCATTTCAGAGTTCATTTGTAGTGCTTTTCAATTTCAGTGTCATTTAGCTCAAAAAAATAAATAACTACATGAAAAATATCAAATGAAGTCAGAAAGGGTTGACAGTTGATGATGTGGCTTTGAATGGTGCAGTTTGAACACACGAAAAGCCTGGAGTTCAAATAAGTTCAAGAAAATGAAATGCCTTTTCTAACCGTTGAGTTTCCGTGCGAAACCCCGATAGTTCGAACGAGACTGTCTGTTATGTACACAAAGTGCATCCTACTTTTGCCCTAACCCTCTCCACTTTTTAGCACATGCTATGTGGGTGAAATGATGACACCATGCCAACTTTCAACCTTTTCAGAGTTCATTTGTAGTGCTTTTCAATTTCAGTGTCATTTACCTCAGAAAAATCAATAACTGCATGAGAAATATCAAATAAAGTTAGAAAGGGTTGAGAATTGATGATGTGGCTTTCAATGGTGCATTTTGAACACACGAAAAGCTGGAGTTCAAATAAGTTCAAGAAAATGAAATGCATTTTGTAACTGATGAGTTTTCGTCCGAAACCCCGATACTTAGAAAGAGACTGTCCATTTTGTAGACGAAGTGCATCCAGCTTTTGCCGTAACCCTCTCACCTTTTTAGCACATGCTAAGTGGGTGAAATGATGACACCATGCCAACTTTCAACCTTTTCAGATTTCATTTGTAGTGCTTTTCAATTTCAGGGTCATTTAGCTCAAAAAAATCAATAACTGCATGAAATATATCAAATGAGGTCGGAAAAGTTGAAAGTTGATGATGTGGATTTAAATGGTGCAGTTTGAACACACGAAAGGCCTGGAGTTCAAATAAATTCAAGAAAATGACATGCCTTTTGTAACCGATGAGTTTCCGCCGGAAACCCCGATACTTCGAAAGAGACTGTCCGTTTTGTACACGAAGTGCATCCTCCTTTTGCCGTAACCATCTCAACCTTTTTGCACATGCTATGTGGGTGAAATGATGACACCATGCCAACTTTCAACCTTTTCAAATTTCATTTGTAGTGCTTTTCAATTTCAGTGTCATTTAGCTCAAAAAAAATCATTAAATGCATGAAAAATACCAAATGAAGTCAGAAAGGGTTGACAGTTGATGATGTGGCTTTGAATGGTGCAGTTTGAACACACGAAAAGCCTGGAGTTCAAATAAGTTCAAGAAAATGAAATGCCTTTTCTAACCGCTGAGTTTCCGTGCGAAACCCCGAAACTTCGAACGAGACTATCTGTTATGTACACAAAGTGCATCCTACTTTTGCCCTAACCCTCTCCACTTTTTAGCACGTGCTATGTGGGTGAAATGATGACACCATGCCAACTTTCAACCTTTTCAGAGTTCATTTGTAGTGCTTTTCAATTTCAGTGTCATTTACCTCAGAAAAATCAATAACTGCATGAGAAATATCAAATAAAGTTAGAAAGGGTTGAGAATTGATGATGTGGCTTTCAATGGTGCATTTTGAACACACGAAAAGCTGGAGTTCAAATAAGTTCAAGAAAATGAAATGCATTTTGTAACTGATGAGTTTCCGTCCGAAACCCCGATACTTAGAAAGAGACTGTCCATTTTGTAGACGAAGTGCATCCAGATTTTGCCGTAACCCTCTCACCTTTTTAGCACATGCTAAGTGGGTGAAATGATGACACCATGCCAACTTTCAACCTTTTCAGATTTCATTTGTAGTGCTTTTCAATTTCAGGGTCATTTAGCTCAAAAAAATCAATAACTGCATGAAATATATCAAATGAGGTCGGAAAAGTTGAAAGTTGATGATGTGGATTTAAATGGTGCAGTTTGAACACACGAAAGGCCTGGAGTTCAAATAAATTCAAGAAAATGACATGCCTTTTGTAACCGATGAGTTTCCGTCCGAACCCCCGATACTTCGAAAGAGACTGTCCGTTTTCCACACGAAGTGCATCCAGCTTTTGTCGTAACCCTGTCAACTTTTTAGTACATGTTATGTGGGTGAAATGATGACACCATGTCAAGTTTCATCCTTTTCAGATATCATTTGTAGTGCTTTTCAATTTCAGGGTCATTTAGCTCAAAAAAATCATTAAATGCATGAAAAATACCAAATGAAGTTAGAAAGGGTTGAAAATTGATGATGTGGCTTTGAATGGTGCATTTTCAACACACGAAAAGCCCGGAGTTCAAGTAAGTTCAAGAAAATGAAATGCCTTTTGTAACCGATGAGTTTCCGTCCGAAAACCCTGATACTTCGAAAGAGACTGTCCGTTTTGTACACGAAGTGCACCCAGCTTTTGCCGTAACCCTCTCAACTTCTTAGCACATGCTATGTGGGTAAAAATATGACACCATGCCAACTTTCAACCTTTTCAGAGATCATTTGTAGTTCTTTTCAATTTCAGTGTAATTTAGATCAAAAAAATCAATAATTGCATGAAAAATATCAAATTAACTTACAAAGGGTTGAAAATTGATGATGTGGCTTTGAATGGTGTAGTTTGAACACACGAACAGCCTGGAGTTCGAATAAGTTCAAGAAAATGAAATGCCTTTTCTAACCGCTGAGTTTCCGTCCGAAACCCTGATACTTCGAAAGAGACTGTCTGTTATGTACACGAAGTGCATCCTGCTTTTGCCGTAACCTTCTCAACTTTTTAGCACATGCTATGTGGGTGACATGATGACACCATGCCAACTTTCAACCTTTTCAGAGTTCATTTGTAGTGCTTTTCAATTTAAGGGTCATTTGGCTCAAAAAATCATTAAATGCATGAAAAATACCAAATGAAGTCGGAAAGTTTGAAAGTTGATGATGTGGCTTTGAATGGTGCATTTTGAACACAGGAAAATCGTGGAGATCAAATAACTTCAAGAAATTGAAATGCCTTTTGTAACCGATGAGTTTCTGCCCGAAACCCCGATACTTCGAAAGAGACTGTCCGTTTTGTACACAAAGTGCATCCTGCTTTTGCCGAAACCCTCTCAACTTTTTAGCACATGCTATGTGGGTGAAATGATGACACCATGCCAACTTTACACCTTTTCAGAGTTCATTTGTCATGCTTTTTCAATTTCAGGGTCATTTAGCTCAAAAAAATCAATAGTTGCATGAAAAATATCAAATGAAGTCAGAAAGGGTTGAAAATTAATGATGTGGCTTTGAGTGGTGCATTTTGAACACACAAAAATCCTGGAGTTCAAATAAATTCAAGAAAATGACATGCCTTTTGTAACCGATGAGTTTCCGTCCGGAACACCGATACTTCAAAAGAGACTGTCTGTTTCGTACACGATGTGCATCGAGCTTTTGCCGTAACCCACTCAACCTTTTAGCACATGCTATGTGGGTGAAATCATGACACCATGCCAACTTTCAACCTTTTCAGAGTTCATTTGTAGTGCTTTTCAATTTCAAGGTCATTTAGCTAAAAAAAATCTATAACTGCATGAAAAATATCAAATGAAGTCAGAAAGGGTTGAAAATTGATGATGTTGCTTTGAATGGTGCATTTTGAAGACACAAAAATCCTGGAGTTCAAATAAATTCAAGAAAATGACATGCCTTTTGTAACCGATGAGTTTCCGTCCGGACCCCAATACTTCGAAAGAGACTGTCTGTTTCGTTCACGAAGTGCATCCAGCATTTGCTGTAACCCTCTCAACTGTTTAGCACATGCTATGTGGGTGAAATGATGACACCATGCCAACTTTCAACCTTTTCAGATTTTATTTGTAGTGCTTTTCAATTTTAGTGTCATTTAGCTGAAAAAAATCATTAAGTGCATGAAAAAACCCAAATGAAGTCAGAAATGGTCGAAAATTGATGATGTGGCTTTGAATGGTGCATTTTGAACACACGAAAAGCCTGGAGTTCAAATAAGTTCAAGAAAATGAAATGCCTTTTGTAACCAATGATTTTCCGTTTGAAACCCCGATACTTCGAAAGAGACTGTCCATTTTGTACACGAAGTGGATCCAACTTTTGCCGTAACCCTCTTAACTTTTTAGCACATGCTATGTGGGTAAAAAGATGACACCATGCCAACTTTCAACCATTTAAGAGTTCATTTGTAGTGCTTTTCAATGTCAGTGTCATTTAGCTCAAAAAAATCAATAACTGCATGAAAAATATCAAATGAAGTCGGAAAGGGTTGAAAATTGATGATGTGGCTTTGAATGGTGCAGTATGAACACACAAAAAGCCTGGAGTTCAAATAAGTTCAAGAAAATGAAATGCCTTTTCTAACCACTGAGTTTCCGTTCGAAACCACGATACTTCGAAAGACACTATCTGTTATCTACACGAAGTGCATCTTGCTTTTGCCATAACCCTCTCAACCTTTTAGCACATGCTATGTGGGTGAAATGATGACACCATGCCAACTTTCAACCTTTTCAGAGTTCTTGTAGTGCTTTTGAATTTAAGGGTCATTTAGCTCAAAAAAATCAGTAAATGCATGAAAAATACCAAATGAAGTCAGAAAGCATTGAAAATTGTTGATGTGGCTTTGAATGGTGCATTTTGAACACACCAAAACCTTGGAGTTCAAATAAGTTCAAGAAAATGAAATGCCTTTTGTAACTGATGAGTTTCCGCCCGAAACCCCGATACTTCGAAAGAGACTGTTCGTTTTGTACACGAAGTGTATCCTGCTTTTGCCGTAACCCTCTCAACTTTTTAGCACATGCTATGTGGGTGAAATGATGACACCATGCTAACTTTCAACCTTTTCCAAGATCATTTGTAGTGCTTTTTCAATTTCAGGGTCATTTTGCTCAAAAAAATCAATAACTGCATGAAAAATATCAAATGAAGTCAGAAAGGGTTGAAAATTGATGATGTGGCTTTGAATGGTGCATTTTGAACACACGAAAATCCTGGAGTTCAAATAAATGCAAGAAAATGAAATGCCTTTTGTAACCTATGAGTTTCCGTCCGAAACCCCGATACTTCGAAAGAGACTGTCCGTTTTGTACACGAAGTGCATCCTGCTTTTGTCGTAACCCACTCAACCTTTTAGCACATGCTATGTGGGTGAAATGATGACACCATGCCAACTTCGAAAGAGATCATTTGTAGTGCTTTTTCAATTACAGGGTCATTTTGCTGGAAAAAATAAATAACTACATGAAAAATATCAAATGAAGTCAGAAAGGGTTGACAGTTGATGATGTGGCTTTGAATGGTGCTGTTTGAACACACAAAAAGCCTGGAGTTCAAATAAGTTCAAGAAAACGAAATGCATTTTGTAACTGATGAGTTTCCGTTCGAAACCCCGATACTTAGAAAGAGATTGTCCGTTTTGTACACAAAGTGCATCCAGCTTTTGCCATAATCCTCTCAACTTTTGAGCACATGCTATGTGGGTGAAATGATGACACCATGCCAACTTTCAAGATTTTCAGAGTTCATTTGTAGTGCTTTTGAATTTCAGTGTCATTTAGCTCACAAAAATCAAGAACTGCATGAGAAATATCAAATAAAGTTAGAAAGGGTTGAAAATTGATGATGTGGCTTTGAATGGTGCATTTTGAACACACAAAAAGCCTGGAGTTCAAATAAGTTCAAGAAAATGAAATGCATTTAGTAACTGATAAGTTTCCGTCCGAAACCCCGATACTTAGAAAGAACTGTCCGTTTTGTACACGAAGTGCATCCAGCTTTTGTCGTAACCCTCTCAACTTTTTAGCACATGCTAAGTGGCTGAAATGATGACACCATGCCAACTTTCAACCTTTTCAGATTTCATTTGTAGTGCTTTTCAATTTCAGGGTCATTTAGCTCAAAAAATCAATAATTTCATGAAAAATATCAAATGGAGTCGGAAAGGTTGAAAGTTGATGATGTGGATTTGAATGGTGCAGTTTGAACACACGAAAGGCCTGGATTTCAAATAAATTCAAGAAAATGACATGCCTTTTGTAACCGATGAGTTTCCGTTCGGACCCCCGATACTTCGAAAGAGACTGTCTGTTTCGTACACGAAGTGCATCCAGCTTTTGCCGTAACCCTCTCAACTCTTTAGCACATGATATGTGGGTGAAATGATGACACCATGCCAACTTTCAACCTTTTCAGAGTTCATTTGTAGTGCTTTTCAATTTCAAGGTCAGTTAACTCAAAAAAATCAATAACTGCATGAAAAATATCAAATGAAGTCACAAAGGGTTGAAAATAGATGAGCTGCCTTTGAATGGTGCATTTTGAACAGATGAAAAGCCTGGAGTTCAAATAAGTTCAAGAAAATGAAATGCCTTTCGTAACCAATGAGTTTCCGTCCGAACCGACGATACTTCGAAAGAGATTGTCCGTTTTGTACACGAACTCCATCCTGCTTTTACCGTAACCCTCTCCAGTTTTTAGCACATTCTATGTGGGTGAAATGATGATACCATGCCAACTTTCAACCTTTTCAGAGTTCATTTGTAGTGCTTTTCAATTTCAGTGTCATTTAGCTCAAGAAAATCAATAACTGCATGAGAAATACCAAATGAAGTCAGAAAGGGTTGAAAATTGATGATCTGGCTTTGAATGGTGCATTTTGAACACACAAAAAGCCTGGAGTTCAAATAAATTCAAGAAAATGAAATGCATTTTGTAACTGATGAGTTTCCGTCAGAAACCCCGATACTTAGAAAGAGATTGTCCGTTTTGTACACGAAGTGCATCCAGCTTTTGCCGTAACCCTCTCAACTTTTGAGCACATGATATGTGGGTGAGATGATGACACCATGCCAACTTTCAACCTTTTCAGAGTTCATTTGTAGTGCTTTCCAATTTCAGGGTCATTTAGCTCAAAAAAATCATTGAATGCATGAAAAATACCAACTGAAGTTAGAAATGGTTGAAAATTGATGATGTGCCTTTGAATGGTGCATTTTGAACACATGAAAAGCCTGGAGTTCAAATAAGTTCAAGAAAATGAAATGCCTTTTGTAACCGATGAGTTTCCGTCCGAAACCCCGATACTTCGAAAGAGAGTGTTCGTTTTGTACACGAAGTGCATACAACTTTTTCCGTAACCCTCTCAACTTTTTAGCACATAATATGTGGGTAAAATGATGACACCATGTCAACTTTCAACCTTTTCAGGGTTCACTTGTAGTGCTTTTCAATTTCAGTGTCATTTAGCTCAAAAAAATCAATAACTGCATGAAAAATATTAAATGAAGTGAGAAAGGGTTGAAAATTGATGATGTCTCTTTGAATGGTTCAGTATGAACACACAAAAAGCCTGGAGTTCAAATAAGTTGAAGAAAATGAAATGCCTTTTCTAACCACTGCGTTTCCGTTCGAAACCACGATACTTCGAAAGAGACTGTCTGTTATGTACACGAAGTGCATCCTGCTTTTGCCGTAACCCTCTCAACATTTTAGCACATGCTATGTGGGTGAAATGATGACACCATGCCAACTTTCAACCTTTTCAAAGTTCTTGTAGTGCTTTTCAATTTCAGTGTCATTTAGCTCAAGAAAATCAATAACTGCATGAGAAATACCAAATGAAGTCAGAAAGGGTTGAAAATTGATGATCTGGCTTTGAATGGTGCATTTTGAACACACAAAAAGCCTGGAGTTCAAATAAATTCAAGAAAATGAAATGCATTTTGTAACTGATGAGTTTCCGTCAGAAACCCCGATACTTAGAAAGAGATTGTCCGTTTTGTACACGAAGTGCATCCAGCTTTTGCCGTAACCCTCTCAACTTTTGAGCACATGATATGTGGGTGAGATGATGACACCATGCCAACTTTCAACCTTTTCAGAGTTCATTTGTAGTGCTTTCCAATTTCAGGGTCATTTAGCTCAAAAAAATCATTGAATGCATGAAAAATACCAACTGAAGTTAGAAATGGTTGAAAATTGATGATGTGCCTTTGAATGGTGCATTTTGAACACATGAAAAGCCTGGAGTTCAAATAAGTTCAAGAAAATGAAATGCCTTTTGTAACCGATGAGTTTCCGTCCGAAACCCCGATACTTCGAAAGAGAGTGTTCGTTTTGTACACGAAGTGCATACAACTTTTTCCGTAACCCTCTCAACTTTTTAGCACATAATATGTGGGTAAAATGATGACACCATGTCAACTTTCAACCTTTTCAGGGTTCACTTGTAGTGCTTTTCAATTTCAGTGTCATTTAGCTCAAAAAAATCAATAACTGCATGAAAAATATTAAATGAAGTGAGAAAGGGTTGAAAATTGATGATGTCTCTTTGAATGGTTCAGTATGAACACACAAAAAGCCTGGAGTTCAAATAAGTTGAAGAAAATGAAATGCCTTTTCTAACCACTGCGTTTCCGTTCGAAACCACGATACTTCGAAAGAGACTGTCTGTTATGTACACGAAGTGCATCCTGCTTTTGCCGTAACCCTCTCAACATTTTAGCACATGCTATGTGGGTGAAATGATGACACCATGCCAACTTTCAACCTTTTCAAAGTTCTTGTAGTGCTTTTCAATTTCAGTGTCATTTAGCTCAAGAAAATCAATAACTGCATGAGAAATACCAAATGAAGTCAGAAAGGGTTGAAAATTGATGATCTGGCTTTGAATGGTGCATTTTGAACACACAAAAAGCCTGGAGTTCAAATAAATTCAAGAAAATGAAATGCATTTTGTAACTGATGAGTTTCCGTCAGAAACCCCGATACTTAGAAAGAGATTGTCCGTTTTGTACACGAAGTGCATCCAGCTTTTGCCGTAACCCTCTCAACTTTTGAGCACATGATATGTGGGTGAGATGATGACACCATGCCAACTTTCAACCTTTTCAGAGTTCATTTGTAGTGCTTTCCAATTTCAGGGTCATTTAGCTCAAAAAAATCATTGAATGCATGAAAAATACCAACTGAAGTTAGAAATGGTTGAAAATTGATGATGTGCCTTTGAATGGTGCATTTTGAACACATGAAAAGCCTGGAGTTCAAATAAGTTCAAGAAAATGAAATGCCTTTTGTAACCGATGAGTTTCCGTCCGAAACCCCGATACTTCGAAAGAGAGTGTTCGTTTTGTACACGAAGTGCATACAACTTTTTCCGTAACCCTCTCAACTTTTTAGCACATAATATGTGGGTAAAATGATGACACCATGTCAACTTTCAACCTTTTCAGGGTTCACTTGTAGTGCTTTTCAATTTCAGTGTCATTTAGCTCAAAAAATATCAATAACTGCATGAAAAATATTAAATGAAGTGAGAAAGGGTTGAAAATTGATGATGTCTCTTTGAATGGTTCAGTATGAACACACAAAAAGCCTGGAGTTCAAATAAGTTGAAGAAAATGAAATGCCTTTTCTAACCACTGCGTTTCCGTTCGAAACCACGATACTTCGAAAGAGACTGTCTGTTATGTACACGAAGTGCATCCTGCTTTTGCCGTAACCCTCTCAACATTTTAGCACATGCTATGTGGGTGAAATGATGACACCATGCCAACTTTCAACCTTTTCAAAGTTCTTGTAGTGCTTTTCAATTTAAGGGTCATTTAGCTCAAAAAAATCATTAAATGCATGAAAAATACCAAATGAAGTGAGAAAGCGTTGAAAATTGTTGATGTGGCTTTGAATGGTGCATTTTGAACACACGAAAATCTTGGAGTTCAAATAAGTTCAAGAACATGAAATGCCTTTTGTAACCGATGAGTTTCCGTCCGAAACCCCGATACTTCGAAAGAGACTGTTCGTTTTGTACACAAAGTGCATCCTGCTTTTGCCGTAACCCTCTCAAATTTTTAGCACATGCTATGTGGGTGAAATGATCACACCATGCCAACTTTCAACATTTTCAGAGTTCATTTGTAGTGCTTTTCAATTTCAAGGTCAGTTAACTCAAAAAAATCAATAACTGCATGAAAAATATCAAATGAAGTCACAAAGGGTTGAAAATAGATGAGCTGCCTTTGAATGGTGCATTTTGAACAGATGAAAAGCCTGGAGTTCAAATAAGTTCAAGAAAATGAAATGCCTTTTGTAACCAATGAGTTTCCGTCCGAACCGACGATACTTCGAAAGAGATTGTCCGTTTTGTACACGAACTCCATCCTGCTTTTACCGTAACCCTCTCCAGTTTTCAGCACATTCTATGTGGGTGAAATGATGATACCATGCCAACTTTCAACCTTTTCAGAGTTCATTTGTAGTGCTTTTCAATTTCAGTGTCATTTAGCTCAAGAAAATCAATAACTGCATGAGAAATACCAAATGAAGTCAGAAAGGGTTGAAAATTGATGATCTGGCTTTGAATGGTGCATTTTGAACACACAAAAAGCCTGGAGTTCAAATAAATTCAAGAAAATGAAATGCATTTTGTAACTGATGAGTTTCCGTCAGAAACCCCGATACTTAGAAAGAGATTGTCCGTTTTGTACACGAAGTGCATCCAGCTTTTGCCGTAACCCTCTCAACTTTTGAGCACATGATATGTGGGTGAGATGATGACACCATGCCAACTTTCAACCTTTTCAGAGTTCATTTGTAGTGCTTTCCATTTTCAGGGTCATTTAGCTCAAAAAAATCATTGAATGCATGAAAAATACCAACTGAAGTTAGAAATGGTTGAAAATTGATGATGTGCCTTTGAATGGTGCATTTTGAACACATGAAAAGCCTGGAGTTCAAATAAGTTCAAGAAAATGAAATGCCTTTTGTAACCGATGAGTTTCCGTCCGAAACCCCGATACTTCGAAAGAGAGTGTTCGTTTTGTACACGAAGTGCATACAACTTTTTCCGTAACCCTCTCAACTTTTTAGCACATAATATGTGGGTAAAATGATGACACCATGTCAACTTTCAACCTTTTCAGGGTTCACTTGTAGTGCTTTTCAATTTCAGTGTCATTTAGCTCAAAAAAATCAATAACTGCATGAAAAATATCAAATGAAGTGAGAAAGGGTTGAAAATTGATGATGTCTCTTTGAATGGTTCAGTATGAACACACAAAAAGCCTGGAGTTCAAATAAGTTGAAGAAAATGAAATGCCTTTTCTAACCACTGCGTTTCCGTTCGAAACCACGATACTTCGAAAGAGACTGTCTGTTATGTACACGAAGTGCATCCTGCTTTTGCCGTAACCCTCTCAACATTTTAGCACATGCTATGTGGGTGAAATGATGACACCATGCCAACTTTCAACCTTTTCAAAGTTCTTGTAGTGCTTTTCAATTTAAGGGTCATTTAGCTCAAAAAAATCATTAAATGCATGAAAAATACCAAATGAAGTGAGAAAGCGTTGAAAATTGTTGATGTGGCTTTGAATGGTGCATTTTGAACACACGAAAATCTTGGAGTTCAAATAAGTTCAAGAACATGAAATGCCTTTTGTAACCGATGAGTTTCCGTCCAAAACCCCGATACTTCGAAAGAGACTGTTCGTTTTGTACACAAAGTGCATCCTGCTTTTGCCGTAACCCTCTCAAATTTTTAGCACATGCTATGTGGGTGAAATGATCACACCATGCCAACTTTCAACCTTTTCAGAGATCATTTATAGTGCCTTTTCAATTTCAGGGTCATTTTGCTCAAAAAAATCAATAACTGCATGAAAAATATCAAATGAAGTCAGAAAGGGTTGAAAATTCATAATGTGTCTTTGAATGGTGCATTTTGAACACACAAAAATCCTGGAGTTCAAATAAATTCAAGAAAATGAAATGCCTTTTGTAACCGATGAGTTTCCGTCCGAAACCTCGATACTTCGAAAGAGACTGTCCGTTTTGTACACGAAGTGCATCCTGCTTTTGCCGTAACCCTCTTGACTTTTTAGCGCATGCTATGTGGGTGAAATGATGACACCATGCCAACTTTCAACCTTTTCACAGATCATTTGTAGTGCTTTTTCAATTTCAGGGTCATTTTGCTCAATAACTGCATGAAAAATATCAAATGAAGTCAGAAAGGGTTGAAAATTGATGTTGTGGCTTTGAATGGTGCATTTTGAACACACGAAAATCCTGGAGTTCAAATAAATTCAAGAAAACGAAATGCATTTTGTAACTGATGAGTTTCCGTCGGAAACCCCGATACTTAGAAAGAGATTGTCCGTTTTGTACGCAAAGTGCATCCAGCTTTTCCCGTAACCCTCTCAACTTTTGAGCACATGCTATGTGGGTGAAATGATGACACCATGCCAACTTTCAACCTTTTCAGATTTCATTTGTAGTGCTTTCCAATTTCAGGGTCATTTAGCTAAAAAAAATCATTAAATGCATGAAAAATACCAAATGAAGTCAGAAATGCTTGAAATTTGATGATGTGCCTTTGAATGGTGCATTTTGAACACATGAAAAGCCTGGAGTTCAAATAAGTTCAAGAAAATGAAATGCCTTTTGTAACTGGCGAGTTTCCGTTCGAAACCCGGATACTTCGAAAGAGAGTCTTCGTTTTGTACACGAAGTGCATACAACTTTTGCCGTAACCCTCTCAACTTTTTAGCACATAATATGTGGGTAAAATGATGACACCATGCCAACTTTCAACCTTTTCAGAGTTCATTTTTAGTGCTTTTCAATTTGAGTGTCATTTAGCTCAAAAAAATCAATAACTGCATGAAAAATATCAAATGAAGTCGGAAAGGGTTGAAAATTGATGATGTGGCTTTTAATGGTGCACTTTGAACACACAAAAAGCCTGGAGTTGAAATAAGTTCAAGAAAATAAAATGCCTTTTCTAACCACTGAGTTTCCGTTCGAAACCACGATACTTCGAAAGAGACTGTCTGTTATGTACACGAAGTGCATCCTGCTTTAGCCATAACCCTCTCAACCTTTTAGCACATGCTATGTGGGTTAAATGATGACACCATGTTAAATTTCAACCTTTTCAGAGTTCTTCTAGTGCTTTTCAATTTAAGGGTCATTTAGCTCAAAAAAATCATTAAATGCATGAAAAATACCAAATGAAGTCAGAAAGCGTTGAAAATTGTTGATGTGGCTTTGAATGGTGCATTTTGAACACATGAAAAGCTTGGAGTTCAACTAAGTTCAAGAAAGTGAAATGCCTTTTGTAACCAATGAGTTTCCGTCCGAACCGACGATACTTCGAAAGAGATTGTCCGTTTTGTACACGAACTCCATCCTGCTTTTACCGTAACCCTCTCCAGTTTTTAGCACATTCTATGTGGGTGAAATGATGATACCATGCCAACTTTCAACCTTTTCAGAGTTCATTTGTAGTGCTTTTCAATTTCAGTGTCATTTAGCTCAAGAAAATCAATAACTGCATGAGAAATACCAAATGAAGTCAGAAAGGGTTGCAAATTGATGATCTGGCTTTGAATGGTGCATTTTGAACACACAAAAAGCCTGGAGTTCAAATAAATTCAAGAAAATGAAATGCATTTTGTAACTGATGAGTTTCCGTCAGAAACCCCGATACTTAGAAAGAGATTGTCCGTTTTGTACACGAAGTGCATCCAGCTTTTGCCGTAACCCTCTCAACTTTTGAGCACATGCTATGTGGGTGAGATGATGACACCATGCCAACTTTCAACCTTTTCAGAGTTCATTTGTAGTGCTTTCCAATTTAAGGGTCATTTAGCTCAAAAAAATCATTGAATGCATGAAAAATACCAACTGAAGTTAGAAATGGTTGAAAATTGATGATGTGCCTTTGAATGGTGCATTTTGATCACATGAAAAGCCTGGAGTTCAAATAAGTTCAAGAAAATGAAATGCCTTTTGTAACCGATGAGTTTCCGTCCGAAACCCCGATACTTCGAAAGAGAGTGTCCGTTTTGTACACGAAGTGCATACAACTTTTGCCGTAACCCTATCAACTTTTTAGCTCATAATATGTGGGTAAAATGATGACACCATGTCAACTTTCAACCTTTTCAGGGTTCACTTGTAGTGCTTTTCAATTTCAGTGTCATTTAGCTCAAAAAAATCAATAGCTGCATGAAAAATATCAAATGAAGTCAGAAAGGGTTGAAAATTGATGATGTGGCTTTGAATGGTGCATTTTGAACACACGAAAATCCTGGAGTTCAAATAAATTCAAGAAAACGAAATGCATTTTGTAACTGATGAGTTTCCGTCGGAAACCCCGATACTTAGAAAGAGATTGTCCGTTTTGTACGCAAAGTGCATCCAGCTTTTCCCGTAACCCTCTCAACTTTTGAGCACATGCTATGTGGGTGAAATGATGACACCATGCCAACTTTCAACCTTTTCAGATTTCATTTGTAGTGCTTTCCAATTTCAGGGTCATTTAGCTAAAAAAAATCATTAAATGCATGAAAAATACCAAATGAAGTCAGAAATGCTTGAAAATTGATGATGTGCCTTTGAATGGCGCATTTTGAACACATGAAAAGCCTGGAGTTCAAATAAGTTCAAGAAAATGAAATGCCTTTTGTAACTGACGAGTTTCCGTTCGAAACCCGGATACTTCGAAAGAGAGTGTTCGTTTTGTACACGAAGTGCATACAACTTTTGCCGTAACCCTCTCAACTTTTTAGCACATAATATGTGGGTAAAATGATGACACCATGCCAACTTTCAACCTTTTCAGAGTTCATTTTTAGTGCTTTTCAATTTGAGTGTCATTTAGCTCAAAAAAATCAATAACTGCATGAAAAATATCAAATGAAGTCGGAAAGGGTTGAAAATTGATGATGTGGCTTTTAATGGTGCACTTTGAACACACAAAAAGCCTGGAGTTCAAATAAGTTCAAGAAAATAAAATGCCTTTTCTAACCACTGAGTTTCCGTTCGAAACCACGATACTTCGAAAGAGACTGTCTGTTATGTACACGAAGTGCATCCTGCTTTAGCCATAACCCTCTCAACCTTTTAGCACATGCTATGTGGGTTAAATGATGACACCATGTTAAATTTCAACCTTTTCAGAGTTCTTGTAGTGCTTTTCAATTTAAGGGTCATTTAGCTCAAAAAAATCATTAAATGCATGAAAAATACCAAATGAAGTCAGAAAGCGTTGAAAATTGTTGATTTGGCTTTGAATGGTGCATTTTGAACACATGAAAAGCTTGGAGTTCAACTAAGTTCAAGAAAGTGAAATGCCTTTTCTAACCAATGAGTTTCCGTCCGAACCGACGATACTTCGAAAGAGATTGTCCGTTTTGTACACGAACTCCATCCTGCTTTTACCGTAACCCTCTCCAGTTTTTAGCACATTCTAAGTGGGTGAAATGATGATACCATGCCAACTTTCAACCTTTTCAGAGTTCATTTGTAGTGCTTTTCAATTTCAGTGTCATTTAACTCAAGAAAATCAATAACTTCATGAGAAATACCAAATGAAGTCAGAAAGGGTTGAAAATTGATGATCTGGCTTTGAATGGTGCATTTTGAACACACAAAAAGCCTGGAGTTCAAATAAATTCAAGAAAATGAAATGCATTTTGTAACTGATGAGTTTCCGTCAGAAACCCCGATACTTAGAAAGAGATTGTCCGTTTTGTACACGAAGTGCATCCAGCTTTTGCCGTAACCCTCTCAACTTTTGAGCACATGCTATGTGGGTGAGGTGATGACACCATGCCAACTTTCAACCTTTTCAGAGTTCATTTGTAGTGCTTTCCAATTTCAGGGTCATTTAGCTCAAAAAAATCATTGAATGCATGAAAAATACCAACTGAAGTTAGAAATGGTTGAAAATTGATGATGTGCCTTTGAATGGTGCATTTTGATCACATGAAAAGCCTGGAGTTCAAATAAGTTCAAGAAAATGCAATGCCTTTTGTAACCGATGAGTTTCCGTCCGAAACCCCGATACTTCGAAAGAGAGTGTCCGTTTTGTACACGAAGTGCATACAACTTTTGCCGTAACCCTCTCAACTTTTTAGCACATAATATGTGGGTAAAATGATGACACCATGTCAACTTTCAACCTTTTCAGGGTTCACTTGTAGTGCTTTTCAATTTCAGTGTCATTTAGCTCAAAAAAATCAATAGCTGCATGAAAAATATCAAATGAAGTCAGAAAGGGTTGAAAATTGATGATGTCTCTTTGAATGGTTCAGTGTGAACACACAAAAAGCCTGGAGTTCAAATAAGTTCAAGAAAATGAAATGCCTTTTCTAACCACTGCGTTTCCGTTCGAAGCCACGATACTTCGAAAGAGACTGTCTGTTATGTACACGAAGTGCATCCTGCTTTTGCCGTAACCCTCTCAACATTTTAGCACATGCTATGTGGGTGAAATGATGACACCATGCCAACTTTCAACCTTTTCAAAGTTCTTGTAGTGCTTTTCAATTTAAGGGTCATTTAGCTCAAAAAAATCATTAAATGCATGAAAAATACCAATGAAGTGAGAAAGCATTGAACATTGTTGATGTGGCTTTGAATGGTGCATTTTGAACACACGAAAAGCTTGTAGTTCAAATAAGTTCAAGAAAATGAAATGCCTTCTGTAACCGATGAGTTTCCGTCCAAAACCCCGATACTTCGAAAGAGACTGTTCGTTTAGTACACAAAGTGCATCCTGCTTTTGCCGTAACCCTCTCAAATTTTTAGCACATGCTATGTGGGTGAAATGATCATACCATGCCAACTTTCAACCTTTTCAGAGATCATTTGTAGTGCCTTTTCAATTTTTGGGTCATTTTGCTCAAAAAAATCAATAACTGCATGAAAAATATCAAATGAAGTCAGAAAGGGTTGAAAATTCATAATGTGTCTTTGAATGGTGCATTTTGAACACACAAAAATCCTGGAGTTCAAATAAATTCAAGAAAATGAAATGCCTTTTGTAACCGATGAGTTTCCGTCCGAAACCCCGATACTTCGAAAGAGACTGTCCGTTTTGTACACGAAGTGCATCCTGCTTTTGCCGTAACCCTCTTGACTTTTTAGGGCATGCTATGTGGGTGAAATGATGACACCATGCCAACTTTCAACCTTTTCAGAGATCATTTGTAGTGCTTTTTGAATTTCAGGGTCATTTTGCTCAATAACTGCATGAAAAATATCAAATGAAGTCAGAAAGGGTTGAAAATTGATGATGTGGCTTTGAATGGTGCATTTTGAACACACGAAAATCCTGGAGTTCAAATAAATTCAAGAAAACGAAATGCATTTTGTAACTGATGAGTTTCCGTCCGAAACCCCGATACTTCGAAAGAGACTGTTCGTTTTGTACACGAAGTGCATCCTGCTTTTGCCGTAACCCTCTCAACTTTTGAGCACATGCTATGTGGGTGAAATGATGACACCATGCCAACTTTCAACCTTTTCAGATTTCATTTGTAGTGCTTTCCAATTTCAGGGTCATTTAGCTAAAAAAAATCATTGAATGCATGAAAAATACCAAATGAAGTCAGAAATGGTTGAAAATTGATGATGTGCCTTTGAATGGTGCATTTTGAATACATGAAAAGCCTGGACTTCAAATAAGTTCAAGAAAATGAAATGCCTTTTGTAACCGATGAGTTTCCGTTCGAAACCCCGATACTCCGAAAGAGAGTGTCCGTTTTGTACACGAAGTGCATACAACTTTTTCCGTAACCCTCTCAACTTTTTAGCACATAATATGTGGGTAAAATGATGACACCAAGCCAACTTGCAACCTTTTCAGAGTTCATTTTTAGTGCTTTTCAATTTCAGTGTCATTTAGCTCAAAAAAATCAATAACTACCTGAAAAATATCAAATGAAGTCGGAAAGGGTTGAAAATTGATGATGTGACTTTGAATGGTGCATTTTGAACAGATGAAAAGCCTGGAGTTCAAATAAGTTCAAGAAAATGAAATGCCTTTTGTAACCAATGAGTTTCCGTCCGAACCGACGATACTTCGAAAGAGATTGTCCGCTTTGTACACGAACTTCATCCTGCTTTTGACGTAACCCTCTCAAGTTTTTAGCACATTCTATGTGGGTGAAATGATGATACCATGCCAACTTTCAACCTTTTCAGAGTTCATTTGTAGTGCTTTTCAATTTCAGTGTGATTTAGCTCAAAAAAATCAATAACTGCATGAAAAATATCAAATGAAGTCGGAAAGGGTTGAAAAATGATGATGTGCCTTTGAGTGGTGCACTTTGAACACACAAAAAGCCTGGAGTTCAAATAAGTTCAAGAAAATTAAATGCCTTTTCTAACCACTCAGTTTCCGTTCGAAACCACGATACTTCGAAAGAGACTGTCTGTTACGTACACGAAGTGCATCCTTCTTTTGCCATAACCCTCTCAACCATTTAGCACATGCTATGTGGGTGAAATAATGACACCATGCCAAATTTCAACCTTTTCAGAGTTCTTGTAGTGCTTTTCTATTTAAGGGTCATTTAGCTCAAAAAAAGCATTAAATGCATGAAAAATACCAAATCAAGTCAGAAAGCGTTGAAAATTGTTGATG
This sequence comes from Hordeum marinum, assembly GCA_022496015.1. Lineage (NCBI taxonomy): Eukaryota > Viridiplantae > Streptophyta > Magnoliopsida > Poales > Poaceae > Hordeum > Hordeum marinum. Next base: position 32,902,325 of record CM039678.1, read on the forward strand.
TGGCTTTGAATGGTGCATTTTGAACACACAAAAATCTTGGAGTTCAAATAAGTTCAAGAAAATGAAATGCCTTTTGTAACCGATGAGTTTCCGTCCGAAACCCCGATACTTCGAAAGAGACTCTTCGTTTTGTACACGAAGTGCATCCTGCTTTTGCCGTAAACCACTCAACTTTTTAGCACATGCTATGTGGGTGAAATGATGACACCATGCCAATTTTCAACCTTTTCAGAGATCATTTGTAGTGCTTTTTCAATTTCAGGGTCATTTTGCTCAAAAAAATCAATAACTGCATGAAAAATATCAAATGAAGTCACAAAGGGTTGAAAATTGATGATGTGGCTTTGAATGGTGCATTTTGACCTCACGAAAATCCTGGAGTTCAAATAAATTCAAGAAAATGAAATGCCTTTTGTAACCGATTAGTTACCATCCGGAACCCCGATACTTCGAAAGAGACTGTCCATGTTGTACACAAAGTGCATCCTGCTTTTGCCGTAACCCTCTCAACATTTTAGCACATAATATGTGGGTAAAATGATGACACCATGTCAACTTTCAACCTTTTCAGGGTTCACTTGTAGTGCTTTTCAATTTCAGTGTCATTTAGCTCAAAAAAATCAATAACTGCATGAAAAATATTAAATGAAGTGAGAAAGGGTTGAAAATTGATGATGTCTCTTTGAATGGTTCAGTATGAACACACAAAAAGCCTGGAGTTCAAATAAGTTGAAGAAAATGAAATGCCTTTTCTAACCACTGCGTTTCCGTTCGAAACCACGATACTTCGAAAGAGACTGTCTGTTATGTACACGAAGTGCATCCTGCTTTTGCCGTAACCCTCTCAACATTTTAGCACATGCTATGTGGGTGAAATGATGACACCATGCCAACTTTCAACCTTTTCAAAGTTCTTGTAGTGCTTTTCAATTTCAGTGTCATTTAGCTCAAGAAAATCCATAACTGCATGAGAAATACCAAATGAAGTCAGAAAGGGTTGAAAATTGATGATCTGGCTTTGAATGGTGCATTTTGAACACACAAAAAGCCTGGAGTTCAAATAAATTCAAGAAAATGAAATGCATTTTGTAACTGATGAGTTTCCGTCAGAAACCCCGATACTTAGAAAGAGATTGTCCGTTTTGTACACGAAGTGCATCCAGCTTTTGCCGTAACCCTCTCAACTTTTGAGCACATGATATGTGGGTGAGATGATGACACCATGCCAACTTTCAACCTTTTCAGAGTTCATTTGTAGTGCTTTTCAATTTCAGTGTGATTTAGCTTAAAAAAATCAATAAGTGCATGAAAAATATCAAATGAAGTCAGAAAGGGTTGAAAATAGATGAGGTGCCTTTGAATGGTGCATTTTGAACATATGAAAAGCCTGGAGTTCAAATAAGTTCAAGAAAATGAAATGCCTTTTGTAACCAATGAGTTTCCGTCCGTACCGACGATACTTCGAAAGAGATTGTCCGCTTTGTACATGAACTGCATCCTGCTTTTGACGTAACCCTCTCAAGTTTTTAGCACATTTTATGTGGGTGAAATGATGATACCATGCCAACTTTCAACCTTTTCAGAGTTCATTTGTAGTGCTTTTCAATTTCAGTGTCATTTAGCTCACAAAAATCAACAACTGCATGAGAAATACCAAATGAAGTCAGAAAGGGTTGAAAATTGATGATGTGGCTTTGAATGGTGCATTTTGAACACACGAAAAGCCTGGAGTTCAAATAAATTCAAGAAAACGAAATGCATTTTGTAACTGATGAGTTTCCGTCCGAAACCTCGATACTTAGAAAGAGATTGTCCGTTTTGTACACGAAGTGCATCCAGCTTTTGCCGTAACCCTCTCAACTTTTGAGCACAAGTTATGTGGGTGAAATGATGACACCATGCCAACTTTCAACCTTTTCAGATTTCATATGTAGTGCTTTCCAATTTTAGGGTCATTTAGCTAAAAAAAATCATTGAATGCATGAAAAATACCAAATGAAGTCAGAAATGGTTGAAAATTGATGATGTGCTTTTGAATGGTGCATTTTGAACACGTGAAAAGCCCGGAGTTCAAATAAGTTCAAGAAGATGAAATGCCTTTTGTAACTGATGAGTTTCCATCCGAAACCCCGATACTTCGAAAGAGAGTGTCCGTTTTGTACACGAAGTGCATACAACTTTTGCCGTAACCCTCTCAACTTTTTAGCACATAATATGTGTGTAAAATGATGACACCATGCCAACTTTAAACCTTTTCGGAGTTCATTTTTAGTGCTTTTCAATTTCAGTGTCATTTAGCTCAAAAAAATCAATAACTACATGAAAAATATCAAATGAAGTCGGATAGGGTTGAAAATTGATGATGTGGCTTGGAATAGTGCAGTATGAACACACAAAAAGCCTGGAGTTCAAATAAGTTCAAGAAAATGAAATGCCTTTTCTAACCACTGAGTTTTCGTTCGAAACCACGATACTTCGAAAGAGACTGTGTGTTATGTACACGAAGTGCATCCTGCTTTTGCCGTAACCCTCTCAACCTTTTAGCACATGCTATGTGGGTGAAATGATGACACCATGCCCACTTTCAACCTTTTCAGAGTTCTTGTAGTGCTTTTAAATTTAAGGGTCATTTAGCTAAAAAAAAATCATAAAATGCATGAAAAATACCAAATGAAGTGTGAAAGCGTTGAAAATTGTTGATGTGGCTTTGAATGGTGCATTTTGAACACACGAAAAGCTTGGAGTTCAAATAAGTTCAAGAAAATGAAATGCCTTTTGTAACCGATGAGTTTCCGTCCGAAACCCCGATACTTCGAAAGAGACTGTTCGTTTTGTACACAAAGTGCATCCTGCTTTTGCCGTAACCCTCTCAACTTTTTAGCACATGATATGTGGGTGAAATGATCACACCATGCCAACTTTCAACCTTTTCAGAGATCATTTGTAGTGCCTTTTCAATTTCAGGGTCATTTTGCTCAAAAAAATCAATAACTGCATGAAAAATATCAAATGAAGTCAGAAAGGGTTGAAAATTCATAATGTGTCTTTGAATGGTGCATTTTGAACACACAAAAATCCTGGAGTTCAAATAAATTCAAGAAAATGAAATGCCTTTTGTAACCGATGAGTTTCCGTCCGAAACCTCGATACTTCGAAAGAGACTGTCCGTTATGTACAAGAAGTGCATCCTGCTTTTGCCGTAACCCTCTTGACTTTTTAGCGCATGCTATGTGGGTGAAATGATGACACCATGTGAACTTTCAACCTTTTCAGAGATCATTTGTAGTGCTTTTTCAATTTCAGGGTCATTTTGCTCAAAAAAATCAATAACTGCATGAAAAATATCAAATGAAGTCAGAAAGGGTTGAAAATTGATGATGTGGCTTTGAATGGTGCACTTTGAACACAGAAAAAGCCTGGAGTTCAAATCAGTTCATGAAAATTAAATGCCTTTTCTAACCACTGAGTTTCCGTTCGAAACCACGATACTTCGAAAGAGACTGTCTGTTATGTACACGAAGTGCATCCTGCTTTAGCCATAACCCTCTCAACCTTTTAGCACATGCTATGTGGGTTAATTGATGACACCATGTCAAATTTCAACCTTTTGAAAGTTCTTGTAGTGCTTTTCAATTTAAGGGTCATTTAGCTCAAAAAAATCATTAAATGCTTGAAAAATACCAAATGAAGTCAGAAAGCGTTGAAAATTGTTGACGTGGCTTTGAATGGTGCATTTTGAACACATGAAAAGCTTGGAGTTCAAATAAGTTCAAGAAAATGAAATGCCTTTTGTAACCGATGAGTTTCCGTCCGAAATCTCGATACTTCGAAAGAGACTGTTCGTTTTGTACACGAAGTGCATCCTGCTTTTGCCGTAACCCTTTCAACTTTTGAGCACATGCTGTGTGGGTGAAATGATGACACCATGCCAACTTTCAACCTTTTCAGATTTCATTTGTAGTGCTTTTCAATTTCAGGGTCATTTAGCTAAAAAAAATCATTGAATGCATGAAAGATACCAAATGAAGTCAGAAATGGTTGAAAATTGATGATGTGCCTTTGAATGGTGCATTTGAACACATGAAAAGCCTGGACTTCAAATAAGTTCAAGAAAATGAAATGCCTTTTGTAGTATCTGAGTTTCCGTTCGAAACCCCGATACTTCGAAAGAGAGTGTCCGTTTTGTACACGAAGTGCATACAACTTTTGTCGTAACCCTCTCAACTTTTTAGCACATAATATGTGTGTAAAATGATGACACCATGCCAACTTTAAACCTTTTCGGAGTTCATTTTTAGTGCTTTTCAATTTCAGTGTCATTTAGCTCAAAAAAATCAATAACTACATGAAAAATATCAAATGAAGTCGGATAGGGTTGAAAATTGATGATGTGGCTTGGAATAGTGCAGTATGAACACACAAAAAGCCTGGAGTTCAAATAAGTTCAAGAAAATGAAATGCCTTTTCTAACCACTGAGTTTTCGTTCGAAACCACGATACTTCGAAAGAGACTGTGTGTTATGTACACGAAGTGCATCCTGCTTTTGCCGTAACCCTCTCAACCTTTTAGCACATGCTATGTGGGTGAAATGATGACACCATGCCCACTTTCAACCTTTTCAGAGTTCTTGTAGTGCTTTTAAATTTAACGGTCATTTAGCTCAAAAAAATCATTAAATGCATGAAAAATACCAAATGAAGTGTGAAAGCGTTGAAAATTGTTGATGTGGCTTTGAATGGTGCATTTTGAACACACGAAAAGCTTGGAGTTCAAATAAGTTCAAGAAAATGAAATGCCTTTTGTAACCGATGAGTTTCCGTCCGAAACCCCGATACTTCGAAAGAGACTGTTCGTTTTGTACACAAAGTGCATCCTGCTTTTGCCGTAACCCTCTCAACTTTTTAGCACATGATATGTGGGTGAAATGATCACACCATGCCAACTTTCAACCTTTTCAGAGATCATTTGTAGTGCCTTTTCAATTTCAGGGTCGTTTTGCTCAAAAAAATCAATAACTGCATGAAAAATATCAAATGAAGTCAGAAAGGGTTGAAAATTCATAATGTGTCTTTGAATGGTGCATTTTGAACACACAAAAATCCTGGAGTTCAAATAAATTCAAGAAAATGAAATGCCTTTTGTAACCGATGAGTTTCCGTCCGAAACCTCGATACTTCGAAAGAGACTGTCCGTTTTGTACAAGAAGTGCATCTTGCTTTTGCCGTAACCCTCTTGACTTTTTAGCGCATGCTATGTGGGTGAAATGATGACACCATGTGAACTTTCAACCTTTTCAGAGATCATTTGTAGTGCTTTTTCAATTTCAGGGTCATTTTGCTCAAAAAAATCAATAACTGCATGAAAAATATCAAATGAAGTCAGAAAGGGTTGAAAATTGATGATGTGGCTTTGAATGGTGCACTTTGAACACAGAAAAAGCCTGGAGTTCAAATCAGTTCATGAAAATTAAATGCCTTTTCTAACCACTGAGTTTCCGTTCGAAACCACGATACTTCGAAAGAGACTGTCTGTTATGTACACGAAGTGCATCCTGCTTTAGCCATAACCCTCTCAACCTTTTAGCACATGCTATGTGGGTTAATTGATGACACCATGTCAAATTTCAACCTTTTGAAAGTTCTTGTAGTGCTTTTCAATTTAAGGGTCATTTAGCTCAAAAAAATCATTAAATGCTTGAAAAATACCAAATGAAGTTAGAAAGCGTTGAAAATTGTTGACGTGGCTTTGAATGGTGCATTTTGAACACATGAAAAGAATGGAGTTCAAATAAGTTCAAGAAAATGAAATGCCTTTTGTAACCGATGAGTTTCCGTCCGAAATCTCGATACTTCGAAAGAGACTGTTCGTTTTGTACACGAAGTGCATCCTGCTTTTGCCGTAACCCTTTCAACTTTTGAGCACATGCTGTGTGGGTGAAATGATGACACCATGCCAACTTTCAACCTTTTCAGATTTCATTTGTAGTGCTTTCCAATTTCAGGGTCATTTAGCTAAAAAAAATCATTGAATGCATGAAAGATACCAAATGAAGTCAGAAATGGTTGAAATTGATGATGTGCCTTTGAATGGTGCATTTGAACACATGAAAAGCCTGGACTTCAAATAAGTTCAAGAAAATGAAATGCCTTTTGTAGTATCTGAGTTTCCGTTCGAAACCCCGATACTTCGAAAGAGAGTGTCCGTTTTGTACACGAAGTGCATACAACTTTTGTCGTAACCCTCTCAACTTTTTAGCACATAATATGTGGGTAAAATGATGACACCATGGCAACGTGCAACCTTTTCAGTGTTCATTTTTAGTGCTTTTCAATTTCAGTGTCATTTAGCTCAAAAAAAGTCAATAACTGCATGAAAAATATCAAATGAAGTCGGAAAGGGTTGAAAATTGATGATGTGGCTTTGAATGGTGCACTTTGAACACACAAAAAGCCTGGAGTTCAAATAAGTTGAAGAAAATTAAATGCCTTTTCTAACCACTGAGTTTCCGTTCGAAACCACGATACTTCGAAAGAGACTGTCTGTTAGGTACACGAAGTGCATCCTGCTTTTGCCATAACCCTCTCAACCTTTTAGCACATGCTATGTGGGTGAAATGATGACACCATGCCAAATTTCAACCTTTTCAGAGTTCTTGTAGTTCTTTTCAATTTAAGGGTCATTTAGCTCAAAAAAATCATTAAATGCATGAAAAATACCAAATCAAGTCAAAAAGCGTTGAAAATTGTTGATGTGGCTTTGAATGGTGCATTTTGAACACACGAAAATCTTGGAGTTCAAAAAAGTTCAAGAAAATGAAATGCCTTTTGTAACCGATGAGTTTCCGTCCGAAACCCCGATACTTCGAAAGAGACTCTTCGTTTTGTACACGAAGTGCATCCTGCTTTTGCCGTAAACCTCTCAACTTTTTAGCACATGCTATGTGGGTGAAATGATGACACCATGCCAACTTTCAACCTTTTCAGAGATCATTTGTAGTGCTTTTTCAATTTCAGGGTCATTTTGCTCAAAAAAATCAATAACTGCATGAAAAATATCAAATGAAGTCACAAAGGGTTGAAAATTGATGATGTGGCTTTGAATGGTGCATTTTGAACTCACGAAAATCCTGGAGTTCAAATAAATTGAAGAAAATGAAATGCCTTTTGTAACTGATGAGTTACCATCCGGAACCCCGATACTTCGAAAGAGACTGTCCATTTTGTACACGAAGTGCATCCTGCTTTTGCCGTAACCCTTTCAACTTTTGAGCACATGTTGTGTGGGTGAAATGATGACACCATGACAACTTTCAACCTTTTCAGATTTCATTTGTAGTGCTTTCCAATTTCAGGGTCATTTAGCTAAAAAAAATCATTGAATGCATGAAAAATACCAAATGAAGTCAGAAATGGTTGAAAATTGATGATGTGCCTTGAATGGTGCATTTTGAACACATGAAAAGCCTGGACTTCAAATAAGTTCAAGAAAATGAAATGCCTTTTGTAACCGATGAGTTTCCGTTCGAAACCCCGATACTTCGAAAGAGAGTGTCCGTTTTGTACACGAAGTGCATACAACTTTTGCCGTAACCCTCTCAACTTTTTAGCACATAATATGTGGGTCAAATGATGACACCATGCCAATTTGCAACCTTTTCAGTGTTCATTTTTAGTGCTTTTCAATTTCAGTGTCATTTAGCTCAAAAAAAATCAATAACTGCATGAAAAATATCAAATGAAGTCGGAAAGGGTTGAAAATTGATGATGTGGCTTTGAATGGTGCACTTTGAACACACAAAAAGCCTGGAGTTCAAATAAGTTGAAGAAAATTAAATGCCTTTTCTAACCACTGAGTTTCCGTTCGAAACCACGATACTTCGAAAGAGACTGTCTGTTACGTACACGAAGTGCATCCTGCTTTTGCCATAACCCTCTCAACCTTTTAGCAGATGCTATGTGGGTGAAATGATGACACCATGCCAAATTTCAACCTTTTCAGAGTTCTTGTAGTTCTTTTCAATTTAAGGGTCATTTAGCTCAAAAAAATTTATTAAATGCATGAAAAATAGCAAATCAAGTCAAAAAGCGTTGAAAATTGTTGATGTGGCTTTGAATGGTGCATTTTGAACACACGAAAATCTTGGAGTTCAAATAAGTTCAAGAAAATGAAATGCCTTTTGTAACCGATGAGTTTCCGTCCGAAACCCCGATACTTCGAAAGAGACTCTTCGTTTTGTACACGAAGTGCATCCTGCTTTTGCCGTAAACCTCTCAACTTTTTAGCACATGCTATGTGGGTGAAATGATGACACCATGCCAACTTTCAACCTTTTCAGAGATCATTTGTAGTGCTTTTTCAATTTCAGGGTCATTTTGCTCAAAAAAATCAATAACTGCATGAAAAATATCAAATGAAGTCACAAAGGGTTGAAAATTGATGATGTGGCTTTGAATGGTGCATTTTGAACACATGAAAAGCTTGGAGTTCAAATAAGTTCAAGAAAATGAAATGCCTTTTGTAACCGATGAGTTTCCGTCCGAAATCTCGATACTTCGAAAGAGACTGTTCGTTTTGTACACGAAGTGCATCCTGCTTTTGCCGTAACCCTTTCAACTTTTGAGCACATGCTGTGTGGGTGAAATGATGACACCATGCCAACTTTCAACCTTTTCAGATTTCATTTGTAGTGCTTTCCAATTTCAGGGTCATTTAGCTAAAAAAATCATTGAATGCATGAAAGATACCAAATGAAGTCAGAAATGGTTGAAAATTGATGATGTGCCTTTGAATGGTGCATTTGAACACATGAAAAGCCTGGACTTCAAATAAGTTCAAGAAAATGAAATGCTTTTTGTAGTATCTGAGTTTCCGTTCGAAACCCCGATACTTCGAAAGAGATTGTCCGTTTTGTACACGAAGTGCATACAACTTTTGCCGTAACCCTCTCAACTTTTTAGCACATAATATGTGGGTAAAATGATTACACCATGCCAACTTGCAACCTTTTGAGTGTTCATTTTTAGTGCTTTTCAATTTCAGTGTCATTTAGCTCAAAAAAAATCTATAACTGCATGAAAAATATCAAATGAAGTCGGAAAGGGTTGAAAATTGATGATGTGGCTTTGAATGGTGCACTTTGAACACACAAAAAGCCTGGAGTTCAAATAAGTTGAAGAAAATTAAATGCCTTTTCTAACCACTGAGTTTCCGTTCGAAACCACGATACTTCGAAAGAGACTGTCTGTTACGTACACGAAGTGCATCCTGCTTTTGCCATAACCCTCTCAACCTTTTAGCACATGCTATGTGGGTGAAATGATGACACCATGCCAAATTTCAACCTTTTCAGAGTTCTTGTAGTTCTTTTCAATTTAAGGGTCATTTAGCTCAAAAAAATCATTAAATGCATGAAAAATACCAAATCAAGTCAAAAAGCGTTGAAAATTGTTGATGTGGCTTTGAATGGTGCATTTTGAACACACGAAAATCTGGGAGTTCAAATAAGTTCAAGAAAATGAAATGCCTTTTGTAACCGATGAGTTTCCGTCTGAAACCCCGATACTTCGAAAGAGACTCTTCGTTTTGTACACGAAGTGCATCCTGCTTTTGCCGTAAACCTCTCAACTTTTTAAGACATGCTATGTGGGTGAAATGATGACACCATACCAACTTTCAACCTTTTCAGAGATCATTTGTAGTGCTTTTTCAATTTCAGGGTCATTTTGCTCAAAAAAATCAATAACTGCATGAAAAATATCAAATGAATTCACAAAGGGTTGAAAATTGATGATGTGGCTTTGAATGGTGCATTTTGAACTCACGAAAATCCTGGAGTTCAAATAAATTCAAGAAAATGAAATGCCTTTTGTAACCGATGAGTTACCATCCGGAACCCCGATACTTCGAAAGAGACTGTCCATTTTGTACACGAAGTGCATCCTGCTTTTGCCGTAACCCTTTCAACTTTTGAGCACATGTTGTGTGGGTGAAATGATGAAACCATGCCAACTTTCAACCTTTTCAGATTTCATTTGTAGTGCTTTCCAATTTCAGGGTCATTTAGCTAAAAAAAATCATTGAATGCATGAAAAATACCAAATGAAGTCAGAAATGGTTGAAAATTGATGATGTGCCTTTGAATGGTGCATTTTGAACACATGAAAAGCCTGGACTTCAAATAAGTTCAAGAAAATGAAATGCCTTTTGTAACCGATGAGTTTCCGTTCGAAACCCCGATACTTCGAAAGAGAGTGTCCGTTTTGTACACGAAGTGCATACAACTTTTGCCGTAACCCTCTCAACTTTTTAGCACATAATATGTGGGTCAAATGATGACACCATGCCAACTTGCAACCTTTTCAGTGTTCATTTTTAGTGCTTCTCAATTTCAGTGTCATTTAGCTCAAAAAAATCAATAACTGCATGAAAAATATCAAATGAAGTCGGAAAGGGTTGAAAATTGATGATGTGGCTTTGAATGGTGCACTTTGAACACACAAAAAGCCTGGAGTTCAAATAAGTTGAAGAAAATTAAATGCCTTTTCTAACCACTGAGTTTCCGTTCGAAACCACGATACTTCGAAAGAGACTGTCTGTTACGTACACGAAGTGCATCCTGCTTTTGCCATAACCCTCTCAACCTTTTAGCACATGCTATGTGGGTGAAATGATGACACCATGCCAAATTTCGACCTTTTCAGAGTTCTTGTAGTTCTTTTCAATTTAAGGGTCATTTAGCTCAAAAAAATCATTAAATGCATGAAAAATACCAAATCAAGTCAAAAAGCGTTGAAAATTGTTGATGTGGCTTTGAATGGTGCATTTTGAACACACGAAAATCTTGGAGTTCAAATAAGTTCAAGAAAATGAAATGCCTTTTGTAACCGATGAGTTTCCGTCCGAAACCCCGATACTTCGAAAGAGACTCTTCGTTTTGTACACGAAGTGCATCCTGCTTTTGCCGTAAACCTCTCAACTTTTTAGCACATGCTATGTGGGTGAAATGATGACACCATGCCAAATTTCAACCTTTTCAGAGTTCTTGTAGTTCTTTTCAATTTAAGGGTCATTTAGCTCAAAAAAATCATTAAATGCATGAAAAATACCAAATCAAGTCAAAAAGCGTTGAAAATTGTTGATGTGGCTTTGAATGGTGCATTTTGAACACACGAAAATCTGGGAGTTCAAATAAGTTCAAGAAAATGAAATGCCTTTTGTAACCGATGAGTTTCCGTTTGAAAGCCCGATACTTCGAAAGAGACTCTTCGTTTTGTACACGAAGTGCATCCTGCTTTTGCCGTAAACCTCTCAACTTTTGAGCACATGCTATGTGGGTGAAATGATGACACCATGCCAACTTTCAACCTTTTCAGAGATCATTTGTAGTGCTTTTTCAATTTCAGGGTCATTTTGCTCAAAAAAAATCAATAACTGCATGAAAAATATCAAATGAAGTCACAAAGGGTTGAAAATTGATGATGTTGCTTTGAATGGTGCATTCTGAACTCACGAAAATCCTGGAGTTCAAATAAATTCAAGAAAATGAAATGCCTTTTGTAACCGATGAGTTACCATCCGGAACCCCGATACTTCGAAAGAGACTGTCCATTTTGTACACGAAGTGCATCCTGCTTTTGCCGTAACCCTTTCAACTTTTGAGCACATGTTGTGTGGGTGAAATGATGACACCATGCCAACTTTCAACCTTTTCAGATTTCATTTGTAGTGCTTTCCAATTTCAGGGTCATTTAGCTAAAAAAAATCATTGAATGCATGTAAAATACCAAATGAAGTCAGAAATGGTTGAAAATTGATGATGTGCCTTTGAATGGTGCATTTTGAACACATGAAAAGCCTGGACTTCAAATAAGTTCAAGAAAATGAAATGCCTTTTGTAACCGATGAGTTTCCGTTCGAAACCCCGATACTTCGAAAGAGAGTGTCCGTTTTGTACACGAAGTGCATACAACTTTTGCCGTAACCCTCTCAACTTTTTAGCACATAATATGTGGGTAAAATGATGACACCATGCCAACTTGCAACCTTTTCAGTGTTCATTTTTAGTGCTTTTAAATTTCAGTGTCATTTAGCTCAAAAAAAATCAATAACTGCATGAAAAATATCAAATGAAGTCGAAAAGGGTTGAAAATTGATGATGTGGCTTTGAATGGTCCACTTTGAACACACAAAAAGCCTGGAGTTCAAATAAGTTCAAGAAAATTAAATGCCTTTTCTAACCACTGACTTTCCGTTCGCAACCACGATACTTCGAAAGAGACTGTCTGTTACGTACACGAAGTGCATCCTGCTTTTGCCATAACCCTCCCAACCTTTTAGCACATGCTATGTGGGTGAAATGATGACACCATGCCAAATTTAAACCTTTTCGGAGCTCTTGTAGTGCTTTTCAATTTAAGGGTCATTTAGCTCAAAAAAATCATTAAATGCATGAAAAATACCAAAAAAGTCAAAAAGCGTTGAAAATTGTTGATGTGGCTTTGAATGGTGCATTTTGAACACACGAAAATCCTGGAGTTCAAATAAGTTCAAGAAAATGAAATGCCTTTTGTAACCGATGAGTTTTCGTCCGAAACCCCGATACTTCGAAAGAGACTCTTCGTTTTGTACACGAAGTGCATCCTGCTTTTGCCGTAAACCTCTCAACTTTTTAGCACATGCTATGTGGGTGAAATGATGACACCATGCCAACTTTCAACCTTTTCAGAGATCATTTGTAGTGCTTTTTCAATTTCAGGGTCATTTTGCTCAAAAAAATCAATAACTGCATGAAAAATATCAAATGAAGTCACAAAGGGTTGAAAATTGATGATGTGGCTTTCAATGGTGCATTTTGAACACACGAAAATCTTGGAGTTCAAATAAGTTCATGAAAATGAAATGCCTTTGGTAACCGATGAGTTACCATCCGGAACCCCGATACTTCGAAAGAGACTGTCCATTTTGTACACGAAGTGCATCCTGCTTTTGCCGTAACCATCTCAACGTTTTAGCACATGCTATGTGGCTAAAAATATGACACCATGCCAACTTTCAACCTTTTCAGAGTTCATTTGTAGTGCTTTTCAATTTCAGTGTAATTTAGCTCAAAAAATCAATAACTGCATGAAAAATATCAAATGAAGTCACAAAGGGTTGAAAATAGATGAGGTGCCTTTGAATGGTGCATTTTGAACATATGAAAAGCCTGGAGTTCAAATAAGTTCAAGAAAATGAAATGCCTGTTGTAACCAATGAGTTTCCGTCCGAACCGACGATACTTCGAAAGAGATTGTCCACTTTGTACACGAACAGCATCCTGCTTTTGACGTAACCCTCTCAAGTTTTTAGCACATTCTATGTGGGTACAATGATGATACCATGCCAACTTTCAACCTTTTCAGAGTTCATTTGTAGTGCTTTTCAATTTTAGTGTCATTTAGCTCAAAAAAATCAATAACTGCATGAAAAATATCAAATGAAGTCGGAAAGGGTTGAAAAATGATGATGTGGCTTTGAATGGTGCACTTTGAACACACAAAAAGCCTGGAGTTCAAATAAGTTCAAGAAAATTAAATGCCTTTTCTAACCACTGAGTTTCCGTTCGAAACCACGATACTTCGAAAGAGACTGTCTGTTACGTACACGAAGTGCATCCTGCTTTTGCCATAACCCTCTCAACCTTTTAGCACATGCTATGTGGGTGAAATGATGACACCATGCCAAATTTCAACCTTTTCAGAGTTCTTGTAGCGCTTTTCAATTTAAGGGTCATTTAGCTCAAAAAAATCTTTAAATGCATGAAAAATACCAAATGAAGTCAGAAAGCGTTGAAAATTGTTGATGTGGCTTTGAATGGTGCATTTTGAACACACGAAAATCTTGGAGTTCAAATAAGTTCAAGAAAATGAAATGCCTTTTGTAACCGATGAGTTTCCGTCCGAAACCCCGATACTTCGAAAGAGACTCTTCGTTTTGTACACGAAGTGCATCCTGCTTTTGCCGTAAACGTCTCAACTTTTTAGCACATGCTATGTGGGTGAAATGATGACATCATGCCAACTTTCAACCTTTTCAGAGATCATTTGTAGTGCTTTTTCAATTTCAGGGTCATTTTGCTCAAAAAAATCAATAACTGCATGAAAAATATCAAATGAAGTCACAAAGGGTTGAAAATTGATGATGTGGCTTTGAATGGTGCATTTTGAACTCACGAAAATCCTGGAGTTCAAATAAATTCAAGAAAATGAAATGCCTTTTGTAACCGATGAGTTACCATCCGGAACCCCGATACTTCCAAAGAGACTGTCCATTTTGTACACGAAGTGCATCCTGCTTTTGCCGTAACCCTCTCAAGTTTTTAGCACATTCTATGTGGGTGAAATGATGATACCATGCCAACTTTCAACCTTTTCAGAGTTCATTTGTAGTGCTTTTCAATTTCAGTGTCATTTAGCTCAAAAAAAATAATAACTGCATGAGAATATGAAATGAAGTCAGAAAGGGTTGAAAATTGATCATGTGGCTTTGAATGGTGCATTTTGAACACACAAAAAGCCTGGAGTTCAAATAAATTCAAGAAAACGAAATGCATTTTGTAACTGATGAATTTCCGCCCGGAACCCCGATACTCAGAAAGAGATTGTCCGTTTTGTACACGAAGTGCATCCAGCTTTTGTCGTAACCCTCTCAACTTTTGAGCACATGCTATGTGGGTGAAATGATGACACCATGCCAACTTTCAACCTTTTCAGATTTCATATGTAGTGCTTTCTAATTTTAGGGTCATTTAGCTAAAAAAAAACATTGAATGCACGAAAAATACCAAATGAAGTCAGAAATGGTTGAAAATTGATGATGTGCTTTTGAATGGTGCATTTTGAACACGTGAAAAGCCTGGAGTTCAAATAAGTTCAAGAAAATGAAATGCCTTTTGTAACTGATGAGTTTCCATCTGAAACCCCGATACTTCGAAAGAGAGTGTCCGTTTTCTACACAAAGTGCATAAAACTTTTGCCGTAACCCTCTCAACTTTTTAGCACATAATATGTGTGTAAAATGATGACACCATGCCAACTTTAAACCTTTTCAGAGTTCATTTTTAGTGCTTTTCAATTTCAGTGTCATTTAGCTCAAAACAATCAATAACTACATGAAAAATATCAAATGAAGTCGGATAGGGTTGAAAATTGATGATGTGGGTTGGAATGGTGGAGTATGAACACACAAAAAGCCTGGAGTTCAAATAAGTTCAAGAAAATGAAATGCCTTTTCTAACCACTGCGTTTCTGTTATGTACACGAAGTGCATCCTGCTTTTGCCGTAACCCTCTCAACCTTTTAGCACATGCTATGTGGGTGAAATGATGACACCATGCCCACTTTCAACCTTTTCAGAGTTCTTGTAGTGCTTTTAAATTTAAGGGTCATTTAGCTCAAAAAAATCGTTAAATGCATGAAAAATACCAAATGAAGTCAGAAAGCGTTGAAAATTGTTGATGTGGCTTTGAATGGTGCATTTTGAACACACGAAAAGCTTGGAGTTCAAATAAGTTCAAGAAAATGAAATGCCTTTTGTAACCGATGAGTTTCCGTCCGAAACCACGATACTTCGAAAGAGGCTGTTCATTTTGTACACGAAGTGCATCCTGCTTTTGCCGTAACCCTCTCAACTTTTTAGCACATGCTATGTGGGTGAAATGATGACACCATGTCAACTTTCAACATTTTCAGAGATCATTTGTAGTGCTTTTTCAATTTCAGGGTCATTTTGCTCAAAAAAATCAATAACTGCATGAAAAATATCAAATGAAGTCAGAAAGGGTTGAAAATTGATGATGTGGCTTTCAATGGTGCATTTTGAATACACGAAAATCCTGGAGTTCAAATAAATTCAAGAAAATGAAATGCCTTTTGTAACCGATGAGTTTCCGTCCGAAACCCCGATACTTCGAAAGAGAGTGTCCGTTTTGTACACAAAGTGCATCCAGCTTTTGCCGTAACCCTCTCAACTTTTTAGCACATGCTACGTCGGTGAAATGATGACACCATGCCAACTTTCAACCTTCTCAGAGATCATTTGTAGTGCTTTTTTAATTTCAGGGTCATTTTGCTAAAACAAAAATCAATAACTACATGAAAAATATCAAATGAAGTCAGAAAGGGTTGAAAATTGATGATGTGGCTTTGAATGGTGCATTTTGAACACACGAAAATCCTGGAGTTCAAATAAATTCAAGAAAATGACATGCCTTTTGTAACCGATAAGTTTCCGTCCAGACCCCGATACTTAGAAAGAGAGTGTCCGTTTTGTACACAAAGTGCATCCAGCTTTTGCCGTAACCCTCTCAACTTTTTAGCACATGCTACGTCGGTGAAATGATGACACCATGCCAACTTTCAACCTTCTCAGAGATCATTTGTAGTGCTTTTTTAATTTCAGGGTCATTTTGCTAAAACAAAAATCAATAACTACATGAAAAATATCAAATGAAGTCAGAAAGGGTTGAAAATTGATGATGTGGCTTTGAATGGTGCATTTTGAACACACGAAAATCCTGGAGTTCACATAAATTCAAGAAAATGAAATGCCTTTTGTAACTGATGAGTTTCCGTCAGAAACCCCGATACTTAGAAAGAGATTGTCCGTTTTGTACACGAAGTGCATCCAGCTTTTGCCGTAACCCTCTCAACTTTTTAGGACATGCTATGTGGGTGAAATGATGACACCATGCCAACTTTCAACCTTTTCAGAGATCATTTGTAGTGCTTTTTTAATTTCAGGGTCATTTTGCTAAAACAAAAATCAATAACTACATGAAAAATATCAAATGAAGTCAGAAAGGGTTGAAAATTGATGATGTGGCTTTGAATGGTGCATTTTGAACACACGAAAATCCTGGAGTTCAAATAAATTCAAGAAAATGACATGCCTTTTGTAACCGATAAGTTTCCGTCCAGACCCCCGATACTTCGAAAGAGACTGTCTGTTTCGTACACGAAGTGCATCCAGTTTTTGTCGTAACCCTCTCAACTTTTGAGCACATGCTATGTGGGTGAAGTGATGACACCATGCCAACTTTCAACCTTTTCAGAGTTCATTTGTAGTGCTTTCCAATTTCAGGGTCATTTAGCTCAAAAAAATCATTAAATGCATGAAAAATACCAACTGAAGTCACAAAGCGTTGAAAATTGTTGATGTGGCTTTGAATGATGCATTTTGAACACACGAAAAGCTTGGAGTTCAAATAAGTTCAAGAAAATGAAATGCCTTTTGTAACCGATGAGTTTCCGTTCGAAACCCCGATACTTCGAAAGAGGCTGTTCGTTTTGTAAACGAAGTGCATCCTGCTTTTGCCGTAACCCTCTCAAATTTTTCGCACATGCTATGTGGGTGAAATGATGATGCCTTGCCAACTTCTAACCTTCTCAGAGATCATTTGTAGTGCTTTTTCAATTACAGGGTCATTTTGCTCAAAAAAATCAATAACTGCATGAAAAGTATCAAATGAATTCAAAAAGGGTTGAAAATTGATGATGTGGCTTTGAATGGTGTATTTTGAACACACGAAAATCCTGGAGTTCAAGTAAATTTAAGAAAATGAAATGCCTTTTGTAACCGATGAGTTTCCGTCCGAAACCCTGATACTTCGAAAGAGAGTGTCCGTTTTGTACACGAAGTGCATACAACTTTTGCCGTAACCCTCTCAACTTTTTAGAACATAATATGTGGGTAAAATGATGACACCATGCCAACTTTCAACCTTTTCACAGTTCATTTTTAGTGCTTTTCAATTTCAGTGTCATTTAGCTCAAAAAAATCAATAACTACATGAAAAATATCAAATGAAGTCGGAAAGGGTTGAAAATTGATGATGTGGCTTTGAATGGTGCAGTATGAACACACAAAAAGCCTGGAGTTCAAATAAGTTCAAGAAAATGAAATGCCTTTTCTAACCACTGTCGGTTATGTACAAGAAGTGCATCCTGCTTTTGCCGTAACCCTCTCAACCTTTTAGCACATGCTATGTGGGTGAAATGATGACACCATGCCAACTTTCAACCTTTTCAGATTTCATTTGTAGTGCTTTTCAATTTCAGGTTCATTTAGCTCAAAAAAATCAATAACTGCATGAAAACATTCAAATGAGGTCGGAAAGGTTGAAAGTTGATGATGTGGATTTAAATGGTGCAGTTTGAACACACGAAAGGCCTGGAGTTCAAATAAGTTCAAGAAAATGAAATGCCTTTTGTAACCGATGAGTTTCCATCCGAAACCCCGATACTTCAAAAGAGAGTGTTCGTTTTGTACAGGAAGTGCATACAACTTTTGCCGTAACCCTCTCAACTTTTTAGCACATAATATGTGGGTAAAATGATGACACCATGCCAACTTTCAACCTTTTCAGAGTTCATTTTTAGTGCTTTTCAATTTCAGTGTCATTTAGCTCAAAAGAATCAATAACTGCATGAAGAATATCAAATGAAGTCGGATAGGGTTGAAAATTGATGATGTGGCTTTGAATGGTGCAGTATGAACACACAAAAAGCCTGGAGTTCAAATAAGTTCAAGAAAATGAAATGCCTTTTCTAACCACTGTCGGTTATGTACAAGAAGTGCATCCTGCTTTTGCCGTAACCCTCTCAACCTTTTAGCACATGCTATGTGGGTGAAATGATGACACCATGCCCACTTTCAACCTTTTCAGAGTTCTTGTAGTGCTTTTCAATTTAAGGGTCATTTAGCTCAAAAAAATCATTAAATGCATGAAAAATACCAAATGAAGTCAGAAAGCGTTGAAAATTGTTGATGTGGCTTTGAATGGTGCATTTTGAACACACGAAAAGCTTGGAGTTCAAATAAGTTCCAGAAAATGAAATGCCTTTGGTAACCGATGAGTTTCCGTTCAAAACCCCGATACTTCGAAAGAGGCTGTTCGTTTTGTACACGAAGTGCATCCCGCTTTTTCCGTAACCCTCTCAACTTTTTAGCACATGCTATGTGGGTGAAATGATGACACCATGCCAACTTTCAACCTTCTCAGAGCTCATTTGTAGTGCTTTTTCAATTTCAGGGTCATTTTGCTCAAAAAAATCAATAACTGCATGAAAAATATCAAATGAAGTCAAAAAGGGTTGAAAATTGATGATGTGGCTTTGAATGGTGCATTTTCAACACACGAAAATCATGGAGTTCAATTAAATTCACGAAAATGAAATGCCTTTTGTAACCGATGAGTTTCCGTCCGAAACCCCGATACTTCGAAAGAGATTATCCGTTTTGTACACGAAGTACATCCTGCTTTTGCCATAACCCTCTCAACTTTTTAGCACATGCTATGTGGGTGAAATGATGACACCATGCCAACTTTCAACCTTTTCAGAGATCATTTGTAGTGCTTTTTCAATTTCAGGGTTATTTTGCTCAAAAAAATCAATAACTACATGAAAAATATCGAATGAAGTCAGAAAGGGTTGAAAATTGATGATGTGGCTTTGAATGGTGCATTTTTAACACACGAAAATCCTGGAGTTCAAATAAATTCAAGAAAATGAAATGCCTTTTGTAACCGATAAGTTTCCGTCTAGACCCCCGATACTTCGAAAGAGACTGCCTGTTTCGTACACGAAGTGCATCCAGCTTTTGTCGTAACCCTCTCAACTTTTGAGCACACGCAATGTGGGTGAAATGATGACACCATGCCAACTTTCACCCTTCTCAGAGCTCATTTGTAGTGCTTTTTCAATTTAAGGGTCATTTAGCTCAAAAAAATCAATAACTGCATGAAAAATATCAAATGAAGTCAAAAAGGGTTGAAAATTGATGATGTGGCTTTGAATGGTGCATTTTGAACACATGAAAATCATGGAGTTCAAATAAATTCACGAAAATGAAATGCCTTTTGTAACCGATGAGTTTCCATCCGAAACCCCGATACTTCGAAAACACTTTCCGTTTTGTACACGAAGTGCATCCTGCTTTTGCCGTAATCCTCTCAACTTTTTCGCACATGCTAAGTGGGTGAAATGATGACACCACGCCAACTTTCAACCTTTTCAGATTTCATTTGCAGTGCTTTTCAATTTCAGGTTCATTTAGCTCAAAAAAATCAATAACTGCATGAAAACATTCAAATGAGGTCGGAAAGGATGAAAGTTGATGATGTGGATTTAAATGGTGCATTTTGAACACACGAATGGCCTGGAGTTCAAATAAGTTCAAGAAAATGAAATGCCTTTTGTAGCCGATGAGTTTCCATCCAAAACCCCGATACTTCGAAAGAGAGTGTCCGTTTTGTACAGGAAGTGCATACAACTTTTGCCGTAACCCTCTCAACTTTTTAGCACATAATATGTGGGTAAAATGATGACACCATGCCAACTTTCAACCTTTTCAGAGTTCATTTTTAGTGCTTTTCAATTTCAGTGTCATTTAGCTCAAAAGAATCAATAACTGCATGAAAAATATCAAATGAAGTCGGATAGGGTTGAAAATTGATGATGTGGCTTTGAATGGTGCAGTATGAACACACCAAAAGCCTGGAGTTCAAATAAGTTCAAGAAAATGAAATGCCTTTTCTAACCACTGAGTTTCCGTTCGAAACCACGATACTTCGAAAGAGACTGTCTGTTATGTACACGAAGTGCATCCAGCTTCTGCCGTAACCCTCTCAACCTTTTAGCACATGCTATGTGGGTGAAATGATGACACCATGCCAACTTTCAACCTTTTCAGAAATCATTTGTAGTGCTTTTTTAATTTCAGGGTCATTTTGCTCAAAAAAAATCAATAACTACATGAAAAATATCAAATGAAGTCACAAAGGGTTGAAAATTGATGGTGTGGCTCTGAATGGTGCATTTTGAACACACGAAAATCCTGGAGTTCAAATAAATTCAAGAAAATGACATGCCTTTTGCAACCGATAAGTTTCCGTCCAGACCCCCGACACTTCGAAAGAGAATGTCTGTTTCGTACACAAAGTGCATCCAGCTTTTGTCGTAACCCTCTCAACTTTTGAGCACATGCTATGTGGGTGAAATGATCACACCATGCCAACTTTCAACCTTTTCAGAGTTCATTTTTAGTGCTTATCAATTTCAGGGTCATTTAGCTCAAAAGAATCATTGAATGCATGAAAAATATCAAATGAAGTCAGAAATGGTTAAAAATTGATGATGTGCCTTTGAATGGTGCATTTTGAACACATGAAAAGCCTGGAGTTCAAATAAGTTCAAGAAAACGAAATGCATTTTGTAACTGATGAGTTTCCGTCCGAAACACCGATACTTAGAAAGAGATTGTCCGTTTTGTACACGAAGTGCATCCAACTTTTGCCGTAACCCTCTCACCTTTTGAGCACATGCTCTATGGGTGAAATGATGACACC
This sequence comes from Hordeum marinum, assembly GCA_022496015.1. Classification (NCBI taxonomy): domain Eukaryota; kingdom Viridiplantae; phylum Streptophyta; class Magnoliopsida; order Poales; family Poaceae; genus Hordeum; species Hordeum marinum. The sequence goes on from CM039678.1 coordinate 32,923,711, forward strand.
ATGCCAACTTTCAACCTTTTCAGATTTCATTTGTAGTGCTTTCCAATTTCAGGGTCATTTAGTTAAAAAAAATCATTGAATGCATGAAAAATACCAAATGAAGTCAGAAATGGTTGAAAATTGATGATGTGCCTTTGAATGGTGCATTTTGAACACATGAAAAGCCTGAAGTTCAAATAAGTTCAAGAAAATGAAATGCCTTTTGTAACCGATGAGTTTCCGTCCGAAACCCAGATACTTCGAAAGAGAGTGTCCGTTTTGTACACTAAGTTCATACAACTTTTGCCGTAACCCTCTCAAGTTTTTAGCACATAATATGTGCGTAAAATGATGACACCATGCCAAGTTTCAACCTTTTCAGAGTTCATTTTAAGTGCTTTTCAATTTCAGTCTCATTTAGCTCAAAAAATCAATAACTGCATGAAAAATATCAAATGAAGTCGGAAAGGGTTGAAAATTGATGATGTGGCTTTGAATGGTGCAGTATGAACACACAAAAAGCCTGGAGTTCAAATAAGTTCAAGAAAATGAAATGCCTTTTCTAACCACTGTCGGTTATGTACACGAAGTGCATCCTGCTTTTGCCGTAACCCTCTCAACCTTTTAGCACATGCTATGTGGGTGAAATGATGACACCATGCCCACTTTCAACCTTTTCAGAGTTCTTGTAGTGCTTTTCAATTTAAGGGTCATTTAGCTCAAAAAAATCATTAAATGCATGAAAAATACCAAATGAAGTCAGAAAGCGTTGAAAATTGTTGATGTGGCTTTGAATGATGCATTCTGAACACACGAAAAGCTTGGAGTTCAAATAAGTTCAAGAAAATGAAATGCCTTTTGTAACCGATGAGTTTCCGTTCGAAACCCCGATACTTCGAAAGAGGCTGTTCATTTTGTACACGAAGTGCATCCTGCTTTTGCCATAACCCTCTCAACTTTTTCGCACATGCTATGTGGGTGAAATGATGACACCATGCCAACTTTCAACCTTTTCAGATTTCATTTGTAGTGCTTTTCAATTTCAGGGTCATTTAGCTCAAAAAAACCAATAACTGCATGAAAAAATTCAAATGAGGTCGGAAAGGTTGAAAGATGATGATGTGGATTTAAATGGTGCAGTTTGAGCACACGAAAGGCCTGGAGTTCAAATAAGTTCAAGAAAATGAAATGCCTTTTGTAACCGATTAGTTTCCATCCGAAACCCCGATACTTCGAAAGAGAGTGTCCGTTTTGTACACGAAGTGCATACAACTTTTGCCGTAACCCTCTCAACCTTTTAGCACATAATATGTTGGTAAAATGATGACACCATGCCAACTTTCAACCTTTCCAGAGTTCATTTTTAGTGCTTTTCAATTTCAGTGTCATTTAGCTCAAAAAAATCAATAACTGCATGAAAAATATCAAATGAAGTCGGATAGGGTTCAAAATTGATGATGTGGCTTTGAATGGTGCAGTATGAACACACAAAAAGCCTGGAGTTCAAATAAGTTCAAGAAAATGAAATGCCTTTTCTAACCACTGAGTTTCCGTTCGAAACCACGATACTACGAAAGAGACTCTCTGTTATGTACACGAAGTGCATCCAGCTTTTGCCGTAACCGTCTCAACCTTTTAGCACATGCTATGTGGGTGAAATGATGACACCATGCCAACTTTCAACCTTTTCAGAGATCATTTGTAGTGCTTTTTAAATTTCAGGGTCATTTTGCTCAAAAAAAATCAATAACTACATGAAAAATATCAAATGAAGTCAGAAAGGGTTGAAAATTGATGATGTGGCTTGGAATGGTTCATTTTGAACACACGAAAATCCTGGAGTTCAAATAAATTCAAGAAAATGACATGCCTTTTGTAACCGATAAGTTTCCGTCCAGACCCCCGATACTTCGAAAGAGACTGTCTGTTTCGTACACGAAGTGTATCCAGCTTTTGTCGTAACCCTCTCAACTTTTGAGCACATGCTATGTGGGTGAAATGATGACACCATGCCAACTTTCAACCTTTTCAGAGTTCATTTGTAGTGCTTTCCAATTTCAGGGTCATTTAGCTCAAAAAAATCATTGAATGCATGAAAAATACCAAATGAAGGCAGAAATGGTTGAAAATTGATGATGTGCCTTTGAATGGTGCATTTTGAACACATGAAAAGCCTGGAGTTCAAATAAGTTCAAGAAAACGAAATGCATTTTGTAACCGATAAGTTTCCGTCCGAAACCTCGATACTTAGAAAGAGATTGTCCGTTTCGTACACGAAGTGCATCCAGCTTTTGCCGTAACCCTCTCAACTTTTGAGCACATGCTATGTGGGTGAAATGATGACACCATGCCAACTTTCAACCTTTTCAGATTTCATTTGTAGTGCTTTCCAATTTCAGGGTCATTTAGTTAAAAAAAATCATTGAATGCATGAAAAATACCAAATGAAGTCAGAAATGGTTGAAAATTGATGATGTGCCTTTGAATAGTGCATTTTGAACACATAAAAAGCCTGAAGTTCAAATAAGTTCAAGAAAATGAAATGCCTTTTGTAACAGATGAGTTTCCATCCGAAACCCAGATACTTCGAAAGAGAGTGTCCGTTTTGTACACGAAGTGCATACAACTTTTGCCGTAACCCTCTCAACTTTTTAGCACATAATATGTGGGTAAAATGATGACACCATGCCAACTTTCAACCTTTTCAGAGTTCATTTTTAGTGCTTTTCAATTTCAGTGTCATTTAGCTCCAAAAAATCAATAACTGCATGAAAAATATCAAATGAAGTCGGATAGGGTTGAAAATTGATGATGTGGCTTTGAATGGTGCAGTATGAACACACAAAAAGCCTGGATTTCAAATAAGTTCAAGAAAATGAAATGCCTTTTCTAACCACTGAGTTTCCGTTCGAAACCACGATACTTCGAAAGAGACTGTCTGTTATGTACACGAAGTGCATCCTGCTTTGGCCGTAACCCTCTCAACCTTTTAGCACATGCTATGTGGGTGAAATGATGACACCATGCGCACTTTCAACCTTTTGAGAGTTCTTGTAGTGCTTTTCAATTTAAGGGTCATTTAGCTCAAAAAAATCATTAAATGCATGAAAAATACAAAATGAAGTCAGAAAGCATTGAAAATTGTTGATGTGGCTTTGAATGGTGCATTTTGAACACACGAAAAGCTTGGAGTTCAAATAAGTTCAAGAAAATGAAATGCCTTTGGTAACCGATGAGTTTCCGTTCGAAACCCAGATACTTCGAAAGAGGCTGTTCGTTTTGTACTCGAAGTGCATCCTGCTTTTGCCGTAACCCTCTCAACTTTTTAGCACATGCTATGTGGGTGAAATGATGACACCATGCCAACTTTCAACCTTCTCAGAGATCATTTGTAGTGCTTTTTCAATTTCAAGGTCATTTTGCTCAAAAAATCAATAACTGCATGAAAAATATCAAATGAAGTCAAAAAGGGTTGAAAATTGATGATGCGGCTTCGAATGGTTCATTTTCAACACATGAAAATCCTAGAGTTCAAATAAATTCAAGAAAATGACATGCCTTTTGTAACCGATAAGTTTCCGTCCAGACCCCCAATACTTCGAAAGAGACTGTCCGTTTCGTACACGAAGTGCATCCAGCTTTTGTCATAACCCTCTCAACTTTTGAGCACATGCTATGTGGGTGAAATGATGACACCATGCCAAGTTTCAACCTTTTCAGAGTTCATTTGTAGTTCTTTCCAATTTCAGGGTCATTTAGCTAAAAAAAATCATTGAATGCATGAAAAATACCAAATGAAGTCAGAAATGGTTGAAAATTGATGATGTGCCTTTGAATGGTGCATTTTGAACACATGAAAAGCCTGGAGTTCAAATAAGTTCAAGAAAACGAAATGCATTTTGTAACCGATAAGTTTCCGTCCGAAACCCCGATACTTAGAAAGAGATTGTCCGTTTCGTACACGAAGTGCAACCAGATTTTGCCGTAACCCTCTCAACTTTTGAGCACATGCTATGTGGGTGAAATGATGACACCATGCCAACTTTCAACCTTTTCAGATTTCATTTGTAGTGCTTTCCAATTTCAGGGTCATTTAGTTAAAAAAAATCATTGAATGCATGAGAAATACCAAATGAAGTCAGAAATGGTTGAAAATTGATGATGTGCCTTTGAATGGTGCATTTTGAACACATGAAAAGCCTGAAGTTCAAATAAGTTCAAGAAAATGAAATGCCTTTTGTAACAGATGAGTTTCCGTCCGAAACCCAGATACTTCGAAAGAGAGTGTCCATTTTGTACACGAAGTGCATACAACTTTTGCCGTAACCCTCTCATCTTTTGAGCACATAATATGTGGGTAAAATGATGACACCATGCCAACTTTCAACCTTTTCAGAGTTGATTTTTAGTGCTTCAATTTCAGTGTCATTTAGCTCAAAAAAATCAATAACTGCATGAAAAATATCAAATGAAGTCGGATAGGGTTGAAAATTGATGATGTGGCTTTGAATGGTGCAGTATGAACACACAAAAAGCCTGGAGTTCAAATAAGTTCAAGAAAATTAAATGATTTTTCTAACCTCTGAGTTTCCGTTCGAAACCACGATACTTCGAAAGAGACTGTCTGTTATGTACACGAAGTGCATCCTGCTTTTGCCATAACCCTCTCAACCTTTTAGCACATGCTATGTGGGTGAAATGATGACACCATGCCCACTTTCAACCTTGTGAGAGTGTTTGTAGTGCTTTTCAATTTAAGGGTCATTTAGCTCAAAAAAATCATTAAATGCATGAAAAATACAAAATGAAGTCAGAAAGCGTTGAAAATTGATGATGTGGCTTTGAATGGTGCATTTTGAACACACGAAAAGCTTGGAGTTCAAATAAGTTCAAGAAAATGAAATGCCTTTGGTAACCGATGAGTTTCCGTTTGAAACCCCGATACTTCGAAAGAGGCTGTTCGTTTTGTACTCGAAGTGCATCCTGCTTTTGCCGTAACCCTCTCAACTTTTTAGCACATGCTATGTGTGTGAAATGATGACACCATGCCAACTTTCAACCTTTACAGAGATCATTTGTAGTGCTTTTTCAATTTGAGGGTCATTTTGCTCAAAAAAATAAATAACTACATGAAAAATACCAAATGAAGTTAGAAATGGTTGAAAATTGATGATGTGGCTTTGAATGGTTCATTTTGAACACAAGAAAAGCCTGGAGTTCAAATAAGTTCAAGAAAATGAAATGCCTTTTGTAACCGATGAGTTTCCGTCCGAAACCCCGATACTTCGAAAGAGAGTGTCCGTTTTGTACACGAAGTGCATACAACTTTTGCCGTAACCCTTTCAACTTTTTAGCACATAATATGTGGGTAAAATGATGACACCATGCCAACTTTCAACGTTTTCAAAGTTCATTTTTAGTGCTTTTCAATTTCAGTGTCATTTAGCTGAAAAAAATCAATAACTGCATGAAAAATATCAAATGAAGTCGGATAGGGTTGAAAATTGATGATGTGGCTTTGAATGGTGCAGTATCAACACACAGAAAGCCTGGAGTTCAAATAAGTTCAAGAAAATGAAATGCCTTTTCTAACCACTGAGTATCCGTTCGAAACCACGATACTTAGAAAGAGACTGTCTGTTATGTACACGAAGTGCATCCTGCTTTTGCCGTAACCCTCTCAACCTTTTAGCACATTCTATGTGGGTGAAATGATGACACCATGCCCACTTTAAAATTTTTCAGAGTTCCTGTAGTGCTTTTAAATTTAAGGGTCATTTAGCTCAAAAAAATCATTAAATGCATGAAAAATACCAAATGAAGTCAGAAAGCGTTGAAAATTGTTGATGTGGCTTTGAGTGGTGCATTTTGAACACACGGAAAGCTTGGAGTTCAAATAAGTTCACGAAAATGAAATGCCTTTTGTAACAGATGAGTTTCCGTCCGAAACCCCGATACTTCAAAAGAGGCTGTTCATTTTGTACACGAAGTGCATCCTGCTTTTGCCGTAACCCTCTCAACTTTTTAGCACATGCTATGTGGGTGAAATGATGACACCATGCCAACTTTCAACCTTTTGAGAGATCATTTGTAGTGCTTTTTCAATTTCAGGGTCATTTTGCTCAAAAAAATCAATAACCGCATGAAAAATATCAAATGAAGTGAGAAAGGGTTGAAAATTTATGATGTGGCTTTGAATGGTGCATTTTGAACACACGAAAATCCTGGAGTTCAAATAAATTCAAGAAAATGAAATGCCTTTTTTAACCGATGAGTTTCCGTCCCAAACACCGATACTTCGAAAGAAACTGTCCGTTTTGTACACGAAGTGCATCCTGCTTTTGCCGTAACCCTCTCAACTTTTTAGGACATGCTATGTGGGTGAAATGATGACACCATGCCAACTTTCAACCTTTTCAGAGATCATTTGTAGTGCTTTTTTAATTTCAGGGTCATTTTGCTCAAAAAAAATCAATAACTACATGAAAAATATCAAATGAAGTCAGAAAGGGTTGAAAATTGATGATGTGGCTTTGAATGGTGCATTTTGAACACACGAAAATCCTGGAGTTCAAATAAATTCAAGAAAATGACATGCCTTTTGTAACCGATAAGTTTCCGTCCAGACCCCCGATACTTCGAAAGAGACTGCCTGTTTCGTACACGAAGTGCATCCAGCTTTTGTCGTAACCCTCTCAACTTTTGAGCACATGCTATGTGGGTGAAATGATGACACCATGCCAACTTTCAATCTTTTCAGATTTCATTTGTAGTGCTTTCCAATTTCAGGGTCATTTAGCTAAAAAAATCATTGAATGCTAGAAAAATACCAAATGAAGTTAGAAATGGTTGAAAATTGATAATGTGGCTTTGAATGGTTCATTTTGAACACAAGAAAAGCCTGGAGTTCAAATAAGTTCAAGAAAGTGAAATGCCTTTTGTAACCGATGAGTTTCCGTCCGAAACCCCGATACTTCGAAAGAGAGTGTCCGTTTTGTACACGAAGTGCATACAACTATTGCCGTAACCCTCTCAACTTTTTAGCACATAATATGTGGGTAAAATGATGACACCATGCCAAGTTTCAACCTTTTCAGAGTTCATTTTTAGTGCTTTTCAATTTCAATGTCATTTAGCTCAAAAAAATCAATAACTACATGAAAAATATCAAATGAAGTCGGATAGGGTTGAAAATTGATGATGTGGCTTTGAATGGTGCAGTATGAACACACAAAAAGCCGGAAGTTCAAATAAGTTCAAGAAAATTAAATGCCTTTTCTAATCACTGAGTTTCCGTTCGAAACCACGATACTTCGAAAGAGACTGTCTGTTATGTACACGAAGTGCATCCTGCTTTTGCCGTAACCCTCTCAACCTTTTAGCACAATGTATGTGGGTGAAATGATGACACCATGCCCACTTTCAACCTTTTGAGAGTTCTTGTAGTGCTTTTCAATTTAAGGGTCATTTAGCTCAAAAAATCATTACATGCATGAAAAATACAAAATGAAGTCAGAAAGCGTTGAAAATTGTTGATGTGGCTTTGAATGGTGCATTTTGAACACACGAAAAGCCTGGAGTTCAAATAACATCAAGAAAATGAAATGCCTTTTGTAACTGATGAGTTTCCGTTCGACACCCCGATACTTCGAAAGAGACTGTCCGTTTTGTACTCGAAGTGCATCCTGCTTTTGCCGTAACCCTCTCAACTTTTTAGCACATGCTATGTGGGTGAAATGATGACACCATGCCAACTTTCAACCTTTTCAGAGATCATTTGTAGCGCTTTCTCAATTTGAGGGTCATTTTGCTCAAAAAAATCAATAACTACATGAAAAATATCAAATGAAGTCAGAAAGGGTTGAAAATTGATGATGTCACTTTGAATGGTGCATTTTGAACACACGAAAATCCTGGAGTTCAAATAAATTCAAGAAAATGACATGCCTTTTGTAACCGATAAGTTTCCGTCCAGACCCCCGATACTTCGAAAGAGACTGCCTGTTTCGTACACGAAGTGCATCCAGCTTTTGTCGTAACCCTCTCAACTTTGGAGCACATGCTATGTGGGTGAAATGATGACACCATGCCAACTTTCAATCTTTTCAGATTTCATTTGTAGTGCTTTCCAATTTCAGGGTCATTTAGCACAAAAAATCATTGAATGCATGAAAAATACCAAATGAAGTTAGAAATGGTTGAAAATTGATGATGTGGCTTTGAATGGTTCATTTTGAACACAAGAAAACCTGGAGTTCAAATAAGTTCAAGAAAATGAAATGCCTTTTGTAACCGATGAGTTTCCGTCCGAAACCCCGATACTTCGAAAGAGAGTGTCCGTTTTGTACACGAAGTGCATACAACTATTGCCGTAACCCTCTCAACTTTTTAGCACATAATATGTGGGTAAAATGATGACACCATGCCAACTTTCAACCTTTTCAGAGTTCATTTTTAGTGCTTTTCAATTTCAGTGTCATTTAGCTCAAAAAAATCAATAACTACATGAAAAATATCAAATGAAGTCGGATAGGGTTGAAAATTGATGATGTGGCTTTGAATGGTGCAGTATGAACACACAAAAAGCCGGAAGTTCAAATAAGTTCAAGAAAATTAAATGCCTTTTCTAATCACTGAGTTTCCGTTCGAAACCACGATACTACGAAAGAGACTGTCTGTTATGTACACGAAGTGCACCCTGCTTTTGCCGTAACCCTCTCAACCTTTTAGCACATGCTATGTGGGTGAAATGATGACACCATGCCCACTTTCAACCTTTTGAGAGTTCTTGTAGTGCTTTTCAATTTAAGGGTCATTTAGCTCAAAAAAATCATTAAATGCATGAAAAATACAAAATGAAGTCACAAAGCGTTGAAAATTGTTGATGTGGCTTTGAATGGTGCATTTTGAACACACGAAAAGCTTGGAGTTCAAATAAGTTAAAGAAAATGAAATTCCTTTGGTAACCGATGAGTTTCCGTTCGAAACCCCGATACTTCGAAAGAGGCTGTCCATTATGTACTCGAAGTGCATCCTGCTTTTGCCGTAACCCTCTCAACTTTTTAGCACATGCTATGTGGGTGAAATGATGACACCATGCCAACTTTCAACCTTCTCAGAGATCATTTGTAGTGCTTTTTCAATTTCAGGGTCATTTTGCTCAAAAAATCAATAACTGCATGAAAAATATCAAATGAAGTCAAAAAGGGTTGAAAATTGATGATGTGGCTTTGAACGGTGCATTTTGAACACACAAAAATCATGGAGTTCACATAAATTCAAGAAAATAAAATGCCTTTTGTAACCGATGAGTTTCCGTCCGAAACCCCGATACTTCGAAAGAGACTGTCCGTTTTGTACACGAAGTGCATCCTCCTTTTTCCGTAACCCTCTCAACTTTTTAGCACATGCTATGTGGGTGAAATGATGACACCATGCCAACTTTCAACCTTTTCAGAGATCATTTGTACTGCTTTTTCAATTTGAGGGTCATTTTGCTCAAAAAAATCAATAACTACGTGAAAAATATCAAATGAAGTCAGAAAGGGTTGAAAATTGATGATGTGGCTTTGAATGGTGCATTTTGAACACACGAAAATCCTGGAGTTCAAATAAATTCAAGAAAATGACATGCCTTTTGTAACCGATAAGTTTCTGTCCAGACCCCCGATACTTCGAAGGAGACTGCCTGTTTCATACACGAAGTGCATCCAGCTTTTGTCGTAACCCTCTCAACTTTTGAGCACATGCTATGTGGGTGAAATGATGACACCATGCCAACTTTCAATCTTTTCAGATTTCATTTGTAGTGCTTTCCAATTTCAGGGTCATTTAGCTAAAAAAATCATTGAATGCATGAAAAATACCAAATGAAGTTAGAAATGGTTGAAAATTGATGATGTGGCTTTGAATGGTTCATTTTGAACACAAGAAAAGCCTGGAGTTCAAATAAGTTCAAGAAAATGAAATGCCTTTTGTAACCGATGAGTTTCCGTCCGAAACCCCGATATTTCGAAAGAGAGTGTCCGTTTTGTACACGAAGTGCATACAACTTTTGCCGTAACCCTCTCAACTTTTTAGCACATAATATGTGGGTAAAATGATGACACCATGTCAACTTTCAACGTTTTCAGAGTTCATTTTTAGTGCTTTTCAATTTCAGTGTCATTTAGCTCAAAAAAATCAATAACTACATGAAAAATATCAAATGAAGTCGGAGAGGGTTGAAAATTGATGATGTGGCTTTGAATGGTGCAGTATGAACACACAAAAAGCCTGGAGTTCAAATAAGTTCAAAAAAATGAAATGCCTTTTCTAACCACTGAGTATCCGTTCGAAACCACGATACTTAGAAAGAGACTGTCTGTTATGTACACGAAGTGCATCCTGCTTTTGCCATAACCCTCTCAACCTTTTAGCACATTCTATGTGGGTGAAATGATGACACCATGCCCTCTTTCAAACTTTTCAGAGTTCTTGTAGTGCTTTTAAATTTAAGGGTCATTTAGCTCAAAAAAATCATTAACTGCATGAAAAATACCAAATGAAGTCAGAAAGCGTTGAAAATTGTTGATGTGGCTTTGAATGGTGCATTTTGAACACACGAAAAGCTTGGAGTTCAAATAAGTTCACGAAAATGAAATGCCTTTTGTAACCGATGAGTTTCCGTCCGAAACCCCGATACTTCAAAAGAGGCTGTTCATTTTGTACACGAAGTGCATCCTGCTTTTGCCGTAACCCTCTCAACTTTTTAGCAAATGCTATGTGGGTGAAATGATGACACCATGCCAACTTTCAACCTTCTCAGAGATCATTTGTAGTGCTTTTTCAATTTCAGGGTCATTTTGCTCAAAAAATCAATAACTGCATGAAAAATATCAAATGAAGTCAAAAAGGGTTGAAAATTGATGATGTGGCTTTGAACGGTGCATTTTGAACACACAAAAATCATGGAGTTCACATAAATTCAAGAAAATAAAATGCCTTTTGTAACCGATGAGTTTCCGTCCGAAACCCCGATACTTCGAAAGAGACTGTCCGTTTTGTACACGAAGTGCATCCTCCTTTTTCCGTAACCCTCTCAACTTTTTAGCACATGCTATGTGGGTGAAATGATGACACCATGCCAACTTTCAACCTTTTCAGAGATCATTTGTACTGCTTTTTCAATTTGAGGGTCATTTTGCTCAAAAAAATCAATAACTACGTGAAAAATATCAAATGAAGTCAGAAAGGGTTGAAAATTGATGATGTGGCTTTGAATGGTGCATTTTGAACACACGAAAATCCTGGAGTTCAAATAAATTCAAGAAAATGACATGCCTTTTGTAACCGATAAGTTTCTGTCCAGACCCCCGATACTTCGAAGGAGACTGCCTGTTTCATACACGAAGTGCATCCAGCTTTCGTCGTAACCCTCTCAACTTTTGAGCACATGCTATGTGGGTCAAATGATGACACCATGCCAACTTTCAATCTTTTCAGATTTCATTTGTAGTGCTTTCCAATTTCAGGGTCATTTAGCTAAAAAAATCATTGAATGCATGAAAAATACCAAATGAAGTTAGAAATGGTTGAAAATTGATGATGTGGCTTTGAATGGTTCATTTTGAACACAAGAAAAGCCTGGAGTTCAAATAAGTTCAAGAAAATGAAATGCCTTTTGTAACCGATGAGTTTCCGTCCGAAACCCCGATACTTCGAAAGAGAGTGTCCGTTTTGTACACGAAGTGCATACAACTTTTGCCGTAACCCTCTCAACTTTTTAGCACATAATATGTGGGTAAAATGATGACACCATGTCAACTTTCAACGTTTTCAGAGTTCATTTTTAGTGCTTTTCAATTTCAGTGTCATTTAGCTCAAAAAAATCAATAACTACATGAAAAATATCAAATGAAGTCGGAGAGGGTTGAAAATTGATGATGTGGCTTTGAATGGTGCAGTATGAACACACAAAAAGCCTGGAGTTCAAATAAGTTCAAGAAAATGAAATGCCCTTTCTAACCACTGAGTATCCGTTCGAAACCACGATACTTAGAAAGAGACTGTCTGTTATGTACACGAAGTGCATCCTGCTTTTGCCGTAACCCTCTCAACCTTTTAGCACATTCTATGTGGGTGAAATGATGACACCATGCCCACTTTCAAACTTTTCAGAGTTCTTGTAGTGCTTTTAAATTTAAGGGTCATTTAGCTCAAAAAAATCATTAACTGCATGAAAAATACCAAATGAAGTCAGAAAGCGTTGAAAATTGTTGATGTGGCTTTGAATGGTGCATTTTGAACACACGAAAAGCTTGGAGTTCAAATAAGTTCACGAAAATGAAATGCCTTTTGTAACCGATGAGTTTCCGTCCGAAACCCCGATACTTCAAAAGAGGCTGTTCATTTTGTACACGAAGTGCATCCTGCTTTTGCCGTAACCCTCTCAACTTTTTAGCAAATGCTATGTGGGTGAAATGATGACACCATGCCAACTTTCAACCTTCTCAGAGATCATTTGTAGTGCTTTTTCAATTTCAGGGTCATTTTGCTCAAAAAATCAATAACTGCATGAAAAATATCAAATGAAGTCAAAAAGGGTTGAAAATTGATGATGTGGCTTTGAACGGTGCATTTTGAACACACAAAAATCATGGAGTTCACATAAATTCAAGAAAATAAAATGCCTTTTGTAACCGATGAGTTTCTGTCCGAAACCCCGATACTTCGAAAGAGACTGTCCGTTTTGTACACGAAGTGCATCCTCCTTTTGCCGTAACCCTCTCAACTTTTTAGCACATGCTATGTGGGTGAAATAATGACACCATGCCAACTTTCAACCTTTTCAGAGATCATTTGTACTGCTTTTTCAATTTGAGGGTCATTTTGCTCAAAAAAATCAATAACTACGTGAAAAATATCAAATGAAGTCAGAAAGAGTTGAAAATTGATGATGTGGCTTTGAATGGTGCATTTTGAACACACGAAAATCCTGGAGTTCAAATAAATTCAAGAAAATGACATGCCTTTTGTAACCTATAAGTTTCTGTCCAGACCCCCGATACTTCGAAGGAGACTGCCTGTTTCATACACGAAGTGCATCCAGCTTTTGTCGTAACCCTCTCAACTTTTGAGCACATGCTATGTGGGTGAAATGATGACACCATGCCAACTTTCAATCTTTTCAGATTTCATTTGTAGTGCTTTCCAATTTCAGGGTCATTTAGCTAAAAAAATCATTGAATGCATGAAAAATACCAAATGAAGTTAGAAATGGTTGAAAATTGATGATGTGGCTTTGAATGGTTCATTTTGAACACAAGAAAAGCCTGGAGTTCAAATAAGTTCAAGAAAATGAAATGCCTTTTGTAACCGATGAGTTTCCGTCCGAAACCCCGATACTTCGAAAGAGAGTGTCCGTTTTGTACACGAAGTGCATACAACTTTTGCCGTAACCCTCTCAACTTTTTAGCACATAATATGTGGGTAAAATGATGACACCATGTCAACTTTCAACGTTTTCAGAGTTCATTTTTAGTGCTTTTCAATTTCAGTGTCATTTAGCTCAAAAAAATCAATAACTACATGAAAAATATCAAATGAAGTCGGAGAGGGTTGAAAATTGATGATGTGGCTTTGAATGGTGCAGTATGAACACACAAAAAGCCTGGAGTTCAAATAAGTTCAAGAAAATGAAATGCCTTTTCTAACCACTGAGTATCCGTTCGAAACCACGATACTTAGAAAGAGACTGTCTGTTATGTACACGAAGTGCATCCTGCTTTTGCCGTAACCCTCTCAACCTTTTAGCACATTCTATGTGGGTGAAATGATGACACCATGCCCACTTTCAAACTTTTCAGAGTTCTTGTAGTGCTTTTAAATTTAAGGGTCATTTAGCTCAAAAAAATCATTAACTGCATGAAAAATACCAAATGAAGTCAGAAAGCGTTGAAAATTGTTGATGTGGCTTTGAATGGTGCATTTTGAACACACGAAAAGCTTGGAGTTCAAATAAGTTCACGAAAATGAAATGCCTTTTGTAACCGATGAGTTTCCGTCCGAAACCCCGATACTTCAAAAGAGGCTGTTCATTTTGTACACGAAGTGCATCCTGCTTTTGCCGTAACCCTCTCAACTTTTTAGCAAATGCTATGTGGGTGAAATGATGACACCATGCCAACTTTCAACCTTCTCAGAGATCATTTGTAGTGCTTTTTCAATTTCAGGGTCATTTTGCTCAAAAAATCAATAACTGCATGAAAAATATCAAATGAAGTCAAAAAGGGTTGAAAATTGATGATGTGGCTTTGAACGGTGCATTTTGAACACACAAAAATCATGGAGTTCACATAAATTCAAGAAAATAAAATGCCTTTTGTAACCGATGAGTTTCTGTCCGAAACCCCGATACTTCGAAAGAGACTGTCCGTTTTGTACACGAAGTGCATCCTCCTTTTGCCGTAACCCTCTCAACTTTTTAGCACATGCTATGTGGGTGAAATAATGACACCATGCCAACTTTCAACCTTTTCAGAGATCATTTGTACTGCTTTTTCAATTTGAGGGTCATTTTGCTCAAAAAAATCAATAACTACGTGAAAAATATCAAATGAAGTCAGAAAGAGTTGAAAATTGATGATGTGGCTTTGAATGGTGCATTTTGAACACACGAAAATCCTGGAGTTCAAATAAATTCAAGAAAATGACATGCCTTTTGTAACCTATAAGTTTCTGTCCAGACCCCCGATACTTCGAAGGAGACTGCCTGTTTCATACACGAAGTGCATCCAGCTTTTGTCGTAACCCTCTCAACTTTTGAGCACATGCTATGTGGGTGAAATGATGACACCATGCCAACTTTCAATCTTTTCAGATTTCATTTGTAGTGCTTTCCAATTTCAGGGTCATTTAGCTAAAAAAATCATTGAATGCATGAAAAATACCAAATGAAGTTAGAAATGGTTGAAAATTGATGATGTGGCTTTGAATGGTTCATTTTGAACACAAGAAAAGCCTGGAGTTCAAATAAGTTCAAGAAAATGAAATGCCTTTTGTAACCGATGAGTTTCCGTCCGAAACCCCGATACTTCGAAAGAGAGTGTCCGTTTTGTACACGAAGTGCATACAACTTTTGCCGTAACCCTCTCAACTTTTTAGCACATAATATGTGGGTAAAATGATGACACCATGTCAACTTTCAACGTTTTCAGAGTTCATTTTTAGTGCTTTTCAATTTCAGTGTCATTTAGCTCAAAAAAATCAATAACTACATGAAAAATATCAAATGAAGTCGGAGAGGGTTGAAAATTGATGATGTGGCTTTGAATGGTGCAGTATGAACACACAAAAAGCCTGGAGTTCAAATAAGTTCAAGAAAATGAAATGCCTTTTCTAACCACTGAGTATCCGTTCGAAACCACGATACTTAGAAAGAGACTGTCTGTTATGTACACGAAGTGCATCCTGCTTTTGCCGTAACCCTCTCAACCTTTTAGCACATTCTATGTGGGTGAAATGATGACACCATGCCCACTTTCAAACTTTTCAGAGTTCTTGTAGTGCTTTTAAATTTAAGGGTCATTTAGCTCAAAAAAATCATTAACTGCATGAAAAATACCAAATGAAGTCAGAAAGCGTTGAAAATTGTTGATGTGGCTTTGAATGGTGCATTTTGAACACACGAAAAGCTTGGAGTTCAAATAAGTTCACGAAAATGAAATGCCTTTTGTAACCGATGAGTTTCCGTCCGAAACCCCGATACTTCAAAAGAGGCTGTTCATTTTGTACACGAAGTGCATCCTGCTTTTGCCGTAACCCTCTCAACTTTTTAGCAAATGCTATGTGGGTGAAATGATGACACCATGCCAACTTTCAACCTTCTCAGAGATCATTTGTAGTGCTTTTTCAATTTCAGGGTCATTTTGCTCAAAAAATCAATAACTGCATGAAAAATATCAAATGAAGTCAAAAAGGGTTGAAAATTGATGATGTGGCTTTGAACGGTGCATTTTGAACACACAAAAATCATGGAGTTCACATAAATTCAAGAAAATAAAATGCCTTTTGTAACCGATGAGTTTCTGTCCGAAACCCCGATACTTCGAAAGAGACTGTCCGTTTTGTAGACGAAGTGCATCCTCCTTTTGCCGTAACCCTCTCAACTTTTTAGCACATGCTATGTGGGTGAAATGATGACACCATGCCAACTTTCAACCTTTTCAGAGATCATTTGTACTGCTTTTTCAATTTGAGGGTCATTTTGCTCAAAAAAATCAATAACTACGTGAAAAATATCAAATGAAGTCAGAAAGGGTTGAAAATTGATGATGTGGCTTTGAATGGTGCATTTTGAACACACGAAAATCCTGGAGTTCAAATAAATTCAAGAAAATGACATGCCTTTTGTAACCGATAAGTTTCTGTCCAGACCCCCGATACTTCGAAGGAGACTGCCTGTTTCATACACGAAGTGCATCCAGCTTTTGTCGTAACCCTCTCAACTTTTGAGCACATGCTATGTGGGTGAAATGATGACACCATGCCAACTTTCAATCTTTTCAGATTTCATTTGTAGTGCTTTCCAATTTCAGGGTCATTTAGCTAAAAAAATCATTGAATGCATGAAAAATACCAAATGAAGTTAGAAATGGTTGAAAATTGATGATGTGGCTTTGAATGGTTCATTTTGAACACAAGAAAAGCCTGGAGTTCAAATAAGTTCAAGAAAATGAAATGCCTTTTGTAACCGATGAGTTTCCGTCCGAAACCCCGATACTTCGAAAGAGAGTGTCCGTTTTGTACACGAAGTGCATACAACTTTTGCCGTAACCCTCTCAACTTTTTAGCACATAATATGTGGGTAAAATGATGACACCATGTCAACTTTCAACGTTTTCAGAGTTCATTTTTAGTGCTTTTCAATTTCAGTGTCATTTAGCTCAAAAAAATCAATAACTACATGAAAAATATCAAATGAAGTCGGAGAGGGTTGAAAATTGATGATGTGGCTTTGAATGGTGCAGTATGAACACACAAAAAGCCTGGAGTTCAAATAAGTTCAAGAAAATGAAATGCCTTTTCTAACCACTGAGTATCCGTTCGAAACCACGATACTTAGAAAGAGACTGTCTGTTATGTACACGAAGTGCATCCTGCTTTTGCCGTAACCCTCTCAACCTTTTAGCACATTCTATGTGGGTGAAATGATGACACCATGCCCACTTTCAAACTTTTCAGAGTTCTTGTAGTGCTTTTAAATTTAAGGGTCATTTAGCTCAAAAAAATCATTAACTGCATGAAAAATACCAAATGAAGTCAGAAAGCGTTGAAAATTGTTGATGTGGCTTTGAATGGTGCATTTTGAACACACGAAAAGCTTGGAGTTCAAATAAGTTCACGAAAATGAAATGCCTTTTGCAACCGATGAGTTTCCGTCCGAAACCCCGATACTTCAAAAGAGGCTGTTCATTTTGTACACGAAGTGCATCCTGCTTTTGCCGTAACCCTCTCAACTTTTTAGCAAATGCTATGTGGGTGAAATGATGACACCATGCCAACTTTCAACCTTCTCAGAGATCATTTGTAGTGCTTTTTCAATTTCAGGGTCATTTTGCTCAAAAAATCAATAACTGCATGAAAAATATCAAATGAAGTCAAAAAGGGTTGAAAATTGATGATGTGGCTTTGAACAGTGCATTTTGAACACACAAAAATCATGGAGTTCACATAAATTCAAGAAAATAAAATGCCTTTTGTAACCGATGAGTTTCTGTCCGAAACCCCGATACTTCGAAAGAGACTGTCCGTTTTGTACACGAAGTGCATCCTCCTTTTGCCGTAACCCTCTCAACTTTTTAGCACATGCTATGTGGGTGAAATAATGACACCATGCCAACTTTCAACCTTTTCAGAGATCATTTGTACTGCTTTTTCAATTTGAGGGTCATTTTGCTCAAAAAAATCAATAACTACGTGAAAAATATCAAATGAAGTCAGAAAGAGTTGAAAATTGATGATGTGGCTTTGAATGGTGCATTTTGAACACACGAAAATCCTGGAGTTCAAATAAATTCAAGAAAATGACATGCCTTTTGTAACCTATAAGTTTCTGTCCAGACCCCCGATACTTCGAAGGAGACTGCCTGTTTCATACACGAAGTGCATCCAGCTTTTGTCGTAACCCTCTCAACTTTTGAGCACATGCTATGTGGGTGAAATGATGACACCATGCCAACTTTCAATCTTTTCAGATTTCATTTGTAGTGCTTTCCAATTTCAGGGTCATTTAGCTAAAAAAATCATTGAATGCATGAAAAATACCAAATGAAGTTAGAAATGGTTGAAAATTGATGATGTGGCTTTGAATGGTTCATTTTGAACACAAGAAAAGCCTGGAGTTCAAATAAGTTCAAGAAAATGAAATGCCTTTTGTAACCGATGAGTTTCCGTCCGAAACCCCGATACTTCGAAAGAGAGTGTCCGTTTTGTACACGAAGTGCATACAACTTTTGCCGTAACCCTCTCAACTTTTTAGCACATAATATGTGGGTAAAATGATGACACCATGTCAACTTTCAACGTTTTCAGAGTTCATTTTTAGTGCTTTTCAATTTCAGTGTCATTTAGCTCAAAAAAATCAATAACTACATGAAAAATATCAAATGAAGTCGGAGAGGGTTGAAAATTGATGATGTGGCTTTGAATGGTGCAGTATGAACACACAAAAAGCCTGGAGTTCAAATAAGTTCAAGAAAATGAAATGCCTTTTCTAACCACTGAGTATCCGTTCGAAACCACGATACTTAGAAAGAGACTGTCTGTTATGTACACGAAGTGCATCCTGCTTTTGCCGTAACCCTCTCAACCTTTTAGCACATTCTATGTGGGTGAAATGATGACACCATGCCCACTTTCAAACTTTTCAGAGTTCTTGTAGTGCTTTTAAATTTAAGGGTCATTTAGCTCAAAAAAATCATTAACTGCATGAAAAATACCAAATGAAGTCAGAAAGCGTTGAAAATTGTTGATGTGGCTTTGAATGGTGCATTTTGAACACACGAAAAGCTTGGAGTTCAAATAAGTTCACGAAAATGAAATGCCTTTTGTAACCGATGAGTTTCCGTCCGAAACCCCGATACTTCAAAAGAGGCTGTTCATTTTGTACACGAAGTGCATCCTGCTTTTGCCGTAACCCTCTCAACTTTTTAGCAAATGCTATGTGGGTGAAATGATGACACCATGCCAACTTTCAACCTTCTCAGAGATCATTTGTAGTGCTTTTTCAATTTCAGGGTCATTTTGCTCAAAAAATCAATAACTGCATGAAAAATATCAAATGAAGTCAAAAAGGGTTGAAAATTGATGATGTGGCTTTGAACGGTGCATTTTGAACACACAAAAATCATGGAGTTCACATAAATTCAAGAAAATAAAATGCCTTTTGTAACCGATGAGTTTCTGTCCGAAACCCCGATACTTCGAAAGAGACTGTCCGTTTTGTAGACGAAGTGCATCCTCCTTTTGCCGTAACCCTCTCAACTTTTTAGCACATGCTATGTGGGTGAAATGATGACACCATGCCAACTTTCAACCTTTTCAGAGATCATTTGTACTGCTTTTTCAATTTGAGGGTCATTTTGCTCAAAAAAATCAATAACTACGTGAAAAATATCAAATGAAGTCAGAAAGGGTTGAAAATTGATGATGTGGCTTTGAATGGTGCATTTTGAACACACGAAAATCCTGGAGTTCAAATAAATTCAAGAAAATGACATGCCTTTTGTAACCGATAAGTTTCTGTCCAGACCCCCGATACTTCGAAGGAGACTGCCTGTTTCATACACGAAGTGCATCCAGCTTTTGTCGTAACCCTCTCAACTTTTGAGCACATGCTATGTGGGTGAAATGATGACACCATGCCAACTTTCAATCTTTTCAGATTTCATTTGTAGTGCTTTCCAATTTCAGGGTCATTTAGCTAAAAAAATCATTGAATGCATGAAAAATACCAAATGAAGTTAGAAATGGTTGAAAATTGATGATGTGGCTTTGAATGGTTCATTTTGAACACAAGAAAAGCCTGGAGTTCAAATAAGTTCAAGAAAATGAAATGCCTTTTGTAACCGATGAGTTTCCGTCCGAAACCCCGATACTTCGAAAGAGAGTGTCCGTTTTGTACACGAAGTGCATACAACTTTTGCCGTAACCCTCTCAACTTTTTAGCACATAATATGTGGGTAAAATGATGACACCATGTCAACTTTCAACGTTTTCAGAGTTCATTTTTAGTGCTTTTCAATTTCAGTGTCATTTAGCTCAAAAAAATCAATAACTACATGAAAAATATCAAATGAAGTCGGAGAGGGTTGAAAATTGATGATGTGGCTTTGAATGGTGCAGTATGAACACACAAAAAGCCTGGAGTTCAAATAAGTTCAAGAAAATGAAATGCCTTTTCTAACCACTGAGTATCCGTTCGAAACCACGATACTTAGAAAGAGACTGTCTGTTATGTACACGAAGTGCATCCTGCTTTTGCCGTAACCCTCTCAACCTTTTAGCACATTCTATGTGGGTGAAATGATGACACCATGCCCACTTTCAAACTTTTCAGAGTTCTTGTAGTGCTTTTAAATTTAAGGGTCATTTAGCTCAAAAAAATCATTAACTGCATGAAAAATACCAAATGAAGTCAGAAAGCGTTGAAAATTGTTGATGTGGCTTTGAATGGTGCATTTTGAACACACGAAAAGCTTGGAGTTCAAATAAGTTCACGAAAATGAAATGCCTTTTGTAACCGATGAGTTTCCGTCCGAAACCCCGATACTTCAAAAGAGGCTGTTCATTTTGTACACGAAGTGCATCCTGCTTTTGCCGTAACCCTCTCAACTTTTTAGCAAATGCTATGTGGGTGAAATGATGACACCATGCCAACTTTCAACCTTCTCAGAGATCATTTGTAGTGCTTTTTCAATTTCAGGGTCATTTTGCTCAAAAAATCAATAACTGCATGAAAAATATCAAATGAAGTCAAAAAGGGTTGAAAATTGATGATGTGGCTTTGAACGGTGCATTTTGAACACACAAAAATCATGGAGTTCACATAAATTCAAGAAAATAAAATGCCTTTTGTAACCGATGAGTTTCCGTCCGAAACCCCGATACTTCGAAAGAGACTGTCCGTTTTGTACACGAAGTGCATCCTCCTTTTGCCGTAACCCTCTCAACTTTTTAGCACATGCTATGTGGGTGAAATGATGACACCATGCCAACTTTCAACCTTTTCAGAGATCATTTGTACTGCTTTTTCAATTTGAGGGTCATTTTGCTCAAAAAAATCAATTACTACGTGAAAAATATCAAATGAAGTCAGAAAGGGTTCAAAATTGATGATGTGGCTTTGAATGGTGCATTTTGAACACACGAAAATCCTGGAGTTCAAATAAATTCAAGAAAATGACATGCCTTTTGTAACCGATAAGTTTCTGTCCAGACCCCCGATACTTCGAAGGAGACTGCCTGTTTCATACACGAAGTGCATCCAGCTTTTGTCGTAACCCTCTCAACTTTTGAGCCCATGCTATGTGGGTGAAATGATGACACCATGCCAACTTTCAATCTTTTCAGATTTCATTTGTAGTGCTTTCCAATTTGAGGGTCATTTAGCTAAAAAAATCATTGAATGCATGAAAAATACCAAATGAAGTTAGAAATGGTTGAAAATTGATGATGTGGCTTTGAATGGTTCATTTTGAACACAAGAAAAGCCTGGAGTTCAAATAAGTTCAAGAAAATGAAATGCCTTTTGTAACCGATGAGTTTCCGTCCGAAACCCCGGTACTTCGAAAGAGAGTGTCCGTTTTGTACACGAAGTGCATACAACTTTTGCCGTAACCCTCTCAACTTTTTAGCACATAATATGTGGGTAAAATGATGACACCATGTCAACTTTCAACGTTTTCAGAGTTCATTTTTAGTGCTTTTCAATTTCAGTGTCATTTAGCTCAAAAAAATCAATAACTACATGAAAAATATCAAATGAAGTCGGAGAGGGTTGAAAATTGATGATGTGGCTTTGAATGGTGCAGTATGAACACACAAAAAGCCTGGAGTTCAAATAAGTTCAAGAAAATGAAATGCCTTTTCTAACCACTGAGTATCCGTTCGAAACCACGATACTTAGAAAGAGACTGTCTGTTATGTACACGAAGTGCATCCTGCTTTTGCCGTAACCCTCTCAACCTTTTAGCACATTCTATGTGGGTGAAATGATGACACCATGCCCACTTTCAAACTTTTCAGAGTTCTTGTAGTGCTTTTAAATTTAAGGGTCATTTAGCTCAAAAAAATCATTAACTGCATGAAAAATACCAAATGAAGTCAGAAAGCGTTGAAAATTGTTGATGTGGCTTTGAATGGTGCATTTTGAACACACGAAAAGCTTGGAGTTCAAATAAGTTCACGAAAATGAAATGCCTTTTGTAACCGATGAGTTTCCGTCCGAAACCCCGATACTTCAAAAGAGGCTGTTCATTTTGTACACGAAGTGCATCCTGCTTTTGCCGTAACCCTCTCAACTTTTTAGCAAATGCTATGTGGGTGAAATGATGACACCATGCCAACTTTCAACCTTCTCAGAGATCATTTGTAGTGCTTTTTCAGTTTCAGGGTCATTTTGCTCAAAAAATCAATAACTGCATGAAAAATATCAAATGAAGTCAAAAAGGGTTGAAAATTGATGATGTGGCTTTGAACGGTGCATTTTGAACACACAAAAATCATGGAGTTCACATAAATTCAAGAAAATAAAATGCCTTTTGTAACCGATGAGTTTCTGTCTGAAACCCCGATACTTCGAAAGAGACTGTCCGTTTTGTACACGAAGTGCATCCTCCTTTTGCCGTAACCCTCTCAACTTTTTAGCACATGCTATGTGGGTGAAATGATGACACCATGCCAACTTTCAACCTTTTCAGAGATCATTTGTACTGCTTTTTCAATTTGAGGGTCATTTTGCTCAAAAAAATCAATAACTACGTGAAAAATATCAAATGAAGTCAGAAAGGGTTGAAAATTGATGATGTGGCTTTGAATGGTGCATTTTGAACACACGAAAATCCTGGAGTTCAAATAAATTCAAGAAAATGACATGCCTTTTGTAACCGATAAGTTTCTGTCCAGACCCCCGATACTTCGAAGGAGACTGCCTGTTTCATACACGAAGTGCATCCAGCTTTTGTCGTAACCCTCTCAACTTTTGAGCACATGCTATGTGGGTGAAATGATGACACCATGCCAACTTTCAATCTTTTCAGATTTCTTTTGTAGTGCTTTCCAATTTCAGGGTCATTTAGCTAAAAAAATCATTGAATGCATGAAAAATACCAAATGAAGTTAGAAATGGTTGAAAATTGATGATGTGGCTTTGAATGGTTCATTTTGAACACAAGAAAAGCCTGGAGTTCAAATAAGTTCAAGAAAATGAAATGCCTTTTGTAACCGATGAGTTTCCGTCCGAAACCCCGATACTTCGAAAGAGAGTGTCCGTTTTGTACACGAAGTGCATACAACTTTTGCCGTAACCCTCTCAACTTTTTAGCACATAATATGTGGGTAAAATGATGACACCATGTCAACTTTCAACGTTTTCAGAGTTCATTTTTAGTGCTTTTCAATTTCAGTGTCATTTAGCTCAAAAAAATCAATAACTACATGAAAAATATCAAATGAAGTCGGAGAGGGTTGAAAATTGATGATGTGGCTTTGAATGGTGCAGTATGAACACACAAAAATCCTGGAGTTCAAATAAGTTCAAGAAAATGAAATGCCTTTTCTAACCACTGAGTATCCGTTCGAAACCACGATACTTAGAAAGAGACTGTCTGTTATGTACACGAAGTGCATCCTGCTTTTGCCGTAACCCTCTCAACCTTTTAGCACATTCTATGTGGGTGAAATGATGACACCATGCCCACTTTCAAACTTTTCAGAGTTCTTGTAGTGCTTTTAAATTTAAGGGTCATTTAGCTCAAAAAAATCATTAACTGCATGAAAAATACCAAATGAAGTCAGAAAGCGTTGAAAATTGTTGATGTGGCTTTGAATGGTGCATTTTGAACACACGAAAAGCTTGGAGTTCAAATAAGTTCACGAAAATGAAATGCCTTTTGTAACCGATGAGTTTCCGTCCGAAACCCCGATACTTCAAAAGAGGCTGTTCATTTTGTACACGAAGTGCATCCTTCTTTTGCCGTAACCCTCTCAACTTTTTAGCAAATGCTATGTGGGTGAAATGATGACACCATGCCAACTTTCAACCTTCTCAGAGATCATTTGTAGTGCTTTTTCAATTTCAGGGTCATTTTGCTCAAAAAATCAATAACTGCATGAAAAATATCAAATGAAGTCAAAAGGGTTGAAAATTGATGATGTGGCTTTGAACGGTGCATTTTGAACACACAAAAATCATGGAGTTCACATAAATTCAAGAAAATAAAATGCCTTTTGTAACCGATGAGTTTCCGTCCGAAACCCCGATACTTCGAAAGAGACTGTCCGTTTTGTACACGAAGTGCATCCTCCTTTTGCCGTAACCCTCTCAACTTTTTAGCACATGCTATGTGGGTGAAATGATGACACCATGCCAACTTTCAACCTTTTCAGAGATCATTTGTACTGCTTTTTCAATTTGAGGGTCATTTTGCTCAAAAAAATCAATTACTACGTGAAAAATATCAAATGAAGTCAGAAAGGGTTCAAAATTGATGATGTGGCTTTGAATGGTGCATTTTGAACACACGAAAATCCTGGAGTTCAAATAAATTCAAGAAAATGACATGCCTTTTGTAACCGATAAGTTTCTGTCCAGACCCCCGATACTTCGAAGGAGACTGCCTGTTTCATACACGAAGTGCATCCAGCTTTTGTCGTAACCCTCTCAACTTTTGAGCACATGCTATGTGGGTGAAATGATGACACCATGCCAACTTTCAATCTTTTCAGATTTCATTTGTAGTGCTTTCCAATTTCAGGGTCATTTAGCTAAAAAAATCATTGAATGCATGAAAAATACCAAATGAAGTTAGAAATGGTTGAAAATTGATGATGTGGCTTTGAATGGTTCATTTTGAACACAAGAAAAGCCTGGAGTTCAAATAAGTTCAAGAAAATGAAATGCCTTTTGTAACCGATGAGTTTCCGTCCGAAACCCCGATACTTCGAAAGAGAGTGTCCGTTTTGTACACGAAGTGCATACAACTTTTGCCGTAACCCTCTCAACTTTTTAGCACATAATATGTGGGTAAAATGATGACACCATGTCAACTTTCAACGTTTTCAGAGTTCATTTTTAGTGCTTTTCAATTTCAGTGTCATTTAGCTCAAAAAAATCAATAACTACATGAAAAATATCAAATGAAGTCGGAGAGGGTTGAAAATTGATGATGTGGCTTTGAATGGTGCAGTATGAACACACAAAAAGCCTGGAGTTCAAATAAGTTCAAGAAAATGAAATGCCTTTTCTAACCACTGAGTATCCGTTCGAAACCACGATACTTAGAAAGAGACTGTCTGTTATGTACACGAAGTGCATCCTGCTTTTGCCGTAACCCTCTCAACCTTTTAGCACATTCTATGTGGGTGAAATGATGACACCATGCCCACTTTCAAACTTTTCAGAGTTCTTGTAGTGCTTTTAAATTTAAGGGTCATTTAGCTCAAAAAAATCATTAACTGCATGAAAAATACCAAATGAAGTCAGAAAGCGTTGAAAATTGTTGATGTGGCTTTGAATGGTGCATTTTGAACACACGAAAAGCTTGGAGTTCAAATAAGTTCACGAAAATGAAATGCCTTTTGTAACCGATGAGTTTCCGTCCGAAACCCCGATACTTCAAAAGAGGCTGTTCATTTTGTACACGAAGTGCATCCTGCTTTTGCCGTAACCCTCTCAACTTTTTAGCAAATGCTATGTGGGTGAAATGATGACACCATGCCAACTTTCAACCTTTTGAGAGATCATTTGTAGTGCTTTTTCAATTTCAGGGTCATTTTGCTCAAAAAAATCAATAACTGCATGAAAAATATCAAATGAAGTGAGAAAGGGTTGAAAATTGATGATGTGGCTTTGAATGGTGCATTTTGAACACACGAAAATCCTGGAGTTCAAATAAATTCAAGAAAATGAAATGCCTTTTGTAACCGATGAGTTTCCGTCCGAAACCCCGATACTTCGAAAGAGACTGTCCGTTTTGTACACGAAGTGCATCCTCCTTTTGCCGTAACCCTCTCAACTTTTTAGCACATGCTATGTGGGTGAAATGATGATACCATGCCGACTTTCAACCTTTTGAGAGATCATTTGTAGTGCTTTTTCAATTTGAGGGTCATTTTGCTCAAAAAAATCAATAACTACGTGAAAAATATCAAATGAAGTCAGAAAGGGTTGAAAATTGATGATGTGGCTTTGAATGGTGCATTTTGAACACACGAAAATCCTGGAGTTCAAATAAATTCAAGAAAATGACATGCCTTTTGTAACCGATAAGTTTCCGTCCAGACCCCCGATACTTCGAAAGAGACTGCCTGTTTCGTACACGAAGTTCATCCAGCTTTTGTCGTAACCCTCTCAACTTTTGAGCACATGCTATGTGGGTGAAATGATGACACCATGCCAACTTTCAATCTTTTCAGATTTCATTTGTAGTGCTTTCCAATTTCAGGGTCATTTAGCTAAAAAAATCATTGAATGCATGAAAAATACCAAATGAAGTTAGAAATCGTTGAAAATTGATGATGTGGCTTTGAATGGTTCATTTTGAACACAAGAAAAGCCTGGAGTTCAAATAAGTTCAAGAAAATGAAATGCCTTTTGTAACCGATGAGTTTCCGTCCGAAACCCCGATACTTCGAAAGAGAGTGTCCGTTTTGTACACGAAGTGCATACAACTTTTGCCGTAACCCTCTCAACTTTTTAGCACATAATATGTGGGTAAAATGATGACACCATGCCAACTTTCAACGTTTTCAGAGTTCATTTTTAGTGCTTTTCAATTTCAGTGTCATTTAGCTCAAAAAAATCAATAACTGCATGAAAAATATCAAGTGAAGTCGGATAGGGTTGAAAATTGATGATGTGGCTTTGAATGGTGCAGTATGAACACACAAAAAGCCTGGAGTTCAAATAAGTTCAAGAAAATGAAATGCCTTTTCTAACCACTGAGTATCCGTTCGAAACCACGATACTTAGAAAGAGACTGTCTGTTATGTACACGAAGTGCATCCTGCTTTTGCCGTAACCCTCTCAACCTTTTAGCACATTCTATGTGGGTGAAATGATGACACCATGCCCACTTTCAAACTTTTCAGAGTTCTTGCAGTGCTTTTAAATTTAAGGGTCATTTAGCTCAAAAAAATCATTAAATGCATGAAAAATACCAAATGAAGTCAGAAAGCGTTGAAAATTGTTTATGTGGCTTTGAATGGTGCATTTTGAACACACGAAAAGCTTGGAGTTCAAATAAGTTCACGAAAATGAAATGCCTTTTGTAACCGATGAGTTTCCGTCCGAAACCCCGATACTTCAAAAGAGGCTGTTCATTTTGTACACGAAGTGCATCCTGCTTTTGCCGTAACCCTCTCAACTTTTTAGCACATGCTATGTGGGTGAAATGATGACACCATGCCAACTTTCAACCTTTTGAGAGATCATTTGTAGTGCTTTTTCAATTTTAGGGTCATTTTGCTCAAAAAAATCAATAACTGCATGAAAAATATCAAATGAAGTGAGAAAGGGTTGAAAATTGATGATGTGGCTTTGAATGGTGCATTTTGAACACACGAAAATCCTGGAGTTCAAAAAAATTCAAGAAAATGAAATGCCTTTTGTAACCGATGAGTTTCCGTCCGAAACCCCGATACTTCGAAAGAGACTATCCGTTTTGTACACGAAGTGCATCCTCCTTTTGCCGTAACCCTCTCAACTTTTTAGCACATGCTATGTGGGTGAAATGATGACACCATGCCAACTTTCAACCTTTTCAGAGATCATTTGTAGTGCCTTTTCAATTTGAGGGTCGTTTTGCTCAAAAAAATCAATAACTACGTGAAAAATATCAAATGAAGTCAGAAAGGGTTGAAAATTGATGATGTGGCTTTGAATGGTGCATTTTGAACACACGAAAATCCTGGAGTTCAAATAAATTCAAGAAAATGACATGCCTTTTGTAACCGATAAGTTTCCGTCCAGACCCCCGATACTTCGAAAGAGACTGCCTGTTTCGTACACGAAGTGCATCCAGCTTTTGTCGTAACCCTCTCAAATTTTGAGCACATGCTATGTGGGTGAAATGATGACACCATGCCAACTTTCAATCTTTTCAGATTTCATTTGTAGTGCTTTCCAATTTCAGGGTCATTTAGCTAAAAAAATCATTGAATGCATGAAAAATACCAAATGAAGTCAGAAATCGTTGAAAATTGATGATGTGGCTTTGAATGGTTCATTTTGAACACAAGAAAAGCCTGG
Source organism: Hordeum marinum (assembly GCA_022496015.1). Classification (NCBI taxonomy): domain Eukaryota; kingdom Viridiplantae; phylum Streptophyta; class Magnoliopsida; order Poales; family Poaceae; genus Hordeum; species Hordeum marinum. The sequence continues at coordinate 32,952,200 of CM039678.1, forward strand.
AGTTCAAATAAGTTCAAGAAAATGAAATGCCTTTTGTAACCGATGAGTTTCCGTCCGAAACCCCGATACTTCGAAAGAGAGTGTCCGTTTTGTACACGAAGTGCATACAACTTTTGCCGTAACCCTCTCAACTTTTTAGCACATAATATGTGGGTAAAATGATGACACCATGCCAACTTTCAACATTTTCAGAGTTCATTTTTAGTGCTTTTCAATTTCAGTGTCATTTAGCTCAAAAGAATCAATAACTGCATGAAAAATATCAAATGAAGTCGGCAAGGGTTGAAAATTGATGATGTGGCTTTGAATGGTGCAGTTTGAACACGCAAAAAGCCTGGAGTTCAAATAAGTTCAAGAAAATTAATTGTCTTTTCTAACCACTGAGTTTCCGTTCGAAACCACGATACTTCGAAAGAGACTGTCTGTTAGGTACCCGAAGTGCATCCTGCTTTTGCCATAACCCTCTCAACCTTTTAGCACATGCTATGTGGGTGAAATGATGACACCATGCCAAGTTTCAACCTTTTCAGATTTCTTGTAGTGCTTTTCAATTTAAGAGTCATTTAGCTCAAAAAAAATCATTAAATGCATGAAAAATACCAAATGATGTCAGAAAGCGTTGAAAATTGTTGATGTGACTTTGAATGGTGCATTTTGAACACATAAAAATCCTGGAGTTGAAATAAATTCACGAAAATGAAATGCCTTTTGTAAGCGATGAGTTTCCGTCCGAAACCCCGATACTTCAAAAGAGGCTGTTCATTTTGTACACGAAGTGCATCCTGCTTTTGCCGTAACCCTCTCAACTTTTTAGCACATGCTATGTGGGTGAAATGATGACACCATGCCAACTTTCAACCTTTTGAGAGATCATTTGTAGTGCTTTTTCAATTTCAGGGTCATTTTGCTCAAAAAAATCAATAACTGCATGAAAAATATCAAATGAAGTGAGAAAGGGTTGAAAATTGATGATGTGGCTTTGAATGGTGCATTTTGAACACACGAAAATCCTGGAGTTCAAATAAATTCAAGAAAATGACATGCCTTTTGTAACCGATAAGTTTCCGTCCAGACCCCCGATACTTCGAAAGAGACTGCCTGTTTCGTACACGAAGTGCATCCAGCTTTTGTCGTAACCCTCTCAAATTTTGAGCACATGCTATGTGGGTGAAATGATGACACCATGCCAACTTTCAATCTTTTCAGATTTCATTTGTAGTGCTTTCCAATTTCAGGGTCATTTAGCTAAAAAAATCATTGAATGCATGAAAAATACCAAATGAAGTCAGAAATCGTTGAAAATTGATGATGTGGCTTTGAATGGTTCATTTTGAACACAAGAAAAGCCTGGAGTTCAAATAAGTTCAAGAAAATGAAATGCCTTTTGTAACCGATGAGTTTCCGTCCGAAACCCCGATACTTCGAAAGAGAGTGTCCGTTTTGTACACGAAGTGCATACAACTTTTGCCGTAACCCTCTCAACTTTTTAGCACATAATATGTGGGTAAAATGATGACACCATGCCAACTTTCAACATTTTCAGAGTTCATTTTTAGTGCTTTTCAATTTCAGTGTCATTTAGCTCAAAAGAATCAATAACTGCATGAAAAATATCAAATGAAGTCGGCAAGGGTTGAAAATTGATGATGTGGCTTTGAATGGTGCAGTTTGAACACGCAAAAAGCCTGGAGTTCAAATAAGTTCAAGAAAATTAATTGTCTTTTCTAACCACTGAGTTTCCGTTCGAAACCACGATACTTCGAAAGAGACTGTCTGTTAGGTACCCGAAGTGCATCCTGCTTTTGCCATAACCCTCTCAACCTTTTAGCACATGCTATGTGGGTGAAATGATGACACCATGCCAAGTTTCAACCTTTTCAGATTTCTTGTAGTGCTTTTCAATTTAAGAGTCATTTAGCTCAAAAAAAATCATTAAATGCATGAAAAATACCAAATGATGTCAGAAAGCGTTGAAAATTGTTGATGTGACTTTGAATGGTGCATTTTGAACACATAAAAATCCTGGAGTTGAAATAAATTCACGAAAATGAAATGCCTTTTGTAACCGATGAGTTTCCGTCCGAAACCCCGATACTTCAAAAGAGGCTGTTCATTTTGTACACGAAGTGCATCCTGCTTTTGCCGTAACCCTCTCAACTTTTTAGCACATGCTATGTGGGTGAAATGATGACACCATGCCAACTTTCAACCTTTTGAGAGATCATTTGTAGTGCTTTTTCAATTTCAGGGTCATTTTGCTCAAAAAAATAAATAACTGCATGAAAAATATCAAATGAAGTGAGAAAGGGTTGAAAATTGATGATGTGGCTTTGAATGGTGCATTTTGAACACACGAAAATCCTGGAGTTCAAATAAATTCAAGAAAATGAAATGCCTTTTGTAACCGATTAGTTTCCGTCCCAAACCCCGATACTTCGAAAGAAACTGTCCGTTTTGTACACGAAGTGCATCGTGCTTTTGCCATAACCCTCTCAACTTTTTAGGACATGCTATGTGGGTGAAATGATGACACCATGCCAACTTTCATCCTTTTCAGAGATCATTTGTAGTGCTTTTTGAATTTCAGGGTCATTTTGCTCAAAAAAAATCAATAACTACATGAAAAATATCAAATGAAGTCAGAAAGGGTTGAAAATTGATGATGTGGCTTTGAATGGTGCATTTTGAACACACGAAAATCCTGGAGTTCAAATAAATTCAAGAAAATGACATGCCTTTTGTAACCGATAAGTTTCCGTCCAGACCCCCGATACTTCGAAAGAGACTGCCTGTTTCGTACACGAAGTGCATCCAGCTTTTGTCGTAACCCTCTCAAATTTTGAGCACATGCTATGTGGGTGAAATGATGACACCATGCCAACTTTCAATCTTTTCAGATTTCATTTGTAGTGCTTTCCAATTTCAGGGTCATTTAGCTAAAAAAATCATTGAATGCATGAAAAATACCAAATGAAGTGAGAAATGGTTGAAAATTGATGATGTGGCTTTGAATGGTTCATTTTGAACACAAGAAAAGCCTGGAGTTCAAATAAGTTCAAGAAAATGAAATGCCTTTTGTAACCGATGAGTTTCCGTCCGAAACCCCGATACTTCGAAAGAGAGTGTCCGTTTTGTACACGAAGTGCATACAACTTTTGCCGTAACCCTCTCAACTTTTTAGCACATAATATGTGGGTAAAATGATGACACCATGCCAACTTTCAACGTTTTCAGAGTTCATTTTTAGTGCTTTTCAATTTCAGTGTCATTTAGCTCAAAAGAATCAATAACTGCATGAAAAATATCAAATGAAGTCGGCAAGGGTTGAAAATTGATGATGTGGCTTTGAATGGTGCAGTTTGAACACGCAAAAAGCCTGGAGTTCAAATAAGTTCAAGAAAATTAATTGTCTTTTCTAACCACTGAGTTTCCGTTCGAAACCACGATACTTCGAAAGAGACTGTCTGTTAGGTACCCGATGTGCATCCTGCTTTTGCCATAACCCTCTCAACCTTTTAGCACATGCTATGTGGGTGAAATGATGACACCATGCCAAGTTTCAACCTTTTCAGATTTCTTGTAGTGCTTTTCAATTTAAGAGTCATTTAGCTCAAAAAAAATCATTAAATGCATGAAAAATACCAAATGAAGTCAGAAAGCGTTGAAAATTGTTGATGTGACTTTGAATGGTGCATTTTGAACACATAAAAATCCTGGAGTTGAAATAAATTCATGAAAATGAAATGCCTTTTGTAACCGATGAGTTTCCGTCCGAAACCCCGATACTTCAAAAGAGGCTGTTCATTTTGTACACGAAGTGCATCCTGCTTTTGCCGTAACCCTCTCAACTTTTTAGCACATGCTATGTGGGTGAAATGATGACACCATGCCAACTTTCAACCTTTTGAGAGATCATTTGTAGTGCTTTTTCAATTTCAGGGTCATTTTGCTCAAAAAAATCAATAACTGCATGAAAAATATCAAATGAAGTGAGAAAGGGTTGAAAATTGATGATGTGGCTTTGAATGGTGCATTTTGAACACACGAAAATCCTGGAGTTCAAATAAATTCAAGAAAATGAAATGCCTTTTGTAACCGATTAGTTTCCGTCCCAAACCCCGATACTTCGAAAGAAACTGTCCGTTTTGTACACGAAGTGCATCGTGCTTTTGCCATAACCCTCTCAACTTTTTAGGACATGCTATGTGGGTGAAATGATGACACCATGCCAACTTTCAACCTTTTCAGAGATCATTTGTAGTGCTTTTTTAATTTCAGGGTCATTTTGCTCAAAAAAAATCAATAACTACATGAAAAATATCAAATGAAGTCAGAAAGGGTTGAAAATTGATGATGTGGCTTTGAATGGTGCATTTTGAACACACGAAAATCCTGGAGTTCAAATAAATTCAAGAAAATGACATGCCTTTTGTAACCGATAAGTTTCCGTCCAGACCCCCGATACTTCGAAAGAGACTGTTTGTTTCGTACATGAAGTGCATCCAGCTTTTGTCGTAATCCTCTCAACTTTTGAGCACATGCTATGTGGGTGAAATGATGACACCATGCCAACTTTCAACCTTTTCAGAGTTCATTTGTAGTGCTTTCCAATTTCAGGGTCATTTAGCTCAAAAAAATCATTGAATGCATGAAAATACCAAATGAAGTGAGAAATGGTTGAAAATTGATGATGTGCCTTTGAATGGTACATTCTGAACACATGAAAAGCCTAGAGTTCAAATAAGTTCAAGAAAATGAAATGCCTTTTGTAACCGATGAGTTTCCGTCCGAAACCCCGATACTTCGAAAGAGAGTGTCCGTTTTGTACACGAAGTGCATACAACTTTTGCTGTAACCCTCTCAACTTTTTAGCACATAATATGTGGGTAAAATGATGACACCATGCCAACTTTCAACCTTTTCACAGTTCATTTTTAGTGCTTTTCAATTTCAGTGTCATTTAGCTCAAAAGAATCAATAACTGCATGAAAAATATCAAATGAAGTCGGCAAGGGTTGAAAATTGATGATGTGGCTTTGAATGGTGCAGTTTGAACACGCAAAAAGCCTGGAGTTCAAATAAGTTCAAGAAAATTAATTGTCTTTTCTAACCTCTGAGTTTCCGTTCGAAACCACGATACTTCGAAAGAGACTGTCTGTTAGGTACCCGAAGTGCATCCTGCTTTTGCCATAACCCTCTCAACCTTTTAGCACATGCTATGTGGGTGAAATGATGACACCATGCCAAGTTTCAACCTTTTCAGATTTCTTGTAGTGCTTTTCAATTTAAGAGTCATTTAGCTCAAAAAAAATCATTAAATGCATGAAAAATACCAAATGAAGTCAGAAAGCGTTGAAAATTGTTGATGTGACTTTGAATGGTGCATTTTGAACACATAAAAATCCTGGAGTTGAAATAAATTCACGAAAATGAAATGCCTTTTGTAACCGATGAGTTTCCGTCCGAAACCCCGATACTTCAAAAGAGGCTGTTCATTTTGTACACGAAGTGCATCCTGCTTTTGCCGTAACCCTCTCAACTTTTTAGCACATGCTATGTGGGTGAAATGATGACACCATGCCAACTTTCAACCTTTTGAGAGATCATTTGTAGTGCTTTTTCAATTTCAGGGTCATTTTGCTCAAAAAAATCAATAACTGCATGAAAAATATCAAATGAAGTGAGAAAGGGTTGAAAATTGATGATGTGGCTTTGAATGGTGCATTTTGAACACACGAAAATCCTGGAGTTCAAATAAATTCAAGAAAATGAAATGCCTTTTGTAACCGATTAGTTTCCGTCCCAAACCCCGATACTTCGAAAGAAACTGTCCGTTTTAAACACGAAGTGCATCGTGCTTTTGCCATAACCCTCTCAACTTTTTAGGACATGCTATGTGGGTGAAATGATGACACCATGCCAACTTTCAACCTTTTCAGAGGTCATTTGTAGTGCTTTTTTAATTTCAGGGTCATTTTGCTCAAAAAAAATCAATAACTACATGAAAAATATCAAATGAAGTCAGAAAGGGTTGAAAATTGATGATGTGGCTTTGAATGGTGCATTTTGAACACACGAAAATCCTGGAGTTCAAATAAATTCAAGAAAATGACATGCCTTTTGTAACCGATAAGTTTCCGTCCAGACCCCCGATACTTCGAAAGAGACTGTTTGTTTCGTACATGAAGTGCATCCAGCTTTTGTCGTAATCCTCTCAACTTTTGAGCACATGCTATGTGGGTGAAATGATGACACCATGCCACCTTTCAACCTTTTCAGAGTTCATTTGTAGTGCTTTCCAATTTCAGGGTCATTTAGCTCAAAAAAATCATTGAATGCATGAAAATACCAAATGAAGTGAGAAATGGTTGAAAATTGATGATGTGCCTTCGAATGGTACATTCTGAACACATGAAAAGCCTAGAGTTCAAATAAGTTCAAGAAAATGAAATGCCTTTTGTAACCGATGAGTTTCCGTCCGAAACCCCGATACTTCGAAAGAGAGTGTCCGTTTTGTACACGAAGTGCATACAACTTTTGCCGTAACCCTCTCAACTTTTTAGCACATAATATGTGGGTAAAATGATGACACCATGCCAACTTTCAACCTTTTCACAGTTCATTTTTAGTGCTTTTCAATTTCAATGTCATTTAGCTCAAAAGAATCAATAACTGCATGAAAAATATCAAATGAAGTCGGCAAGGGTTGAAAATTGATGATGTGGCTTTGAATGGTGCAGTTTGAACACGCAAAAAGCCTGGAGTTCAAATAAGTTCAAGAAAATTAATTGTCTTTTCTAACCACTGAGTTTCCGTTCGAAACCACGATACTTCGAAAGAGACTGTCTGTTAGGTACCCGAAGTGCATCCTGCTTTTGCCATAACCCTCTCAACCTTTTAGCACATGCTATGTGGGTGAAATGATGACACCATGCCAAGTTTCAACCTTTTCAGATTTCTTGTAGTGCTTTTCAATTTAAGAGTCATTTAGCTCAAAAAAAATCATTAAATGCATGAAAAATACCAAATGAAGTCAGAAACCGTTGAAAATTGTTGATGTGACTTTGAATGGTGCATTTTGAACACATAAAAATCCTGGAGTTGAAATAAATTCACGAAAATGAAATGCCTTTTGTAACCGATGAGTTTCCGTCCGAAACCCCGATACTTCAAAAGAGGCTGTTCATTTTGTACACGAAGTGCATCCTGCTTTTGCCGTAACCCTCTCAACTTTTTAGCACATGCTATGTGGGTGAAATTATGACACCATGCCAACTTTCAACCTTTTGAGAGATCATTTGTAGTGCTTTTTCAATTTCAGGGTCATTTTGCTCAAAAAAATCAATAACTGCATGAAAAATATCAAATGAAGTGAGAAAGGGTTGAAAATTGATGATGTGGCTTTGAATGGTGCATTTTGAACACACGAAAATCCTGGAGTTCAAATAAATTCAAGAAAATGAAATGCCTTTTGTAACCGATTAGTTTCCGTCCCAAACCCCGATACTTCGAAAGAAACTGTCCGTTTTGTACACGAAGTGCATCGTGCTTTTGCCATAACCCTCTCAACTTTTTAGGACATGCTATGTGGGTGAAATGATGACACCATGCCAACTTTCAACCTTTTCAGAGATCATTTGTAGTGCTTTTTTAATTTCAGGGTCATTTTGCTCAAAAAAAATCAATAACTACATGAAAAATATCAAATGAAGTCAGAAAGGGTTGAAAATTGATGATGTGGCTTTGAATGGTGCATTTTGAACACACGAAAATCCTGGAGTTCAAATAAATTCAAGAAAATGACATGCCTTTTGTAACCGATAAGTTTCCGTCCAGACCCCCGATACTTCGAAAGAGACTGTTTGTTTCGTACATGAAGTGCAATCAGCTTTTGTCGTAATCCTCTCAACTTTTGAGCACATGCTATGTGGGTGAAATGATGACACCATGCCAACTTTCAACCTTTTCAGAGTTCATTTGTAGTGCTTTCCAATTTCAGGGTCATTTAGCTCAAAAAAATCATTGAATGCATGAAAATACCAAATGAAGTGAGAAATGGTTGAAAATTGATGATGTGCCTTTGAATGGTACATTCTGAACACATGAAAAGCCTAGAGTTCAAATAAGTTCAAGAAAATGAAATGCCTTTTGTAACCGATGAGTTTCCGTCCGAAACCCCGATACTTCGAAAGAGAGTGTCCGTTTTGTACACGAAGTGCATACAACTTTTGCCGTAAGCCTCTCAACTTTTTAGCACATAATATGTGGGTAAAATGATGACACCATGCCAACTTTCAACCTTTTCACAGTTCATTTTTAGTGCTTTTCAATTTCAGTGTCATTTAGCTCAAAAGAATCAATAACTGCATGAAAAATATCAAATGAAGTCGGCAAGGGTTGAAAATTGATGATGTGGCTTTGAATGGTGCAGTTTGAACACGCAAAAAGCCTGGAGTTCAAATAAGTTCAAGAAAATTAATTGTCTTTTCTAACCACTGAGTTTCCGTTCGAAACCACGATACTTCGAAAGAGACTGTCTGTTAGGTACCCTCTCAACTTTTTAGCACATGCTATGTGGGTGAAATGATGACACCATGCCAAGTTTCAAACTTTTCAGATTTCTTGTAGTGCTTTTCAATTTAAGAGTCATTTAGCTCAAAAAAAATCATTAAATGCATGAAAAATACCAAATGAAGTCAGAAAGCGTTGAAAATTTTGATGTGACTTTGAATGGTGCATTTTGAACACATAAAAATCCTGGAGTTGAAATAAATTCAAGAAAATGAAATGCCTTTTGTAACCGATGAGTTTCCGTCCGAAACCCCGATACTTCGAAAGAGACTGTTCGTTTTGTACAAGAAGTGCATCCTGCTTTTGCCGTAACCCTCTCAAGCTTTTAGCACATGCTATGTGGGTGAAATGATGACACCATGCCAACTTTCAACCATTTCAGAGATCATTTGTAGTGCTTTTTCAATTTGAGGGTCATTTTGCTCAAAAAAATCAATAACTGCATGAAAAATATCAAATGAAGTCACAAAGGGTTGAAAATTGATGATGTGGCTTTGAATGGTGCTTTTTGAACACACGAAAATCCTGGAGTTGAAATAAAGTCAAGAAAACGAAATGCCTTTTGTAACCGATGAGTTTCCGTCCGAAACCCCGATACTTCGAAAGAGATTGTCCGTTTTGTACACGAAGTGCATTCTGCTTTTGCCGGAACCCTCTCAACGTTTTAGCACATGCTATGTGGGTAAAAATATGGCACCATGCCAACTTTCAACCTTTTCAGAGTTCATTTGTAGTGCTTTTCAATTTCAGTGTGATTTAGCTTAAAAAAATTCAATAACTGCATGAAAAATATCTAATGAAGTCAGAAAGGGTTGAAAATTGATGATGTGGCTTTGAATGGTGCAGTTTGAACACACAAAAAGCCTGGAGTTCAAATAAGTTCGCGAAAATGAAATGCCTTTTCTAACCACTGAGTTTCCGTCCGAAACCCCGATACTTCGAAAGAGAATGTCTGTTATGTACACGAAGTGCATCCTGCTTTTGCCGTAACCCTCTCAACTATTACGCACATGCTATGTGGGTTAAATGACGACACCATGCCAACTTTCAAGCTTTTCAGAGTTCATTTGTAGTGCTTTTCAATTTAAGGGTCATTTAGCTCAAAAAATCATTAAATGCATGAAAAATACCAAATGAAGTCAGAAATCGATGAAAATTGATGATGTGTCTTTTAATGGTGCATTTTGAACACACGAAAAGCCTGGAGTTCAAATAAGTTCAAGAAAATGAAATGCCTCTTGTAACCGATGAGTTTCCGTCCGAAACCCCGATACTACGAAAGAGACTGTCCGTTTTTTACACGAAGTGCATCCTGCTTTTGCCATAACCCTCTCAACTTTTTAGCACATGCTATGTGGGTGAAATGATGACACCATGCCAACTTTCAACCTTTTCAAAGTTCATTTGTAGTGCTTTTTCAATTTCAGGGTCATTTAGCTCAAAAAATTCAATAACTACATGAAATATATCAAATGAAGTCAGAAAGGGTTGAAAATTGATGCAGTGGCTTTGAATGGTGCATTTTCAACACACGAAAATCCTGGAGTTCCAGTGAATTCAAGAAAATGGCATGCCTTTTGTAACCGATGAGTTTCCCTCCGGACCCCCGATACTTCGAAAGAGACTGTCTCTTATGTACACGAAGTGCATCCACCTTTTGCCGTAACCCCCTCAACTTTTTAGCACATTCTATGTGGGTGAAATGATGACACCATGCCAACTTTCAACCTTTTCAGAGTTCATTTGTAGTGCTTTTCAATTTCAAGGTCATTTAGCTCAAAAAAATCTATAACTGCATGAAAAATATCAAATGAAGTGAGAAAGGGTTGAAAATTGATAATGTGGCTTTGAATGGTGCATTTTAAACACACGAAAATCCTGGAGTTCAAATAACTTCAAGAAAATTAAATGCCTTTTCTAACCACTGAATTTTCGTCCAGACCCCCGATACTTCGAAAGAGACTATCTGTTTCGTACACGAAGTGCATCCAGCTTTTGTCGTAACCCTCTCAACTTTTGAGCACATGCTATGTGGGTGCAATGATGACACAATGCCAGCTATCAACCTTTCCAGATTTCATTTGTAGTGCTTTTCAACTTTAGGGTCATTTAGCTCAAAAAATTATTAAATGCATGAAAAATACCAAATGAAGTCAGAAATGGTTGAAAATTGATGATGTGGCTTTGAATGGTGCATTTTGAAAACACGAAAAGCCTGGAGTTTAAATAAGTTCAAGAAAATGAAATGCCTTTTGTAACCGATGAGTTTCCGTCCGAAACACCGATACTTCGAAACAGACTGATCGTTTTGTAAATGAAGTGCATCCTGCTTTTGCCGTAACCCTCTCAACTTTTTAGCACATGCTATGAGGGTGAAATGATGAAACCATGCCAACTTTCAACCTTTTCAGAGATCATTTGTAGTGCTTTTTCAATTTCAGGGTCATTTTGCTCAAAAAAATCAATAACTGCATGAAAAATATCAAATGAAGTCACAAAGGGTTGAAAATTGATGATATGGCTTTGAATGGTGCATTTTGAACACACGAAAATCCTGGAGTTCAAATAAATTCAAGAAAATGAAATGCCTTTTGTAACCGATGAGTTTCCGTCCGAAACCCCGATACTTCGAAAGAGACTGTCCGTTTTGTACACGAAGTGCATCCTGCTTTTGCCGTACCCCTCTCAACTTTTTAGCACATGCTATGTGTGTGAAATGATGACACCATGCCAACTTTCAACCTTTTCAAAGTTCATTTCTAGTGCTTTTCCAATTTCAGGGTCATTTAGCTCAATAAATTCAATAACTACATGAAATATATCAAATGAAGTCGGAAAGGGTTGAAAATTGATGCTGTGGCTTTGAATGGTGCATTTTCAACACACGAAAATCCTGGAGTTCCAATGAGTTCACGAAAATGGCATGCCTTTTGTAACCGATGAGTTTCCGTCCGAAACACCGATACTTCGAAACAGACTGTTCGTTTTGTACACGAAGTGCATCCTGCTTTTGCCGTAACCCTCTCAACTTTTTAGCACATGCTATGAGGGTGAAATGATGACACCATGCCAACTTTCAACCTTTTCAGAGATCATTTGTAGTGCTTTTTCAATTTCAGGGTCATTTTGCTCAAAAAATGAATCACTTCATGAAAAATATGAAATGAAGTCACAAAGGGTTGAAAATTGATGATGTGGCTTTGAATGGTGCATTTTCAACACACGAAAATCCTGGAGTTCAAATAAATTCACGAAAATGAAATGCCTTTTGCAACCGATGAGTTTCCGTCCGAAACCCCGATACTTAGAAAGAGACTGTCTGTTTTGTACACGAAGTGCATCCTGCTTTTGCCGTAACCCTCTCAACGTTTTAGCACATGCTATGTGGGTAAAAATATGACACCCTGCCAACTTTCAACCGTTTCAGAGTTCATTTGTAGTGCTTTTCAATTTCAGTGTGATTTCGCTCAAAAAAATCAATAACTCCATGAAAAATATCAAATGAAGTCAGAAAGGGTTGAAAATTGATGATGTGGCTTTGAATGGTGCATTTTGAACACACAAAAAGCCTGGAGTTCAAATAAGTTCAAGAAAATGAAATGCCTCTTGTAACCGATGAGTTTCCATCCGAAACCCCGATACTTCGAAAGAGACTGTCCGTTTTGTACACGAAGTGCATCCTGCTTTTGCCGTAACCCTCTCAACTTTTTAGCACATGCTATGTGGGTGAAATGATGACACCATGCCAACTTTCAACCTTTTCAAAGTTCATTTCTAGTGCTTTTCCAATTTCAGGGTCATTTAGCTCAAAAAAAACAATAACTACATGAAATATATCAAATGAAGTCGGAAAGGGTTGAAAATTGATGCTGTGGCTTTGAATGGTGCATTTTCAACACACGAAAATCCTGGAGTTCCAATGAATTCACGAAAATGGCATGCCTTTTGTAACCGATGAGTTTCCGTCCGGACCCCTGATACTTCGAAAGAGACTGTCTGTTATGTACACGAAGTGCATCCAGATTTTGCCGTAACCCCCTCAACTTTTTAGCACATTCTATGTGGGTGAAATGATGACACCATGCCAACTTTGAACCTTTTCAGAGTTCATTTGTAGTGCTTTTCAATTTCAAGGTCATTTAGCTCAAAAAAATCTATAACTGCATGAAAAATATCAAATGAAGTGAGAAAGGGTTGAAAATTGATGATGTGGCTTTGAATGGTGCATTTTGAACACACAAAAAGCCTGGAGTTCAAATAAGTTCAAGAAAATGAAATGCCTCTTGTAACCGATGAGTTTCCATCCGAAACCCCGATACTTCGAAAGAGACTGTCCGTTTTGTACACGAAGTGCATCCTGCTTTTGCCGTAACCCTCTCAACTTTTTAGCACATGCTATGTGGGTGAAATGATGACACCATGCCAACTTTCAACCTTTTCAAAGTTCATTTCTAGTGCTTTTCCAATTTCAGGGTCATTTAGCTCAAAAAAAACAATAACTACATGAAATATATCAAATGAAGTCGGAAAGGGTTGAAAATTGATGCTGTGGCTTTGAATGGTGCATTTTCAACACACGAAAATCCTGGAGTTCCAATGAATTCACGAAAATGGCATGCCTTTTGTAACCGATGAGTTTCCGTCCGGACCCCCGATACTTCGAAAGAGACTGTCTGTTATGTACACGAAGTGCATCCAGATTTTGCCGTAACCCCCTCAACTTTTTAGCACATTCTATGTGGGTGAAATGATGACACCATGCCAACTTTGAACCTTTTCAGAGTTCATTTGTAGTGCTTTTCAATTTCAAGGTCATTTAGCTCAAAAAAATCTATAACTGCATGAAAAATATCAAATGAAGTGAGAAAGGGTTGAAAATTGATGATGTGGCTTTGAATGGTGCATTTTGAACACACGAAAATCCTGGAGTTCAAATAAATTCAAGAAAATTAAATGCCTTTTGTAACCGATAAGTTTCTGTCGAGACCCGCGATACTTCGAAAGAGACTGTCTGTTTCGTACACGAAGTGCATCCAGCTTTTGTCGTAACCCTCTCAACTTTTTAGCACATGCTATGTGGGTGAAATGATGACACCATGCCAGCTATCAACCTTTCCAGATTTCATTTGTAGTGCTTTTCAACTTTAGGGTCATTTAGCTCAAAAAACTCAATAACAGCATGAAAAATACCAAATGAAATCAAAAAGGGTTGAAAATAGATGATGTGGCTTTGAATGGTGCATTTGGAACACACGAAAAGCCTGGAGTTCAAATAAGTTCAAGAAAATGAAATACCTTTTGTAACCGATGAGTTTCCGTCCGAAACCCCAATACTTCGAAAGAGACTGTCCGTTGCATCCAGCTTTTGCCATAACCCTCTCAACTTTTTAGCACATAATATGGGTAAAATGATGACACCATGCCAAGTTTCAACCTTTTCAGAGTTCATTTCTAGTGCTTTTCAATTTCAGTCTCATTTAGCTCAAAAAATCAATAACTACATGAAAAATATCAAATGAAGTCGGAAAGGGTTAAAAATTGATGATGTGGATTTGAATGGTGCAGTTTGAAGACCCAAAAATCCTTGAGTTCAAATATGTTCAAGAAAATGAAATGCCTTTTCTAATCGCTGAGTTTCCGTTCGAAACCCCGATACTTCGAAAGAGACTGTCTGTTATGTACACGAAGTGCATCCTGCTTTTGCCGTAACCCTCTCAACTTTCTAGCACATGCTATGTGGGTGAAATGATGACACCATGCCGACTTTCAACCTTTTCAGAGTTCATTTGTAGTGCTTTTCAATTTAAGGGTCATTTACCTCAAAAAAAATCATTAAATGCATGAAAAATACCAAATCAAGTCACAAAGCGTTGAAAATTGTTGATGTGGCTTTGAATGGTGCATTTTGAACACACGAAAAGCTTGGAGTTCAAATAAGTTCAAGAAAATGAAATGCCTTTGGTAACCGATGAGTTTCCGTTCGAAACCCCGATACTTCGAAAGAGGGTGTTCGTTTTGTACTCGAAGTGCATCCTGCTTTTGCCGTAACCCTCTCAACTTTTTAGCACATGCTATGTGGGTGAAATGATGACACCATGCCAACTTTCAACCTTCTCAGAGATCATTTGTAGTGCTTTTTCAATTTCAGGGTCATTTTGCTCAAAAAATCAATAACTGCATGAAAAATATCAAATGAAGTAAAAAAGGGTTGAAAATTTATGATGTGGCTTTGAATGGTGCATTTTGAACACACGAAAATCATGGAGTTCAAATAAATTCAAGAAAATGAAATGCCTTTTGTAACCGATGAGTTTCCGTCCGAAACCCCGATACTTCGAAAGAGACTGTCCGTTTTGTACACGAAGTGCATCCTGCTTTTGCCGTAACCCTCTCAACTTTTTAGCACATGCTATGTGGGTGAAATGATGACACCATGCCAACTTTCAACCTTTTCAGAGATCATTTGTAGTGCTTTTTCAATTTGAGGGTCATTTTGCTCAAAAAAATCAATAACTACATGAAAAATATCAAATGAAGTCAGAAAGGGTTGAAAATTGATGATGTGGCTTTGAATGGTGCATTTTGAACACACGAAAATCCTGGAGTTCAAATAAATTCAAGAAAATGACATGCCTTTTGTATTCGATAAGTTTCCGTCCGAAACACCGATACTTCGAAACAGATTGTTCGTTTTGTACATGAAGTGCATCCTGCTTTTGCCGTAACCCTCTCAACTTTTTAGCACATGCTATGAGGGTGAAATGATGACACCATGCCAACTTTCAACCTCTTCAGAGATCATTTGTAGTGCTTTTTCAATTTCAGGGTCATTTTGCACAAAAAAATCAATAACTGCACGAAAAATATCAAACGAAGTCACAAAGGCTTGAAAATTGATGATATGGCTTTGGATGGTGCATTTTGAACACACGAAAATCCTGGAGTTCAAATAAATTCAAGAAAATGACATGCCTTTTGTATTCGATAAGTTTCCGTCCGAAACACCGATACTTCGAAACAGATTGTTCGTTTTGTACATGAAGTGCATCCTGCTTTTGCCGTACCCATCTCAACTTTTTAGCACATGCTATGTGGGTGAAATGATGACACCATGCCAACTTTCAACCTTTTCAAAGCTCATTTCTAGTGCTTTTCCAATTTCAGGGTCATTTAGCTCAATAAATTCAATAACTACATGAAATATATCAAATGAAGTCGGAAAAGGTTGAAAATTGATGCTGTGGCTTTGAATGGTGCATTTTCAACACACGAAAATCCTGGAGTTCCAATGAGTTCACGAAAATGGCATGCCTTTTGTAACCGATGAGTTTCCGTCCGAAACACCGATACTTCGAAACAGACTGTTCGTTTTGTACACGAAGTGCATCGTGCTTTTGCCGTAACCCTCTCAACTTTTTAGCACATGCTATGAGGGTGAAATGATGACACCATGCCAACTTTCAACCTTTTCAGAGATCATTTGTAGTGCTTTTTCAATTTCAGGGTCATTTTGCTCAAAAAATCAATCACTGCATGAAAAATATGAAATGAAGTCACAAAGGGTTGAAAATTGATGATGTGGCTTTGAATGGTGCATTTTGAAGACACGAAAATCCTGGAGTTCAAATAAATTCAAGAAAATGAAATGCCTGTTGCAACCGATGAGTTTCCGTCCGAAACCCCGATACTTAGAAAGAGACTGTCGGTTTTGTACACGAAGTGCATCCTGCTTTTACCGTAACCCTCTCAACGTTTTGGCACATGCTATGTGGGTAAAAATATGACACCATGCCAACTTTCAACCGTTTCAGAGTTCATTTGTAGTGCTTTTCAATTTCAGTGTGATTTCGCTCAAAAAAATCAATAACTCCATGAAAAATAACAAATGAAGTCAGAAAGGGTTGAAAATTGATGATGTGGATTTGAATGGTGCATTTTGAACACACAAAAAGCCTGGAGTTCAAATAAGTTCAAGAAAATGAAATGCCTCTTGTAACCGATGAGTTTCCATCCGAAACCCCGATACTTCGAAAGAGACTGTCCGTTTTGTACACCAAGTGCATCCTGCTTTTGCCGTAACCCTCTCAACTTCTTAGCACATGCTATGTGGGTGAAATGATGACACCATGCCAACTTTCAACCTTTTCAAAGTTCATTTCTAGTGCTTTTTCAATTTCAGGGTCATTTAGCTCAAAAAAACAATAACTACATGAAATATATCAAATGAAGTCGGAAAGGGTTGAAAATTGATGCTGTGGCTTTGAATGGTGCATTTTCAACACACGAAAATCCTGGAGTTCCAATGAATTCACGAAAATGGCATGCCTTTTGTAACCGATGAGTTTCCGTCCGGACCCCCGATACTTCGAAAGAGACTGTCTGTTATGTACACGAAGTGCATCCAGATTTTGCCGTAACCCCCTCAACTTTTTAGCACATTCTATGTGGGTGAAATGATGACACCATGCCAACTTTCAACCTTTTCAGAGTTCATTTCTAGTGCTTTTCAATTTCAGTCTCATTTAGCTCAAAAAATCAATAACTACATGAAAAATATCAAATGAAGTCGGAAAGGGTTAAAAATTGATGATGTGGGTTTGAATGGTGCAGTTTGAACACCCAAAAATCCTGGAGTTCAAATATGTTCAAGAAAATGAAATGCCTTTTCTAATCGCTGAGTTTCCGTTCGAAACCCCGATACTTCGAAAGAGACTGTCTGTTATGTACACGAAGTGCATCCTGCTTTTGCCGTAACCCTCTCAACTTTCTAGCACATGCTATGTGGGTGAAATGATGACACCATGCCAACTTTCAACCTTTTCAGAGTTCATTTGTAGTGCTTTTCAATTTAAGGGTCATTTACCTCAAAAAAATCATTAAATGCATGAAAAATACCAAATGAAGTCACAAAGCGTTGAAAATTGTTGATGTGGCTTTGAATGGTGCATTTTGAACACACGAAAAGCTTGGAGTTCAAATAAGTTCAAGAAAATGAAATGCCTTTGGTAACCGATGAGTTTCCGTTCGAAACCCCGATACTTCGAAAGAGGGTGTTCGTTTTGTACTCGAAGTGCATCCTGCTTTTGCCGTAACCCTCTCAACTTTCTAGCACATGCTATGTGGGTGAAATGATGACACCATGCCAACTTTCAACCTTTTCAGAGTTCATTTGTAGTGCTTTTCAATTTAAGGGTCATTTACCTCAAAAAAAATCATTAAATGCATGAAAAATACCAAATGAAGTCACAAAGCGTTGAAAATTGTTGATGTGGCTTTGAATGGTGCATTTTGAACACACGAAAAGCTTGGAGTTCAAATAAGTTCAAGAAAATGAAATGCCTTTGGTAACCGATGAGTTTCCGTTCGAAACCCCGATACTTCGAAAGAGGGTGTTCGTTTTGTACTCGAAGTGCATCCTGCTTTTGCCGTAACCCTCTCAACTTTTTAGCACATGCTATGTGTGTGCAATGATGACACCATGCCAACTTTCAACCTTCTCAGAGATCATTTGTAGTGCTTTTTCAATTTCAGGGTCATTTTGCTCAAAAAATCAATAACTGCATGAAAAATATCAAATGAAGTCAAAAAGGTTTGAAAATTTATGATGTGTCTTTGAATGGTGCATTTTGAACACACGAAAATCATGGAGTTCAAATAAATTCAAGAAAATGAAATGCCTTTTGTAACCGATGAGTTTCCGTCCGAAACCCCGATACTTCGAAAGAGACTGTCCGTTTTGTACACGAAGTGCATCCTGCTTTTGCCGTAACCCTCTCAACTTTTTAGCACATGCTATGTGGGTGAAATGATGACACCATGCCAACTTTCAACCTTTTCAGAGATCATTTGTAGTGCTTTTTCAATTTGAGGGTCATTTTGCTCAAAAAAATCAATAACTACATGAAAAATATCAAATGAAGTCAGAAAGGGTTGAAAATTGATGATGTGGCTTTGAATGGTGCATTTTGAACACACGAAAATCCTGGAGTTCAAATAAATTCAAGAAAATGACATGCCTTTTGCAACCGATAAGTTTCCGTCCGAAACACCGATACTTCGAATCAGATTGTTCGTTTTGTACATGAAGTGCATCCTGCTTTTGCCGTAACCCTCTCAACTTTTTAGCACATGCTATGAGGGTGAAATGATGACACCATGCCAACTTTCAACCTTTTCAGAGATCATTTGTAGTGCTTTTTCAATTTCAGGGTCATTTTGCTCAAAAAAATCAATAACTGCACGAAAAATATCAAATGAAGTCACAAAGGGTTGAAAATTGATGATATGGCTTTGAATGGTGCATTTTGAACACACGAAAATCCTGGAGTTCAAATAAATTCAAGAAAATGAAATGCCTTTTATAACCGATGAGTTTCCGTCCGAAACCCCGATACTTCGAAAGAGACTGTCCATTTTGTACACGAAGTGCATCCTGCTTTTGTCGTACCCATCTCAACTTTTTAGCACATGCTATGTGGGTGAAATGATGACACCATGCCAACTTTCAACCTTTTCAAAGCTCATTTCTAGTGCTTTTCCAATTTCAGGGTCATTTAGCTCAATAAATTCAATAACTACATGAAATATATCAAATGAAGTCGGAAAGGGTTGAAAATTGATGCTGTGGCTTTGAATGGTGCATTTTCAACACACGAAAATCCTGGAGTTCCAATGAGTTCACGAAAATGGCATGCCTTTTGTAACCGATGAGTTTCCGTCCGAAACACCGATACTTCGAAACAGACTGTTCGTTTTGTACACGAAGTGCATCGTGCTTTTGCCATAACCCTCTCAACTTTTTAGCACATGCTATGAGGGTGAAATGATGACACCATGCCAACTTTCAACCTTTTCAGAGATCATTTGTAGTGCTTTTTCAATTTCAGGGTCATTTTGCTCAAAAAATCAATCACTGCATGAAAAATATGAAATGAAGTCACAAAGGGTTGAAAATTGATGATGTGGCTTTGAATGGTGCATTTTGAAGACACGAAAATCCTGGAGTTCAAATAAATTCAAGAAAATGAAATGCCTTTTGCAACCGATGAGTTTCCGTCCGAAACCCCGATACTTAGAAAGAGACTGTCTGTTTTGTACACGAAGTGCATCCTGCTTTTGCCGTAACCCTCTCAACGTTTTGGCACATGCTATGTGGGTAAAAATATGACACCATGCCAACTTTCAATCGTTTCAGAGTTCATTTGTAGTGCTTTTCAATTTCAGTGTGATTTCGCTCAAAAAAATCAATAACTCCATGAAAAATAACAAATGAAGTCAGAAAGGGTTGAAAATTGATGATGTGGCTTTGAATGGTGCATTTTGAACACACAAAAAGCCTGGAGTTCAAATAAGTTCAAGAAAATGAAATGCCTCTTGTAACCGATGAGTTTCCATCCGAAACCCCGATACTTCGAAAGAGACTGTCCGTTTTGTACACGAAGTGCATCCTGCTTTTGCCGTAACCCTCTCAACTTTTTAGCACATGCTATGTGGGTGAAATGATGACACCATGCCAACTTTCAACCTTTTCAAAGTTCATTTCTAGTGCCTTTTCAATTTCAGGGTCATTTAGCTCAAAAAAACAATAACAACATGAAATATATCAAATGAAGTCGGAAAGGGTTGAAAATTGATGCTGTGGCTTTGAATGGTGCATTTT
Source organism: Hordeum marinum (assembly GCA_022496015.1). Classification (NCBI taxonomy): domain Eukaryota; kingdom Viridiplantae; phylum Streptophyta; class Magnoliopsida; order Poales; family Poaceae; genus Hordeum; species Hordeum marinum. The sequence continues at coordinate 32,972,430 of CM039678.1, forward strand.
GAACACACGAAAATCCTGGAGTTCCAATGAATTCACGAAAATGGCATGCCTTTTGTAACCGATGAGTTTCCGTCCGGACCCCCGATACTTCGAAAGAGACTGTCTGTTATGTACACGAAGTGCATCCAGATTTTGCCGTAACCCCCTCAACTTTTTAGCACATTCTATGTGGGTGAAATGATGACACCATGCCAACTTTCAACCTTTTCAGAGTTCATTTGTAGTGCTTTTCAATTTCAAGGTCATTTAGCTCAAAAAAATCTATAACTGCATGAAAAATATCAAATGAAGTGAGAAAGGGTTGAAAATTGATGATGTGGCTTTGAATGGTGCATTTTGAACACACGAAAATCCTCGAGTTCAAATAAATTCAAGAAAATTAAATGCCTTTTGTAACCGATAAGTTTCTGTCCAGACCCCCGATACTTCGAAAGAGACTGTCTGTTTCGTACACGAAGTGCATCCAGCTTTTGTCGTAACCCTCTCAACTTTTTAGCACATGCTATGTGGGTGAAATGATGACACCATGCCAGCTATCAACCTTTCCAGATTTCATTTGTTGTGCTTTTCAACTTTAGGGTCATTTAGCTCAAAAAACTCAATAACAGCATGAAAAATACCAAATGAAGTCAAAAAGGGTTGAAAATTGATGATGTGGCTTTGAATGGTGCATTTGGAACACACGAAAAGCCTGGTGTTCAAATAAGTTCAAGAAAATGAAATACCTTTTGTAACAGATGAGTTTCTGTCCGAAACCCCGATACTTCGAAAGAGACTGTCCGTTTTGTACACGAAGTGCATCCAGCTTTTGCCATAACCCTCTCAACTTTTTAGCACATAATATGGGTAAAATGATGACACCATGCCAAGTTTCAACCTTTTCAGAGTTCATTTTTAGTGCTTTTCAATTTCAGTCTCATTTAGCTCAAAAAATCAATAACTACATGAAAAATATCAAAGGAAGTCGGAAAGGATTGAAAATTGATGATGTGGATTTAAATAGTGCAGTTTGAACACCCAAAAATCCTGGAGTTCAAATATGTTCAAGAAAATGAAATGCCTTTTCTAATCGCTGAGTTTCCGTTCGAAACCCCGATACTTCGAACGAGACTGTCTGTTATGTACATGAAGTGCATCCTGCTTTTGCCGTAACCCTCTCAACTTTTTAGCACATGCTATGTGGGTGAAATGATGACACCATGCCAACTTTCAACCTTTTCAGAGTTCATTTGTAGTGCTTTTCAATTTAAGGGTCATTTACCTCAAAAAAATCATTAAATGCATGAAAAATACCAAATGAAGTCACAAAGCGTTGAAAATTGTTGATGTGGCTTTGAATGGTGCATTTTGAACACACGAAAAGCTTGGAGTTCAAATAAGTTCAAGAAAATGAAATGCCTTTGGTAACCGATGAGTTTCCGTTCGAAACCCCGATACTTCGAAAGAGGGTGTTCGTTTTGTACTCGAAGTGCATCCTGCTTTTGCCGTAACCCTCTCAACTTTCTAGCACATGCTATGTGGGTGAAATGATGACACCATGCCAACTTTCAACCTTTTCAGAGTTCATTTGTAGTGCTTTTCAATTTAAGGGTCATTTACCTCAAAAAAAATCATTAAATGCATGAAAAATACCAAATGAAGTCACAAAGCGTTGAAAATTGTTGATGTGGCTTTGAATGGTGCATTTTGAACACACGAAAAGCTTGGAGTTCAAATAAGTTCAAGAAAATGAAATGCCTTTGGTAACCGATGAGTTTCCGTTCGAAACCCCGATACTTCGAAAGAGGGTGTTCGTTTTGTACTCGAAGTGCATCCTGCTTTTGCCGTAACCCTCTCAACTTTTTAGCACATGCTATGTGTGTGCAATGATGACACCATGCCAACTTTCAACCTTCTCAGAGATCATTTGTAGTGCTTTTTCAATTTCAGGGTCATTTTGCTCAAAAAATCAATAACTGCATGAAAAATATCAAATGAAGTCAAAAAGGTTTGAAAATTTATGATGTGTCTTTGAATGGTGCATTTTGAACACACGAAAATCATGGAGTTCAAATAAATTCAAGAAAATGAAATGCCTTTTGTAACCGATGAGTTTCCGTCCGAAACCCCGATACTTCGAAAGAGACTGTCCGTTTTGTACACGAAGTGCATCCTGCTTTTGCCGTAACCCTCTCAACTTTTTAGCACATGCTATGTGGGTGAAATGATGACACCATGCCAACTTTCAACCTTTTCAGAGATCATTTGTAGTGCTTTTTCAATTTGAGGGTCATTTTGCTCAAAAAAATCAATAACTACATGAAAAATATCAAATGAAGTCAGAAAGGGTTGAAAATTGATGATGTGGCTTTGAATGGTGCATTTTGAACACACGAAAATCCTGGAGTTCAAATAAATTCAAGAAAATGACATGCCTTTTGTAACCGATAAGTTTCCGTCCGAAACACCGATACTTCGAATCAGATTGTTCGTTTTGTACATGAAGTGCATCCTGCTTTTGCCGTAACCCTCTCAACTTTTTAGCACATGCTATGAGGGTGAAATGATGACACCATGCCAACTTTCAACCTTTTCAGAGATCATTTGTAGTGCTTTTTCAATTTCAGGGTCATTTTGCTCAAAAAAATCAATAACTGCACGAAAAATATCAAATGAAGTCACAAAGGGTTGAAAATTGATGATATGGCTTTGAATGGTGCATTTTGAACACACGAAAATCCTGGAGTTCAAATAAATTCAAGAAAATGAAATGCCTTTTATAACCGATGAGTTTCCGTCCGAAACCCCGATACTTCGAAAGAGACTGTCCATTTTGTACACGAAGTGCATCCTGCTTTTGCCGTACCCATCTCAACTTTTTAGCACATGCTATGTGGGTGAAATGATGACACCATGCCAACTTTCAACCTTTTCAAAGCTCATTTCTAGTGCTTTTCCAATTTCAGGGTCATTTAGCTCAATAAATTCAATAACTACATGAAATATATCAAATGAAGTCGGAAAGGGTTGAAAATTGATGCTGTGGCTTTGAATGGTGCATTTTCAACACACGAAAATCCTGGAGTTCCAATGAGTTCACGAAAATGGCATGCCTTTTGTAACCGATGAGTTTCCGTCCGAAACACCGATACTTCGAAACAGACTGTTCGTTTTGTACACGAAGTGCATCGTGCTTTTGCCATAACCCTCTCAACTTTTTAGCACATGCTATGAGGGTGAAATGATGACACCATGCCAACTTTCAACCTTTTCAGAGATCATTTGTAGTGCTTTTTCAATTTCAGGGTCATTTTGCTCAAAAAATCAATCACTGCATGAAAAATATGAAATGAAGTCACAAAGGGTTGAAAATTGATGATGTGGCTTTGAATGGTGCATTTTGAAGACACGAAAATCCTGGAGTTCAAATAAATTCAAGAAAATGAAATGCCTTTTGCAACCGATGAGTTTCCGTCCGAAACCCCGATACTTAGAAAGAGACTGTCTGTTTTGTACACGAAGTGCATCCTGCTTTTGCCGTAACCCTCTCAACGTTTTGGCACATGCTATGTGGGTAAAAATATGACACCATGCCAACTTTCAATCGTTTCAGAGTTCATTTGTAGTGCTTTTCAATTTCAGTGTGATTTCGCTCAAAAAAATCAATAACTCCATGAAAAATAACAAATGAAGTCAGAAAGGGTTGAAAATTGATGATGTGGCTTTGAATGGTGCATTTTGAACACACAAAAAGCCTGGAGTTCAAATAAGTTCAAGAAAATGAAATGCCTCTTGTAACCGATGAGTTTCCATCCGAAACCCCGATACTTCGAAAGAGACTGTCCGTTTTGTACACGAAGTGCATCCTGCTTTTGCCGTAACCCTCTCAACTTTTTAGCACATGCTATGTGGGTGAAATGATGACACCATGCCAACTTTCAACCTTTTCAAAGTTCATTTCTAGTGCCTTTTCAATTTCAGGGTCATTTAGCTCAAAAAAACAATAACAACATGAAATATATCAAATGAAGTCGGAAAGGGTTGAAAATTGATGCTGTGGCTTTGAATGGTGCATTTTGAACACACGAAAATCCTGGAGTTCCAATGAATTCACGAAAATGGCATGCCTTTTGTAACCGATGAGTTTCCGTCCGGACCCCCGATACTTCGAAAGAGACTGTCTGTTATGTACACGAAGTGCATCCAGATTTTGCCGTAACCCCCTCAACTTTTTAGCACATTCTATGTGGGTGAAATGATGACACCATGCCAACTTTCAACCTTTTCAGAGTTCATTTGTAGTGCTTTTCAATTTCAAGGTCATTTAGCTCAAAAAAATCTATAACTGCATGAAAAATATCAAATGAAGTGAGAAAGGGTTGAAAATTGATGATGTGGCTTTGAATGGTGCATTTTGAACACACGAAAATCCTCGAGTTCAAATAAATTCAAGAAAATTAAATGCCTTTTGTAACCGATAAGTTTCTGTCCAGACCCCCGATACTTCGAAAGAGACTGTCTGTTTCGTACACGAAGTGCATCCAGCTTTTGTCGTAACCCTCTCAACTTTTTAGCACATGCTATGTGGGTGAAATGATGACACCATGCCAGCTATCAACCTTTCCAGATTTCATTTGTTGTGCTTTTCAACTTTAGGGTCATTTAGCTCAAAAAACTCAATAACAGCATGAAAAATACCAAATGAAGTCAAAAAGGGTTGAAAATTGATGATGTGGCTTTGAATGGTGCATTTGGAACACACGAAAAGCCTGGTGTTCAAATAAGTTCAAGAAAATGAAATACCTTTTGTAACAGATGAGTTTCTGTCCGAAACCCCGATACTTCGAAAGAGACTGTCCGTTTTGTACACGAAGTGCATCCAGCTTTTGCCATAACCCTCTCAACTTTTTAGCACATAATATGGGTAAAATGATGACACCATGCCAAGTTTCAACCTTTTCAGAGTTCATTTTTAGTGCTTTTCAATTTCAGTCTCATTTAGCTCAAAAAATCAATAACTACATGAAAAATATCAAAGGAAGTCGGAAAGGATTGAAAATTGATGATGTGGATTTAAATAGTGCAGTTTGAACACCCAAAAATCCTGGAGTTCAAATATGTTCAAGAAAATGAAATGCCTTTTCTAATCGCTGAGTTTCCGTTCGAAACCCCGATACTTCGAACGAGACTGTCTGTTATGTACACGAAGTGCATCCTGCTTTTGCCGTAACCCTCTCAACTTTTTAGCACATGCTATGTGGGTGAAATGATGACACCATGCCAACTTTCAACCTTTTCAGAGTTCATTTGTAGTGCTTTTCAATTTAAGGGTCATTTACCTCAAAAAAATCATTAAATGCATGAAAAATACCAAATGAAGTCACAAAGCGTTGAAAATTGTTGATGTGGCTTTGAATGGTGCATTTTGAACACACGAAAAGCTTGGAGTTCAAATAAGTTCAAGAAAATGAAATGCCTTTGGTAACCGATGAGTTTCCGTTCGAAACCCCGATACTTCGAAAGAGGGTGTTCGTTTTGTACTCGAAGTGCATCCTGCTTTTGCCGTAACCCTCTCAACTTTCTAGCACATGCTATGTGGGTGAAATGATGACACCATGCCAACTTTCAACCTTTTCAGAGTTCATTTGTAGTGCTTTTCAATTTAAGGGTCATTTACCTCAAAAAAAATCATTAAATGCATGAAAAATACCAAATGAAGTCACAAAGCGTTGAAAATTGTTGATGTGGCTTTGAATGGTGCATTTTGAACACACGAAAAGCTTGGAGTTCAAATAAGTTCAAGAAAATGAAATGCCTTTGGTAACCGATGAGTTTCCGTTCGAAACCCCGATACTTCGAAAGAGGGTGTTCGTTTTGTACTCGAAGTGCATCCTGCTTTTGCCGTAACCCTCTCAACTTTTTAGCACATGCTATGTGTGTGCAATGATGACACCATGCCAACTTTCAACCTTCTCAGAGATCATTTGTAGTGCTTTTTCAATTTCAGGGTCATTTTGCTCAAAAAATCAATAACTGCATGAAAAATATCAAATGAAGTCAAAAAGGTTTGAAAATTTATGATGTGTCTTTGAATGGTGCATTTTGAACACACGAAAATCATGGAGTTCAAATAAATTCAAGAAAATGAAATGCCTTTTGTAACCGATGAGTTTCCGTCCGAAACCCCGATACTTCGAAAGAGACTGTCCGTTTTGTACACGAAGTGCATCCTGCTTTTGCCGTAACCCTCTCAACTTTTTAGCACATGCTATGTGGGTGAAATGATGACACCATGCCAACTTTCAACCTTTTCAGAGATCATTTGTAGTGCTTTTTCAATTTGAGGGTCATTTTGCTCAAAAAATCAATAACTACATGAAAAATATCAAATGAAGTCAGAAAGGGTTGAAAATTGATGATGTGGCTTTGAATGGTGCATTTTGAACACACGAAAATCCTGGAGTTCAAATAAATTCAAGAAAATGACATGCCTTTTGTAACCGATAAGTTTCCGTCCGAAACACCGATACTTCGAATCAGATTGTTCGTTTTGTACATGAAGTGCATCCTGCTTTTGCCGTAACCCTCTCAACTTTTTAGCACATGCTATGAGGGTGAAATGATGACACCATGCCAACTTTCAACCTTTTCAGAGATCATTTGTAGTGCTTTTTCAATTTCAGGGTCATTTTGCTCAAAAAAATCAATAACTGCACGAAAAATATCAAATGAAGTCACAAAGGGTTGAAAATTGATGATATGGCTTTGAATGGTGCATTTTGAACACACGAAAATCCTGGAGTTCAAATAAATTCAAGAAAATGAAATGCCTTTTATAACCGATGAGTTTCCGTCCGAAACCCCGATACTTCGAAAGAGACTGTCCATTTTGTACACGAAGTGCATCCTGCTTTTGCCGTACCCATCTCAACTTTTTAGCACATGCTATGTGGGTGAAATGATGACACCATGCCAACTTTCAACCTTTTCAAAGCTCATTTCTAGTGCTTTTCCAATTTCAGGGTCATTTAGCTCAATAAATTCAATAACTACATGAAATATATCAAATGAAGTCGGAAAGGGTTGAAAATTGATGCTGTGGCTTTGAATGGTGCATTTTCAACACACGAAAATCCTGGAGTTCCAATGAGTTCACGAAAATGGCATGCCTTTTGTAACCGATGAGTTTCCGTCCGAAACACCGATACTTCGAAACAGACTGTTCGTTTTGTACACGAAGTGCATCGTGCTTTTGCCATAACCCTCTCAACTTTTTAGCACATGCTATGAGGGTGAAATGATGACACCATGCCAACTTTCAACCTTTTCAGAGATCATTTGTAGTGCTTTTTCAATTTCAGGGTCATTTTGCTCAAAAAATCAATCACTGCATGAAAAATATGAAATGAAGTCACAAAGGGTTGAAAATTGATGATGTGGCTTTGAATGGTGCATTTTGAAGACACGAAAATCCTGGAGTTCAAATAAATTCAAGAAAATGAAATGCCTTTTGCAACCGATGAGTTTCCGTCCGGAACCCCGATACTTAGAAAGAGACTGTCTGTTTTGTACACGAAGTGCATCCTGCTTTTGCCGTAACCCTCTCAACGTTTTGGCACATGCTATGTGGGTAAAAATATGACACCATGCCAACTTTCAATCGTTTCAGAGTTCATTTGTAGTGCTTTTCAATTTCAGTGTGATTTCGCTCAAAAAAATCAATAACTCCATGAAAAATAACAAATGAAGTCAGAAAGGGTTGAAAATTGATGATGTGGCTTTGAATGGTGCATTTTGAACACACAAAAAGCCTGGAGTTCAAATAAGTTCAAGAAAATGAAATGCCTCTTGTAACCGATGAGTTTCCATCCGAAACCCCGATACTTCGAAAGAGACTGTCCGTTTTGTACACGAAGTGCATCCTGCTTTTGCCGTAACCCTCTCAACTTTTTAGCACATGCTATGTGGGTGAAATGATGACACCATGCCAACTTTCAACCTTTTCAAAGTTCATTTCTAGTGCCTTTTCAATTTCAGGGTCATTTAGCTCAAAAAAACAATAACAACATGAAATATATCAAATGAAGTCGGAAAGGGTTGAAAATTGATGCTGTGGCTTTGAATGGTGCATTTTGAACACACGAAAATCCTGGAGTTCCAATGAATTCACGAAAATGGCATGCCTTTTGTAACCGATGAGTTTCCGTCCGGACCCCCGATACTTCGAAAGAGACTGTCTGTTATGTACACGAAGTGCATCCAGATTTTGCCGTAACCCCCTCAACTTTTTAGCACATTCTATGTGGGTGAAATGATGACACCATGCCAACTTTCAACCTTTTCAGAGTTCATTTGTAGTGCTTTTCAATTTCAAGGTCATTTAGCTCAAAAAAATCTATAACTGCATGAAAAATATCAAATGAAGTGAGAAAGGGTTGAAAATTGATGATGTGGCTTTGAATGGTGCATTTTGAACACACGAAAATCCTCGAGTTCAAATAAATTCAAGAAAATTAAATGCCTTTTGTAACCGATAAGTTTCTGTCCAGACCCCCGATACTTCGAAAGAGACTGTCTGTTTCGTACACGAAGTGCATCCAGCTTTTGTCGTAACCCTCTCAACTTTTTAGCACATGCTATGTGGGTGAAATGATGACACCATGCCAGCTATCAACCTTTCCAGATTTCATTTGTTGTGCTTTTCAACTTTAGGGTCATTTAGCTCAAAAAACTCAATAACAGCATGAAAAATACCAAATGAAGTCAAAAAGGGTTGAAAATTGATGATGTGGCTTTGAATGGTGCATTTGGAACACACGAAAAGCCTGGTGTTCAAATAAGTTCAAGAAAATGAAATACCTTTTGTAACAGATGAGTTTCTGTCCGAAACCCCGATACTTTGAAAGAGACTGTCCGTTTTGTACACGAAGTGCATCCAGCTTTTGCCATAACCCTCTCAACTTTTTAGCACATAATATGGGTAAAATGATGACACCATGCCAAGTTTCAACCTTTTCAGAGTTCATTTTTAGTGCTTTTCAATTTCAGTCTCATTTAGCTCAAAAAATCAATAACTACATGAAAAATATCAAAGGAAGTCGGAAAGGATTGAAAATTGATGATGTGGATTTAAATAGTGCAGTTTGAACACCCAAAAATCCTGGAGTTCAAATATGTTCAAGAAAATGAAATGCCTTTTCTAATCGCTGAGTTTCCGTTCGAAACCCCGATACTTCGAACGAGACTGTCTGTTATGTACACGAAGTGCATCCTGCTTTTGCCGTAACCCTCTCAACTTTTTAGCACATGCTATGTGGGTGAAATGATGACACCATGCCAACTTTCAACCTTTTCAGAGTTCATTTGTAGTGCTTTTCAATTTAAGGGTCATTTACCTCAAAAAAATCATTAAATGCATGAAAAATACCAAATGAAGTCACAAAGCGTTGAAAATTGTTGATGTGGCTTTGAATGGTGCATTTTGAACACACGAAAAGCTTGGAGTTCAAATAAGTTCAAGAAAATGAAATGCCTTTGGTAACCGATGAGTTTCCGTTCGAAACCCCGATACTTCGAAAGAGGCTGTTCGTTTTGTACTCGAAGTGCATCCTGCTTTTGCCGTAACCCTCTCAACTTTTTAGCACATGCTATGTGGGTGAAATGATGACACCATGCCAACTTTCAACCTTCTCAGAGATCATTTGTAGTGCTTTTTCAATTTCAGGGTCATTTTGCTCAAAAAATCAATAACTGTATGAAAAATATCAAATGAAGTCAAAAAGGGTTGAAAATTTATGATGTGGCTTTGAATGGTGCATTTTGAACACACGAAAATCATGGAGTTCAAATAAATTCAAGAAAATGAAATGCCTTTTGTAACCGATGAGTTTCCGCCCGAAACCCCGATACTTCGAAAGAGACTGTCCGTTTTGTACACGAAGTGCATCCTGCTTTTGCCGTAACCCTCTCAACTTTTTAGCACATGCTATGTGGGTGAAAGGATGACACCATGCCAACTTTCAACCTTTTCAGAGATCATTTGTAGTGCTTTTTCAATTTGAGGGTCATTTTGCTCAAAAAAATCAATAACTAGATGAAAAATATCAAACGAAGTCAAAAAGGGTTGAAAATTGATGATGTGGCTTTGAATGGTGCATTTTGAACACACGAATATCCTGGAGTTCAAATAAATTCAAGAAAATGACATGCCTTTTGTAACCGATAAGTTTCCGTCCGAAACACCGATACTTCGAAACAGACTGTTCGTTTTGTACATGAAGTGCATCCTGCTTTTGCCGTAACCCTCTCAACTTTTTAGCACATGCTATGAGGGTGAAATGATGACACCATGCCAACTTTCAACCTTTTCAGAGATCATTTGTAGTGCTTTTTCCATTTCAGGGTCATTTTGCTCAAAAAAATCAATAACTTCATGAAAAATATCAAATGAAGTCACAAAGGGTTGAAAATTGATGATATGGCTTTGAATGGTGCATTTTGAACACACGAAAATCCTGGAGTTCAAATAAATTCAAGAAAATGAAATGCCTTTTGTAACCGATGAGTTTCCGTCCGAAACCCCGATACTTCGAAAGAGACAGTCCATTTTGTACACGAAGTGCATCCTGCTTTTGCCGCACCCCTCTCAACTTTTTAGCACATGCTATGTGGGTGAAATGATGACACCATGACAACTTTCAACCTTTTCAAAGTTCATTTCTAGTGCTTTTCCAATTTCAGGGTCATTTAGCTCAATAAATTCAATAACTACATGAAATATATCAAATGAAGTCGGAAAGGGTTGAAAATTGATGCTGTGGCTTTGAATGGTGCATTTTCAACGCACGAAAATCCTGGAGTTCCAATGAGTTCACGAAAATGGCATGCCTTTTGTAACCGATGAGTTTCCGTCCGAAACACCGATACTTCGAAACAGACTGTTCGTTTTGTACACGAAGTGCATCCTGCTTTTGCCGTAACCCTCTCAACTTTTTAGGACATGCTATGAGGGTGAAATGATGACACCATGCCAACTTTCAACCTTTTCAGAGATCATTTGTAGTGCTTTTTCAATTTCAGGGTCATTTTGCTCAAAAAATCAATCACTGCATGAAAAATATGAAATGAAGTCACAAAGGGTTGAAAATTGATGATGTGGCTTTGAATGGTGCATTTTGAACACACGAAAATCCTGGAGTTCAAATAAATTCAAGAAAATGAAATGCCTTTTGCAACCGATGAGTTTCCGTCCGAAACCCCGATACTTAGAAACAGACTGTCTGTTTTGTACACGAAGTGCATCCTGCTTTTGCCGTAACCCTCTCAACGTTTTAGCACATGCTATGTGGGTAAAAATATGACACCATGCCAACTTTCAACCGTTTCAAAGTTCATTTGTAGTGCTTTTCAATTTCAGTGTGATTTCGCTCAAAAAAATCAATAACTCCATGAAAAATATCAAATGAAGTCAGAAAGGGTTGAAAATTGATGATGTGGCTTTGAATGGTGCATTTTGAACACACAAAGAGCCTGGAGTTCAAATAAGTTCAAGAAAATGAAATGCCTCTTGTAACCGATGAGTTTCCATCCGAAACCCCGATACTTCGAAAGAGACTGTCCATTTTGTACACGAAGTGCATGCTGCTTTTGCTGTAACCCTCTCAACTTTTTAGCACATGCTATGTGGGTGAAATGATGACACCATGCCAACTTTCAACCTTTTCAAAGTTCATTTCTAGTGCTTTTTCAATTTCAGGGTCATTTAGCTCAAAAAAACAATAACTACATGAAATATATCAAATGAAGTCGGAAAGGGTTGAAAATTGATGCTGTGGCTTTGAATGGTGCATTTTCAACACACGAAAATCCTGGAGTTCCAATGAATTCACGAAAATGACATGCCTTTTGTAACCGATGAGTTTCCCTCCAGACCCCTGATACTTCGAAAGAGACTGTCTGTTATGTACACGAAGTGCATCCAGATTTTGCCGTAACCCCCTCAACTTTTTAGCAGATTCTATGTGGGTGAAATGATGACACCATGCCAACTTTCAACCTTTTCAGAGTTCATTTGTAGTGCTTTTCAATTTCAAGGTCATTTAGCTTAAAAAAAATCTATAACTGCATGAAAAATATCAAATGAAGTGACAAAGGGTTGAAAATTGATGATGTGGCTTTGAATGGTGCATTTTGAACACACGAAAATCCTAGAGTTCAAATAAATTCAAGAAAATTAAATGCCTTTTGTAACCGATAAGTTTCTGTCCAGACCCCCGATACTTCGAAAGAGACAGTCTATTTCGTACACGAAGTGCATCCAGCTTTTGTCGTAACCCTCTCAACTTTTTAGCACATGCTATGTGGGTGAAATGATCACACCATGCCAGCTATCAACCTTTCCAGATTTCATTTGTAGTGCTTTTCAACTTTAGGGTCATTTAGCTCAAAAAACTCAATAACAGCATGAAAAATACCAAATGAAGTCAAAAAGGGTTGAAAATTGATGATGTGGCTTTGAATGGTGCATTTGGAACACACGAAAAGCCTGGAGTTCAAATAAGTTCAAGAAAATGAAATACCTTTTGTAACCGATGAGTTCCCGTCCGAAACCCCGATACTTCGAAAGAGACTGTCCGTTTTGTACACGAAGTGCATCCAGCTTTTGCTATAACCCTCTCAACTTTTTAGCACATAATATGGGTAAAATGATGACACCATGCCAAGTTTCAACCTTTTCAGAGTTCATTTTTAGTGCTTTTCAATTTCAGTCTCATTTAGCTCAAAAAATCAATAACTACATGAAAAATATCAAATGAAGTCGGAAAGGGTTGAAAATTGATGATGTGGATTTGAATGGTGCAGTTTGAACACACAAAAATCCTGGAGTTCAAATATGTTCAAGAAAATGAAATGCCTTTTCTAATCGCTGAGTTTCCGTTCGAAACCCCGATACTTCAAAAGAGACTGTCTGTTATGTACACGAAGTGCATCCTGCTTTTGCCGTAACCCTCTCAACTTTTTAGCACATGCTACGTGGGTGAAATGATGACACCATGCCAACTTTCAACCTTTTCAGAGTTCATTTGTAGTGCTTTTCAATTTAAGGGTCATTTACCTCAAAAAAAATCATTAAATGCATGAAAAATACCAAATGAAGTCACAAAGCGTTGAAAATTGTTGATGTGGCTTTGAATGGTGCATTTTGAACACACGAAAAGCCTGGAGTTCAAATAAGTTCAAGAAAATGAAATGCCTTTTGTAACCGATGAGTTTCCGTCCGAAACCCCGATACTTCGAAAGAGACTGTCCGTTTTGTACACGAAGTGCATCCTGCTTTTGCCGTAGCCCTCTAAACTTTTTAGCACATGCTATGACGGTGAAATGATGACACCATGCCAACTTTCAACCTTTTTAGAGTTCATTTGTAGTGGTTTTTCAATTTCAGGGTCATTTAGCTCAAAAAAATCAATAACTGCATGAAAAATACCAAATGAAGTCAGAAAGGGTTGAAAATTGATGATGTGGCTTCGAATGGTGCATTTTCAACACACGAAAATCCTGGAGTTCAAATAAGTTCAAGAAAATGAAATGCCTTTTGTAACCGATGAGTTTCCGTCCGAAACCCCGATACTTCGAAAGAGACTGTCCGTTTTGTAGACGAAGTGCATCCTTCTTTTACCGTAACCCTCTCAACTTTTTAGCACATGCTATGTGGATGAAATGATGACACCATGCCAACTTTCAACCTTTTCAAAGTTCATTTGTAGTGCTTTTTCAATTTCAGGGTCACTTAGCTCAAAAAATTCAATAACTGCATGAAAAATATCAAATGAAGTCAGAAAGGGTTGAAAATTGATGATGTGGCTTTGAATGGTGCATTTTGAACACACGAAAATCATGGAGTTCACATAAATTCAAGAAAATAAAATGCCTTTTGTAACCGATGAGTTTCCCTCCGGACCCCCGATACTTCGAAAGAGACTGTCTGTTTCGACACGAAGTGCATCCAGCTTTTGCCGTAACACCCTCAACTTTTTAGCACATTCTATGTGGGTGAAATGATGACACCATGCCAACTTTTAACCTTTTCAGAGTTCATTTGTAGTGCTTTTCAATTTCAAGGTCATTTGGCTCAAAAAAATCTATAGCTGCATGAAAAATATCAAATGAAGTCAGAAAGGGTTGAAAATTGATGATGTGGGTTTGAATGGTGCATTTTGAACACACGAAAATCCTGGAGTTCAAATAAATTCAAGAAAATGACATGCCTTTTGTAACCGATAAGTTTCCGTCCGGACCCCCGATACTTCGAAAGAGACTGTGTGTTTTGTACACGAAGTGCATCCAGCTTTTGTCGTAACCCTCTCAACTTTTTAGCACATGCTATGTGGGTGAAATGATGACACCATGCCAACTTTCAAACTTTTCAGATTTCATTTGTAGTGCTTTTCAACTTTAGGGTCATTTAGCTCAAAAAAATCAATAAATGCATGAAAAATACCAAATGAAGTCAGAAATGGTTGAAAATTGATGATGTGGCTTTGAATGGTGCATTTTGAACACACGAAAAACCTGGAGTTCAAATAAGTTCAAGAAAATGAAATGCCCTTCGTAACCGATGAGTTTCCGTCACTTCGAAAGAGATTGTCCATTTTGTACACGAAGTGCATCCTTGTTTTGCCATAACCCTCTGAACTTTTTAGCACATGCTATGTGGGTGAAATTATGAAACCATGCCAACTTTCAACCTTTTCATAGTTCATTTGTAGTGCTTTTTCGATTTCAGGGTCATTTAGCTCAAAAAAATCAATAACTGCATAAAAATATCGAATGAAGTCAGAAAGGGTTGAAAATTGATGATGTTGCTTTCAATGGTGCATTTTGAACACACAAAAATCCTGGAGTTCAAATAAGTTCAGGAAAATGACATGCCTTTTGTAACCGGTAAGTTTTCGTCCGGACACCCGATACTTCGAAAGAGACTGTCCGTTTTGTACACGAAGTGCATCCAGCTTTTGCTATAACCCTCTCAACTTTTTAGCACATAATATGGGTAAAATGATGACACCATGCCAAGTTTCAACCTTTTCAGAGTTCATTTTTAGTGCTTTTCAATTTCAGTCTCATTTAGCTCAAAAAATCAATAACTACATGACAAATATCAAATGAAGTCGGAAAGGGTTGAAAATTGATGATGTGGATTTGAATGGTGCAGTTTGAACACACAAAAATCCTGGAGTTCAAATATGTTCAAGAAAATGAAATGCCTTTTCTAATCGCTGAGTTTCCGTTCGAAACCCCGATACTTCAAAAGAGACTGTCTGTTATGTACACGAAGTGCATCCTGCTTTTGCCGTAACCCTCTCAACTTTTTAGCACATGCTATGTGGGTGAAATGATGACACCATGCCAACTTTCAACCTTTTCAGAGTTCATTTGTAGTGCTTTTCAATTTAAGGGTCATTTACCTCAAAAAAAATCATTAAATGCATGAAAAATAACAAATGAAGTCACAAAGCGTTGAAAATTGTTGATGTGGCTTTGAATGGTGCATTTTGAACACACGAAAAGCCTGGAGTTCAAATAAGTTCAAGAAAATGAAATGCCTTTTGTAACCGATGAGTTTCCGTCCGAAACCCCGATACTTCGAAAGAGACTGTCCGTTTTGTACACGAAGTGCATCCTGCTTTTGCCGTAGCCCTCTAAACTTTTTAGCACATGCTATGACGGTGAAATGATGACACCATGCCAAGTTTCAACCTTTTTAGAGTTCATTTGTAGTGGTTTTTCAATTTCAGGGTCATTTAGCTCAAGAAAATCAATAACTGCATGAAAAATACCAAATGAAGTCAGAAAGGGTTGAAAATTGATGATGTGGCTTCGAATGGTGCATTTTCAACACACGAAAATCCTGGAGTTCAAATAAGTTCAAGAAAATGAAATGCCTTTTGTAACCGATGAGTTTCCGTCCGAAACCCCGATACTTCGAAAGAGACTGTCCGTTTTGTACACGAAGTGCATCCTGCTTTTGCCGTAACCCTCTCAACTTTTTAGCACATGCTATGTGGGTGAAATGATGACACCATGCCAACTTTCAACCTTTTCAGAGTTCATTTGTAGTGCTTTTCAATTTAAGGGTCATTTACCTCAAAAAAAATCATTAAATGCATGAAAAATAACAAATGAAGTCACAAAGCGTTGAAAATTGTTGATGTGGCTTTGAATGGTGCATTTTGAACACACGAAAAGCCTGGAGTTCAAATAAGTTCAAGAAAATGAAATGCCTTTTGTAACCGATGAGTTTCCGTCCGAAACCCCGATACTTCGAAAGAGACTGTCCGTTTTGTACACGAAGTGCATCCTGCTTTTGCCGTAGCCCTCTAAACTTTTTAGCACATGCTATGACGGTGAAATGATGACACCATGCCAACTTTCAACCTTTTTAGAGTTCATTTGTAGTGGTTTTTCAATTTCAGGGTCATTTAGCTCAAGAAAATCAATAACTGCATGAAAAATACCAAATGAAGTCAGAAAGGGTTGAAAATTGATGATGTGGCTTCGAATGGTGCATTTTCAACACACGAAAATCCTGGAGTTCAAATAAGTTCAAGAAAATGAAATGCCTTTTGTAACCGATGAGTTTCCGTCCGAAACCCCGATACTTCGAAAGAGACTGTCCGTTTTGTAGACGAAGTGCATCCTTCTTTTACCGTAACCCTCTCAACTTTTTAGCACATGCTATGTGGATGAAATGATGACACCATGCCAACTTTCAACCTTTTCAAAGTTCATTTGTAGTGCTTTTTCAATTTCAGGGTCACTTAGCTCAAAAAATTCAATAACTGCATGAAAAATATCAAATGAAGTCAGAAAGGGTTGAAAATTGATGATGTGGCTTTGAATGGTGCATTTTGAACACACGAAAATCCTGGAGTTCCAATAAATTCAAGAAAATGGCATGCCTTTTGTAACCGATGAGTTTCCCTCCGGACCCCCGATACTTCGAAAGAGACTGTCTGTTTCGACACGAAGTGCATCCAGCTTTTGCCGTAACACCCTCAACTTTTTAGCACATTCTATGTGGGTGAAATGATGACACCATGCCAACTTTTAACCTTTTCAGAGTTCATTTGTAGTGCTTTTCAATTTCAAGGTCATTTGGCTCAAAAAAATCTATAGCTGCATGAAAAATATCAAATGAAGTCAGAAAGGGTTGAAAATTGATGATGTGGGTTTGAATGGTGCATTTTGAACACACGAAAATCCTGGAGTTCAAATAAATTCAAGAAAATGACATGCCTTTTGTAACCGATAAGTTTCCGTCCGGACCCCCGATACTTCGAAAGAGACTGTGTGTTTTGTACACGAAGTGCATCCAGCTTTTGTCGTAACCCTCTCAACTTTTTAGCACATGCTATGTGGGTGAAATGATGACACCATGCCAACTTTCAAACTTTTCAGATTTCATTTGTAGTGCTTTTCAACTTTAGGGTCATTTAGCTCAAAAAAATCAATAAATGCATGAAAAATACCAAATGAAGTCAGAAATGGTTGAAAATTGATGATGTGGCTTTGAATGGTGCATTTTGAACACACGAAAAACCTGGAGTTCAAATAAGTTCAAGAAAATGAAATGCCTTTCGTAACCGATGAGTTTCCGTCACTTCGAAAGAGATTGTCCATTTTGTACACGAAGTGCATCCTTGTTTTGCCATAACCCTCTGAACTTTTTAGCACATGCTATGTGGGTGAAATTATGAAACCATGCCAACTTTCAACCTTTTCATAGTTCATTTGTAGTGCTTTTTCGATTTCAGGGTCATTTAGCTCAAAAAAATCAATAACTGCATAAAAATATAGAATGAAGTCAGAAAGGGTTGAAAATTGATGATGTTGCTTTCAATGGTGCATTTTGAACACACAAAAATCCTGGAGTTCAAATAAGTTCAGGAAAATGACTGGCCTTTTGTAACCGGTAAGTTTTCGTCCGGACACCCGATACTTCGAAAGAGACTGTCCGTTTTGCACACGAAGTGCTCCCAGCTTTTGCCGTAACCCTCTCAACTTTTTAGCACATGCTATGTGGGTAAAAGGATGACACCGTGCCAACTTTCAACCTTTTCAGAGTTCATTTGTAGTGCTTTTCAATTTCAGTGTCATTTAGTTCAAAAAAATCAATAATTGCGTGAAAAATACCAAATGAAGTCTGGAAGGGTTGAAAATTGATGATGTGGCTTTGAATGGTGCATTTTGAACACACGAAAAGCTTGGAGTTCAAATAAGTTCAAGAAAAGGAAATGCATTTTGTAACTGATGAGTTTCCGTGCGGAAACCCGATACTTAGAAAGAGACTGTCCGTTTTGTATACGAAGTGCATCCAGCTTTTGCCGTAACCCTCTCAACTTTTTAGCACCTGTTATTTGGGTGAAATGATGACACCATGCCAACTTTCAACCTTTTCAGATTTCATTTGTAGTAATTTTCAATTTCAGGGTCATGTAGGTCAAAAACTCATTAAATGCATGAAAAATACCAAATGAAGTCAGAAAGGGTTGAAAATTGATGATGTGGATTTGAATGGTGCATTTTGAACACACGAAAATCCTGGAGTTCAAATAAATTCAAGAAAATGACATGCCTTTTGTAACCGATAAGTTTCCGTCTGGACCCCCGATACTGCGAAAGAGACAGTGTGTTTCGTACACGAAGTGCATCCAGCTTTTGTCGTAACCCTCTCAACTTTTTAGCACATGCTATGTGGGTGAAATGATGACACCATGCCAACTTTCAAACTTTTCAGATTTCATTTGTAGTGCTTTTCAACTTTAGGGTCATTTAGCTCAAAAAAATCAATAAATGCATGAAAAATACCAAATGAAGTTAGAAATGGTTGAAAATTGATGATGTGGCTTTGAATGGTGCATTTTGAACACACGAAAAACCTGGAGTTCAAATAAGTTCAAGAAAATGAAATGCCTTTTGTAACCGATGAGTTTCCGTCTAACCCTTTCAACTTTTTAGCACATGCTATGTGGGTAAAAATATGACACCATGCCAACTTTCAACCTTTTCAGAGTTCATTTGTAGTGCTTTTCAATTTCAGGGTCACTTAGCTCAAAAAATTCAATAACTGCTTGAAAAATATCAAATGAAGACAGAAAGGGTTGAAAATTGATGATGTGGCTTTGAATGGTGCAGTTTGAACACACGAAAATCCTGGATTTCCAATAAATTCAAGAAAATGGCATTCCTTTTGTAACTGATGAGTTTCCCTCTAGAACCCCGATACATGGAAAGAAACTGTCCGTTTTGTACACGAAGTGCATCCTGCTTTTGCCGTAACCCTCTCAACTTTTTAGGACATGCCATGTGGGTGAAATGTTGACACCATGCCAACTTTCAAGCTTTTCAGAGATCATTTGTAGTGCTTTTCAATTTCAAGGTCATTTGGCTCAAAAAATTCATTAAATGCATGAAAAATACCAAACGAAGTCAGAAAGGGTAGAAAATTGATGATGTGGCTTTGAATGGTGCATTTTGAACAAAAGAAAAGCCTGGAGTTCAACTAAGTTCAAGAAAATGAAATGCCTTTCGTAACCGATGAGTTTCCGTCACTTCGAAAGAGATTGTCCATTTTGTACACGAAGTGCATCCTTGTTTTGCCATAACCCTCTGAACATTTTAGCACATGCTATGTGGGTGAAATTATGAAACCATGCCAACTTTCAACCTTTTCATAGTTCATTTGTAGTGCTTTTTCGATTTCAGGGTCATTTAGCTCAAAAAAATCAATAACTGCATAAAAATATCAAATGAAGTCAGAAAGGGTTGAAAATTGATGATGTTGCTTTGAATGGTGCATTTTGAACACACAAAAATCCTGGAGTTCAAATAAGTTCAGGAAAATGACATGCCTTTTGTAACCGGTAAGTTTTCGTCCGGACACCCGATACTTCGAAAGAGACTGTCCGTTTTGCACACGAAGTGCTCCCAGCTTTTTCCGTAACCCTCTCAACTTTTTAGCACATGCTATGTGGGTAAAAAGATGACACCGTGCCAACTTTCAACCTTTTCAGAGTTCATTTGTAGTGCTTTTCAATTTCAGTGTCATTTAGCTCAAAAAAATCAATAACTGCGTGAAAAATACCAAATGAAGTCTGGAAGGGTTGAAAATTGATGATGTGGCTTTGAATGGTGCATTTTGAACACACGAAAAGCTTGGAGTTCAAATAAGTTCAAGAAAAGGAAATGCATTTTGTAACTGATGAGTTTCCGTCCGGAAACCCGATACTTAGAAAGAGACTGTCCGTTTTGTATACAAAGTGCATCCAGCTTTTGCCGTAACCCTCTCAACTTTTTAGCACCTGTTATGTGGGTGAAATGATGACACCATGCCAACTTTCAACCTTTTCAGATTTCATTTGTAGCAATTTTCAATTTCAGGGTCATGTAGGTCAAAAACTCATTAAATGCATGAAAAATACCAAATGAAGTCAGAAAGGGTTGAAAATTGATGATGTGGCTTTGAATGGTGCATTTTTAACACAGGAAAAACCTGGAGTTCAACTAAGTTCAAGAAAATGAAATGCCTTTTGTAACCGATGAGTTTCCGTACGAGAACCCCGATACTTCGAAAGAGATTGTCCGTTTTGCACACGAAGTGCACCCAGCTTTTGTCATAAACCTCTCAACTTTTTAGCACATGCTATGTGGGTAAAAAGATGACACCGTGCCAACTTTCAACCTTTTCAGAGTTCATTTGTAGTGCTTTTCAATTTCAGTGTCATTTAGCTCAAAAAAATCAATAACTGCATGAAAAATATCAAATGAAGTCGGAAAGGTTGAAAGTTGATGATGTGGCTTTGAATGGTTCAGTTTGAACACACGAAAAGCCTGGAGTTCAAAAAAATTCAAGAAAATGACAGGCATTTTGTAACCGATGAGTTTCTGTTCGGACCACCGATACATCGAAAGAGACTGTCTGTTTCGTACACGAAGTACATTCAGCTTTTGCTGTAACCCTCTCAAGTTTTTAGCACATGCTATGTGGGTGAAATGATGACACCATGCCAACTTTCAACCTTTTCAGAGTTCATTTGTAGTGCTTTTCAATTTTAGGATCATTTACCTCAAAAAAATCAATAACTGCATGAAAATACCAAATGAAGTCTGAAAGGGTTGAAAATTGATCATGTGGCTTTGAATGGTGCATTTTGAACACACGAAAAGCTTTGAGTTCAAATAAGTTCAAGAAAAGGAAATGCATTTTGTAACTGATGAGTTTCCGTCCGGAAACCCGATACTTAGAAAGAGACTGTCCGTTTTGTATACGAAGTGCATCCAGCTTTTGCCGTAACCCTCTCAACTTTTTAGCACATGTTATGTGGGTGAAATGATGACACCATGCCAACTTTCAACCTTTTAAGATTTCATTTGTAGTAATTTTCAATTTTAGGGTCATTTAGGTCAAAACTCATTAAATGCATGAAAAATACCAAATGAAGTCAGAAAGCGTTGAAAATTGATGATGTGGCTTTGAATGGTGCATTTTTAACACAGGAAAAACCTGGAGTTCAAATAAGTTCAAGAAAATGAAATGCCTTTTGTAACCGATGAGTTTCCGTACGAGAACCCCGATACTTCGAAAGAGATTTTCCGTTTTGCACACGAAGTGCACCCAGCTTTTGTCGTAAACCTCTCAACTTTTTAGCACATGCTATGTGGGTAAGAAGATGACACCGTGCCAACTTTCAACCTTTTCAGATTTCATTTGTAGTAATTTTCAATTTCAGGGTCATTTAGCTCAAAAAATCATTAAATGCATGAAAAATTCCAAATGAAGTCAAAAAGGGTTGAAAATTGATGATGTAGCTTTGAATGGTGCATTTTGAACACACGAAAAACCTGGAGTTCAAATAAGTTCATGAAACTGAAATGACTTTTGTAACCGATGAGTTTCTGTCCAAAACCCCCGATACATCGAAAGAGATTGTCCGTTTTGCACACGAAGTGCACCCAGCATTTGCCGTAACCCTCTCAAATTTTTATCACATGCTATGTGGGTAAAAAGATGACACCGTGCCAACATTCAACCTTTTCAGAGTTCATTTGTAGTGCTTTTCATTTTCAGTGTCATTTAGCTCAAAAAAATCAATAACTGCATGAAAAGTATCAAATGAAGTCAGAAAGGTTTAAAGTTGATGATGTGGCTTTGAATGGTGCAGTTTGAACACGCGAAAATCCTGGAGTTCAAATAAGTTCAAGAAAATGAAATGCCTTTCGTAACCGATGACTTTCCGTCCGAAACCCCGATACTTCGAAAGAGATTGTCTGTTTTGTACACGAAGTGCATTCTGCTTTTACCGTAACTCTCTCAACTATTTAGCACATTCTATGTGGGTAAAAACAAGACACCATGCCAACTTTCAAGCTTTTTAGAGTTCATTTGTAGTGCTTTTCAATTTCAGTGTCATTTAGCTCAAAAAAATCAATAACTGCATGAAAAATATCAAATGAAGTCAGGAAGGGTTGAAAATTGATGATGTGTCTTTGAATGGTGTAGTTTGAACACACGAAAATCCTGGAGTTCAAATAAGTTCAAGAAAATGAAATGCCTTTTCTAACCGTTGAGTTTCCGTCCGAAAACCCGATACTTCGAAAGGGACCGTCTGTTATGTACACGAAGTGCATTCTGCTTTTGCCGTAACCCTCTCAACTTTTTAGCACATGCTATGTGGGTGAAATGATGACACCATGCCAACTTTCAACCTTTTCAGAGTTCATTTGTAGTGCTTTTCAATCAGTGTCATTGAGCTCAAAAAAATCAATAACTGCATGAGAAATACCAAATTAAGTCAGAAAGGGTTGAAAATTGATGATGAGGCTTTGAATGGTGCATTTTGAACACACGAAAAATCTGGAGTTCAAATAAGTTCAAGAAAATGAAATGTCTTTCGTAACCGATGAGTTTCCGTCCGAAAACCCCGATACTTCGAAAGAGACTGTCCGTTTTGTACACGAAGTGCATCCAACTTTGGCCGTAACCCTCTCGACTTTTTAGCACATGCTATGTGGGTAAAAAGACGCCACCGTGCCAACTTTAAACCTTTTCAGAGTTCATTTGTAGTGCTTTTCAATTTCAGTGTCATTTAGCTAAAAAAATCAATAACTGCATGAAAAATAACAAATGAAGTCTGAAAGGTTGAAAGTTGATGATATGGCTTTGAATGGTGTAGTTTGAACACACGAAAAGCCTCCAGTTCAAATAAATTCAAGAAAATGACTTGCCTTTTGTAACCGATGAGTCTCCGTCCGAAAACCCCGATACTTCGAAAGAGACTATCTGTTTCGTACACGAAGTGCATCCAGCTTCTACCGTAAGCTTCTCAACTTTTTAGCACATGCTATGTGGGTGAAATGATGACACCATGCCAACTTTCAACCTTTTCAAAGTTCATTTGTAGTGCCTTTCAATTTTAGCGTTATTTAGCTCAGAAAATCCTTAAATGCATAAAAAAATACCAAATGAAGTCAGAAATGGTTGAAAATTGATGATGTGGCTTTGAATGGTGCATTTTGAACACACGAAAAGCCTGCAGTTCAAATAAGGTCAAGAAAATGAAATGCCTTTTGTAACAGATGAGTTTCCGTCCGGAACCCCGATACTTCGAAAGAGACTGTCCGTTTTGTACACGAAGTGCATCCTGCTTTTACCGTAACCCTCTCAACTATTTAGCACATGATATGTGGGTAAAAACAAGACACCATGCCAACTTTCAACCTTTTTAGAGTTCATTTGTAGTGCTTTTCAATTTCTGTGTCATTTAGCTCAAAAAAATCAATAACTGCATGAAAAATATCAAATGAAGTCAGGAAGGGTTGAAAATTGATGATGTGGCGTTGAATGGTGCTGTTTGAAGACACGAAAAGCCTGAAGTTCAAATAAGTTCAAGAAAATGAAATGCCTTTTCTAACCGCTGAGTTTCCGTCCGAAACCCCGATACTTCGAAAGAGACTGTCTGTTATGTACACGAAGTGCATCCTGCTTTTGCCGTAACCCTCTCAACTTTTTAGCACATTCTATGTGGGTGAAATGATGACACCATGCCAACTTTCAACCTTTTCAGATTTCATTTGTAGTGCTTTTCAATTTCAACGTCATTTAGCAAAAAAAAATCAATAACAGCATGAAAAATATCAAATGAAGTCGGAAAGGGTTGAAAATTGATGATGTGTCTTTGAATGGTGCATTTTGAACACACGAAAAGCCTGGAGTTCAAGTAAGTTCAAGAAAATGAAATGCCTTTTCTAACCGCCGAGTTTCCGTCCGAAACCCCAATACTTCGAAAGAGACTATCCGTTTAGTACACGAAGTGCATCCTGCTTTTGCCATAACCCTGTCAACTCTTTAACACATGATATGTGTGTGAAATTATGAAACCATGCCAACTTTCAAACTTTCCAGAGTTCATTTGTATTGCTTTTTCAATTTTAGGGTCATTTAGCTCAAAAAAATCAACAACTGCATGAAAAATATCAAATGAACTCAGAAAGTCTTGAAAATTGATGATGTGGCTTTGAGTTGTGCATTTTGAACACACGAGTAGCCTGGAGTTCAAATAAGTTCAAGAAAATGAAACTCCTTCTGTAACCGATGAGTTTCCGCCGAAACCCCGATACTTCGAAAGAGACTGTCCGTTTTGTACACGAAGTGCATCCTGCTTTTGTCGTAACCCTCTCAACTTTTTAGCACGTGCTATGTGGGTGAAATGATGACACCATGCCAACTTTCAACCTTTTCAGAGTTCATTTGTAGTGCTTTTTCAATTTCAGGATCATTTAGCTCAAAAAAATCAATAACTGCATGAAAAATACCAAATGAAGTTAGAAAGGGTTGAAAATTGATGATGTGGCTTTGAATGGTGCATTTTGAACACACGAAAAGCCTGGAGTTCAAATAAGATCAAGAAAATGAAGTGCCTTTTGTAACCGATGAGTTTCCATTCGAAATCCTGATACTCCGAAAGAGACTGTCCGTTTTGTACACGAAGTGCATCCAACTTTTGCCGTAATCCTCTCAACTTTTTATCACATGCTATGTGGGTGAAATGATGACACCAGGCCAACTTTCAACCTTTTCAGATTTCATTTGTAGTGCTTTTCAATTTGTGCGTCATTTAGCTCAAACAAATCAATAACTGCATGAGAAATACCAAATGAAGTCAGAAATGGTTGAAAATTGATGATGTGGCTTTGAATGGTGCATTTTGAACACACGAAAAGCGTGGGGTTTAAATAAGTTCAAGAAAATGAAATGCCTTTTGTAACCGATGAGTTTCCGTTCGAAATCCCGATACTTCGAAAGAGACTGTCCGTTTTGTGCACGAAGTGCATCCAACTTTTCCCGTAACCCTCTCAACTTTTTAGCACATGCTATGTGGGTAAAAAGATGACACCGTGCCAACTTTCAACCTTTTCAAAGTTCATTTGTAGTGCTTTTCAATTTCAGTGTCATTTAGCTCAAAAAAATCAATAACTGCATGAGAAATACCAAATGAAGTCAGAAAGGGTTGAAAATTGATGATGTGGCTTTGAATGGTGCATTTTGAACAGACGAAAAGCCTCGAGTTCAAATAAATTAAAGAAAATGAAATGCATTTTGTAACTGATGAGTTTCCGTCCGAAACCCCGATACATAGAAAGGGACTGTCCGTTTTGTACACGAAGTGCATCCAGCTTTTGTCGTAACCCTCTCAAGTTTTTACCACATGTTATGTGGGTGAAATGATGACACCATGCCAACTTCAGCCTTTTCAAAGTTCATTTGTAGTGCTTTTCAATTTAAGGGTCATTTAGCTAAAAAAATCATTAAATGCATGAAAAATACCAAATGAAGTCAGAAAGGGTTGAAAATTGATGATGTGGCTTTCAATGGTGCATTTTAAACACACGAAAAGCCTGGAGTTCAAATAAGTTCAAGAAAATGAAATGCCTTTTGTAACCGATGAGTTTCTGTCCGAAACCCCGATACTTCGAAAGAGACTGTCCGTTTTGTACACGAAGTGCATCTTGCTTTTGCCGTAACCCTCTCTACTTTTTAGCACATGCTATGTGGGTGAAACGATGACAACATGCCAACTTTCAACCTTTTCAGAGTTCATTTGTAGTGCTTTTTCAATTTCAGGGTCATTTAGCTCAAAAAATCAATAACTGCATGAAAAATATCAAATGAAGTCAGAAAGGGTTGAAAATTGACTATGTGGCTTTGAGTCGTGCATTTTGAACACACGAAAATCCTGGAGTTCAAATAAATTCAAGAAAATGATATGCCTTTTGTAACCGATGAGTTTCCGTCCAGACCCCCGATAGTTCGAAAGAGACTGTTTGTTTCGTACACGAAGTGCGTCCAGCTTTTGCCGTAACCCTCTCAACTTTTTAGCACATGCTATGTGGGTGAAATGATGACACCATGCCAACTTTCATCTTTTCAGAGTTCATTTGTAGAGCTTTTTAATTTCAAGGTCATTTAGCTGAAAGAAATCAATAACTGCATGAAAAATATCAAATGAAGTCAGAAAGGGTTGAAAATTGCTGATATGGCTTTGAATGCTGCATTTTGGACACACGAAAAGCCTAGAGTTCAAATAAGATCAAGAAAATGAAGTGCCTTTTGTAACCGATGAGTTTCCGTTCGAAATCCCGATACTTTAAAAGAGACTGTCAGTTTTGTACACGAAGTGCATCTTGCTTTTGGCGTAACACTCTCTACTTTTTAGCACATGCTATGTGGGTGAAACGATGACAACATGCCAACTTTCAAACTTTTCAGAGTTCATTTGTATTGCTTTTTCAATTTCAGGGTCATTTAGCTCAAAAAATCAATAACTGCATGAAAAATATCAAATGAAGTCAGAAAGGGTTGAAAATTGCTGATATGGCTTTGAATGGTGCATTTTGAACACACGAAAAGCCTGGAGTTCAAATAAGATCAAGAAAATGAAGTGCCTTTTGTAACCGATGAGTTTCCGTTCGAAATCCAGATACTTCGAAAGAGACTGTCCGTGTTGTACACGAAGTGCATCCAACTTTTGCCGTAACCCTCTCAACTTTTTATCACATGCTATGTGGGTCAAATGATGACACCATGCCAACTATCAACCTTTTCAGATTTCATTTGTAGTGCTTTACAATTTCAGCGTCATTTAGCTCAAAAAAATCAATAACTGCATGAGAAATATCAAATGAAGTCAGAAATGGTTGAAAATTGATGATGTGGCTTTGAATGGTGCGTTTTGAACACACGAAAAGCCTGGAATTTAAATAAGTTCAATAAAATGAAATGCCTTTTGTAACCAATGAGTTTCCGTTCGAAATCCCGATACTTCGAAAGAGACTGTCCGTTTTGTGCACGAAGTGCATCCAACTTTTGCTGTAACCCTCTCAACTTTTTAGCACATGCTATGTGGGTATAAAGATGACACCATGCCATCTTTCAACCTTTTCAGAGTTCATTTGTAGTGCTTTTCAGTTTCAGTGTCATTTAGCTCAAAAAATCAATAACTGCATGAGAAATACCAAATGAAGTCAGAAAGGGTTGAAAATTGATGATGTGGCTTTGAATGGTGCATTTTGAACAGACGAAAAGCCTCGATTTCAAATAAATTAAAGAAAATGAAATGCATTTTGTAACTGATGAGTTTCCGTCCGAAACCCCGATACATAGAAAGGGACTGTGCATTTTGTACACGAAGTGCATCCACCTTTTGTCGTAACCCTCTCAAGTTTTTACCACATGCTATGTGGGTGAAATGATGACACCATGCCAACTTCAACCTTTTCAAAGTTCATTTGTAGTGCTTTTCAATTTAAGGGTCATTTAGCTAAAAAAATCATTAAATGCATGAAAAATACCAAATGAAGGCACAAAGGGTTGAAAATTGATTATGTGGCTTTCAATGGTGCATTTTAAACACACGAAAAGCCTGGAGTTCTAATAAGTTCAAGAAAATGAAATGCCTTTTGTAACCGATGAGTTTCCGTCCGAATCCCCGATACTTCGAAAGAGACTGTCCGTTTTGTACACGAAGTGCATCTTGCTTTTGCCGTAACCCTCTCTACTTTTTAGCACATGTTATGTGGGTGAAACGATGACAACATGCCAACTTTCAACCTTTTCAGAGTTCATTTGTAGTGCTTTTTCAATTTCAGGGTCATTTAGCTCAAAAACTCAATAACTGCATGAAAAATATCAAATGAAGTCAAAAAGGGTATAAAATTGCTGATATGGCTGTGAATGGTGCATTTTGGACACACGAAAAGCCTAGAGTTCAAATAAGATCAATAAAATGAAGTGCCTTTTGTAACCGATGAGTTTCCGTTCGGAATCCCGATACTTCGAAAGAGATTGTCCGTTTTGTACACGAAGTGCATCTTGCTTTTGCCGTAACCCTCTCTACTTTTTAGCACATGCTATGTGGGTGAAACGATGACAACATGCCAACTTTCAACCTTTTCAGAGTACATTTGTAGTGCTTTTTCAATTTCAGGGTCATTTAGCTCGAAAAATCAATAACTACATGAAAAATATCAAATGAAGTCAGAAAGGGTTGAAAATTGACGATGTCGCTTTGAGTCGTGCATTTTGAACACACAAAAATCCTGGAGTTCAAATAAATTCAAGAAAATGATATGCCTTTTGTAACCGATGAGTTTCCGTCCAGACCCCCGATAGTTCGAAAGAGAGTGTTTGTTTCGTACACGAAGTGCGTCCAGCTTTTGCTGTAACCCTCTCAACTTTCTAGCACATGCTATGTGGGTGAAATGATGACACCATGCCAACTTTCATCTTTTCAGAGTTCATTTGTAGAGCTTTTTAATTTCAAGGCCATTTTGCACATGCTATGTGGGTATAAAGATGAGTTTCCGTTTTGTACACGAAGTGCATCCAGCATTTGCCGTAACCCTCTCAACTTTTTAGCACATGCTATGTGGGTGAAATGATGACACCATGCCAACTTTCAAACTTTTCAGATTTCATTTGTAGTGCTTTTCAATTTCAGCGTCATTTAGCTCAAACAAATGAATAACTGCATGAGAAATACCAAATGAAGTCAGAAATGGTTGAAAATTGATGATGTCGCTTTGAATGGTGCATTTTGAACACACGAAAAGCCTGGAGTTCAAATAAGTTCAAGAAAATGAAATACCTTTTGTAACCGATGAGTTTCCGTTCGAAATCCCAATATTTCGTAAGAGACTGTCCGTTTTGTGCACGAAGTGCATCCAATTTTAGCACATGCTATGTGGGTATAAAGATGACACCATGCCATCTTTCAACCTTTTCAGAGTTCATTTGTAGTGCTTTTTCAATTTCAGGGTCATTTAGCTCAAAAAATAATGAACTGCATGAAAAATATCAAATGAAGTCCCAAAGGGTTGAAAATTGACGATGTGGCTTTGAGTCGTGCATTTTGAACACACGAAAATCTTGGAGTTCAAATAAATTCAAGAAAATGATATGCCTTTTGTAACCGATGAGTTTCCGTCCAGACCCCCGATACTTCGAAAGAGAGTGTTTGTTTCGTACACGAAGTGCATCCAGCTTTTGCCGTAACCCTCTCAACTTTTTAGCACATGCTATGTGGGTGAAATGATGACACCATGCCAATGTTCATCTTTTCAGAGTTCATTTGTAGTGCTTTTTAATTTCAAGGTCATTTAGCTGAAGGAAATCAATAACTGCATGAACAATATCAAATGAAGTCAGATAGGGTTGAAAATTGCTGATATGGCTTTGAATGGTGCATTTTGAACACACGAAAAGCCTGGTGTTCATTTCAGATCAAGAAAATGAAGTGCCTTTTGTAACTAATGAGGTTCCGTCCGAAACCCCGATACTTAGAAAGAGACTGTCCGTTTTGTACACAAAGTGCATCCAGCATTTGCCGTAACCCTCTCAACTTTTTAGCACATGCTATGTGGGTGAAATGATGACACCATGCCAACTTTCAACCTTTTCAGATTTGATTTGTACTGCTTTTCAATTTCAGCGTCATTTAGCTCAAACAAATCAATAACTGCATGAGAAATACCAAATGAAGTCAGAAATGGTTGAAAATTGATGATGTGGCTTTGAATGGTGCATTTTGAACACATGAAAAGCCTGGAGTTCAAATAAGTTCAAGAAAATGAAATGCCTTTTGTAACCGATGAGTTTCCATTCGAAATCCCAATACTTCGAAAGAGACTGTCTGTTTTGTGCACGAAGTGCATCCAACTTTTGCCGTAACCCTCTCAACTTGTTAGCACATGCTATGTGGGTATAAAGATGACACCATGCCATCTTTCAACCTTTTCAGAGTTCATTTGTAGTGCTTTTCAATTTCAGTGTCATTTAGCTCAAAAACTCAATAACTGCATGAGAAATACCAAATGAAGTCAGAAAGGGTTGAAAATTGATGATGTGGCTTTGAATGGTGCATTTTGAACAGACGAAAAGCCTCGAGTTCAAATAAATTAAAGAAAATAAAATGCATTTTGTAACTCATGAGTTTCCGTTCGAAACCCCGATACTTAGAAAGAGACTGTCCGTTTTGTACACGAAGTGCATCTAGCTTTTGTCGTAACCCTCTCAAGTTTTTACCACATGCTATGTGGGTGACATGATGACACCATGCCAACTTCAACCTTTTCAAAGTTCATTTGTAGTGCTTTTCAATTTAAGGGTCATTTAGCTAAAAAAATCATTAAATGCATGAAAAATACCAAACGAAGTCAGAAAGGGTTGAAAATTGATGGTGTGGCTTTCACTGGTGCATTTTAAACACACGAAAAGCCTGGAGTTCAAATAAGTTCAAGAAAATGAAATGCCTTTTGTAACCGATGAGTTTCCGTCCGAAACACCGATACTTCAAAAGAGACTGTTCGTTTTGTACACGAAGTGCATCTTGCTTTTTCCGTAACCCTCTATACTTTTTAGCACATGCTATGTGGGTGAAACGATGACAACATGCCAACTTTCAACCTTTTCAGAGTTCATTTGTAGTGCTTTTTCAATTTCAGGGTGATTTAGCTCCAAAAAAATCAATAACTGCATGAAAAATTACAAATGAAGTCAGAAAGGGTTGAAAATTGATGATGTGGCTTTGAATGGTGCATTTTGAACACACGAAAATCCTGGAGTTCAAATAAGTTCAAGAAAATGAAATGCATTTTGTAACTGATGAGTTTCCGTCCGAAACCCCGATACTTCGAAAGAGACTGTCCGTTTTGTACACGAAGTGCATCCAACTTTTGACGTAACCCTCTCAACTTTTTATCACATGCTATGTGGGTGAAATGATGACACCATGCCAACTTTCAACCTTTTCAGATTTCATTTGTAGTGCTTTTCAATTTCAGCGTCATTTAGCTCAAAAAAATCAATAACTGCATGAGAAATACCAAATGAAGTCAGAAATGGTTGAAAATTGATGATGTCGCTTTGAATGGTGCATTTTGAACACACGAAAAGCCTGGAGTTCGAATAAGTTCAAGAAAATGAAATGCCTTTGGTAACCGATGAGTTTCCGTTCGAAATCCCGATACTTCGAAAGAGACTGTCCGTTTTGTGCACGAAGTGCATCCAACTTTTGCCGTAACCCTCTCAACTTTTTAGCACATGCTATGTGGGTATAAAGATGACACCATGCCATCTTTCAACCTTTTCAGAGTTCATTTGTAGTGCTTTTCAGTTTCAGTGTCATTTAGCTCAAAAAAATCAATAACTGCATGAGAAATACCAAATGAAGTCAGAAAGGGTTGAAAATTGATGATGTGGCTTTGAATGGTGCATTTTGAACAGACGAAAATCCTCGAGTTCAAATAAATTAAAGAAAATGAAATGCATTTTGTAACTGATGAGTTTCCCTCCGAAACACCGATACTTAGAAAGAGACTTTCCGTTTTGTACACGAAGTGCATCCAGCTTTTGTCGTAACCCTCACAAGTTTTTACCACATGCTATGTGGGTGAAATGATGACACCATGCCAACTTCAACCTTTTCAAAGTTCATTTGTAGTGCTTTTCAATTTAAGGGTCATTTAGCTAAAAAAATCATTAAATGCATGAAAAATACCAAATGAAGTGAGAAAGGGTTGAAAATTGATGATCTGGCTTTCAATGGTGCATTTTAAACACACGAAAAGCATAGAGTTCAAATAAGGTCAAGAAAATGAAATGCCTTTTGTAACCGATGAGTTTCCGTCCGAAACCCCGATACTTCGAAAGAGACTGTTCGTTTTGTACACGAAGTGCATCTTGCTTTTGCCGTAACCCTCTCTACTTTTTAGCACATGCTATGTGGGTGAAACGATGACAACATGCCAACTTTCAACCTTTTCAGAGTTCATTTGTAGTGCTTTTTCAATTTGAGGGTCATTTAGCTCAAAAAATCAATAACTGCATGAAAAATATCAAATGAAGTCAGAATGGGTTGAAAATTGACAATGTGGCTTTGAGTCGTGCATTTTGAACACACGAAAATCCTGGAGTTCAAATAAATTCAAGAAAATGATATGCCTTTTGTAACCGATGAGTTTCCGTCCAGACCCCCCGATAGTTCGAAAGAGACTGTTTGTTTCGTACACGAAGGGCGTCCAGCTTTTGTCGTAACCCTCTCAACTTTTTAGCACATTCTATGTGGGTGAAATGATGACACCATGCCAACTTTGATCTTTTCAGAGTTCATTTGTAGAGCTTTTTAATTTCAAGGTCATTTAGCTGAAAGAAATCAATAACTGCATGAAAAATATCAAATGAAGTCAGAAAGGGTTGAAAATTGCTGATATGGCTTTGAATGGTGCATTTTGGACACACAAAAAGCCTGGAGTTCAAATAAGATCAAGAAAATGAAGTGCCTTTTGTAACCGATGAGTTTCCGTTCGAAATCCCGATACTTCGAAAGAGACTGTCCGTTTTGTACACGAAGTGCATCTAACTTTTGCCGTAACCCTCCAACTTTTTATCACATGCTACGTGGGTGAAATGATGACACCATGCCAACTTTCAACCTTTTCAGATTTCATTCGTAGTGCTTTTCAATTTCAGCGTCATTTAGCTCAAAAAAATCAATAACTGCATGAGAAATACCAAATAAAGTCAGAAATGGTTGAAAATTGATGATGTGGCTTTGAATGGTGCATTTTGAACACACGAAAAGCCTGGAGTTCAAATAAGTTCAAGAAAATAAAATGCCTTTTGTAACCGATGAGTTTCCGTTCGATATCCCGATACTTCGAAAGAGACTGTCCGTTTTGTACACGAAGTGCATCCAACTTTTGCCGTAACCCTCTCATCTTTTTAGCACATGCTATGTGGGTATAAAGATGACACCATGCCATCTTTCAACCTTTTCAGAGTTCATTTGTAGTGCTCTTCAATTTCAGTGTCATTTAGCTCAAAAAATCAATAACTACATGAGAAATACCAAATGAAGTCAGAAAGGATTGAAAATTGATGATGTGGCTTTGAATGGTGCATTTTGAATAGACGAAAAGCCTCGAGTTCAAATAAATTAAATAAAATGAAATGCATTTTGTAACT